>CM031087.1:0-600000 GCA_018257905.1 Gillenia trifoliata | reverse complement strand
AGATTTTGGACGCCACCTCGCAAGGGCTTTTTGTTACATCAAGGCAACATCAGGTTTTTCTTTTTGGACTACAATATGGAGGCACAACATCAAATAAATAAGTACACGCACAATAGAGTTTTGTGAAGATTAGAACATCTTCGGCCATGGGCAAGCCGCCTAGAGTCCAGAAAAATCATATCAGATGAAAAGGAAGTTGACAAATGTGCTGCATTGTCAACTTTCCTCAAGTTTTCTGCAGCCCTTAAGGTTTTTCATCGTAATACCACTTATAAAGCTGAGGCTAACCGCCCGTTACAGGACATCTAAAAAAATCCTAACTTTCTAGCATACTTTATGCAGAATGACACTTAATTGAGCAATGGCTAAAGGCACCTTCACTTCAGATGGCGTACTCATATATTAATGTTTAAAAGTAACAAGCTATACCTTCACATAAAATGACTTAGACTTTGTACTCTTCAAGATGCATCCACTTTGTAGACGACCACTTGTTACCTCTTATCACAGGGCATCCACCTATAACAACGTATAAAACGAATAAAAATCAATAACAAAATATGTCGGATGACCCGAAAAAGAACAGAGAGCGGAGAGTGCAAAATAGCTTACCATGCAAACTTGACGGGTCTAGAGTAGCATCAGGCCTCATGCTCCAGAATAGTAGTGCATCACCCATTTTAGGTTTCACTGCAAGTCCCTGTTTACCACATTCAGATAATTCATTCCACCATGGCACAGAGCTGATATTCCCCTTTGCAGCAGGAAACACTGTCTCACCGCCTTCTTCAACATCTGACCTGAATCAATGGCACAAGAAATGGTAGACGAGAAAGAGAACAATGAAAAAACCACACATAAGACACGCGATACAAATTTAGTTACTTGAGTAAATATATTGAATATATGGGAAGAGAAAAACCATCTTACAAATACATCAAAAGAGTTGCAACCCGTTGTCCACCATTCTTGGTGTTGAACTCATCTAGGAAGTAATCAAAATGTGCATCGTATTTCTGTGCAACTTCATAGTGGAGAATCTGAAGTCCTTCTCCATGCTCTGTAAATTGCATGTCAGAATAAAAATCATCAGATTGTGGATGACACTAAGATGTAACCGATACATGGAGATAAAAACACATAGGGAGCAAAAAGAACAAAAGAATTACTGTGTATCTGAATTTGAATTTCAGCACTGTTGAACAATATTATATTTGTCAGACTTTTTTCCTTTTGAAATTTATGTGATAAAAAGGCATTTGAATCAAAAGAGCGGTGTCACAGACTCACAATACAAGGCACTAATCAAAATAATCATTTGACAAAAAGAAAATCTGGACTGGAAGAAACCCAAAGGTGTAGGTTACTACGTCTAGCAGCTACATACCTACAGGAATGAAAGTGAAGTCTGCTATTCTCTTCTCAATATCCCTAATTATTTTATCGCGTCCCCTCTTCAGAAACATTCCAGAGCTTGTTCGAACCCTGCAGAGAAGGATTTCAAGGGCATCGGACGAAAATTCTAGGGTATCAGAATACTATATTTATACATGTAGGGAGGAGATCGGGACGCTTAGAGATGCATACCTACTATCTTTGCTTTTCCCAGTCTTGCTATCAACAACAGATGACTTTACCATATGAGGTTTAGCGAGATTTATTAAGTAGTCACATTCTTCCTTGGACTGTTCAAAATGATATCAAGATTAACATTCTCGGACAGTAACGAACGAACAATTTTATTCAACACTCATTTGAATGAATCACATTTGGGTTTCTCACACAGTCAACTTCTTAATAAGTAAGCCTAGCAGGAACATAAACACCAGCGATTGCGAATAAATAAAAAAATAAAGATCAAGCCATAATCTGATTCACATAAAATGGATAGATTAATAAAAACAGAAAGGAAAAAAACTGAAATTAGGAAAACTAACCAAGAAATTATGATATATGAAAGCTCTGGGCTCCCAAGAAATCACTTCCGTCCACTGCTCTACTCTATTCCCCAATCCATCACCTCTGAAAAATTGAATTACATTTACTTACTTAGATCCAGAAAAATGATAAAAGGAAAGCAAATTAACTTAAATTCCGAACAGATCGAATTCATCACGGCCGTGGACTTAAGAGCGAAATGCGTACCTCTCGACGGTCTTCCGCCTAAAGGAGCTGAGATCGTTAGGTGAAGGGTCGTCGGTGCTGACCGGAAGCAACACGATTCCCAAAGCGAGAAGCATGAGAAGCACAACCGATAGCATGAACAGCATCGACAAGACGAGCGTGAACGTCGACCATTTCTTGCTCTGCAACCGACCGTACCTCCCCTTCGCCATTGTTGAACGAGCTCCGAAACCCTAGAGCTCTGATCCGGTGGCTAAAACCCAAATTCTCATGCAATAACGAGCGCTGAGTGTTTAATTTCTGAGTTCTCTGAGGACTCGGAAGATACGGAAGCTTTAAGAATCTCAGTGAGGGAGATGGTCTGAAGGCGAAGGGAGTGATTATGTCTTTTTTGAAACGTGTCCGTTATTTATAGATCGGAAGGTTAACTATTAATTAGTCAACCTGACGAAATTACCCTGGTGTTTGTATTTTGGGCGGGTTAATTAATGGGTATTTTAGTGATTTCGTACATGGCGGTTTTATTTTCCAGCTTTTGGAGTGTTGTGGGCTGCACACTGGTTATGACTCGGGCAATCTAATTATTTTTTCTTTTTCTTTTTTTTCTGCTTGCAGATTTGAACAATAAAATCTGATTGCATTCTTTTCGCTGCGGTCTAATTAAACAATTTTCCTTGTTGAGTGCCCATTGTTTACTGGAAAAAAAAAAAAACCATTGTTTAAGACCATTTATTCAGCTCAGACAAAGAAACAACTGCCTACCAGAACCTACAAATTTACTCGTTCAACTGGGTCTAATCTGAAATTGGGGCTAAAAAGAAGGGAGACACTAACAAGAAATCGACCAAACCCGATTTACTTATGTCAATTGATTCTTCTTTGATTTATTCAATCCGAAGCCATAAATAAAAAGTGGGCATGTAGAGATATTTCATGTTCAAAGTGTCGCCATGAATCTAAAGCGAGTTCGAGTGGTGGAAAAATTCCTTTCTCTATAAAGGGTTGGCAATCTTCCACCTTATGCATCCACAGAGAACACTGATTCTGAAACCCCTTCGTTCTTCCTTGTGAACATGGAAGAAAACGAAACAGAAACACAGAAGAACGTTCAAGAAATCCATTAAGATAGAGGAATCCAATACTTAAAAGCCAAGCCAGCAACCACAACCCGTCCAAAGGGCAACAACTCGGCAACCTCAGGACCGACTTTCCGACAGAGACCTGGTCTCTACTGCCCTGAACCATATTTGAGAAGTCTCTAACAAAAGCCAATCAACCTGCTGCCTTTCCTAAATTAAAAGGATCCATCTTTCTCTACTTTGAAGAAATCTGAGGTTTTGAAAAAGTATCACACAATCACAGATAAAAATCACGCCGTCTTTCAAAAGCATCACACAATCACAGATACATAAGCCATTGAGATAAAAATGGCCTTTCCGAGATAACACTAGCCTCTTCGATTCTATAGTGAATTAAGCTCAATGAAACCATGTTTGGTCTCCTGTTTCTGCTCAAAAAATTTCAATCATGTAGCCACACGACACATTTCTGGTCGGAGATCAACGAGAGATTCTTGAGTGTCACCGGGTTCATACAACCCCGAGGCATGGTTGTATGCAACCGGTGACACGGTAGATTTTCTCGATATCATGGGGCCTCCATTCATTCCCTCTTCAAACCAACCTTAAACACTAGCAACTGGTTATTGTAATTTGTCTCAGAAAACGGAGTCATGCCCAACTAACCACGATGCAAATACCCAACCAAATCTACACATCAAACATTGCTGCTAAAATAGAGATAAATTTCAGTAATCCCAACCTATTTCTGCAAATTCTTATTTAATCACTGATAAAATATCACACAAAACAAGATTGTATACTTGATCACATCTTTACAACAACAGAGAGTCAAAAATCGAACCGTTTAAATGCTTAATCGTGACCGCCTCCTCGCTCCTTCTGAATCTGCTGCCGCTGCTTCTCGGCGAGCTTATCTATCGCCGACTGCACGGCATCATGCCCGCCGATGAGCAGTCGGGTTATAACTTCCGGATCCGTTTCGAATCGGGCCTCCTCGAACTCTTTCCTCGCGTTCTCCCTCAGCACGTCCCGCCAGAGCACTCCTCGGGAGTCCGCCCACATGAAGAACCGAGTCGCCCTAATTATGTCCCGGTACAGACTCAGCGCCTCCCTCCGAGTGCTGGTGAGTCGCCGCCGATTCAGCAACTCCTCCTCCTCCTCGTCGAGGTGCTTCTCTTTCTTCACTATGTGTCTGTCCAGAAGCTCCTCCACGGTGTCCGGGCCCTCGTGCAATAGACGCCGGCTACAATTGAAAACGATGTCGGTTCGCGTGAAGATGAGCTTCAGAGGGATTCGACATTTTTGTAGATTCGCGGTCATCTCTCTGGGCAGTTGGGGGCGTACAGAGATTGGCTCAAATAGAATACAGAGAGAAATATAAGGTGGGCCGAAAGTGCCACTGAAATGATATGGGCTTAAAAACTTTTTCTTTCAATGAGGTGGGCTTGTAAATATTTGACTTTAGGTCTTTGGAGCCCAAATGTGTGGAGGATCAATGAAATTACCAATATGGTTAAAAAAGAGAGAAATATTTTCATTAATCAATATAGCTGTATTTTCCTAATTTACCAAATAATATAGCTGTATTTTCCGTGAAGATCGTCTCGATCCAAGGAAAATTGGACATAGATTTTCCAAGCCCTTGATTGCCTCTACATAATTTTTCACCCTAAAAGGGCGCCAATTAGGAATTAGTCCCTAGGCCACTCGTCCAAAACAATTTAATTCCTAGTCTATGACTGTTTTCTAAAATACATATTACATTAAACTACTCTACTCGATGAGAATAAGGATTCGAACTCGAGTGTGAAGAACCGGCACATTGCTTAGCCAACCGGTCACACCTACATCTCCACAATCTTTTATTTTCCAGCTTACCAGCAGTTGAATCCTTATCAAATTGTTGTCAAAATTCTTAACGTTCCCTACCTATTTTACAATCCTAACCAAAAGGAAATTAGGAAGGCCAGCTGTGCAATCAATTTGTGTTAAAATCGAGTTTCAAATTCTTATGTATTCATAATTTTTGGTAGTCCCCTTCCTAATATGATTTGGCTTCCAAATTAGCATACCAGTTAGTATTCAAGTGTGACTGAACTAACGCACACAAATCATAGGAGAGGCATATTTAATGCGCACCGTAAAATGCAGCAGTTTTACACCCATTCTATTACTGCCTACTTCATTGGATTTGAACCTTTTGAGAGCGTCGTATATGGATCCTGCCGATCGGTCTCCGAGCTTGTTGGCATTGAAGGAATTGATTCCGTTGAAGCCGTGGAAGACACCGCCCCCTCCGTTGTCTCAGAATCGACACGGGAAATATATGAAGGTGAAAGATGGATCAAGAGTGTTTTGGGCACCGAGGACTGCCATGCAGAGCGAAGCGAGCGATGATATTACAGGGGTTGAAATTCCATATGAAGGATTGTTTGAGTTCATTGACAAGTTTGTCATCAGGAAAGTTAGGCTTTGGATTGACCGGGTACTTGGGGAGATATTATGCTTGCCAAAGTATGATGCATACCATAGTAAACGACTCTTATGAATGTTCTTTTATTTTGTTTAGGTTTGTGAATAGGTCTCTAATCTCTCTCATTAGATGTAAATTATGTCATGCTAATTGTTTGACTTTGGTGTTTCAATTTTGTTTTGCCTCTTAATTAGAGGTTATGGAAAACAAGGCATGTCTGTTGTTAATATTTGAGACTTGTTTGTTCGTTCGTTCCTTTTTTTAGTTTTAGTTTCTTTGTGACACTTATTGGTTTGTTCTTTTAGAATGTATCTTTTTTTGTAGGGATGGAGCCTAAAAGATCATTGAAATTGAATTCAGCCCATCCCTAGTTGATGAGTAAATTTCATGAGTGAAAGGAACAAGAATTTCATGAAAAAAAAAGACCTGGCATTTCATGAGTAGAGATAGAATTGGAATTTCATTATACATGGTGTTGTTGAAGAGTGGGTCACATTGGCAAAAATACGATGCTAACTTTCTGTATAAATAAAAATGTATGTTCTTCATTGAATTTGTATTCTCTGTACGTGAAAAAGCATAAAACATCCAACAAAATTGCATCAATCTTCACAATTTGAGTGAAACCAAAGAAGATTGGAAAGTTGTAGGAGAGAAAAAAATAAAATGGGGTGAGATAAAAGAAAACGAGTCGCAAGCTGAGATTAGCGTTATTGGTGTGGGTGGTCTTTGACCTTTGAAATAGAGGCATGTAATTCTAATAGGCGTCTATTAGAATTACAAGCTTGTGATAGCGTTCTCGTTTTTCCTTTGTCCATCGTGCGTTTTCTTTCTCTTTCCCTCCTTTTCTCTTTTACTCAAATTATGATTAACTTGCTTTGTTGTTTCTATTGAGTTCATGCAACTGCATTATATTACAGTTTTGGTTTTATTTTCTATGCACGAAAGCCTATTAATATTTATCGTTTTGCATCAGGTTTCATGTAATTTGTTTCAAAACAAAAAGTAAGTATGAAGTGATGAATTGCTCTGGTGGTTAGAGTCTTCTTCTTTCACACATTGTGTTCGATTCAACCCTCCTCTACCCGTAATTTAATATGAATTAGTGTAAAATATCATTTTTGATATAGCAAAATATCGTTTGTAATAGAACAAAAAAGTACGAAAATAATAGAGAGACTGTATGCCGGGAAACCCAGCCCCATCTTATGTAACATTTTGCTTGTGGGGATGTGGAAACGACGTCGCATCCCACCTTATATTCGCGCTTCAGCCTCTCTCCCACTCTTTCCTTTCCGCCGTCTCCGTTCTCTCGTCTTCGCAGTGTGGGAATACTGAAGCTCAGCTATGGCGTTAACCAAATCAACCCTCCATTTCCGCCGCTTTCTCTCTCCTCTTCCGCCACGAATTCTCAAACCCTGCTCTTTCTCTTCAGCTTCAGAAGCGCATCTTGAAGAGAATGACACCCCAGACGACGATTCCCAAACTGCCCCTGCCCCCTACCTATCCGCCGACGAAACCCTAATCGCCGACAAATTCCACTCCCTTATCAAAGACCACCACCGCAACAACCCCAATCCCAATCCCAACCCCACTCCCCCAAACCCCACTTTCACAATCCCTGCCCTCTCGCAGGACTTCTCCCAAATCTCCGCCGTCCATTCTGTTTCTCCCTCCATCGTCCTCCGCGTCATCGAGAAGTGCGGCAGCGTCCGCCATGGCATCCCCTTGGTCCAGGCAGTTGCCTTCTTTAACTGGGCCACGGCCCGCGACGGGTTCGAGCAGAAATCGGAGCCGTACAACGAGATGGTCGACCTCGCTGGAAAGGTGAGGCAGTTCGATTTGGCTTGGCACGTGATCGACCTGATGAAAGCTCGGAATGTTGAAATTACGGTTGAGACCTTCTCGATTCTCGTCCGGCGGTACGTGAGGGCCGGGTTGGCTGCGGAGGCGGTGCACGCGTTTAATCGTATGGAGGAGTACGGCTGCGAGCCTGATAGGATGGCTTTCTCGGTAGTGATTGGGATTCTGTGCAAGAAGAGAAGGGCCAGCGAAGCGCAGTCGTTTTTCGATAGCTTGAAGCATAAGTTTGAAGTTGATGTTGTTCTGTACACTAGCTTGGTTAATGGCTGGTGTCGGGCTGGTAATATATCGGAGGCGGAGAGGGTGTTTCGGGACATGAAGGCGGCCGGGATCATGCCGAATGTGTATACGTACAGCATTGTGATCGATGGTTTGTGTAGGTGTGGCCAAATTACGCGTGCCCATGATGTTTTTGCGGAGATGATTGATGCCGGTTGCCAGCCAAATTCGATTACTTTCAATAATCTGATGAGGGTTCATGTGAAGGCTGGCCGGACTGAGAAGGTGCTGCAGGTTTATAATCAGATGAAGAGGTTGGGATGCAATGCAGATGCCATTACTTATAATTTTCTTATAGAGTGTCATTGTAAGGACGAGAATCTTGAAGATGCAGTTAAGGTGCTTGATTTGATGGTTAAGAAAGGCTGCACCCCGAACGCATCGAGTTTCAATCCCATGTTCCGATGCATTGCGAAGTTGAAGGATGTGAATGGTGCACACAGAATGTATGCCAAGATGAAGGAGTTGAAGTGCGAGTTGAACACGGTGACCTACAATATACTAATGCAGATGTTTGCTGAGTCTAAATCGACTCATATGGTGCTGAAGCTGAAGAGGGAAATGGATGAGAACGAAGTTGAGCCGAACGTGAACACGTACAAGGTTTTGATCTCCATGTATTGTGGAATGGGGCATTGGAACAATGCCTACAGGTTTTGCAGGGAGATGATTGAGGAGAAATGCTTAAAACCGAGTATGCCGGTTTATGAGATGGTTCTGCAGCAGTTGAGGAATGCAGGGCAGTTGAAGAAGCATGAGGAATTGGTGGAGAAAATGGTTGACAGGGGCTTCGTTACTCGGCCATTGGCAGTGTAGTCCATAGAAGTAGCTTAGCTGCTACGCTTGCATTAGATTAGTCGTTGGATTACCTGTTTTCGTTATGAATTTATGATGTAGCGTTTTATGTTTGGGAGTTGGATCACAATTTTGACGATTTCTTACAGAAAATTGAAACATATCTGAGCTTCCTGTAACCTTTTTGTTTATTGTATAATATTGTCATAATCTTACATCAAAGTTCTTGTTAAATGCTAATCAAGAAAGACAAATCAATTCACATAAACAGCATATGTTAACAAATGCAGCATAGGTCGCATGTTCGTGTTCAAAAACTACAAGGGGAATGTTGACATTCAGAAACTCAACAAATTTAAGGAATACAACTAATGACCTTGCATGTCAAGCATCTCGTCTAGACGTTTCAATCTCTCCAACCCTTCACTAACCAAAAACCGAGTCCGTTGCCTGTCATTGCAGTGCCGGTTGTTCTCCAGTTCTTGCCGAATCGTCGATCTTAGTTCACCTGTAATTGTAAACATCAACCACCTTTCCACCAAAAATTCAAAAATTCAAAAGTCGACGACATATCATTTTTCATGGCGCATGTTTATTAATATAAACTACATCGAGGAAAACACCGGAGGAAACACAGACAAGAGATTTATAGTACAAATGAGTGTAATGGGCAAGGAACAATGTGTCAAATTTGAATTCAAAGATTGGTGAAGTGAGTAAAAGTTGACCTCTGGAATCGACGGGGGCCCTTCGGGTAATCCTGAGTGCTTGCCTGTAAAGCTTCAAGACTCGACCGCGGAGAAGGAAGTCCTGCAAATCAAGGGCTTTAGCCATAACACCAACACTCGCTATTTCCCTCAAAAATACCTACGAACACAAAACACAACTAAATTCTCTGTTGGTTCCTCTTTTTATCAAATTATCATATCTTTATTTTCTTTTCTAATTACACTTTCTGGATATGAAATTCAGATCTCGCACAAATCGATTTTGCCCAATTACAGATACAGCTAGGATCTCATTTAAACATGAACACTGTACCAGAAATAGATTGAATTTAAATAAAAACAATAACATCTGCTGCATACCTTGAGCTTGAGGTAAAGAAAGGGGGCTGTAGCAGTAGCAGTACCGGGAGCTCGATGGTCTGAGGAGTTCACGGTCGCCTTGTGCTAACTCCGCCGTTTTTCACTTTAATTTATGGATTTGCCAATGTTATTGGGCCTTTAATTGATCTCAATTTGTGCATGAGCCCAACTTTTGTTACCCAAAAGATGCTGGGCTTCTACAGAATATTGCTCTAAGCCCTCCTTACCCATCCTTGCTTTTCTTGGGTCAACCCATAAGCCTTATATATTGTCAACGCACGATTCAAACATGAAAAATAAGAATCAACACCACAATTTTGGGACTGGCTACAGTGCTCGCAAGCATTGAATGCTCACACTGATATCACCCTCCTTCGGCCCCTCCCTCCTCCCTCCTCCCTCCTCCCTCCTTTTAATGGTGAAATCGGTGTGAACATTCAATATTTGCGAGCACTGTAGCCTACTCTCGCAATTTTAATTAGTCTGAACTCCGAAGACACTCACTGGACACAGAAACAAAAACTATGAGTAAACCATAAACAACAACGTCTTTTTAATAGTCACTTAGTACTACGGTTTAGTGTTATTCTCATTCACTTGTAAGTGATGGTTCTTATATTCGAATATCGTGAATAGCGAGTTCACAACCAATTTATTCTCTCACTCCTTAGTGTAATTGTATCATTATATCATTATATCAAAAAAAAAAAAAAAAAACCTTTTTCCAATATCAACTATACAGAGAACAACAATTGCCTTGCACCAATAAAGGCCCTATTTGACAAAAAGAAAAACATAATATTGACAAAGCCACTCCTGCATTCATACGTTTTTATTTTAACGTGCATGAGTGGATTGGAATACCACTATAATGATATCCCGCAACAAGTAAAGATTAAGGTTTGAAGGGTGCCCTAGATCTTCAATAGGAAGCTTCAAAAGTTTTTCCCATAAGATTTGCTCATGAACATGCATGGTCCACACCACATGGAAATAACACTCAGCTGCCCACTTCATTTGTACTAGCAGTGCTTCTTGGCTCTTTTGCTGGCATTTTCTAAACTCGTAACAAATGTTTACTTTAATCCGTATAATAATTAGGATGCATGTCGTCGTCATCTTAAAAGTTGATCGACGTCGGAAATGCATGTCTTCCGGTGACGAGTCTCCTCCTTCATGCTGGCGTAATTAGACGATGCAATAATGTTGCAGCAGCTATGATGTAGACGAAGTGTACATGTTTGACCTTATTATTGGAAAGTCAAATTAGTGCAACCCAACACTAGTAATTAAGCTCAACCTCCTATGAATGAAGACGAAATACATCAACATATTATATATCATACTAATCAGACTTCCATAGTGCATGTGGACTACTTCAATATTGTTTCAAAAACAAACCAATTACAGTTAATTGTATCTTAACTTACTAATTAATTATTATCATTAGGCCCATGAACATGATCTTTTCAAACAAACCAACCTCCTTATGGTTTGGTCATGCTAAATATCACTCAAGGGAGAATTATAATGTTCACACACTCAGTCAAGGGATGTGCACACTAGTCACTCACAACAAATAAAATAATTAATAATAAAAAAAAAACAGAAACTGGCGACTGTATACAATAACAATTGTTCTTGGCAAAGAAAGAAAAAATAATATTGTTATAATTCTTAGAAGTAAATGGTGTTTTACAGGCTCCCAAATTTGATACATTGTACATTAACCATTCAAACTTAAGCAGTACAAAATAATAGTTATATGAACTCTTAATTACTTGACTTACAAGCTCATTGATCTTGCATGTAAACAATTTATCGAGTCGTTAATTACTAGTAAATTTGAACTAAAAGTAATTGTGTAAATCTAAATAAAAGTTACTATAATTTCATTTATCCTTCCTTCTTATATAGTGGTATTATTTTATTAAGGATGTAAATTTTCATTTAAATTTGTGAAACGTTTTCAGTTTTTCCATTGATCGATTTTACAAAAGGTGGGTTTACAACATATAGATTATGTTCCGCACGAGTTAAACAAGAAAAACAAAATATTCTTTTATAGTTATATATTTTAAAGTTTTTTCTCCCTAATGATTTTGTTATGTTAGTTGTAGGGGTGGGCGCGGTGCGGTTTCGAGTGAAACCGCAACCGAAACCAAAATTTTTTGCGTTGCGGTTGTGAAGCCAAAACCGAAATGAAACCAAACCGTTTGGTTCGGTTTGGTGCAGTTTCAAACGGTTTCGGTTTGGTTTTTGAGATAAAATTTATAATATACACTTATTTATGCATAAGACGGTCTTAATTTTCTCATAAATTAATTAATGAAAATGCAGCAAAACCAACAACAATCTAGCAAAAAACAGCAACAAAACTGCATAAAAAAAAAAAAGCAGCAAAACTGCAACCAAAACTGCACCAAAAAACTGCCCCAAAAAATTGCACCAAACTGCACAAAAAATTGCACCAAAACTGCAGGACTCGAAGTGCAAAATTGGATGATAAGCTACTGTCTAGTTGAACTATTGAAGTATTGAACTAATTAATTAAAAGTTTAAAAAATAATATTTAATATATAGTGCGGTTTCGGTTTCGGTGCGGTTTTGAAAACCCAAAACCGAAACTAAACCGTTTTCTTTGCCGCAGTTCGGTTTCGATTTTCGGTTCCAAGTGCCCACCCCTAGTTAGTTGGTACTGATGAAAGAGTTTAGTTGGTATGTAGCATCGTCCTATAATTTAGTACACGTTTTGTCAAACTTATCTTATATTTCCAAATTTGAAAAGGAAAAAAAAATCTTATATTTCCCAATTGCAAATTTGTCATGATTATCTTTTGAAATCCACGTGTAATGTTCAATGATTGGATCAACGTTTAACAGGTCCCTCAAAAAGGGTAGACAAGTCAATTCCTACACATTGCTCAGTTATTTAATTCGATTTTAGCCCGTGGATTAGAAAAAAACGTTGAATCTAAATTAAATCTCGTGCAGAAAAATCCGGAAATCTGCATCAATGATCAAACGCAAGCTGTAGTATTTAATTCAGTCGAGCAAATATGGTTTGCTAGGTCACACACACCTCCCTTGTTTGACCAACCCCCCTCTTTTCTTGACATTGTCAGATAAGTACACAAATATATATATATATATATATATATACACACAGATATATATATATCTGTGTGTGTATTCTTACATACAACTACATGTATATAAGTAGCGTTGCTTGATAAGCGATTAAACACAATTTCATTATCCTCCTCAACGTCCAAGTGTGCGACAAGAAGGTTTTTCTTTTTCAACAATGAATCATCAGAAACAAGGTAAACCAAAAAACAAGATCTTGAAGTTTCTACCAAAAGCTGCTTCCGGTGTTTATTTTCACAACCCTCCTTACAGCCCTACCAGAGACGCCGCAGCGAAGCTTAAAGCTCACGGACGGCGAGGGTTCTCCGGCCCTTTAATGATTCCAGATCAAGTCCGAAGAAAACAGAAGAACGGAAGCTTTGACGGACAGACACAAGAAGAAGAGCCGACTTCGCCGAAGGTATCGTGCATGGGACAGATCAAGCACAAGAAACACATTAACAAGATAAATCGCATTAATTTGATCCCTAAAGATGGTCACAAATCAAAGCCTCCAGGGCCGTGGTCGCCGCGTGAGATAAAGAAGCACGGTTTTCCGTTCCGGAGGATGTTTAGCAACATAAACCCTGGAAGAAAATCCGAATCTGATGCTAGTGATCTTGATCGTGATCGGACGGGTCCAAATCTTCCGGATAGGGCGCCTTCGTTGAGTCAGATGAAGAGATTTGCAAGCGGACGTGGCCATGCTTTCGAAAACTTCGATTGGGAATCTCCTCATAATATTATGAATAATCATCGCGATTATTCGGATGAAGAGAGAGAAGACGGTGATGAGAGAGAAGAAGATGTGAGAATTGCGTTCTCGGCGCCTCTAGGGATTGGTGGAATAAATCAATTTCGTCAAGTGCCTTTACAGCCAAGAAAAGAAATCAATCTATGGAAGAGAAGAACAATGGCTCCTCCTAGTCCTCTAGAATTGAAACCCATGGTCAAAGCAAATTAATTAAATTAAATTGTTCATAATTGTTTCTGTTATTATACATTCTTTTTGAGATTAGGGTTTTCTTTGCCCTCCTCTTTTAAATTAGATTTGTTTCCAAATTTGATTAATTAGCTAGATTATTATTCTTGCCGGGTGTAAAAATTTGTGATGAAGTTTGAATTGTGCCCTGCTTTGATGGGTAATTATGCTAATACATACACATGTATGAGACAAAAGTTAGGATCCATAAGGTCTTTTTGGTCTCATGGGTTTAACTTTCTTGTGCTTAATTATGCTTTTGATGATGTTTAATTTGCTTAATTTGGAAGTGAGCGAATGCAGCATTCAAACTAGAATACTGTTTCAGCAAGTAGTGCAAGATGTTTAATTTAGTCTTCTTTTTCTAATGGATGGAAATTGATCATTAATTATATAAAAATAATATGCTGTGCTGGGATGTGCATATATATATATATATATATATATATATTAAAATTAAAAGATTAAAACCATGCTTGGATATATATTGGGGCAAATTTGGATAATACATACCGGGCAGCTGTCACAATTGAATATAAGGTTAACTAATTGATTGGTGGAAAATTAATACATACAGGACAGATGATACATACAGGACAGATGACACGTACATATATATCATGATCATGATCAGCTGGAAAATTAATGACTGATTACAAGAATATTTCTGAAAAACAAATACCCTAAACAACTGCAGTAACGGCATCAAATTAGCCTCAATAAATTCCATATACAATCTTCGTTTGGCTTAATTGTCGTTTTTATTTTTCTTTGACCAGGTTTAAATACTTGATAAGATTTTAACGAGATTACATATATGAGTATGTATCCACTTTAATGAATATCGTACATTTTGAAAGTTGTTTTGTTGTGGAAATGGTTTGAGATAGGCAAAAGTGATTTGTTGGACCCCGATACAAACATATGGGAGACTCATAAGTCCTAAACATATAGACAATGTTTTTGGGATGCAATATTTCTCGCTTATTATATATTTATGATGGATGACTCGACGATCCCAGCCCCTTTGGCTTTGGGGGTTGAAGTTCATAATTGAGATTAGTTGTTGTACTAAAATAATGTCATCACACATACCTAACAGCTTTTTGGAATCACTCTATGCTGATTTCACATATGATTTCGTGCAAAAGATTCACATTTGGACGTAGCATGACAACTTTATAGAACTATTTGAATACACCCTATCAAATTAGAATGAGGTAGTATGAGATCAAAATACAAAAACGTTTTTTTTTTTTCATGAAATGTGCCTTATTGATGACATGATCTTATACGACTACTCGAGTTTTCCTCCAAAAAGCCAAGACACAAAATCTTATTGACTCGTGTGAACTTTTTCTTTTTTATTTGAGAAATTTGATTGTTATGATTATTGTGCGCAAATGATAAAATTAGGGCCTCGAATTCCGTCATGTTAATACCTGAATGAAGGGCTAGAATGCATTTAACCAAAATTTGCAACTTTATAACACCAATTTCAGGTTCAATTCTCAACACATAAGGTGACAAGTAAAGATCAATTTGTGCCTTACATGTTTGAATACTGTGAGATTCGGTCACCTTTGCAATCAATTCAATACTATACTCCATATGCCATTATTTTTCTAATAATAATATACAGCTGACCAACTTTGACTGGATCCAATCTTTGTAAATGACTAGGCAACCTCTGAATCTGTGACATGCCCACTCACACAATCGGGTGGATCTTACTGACTCAGTTTGGGCCTTTGGCCCATTGATTTTTCTAGCAACGAATGTAGCCTACACACTGTTGCAAGCCCAGTATGTATTTATTTATTGGGTAATTCACACTTTATTTACTCTCAAGTATCGTAAAACTCGTATTTGGCTATCTTTAATTTTTTTCATCTCACTTTCATATCTAAAGTTTAATTTTTCTTACACTTTTATACTTTCGTTGGTTTATCTATCAAATGTTCCGTTAACAAATGACATGATAGATTTGTGGCCCACTAAATTTGTGTCACGTGGACAATAAATATTAAAATATAATTAATTAATTTAAATAAATAAATAAAAAGAAAAACATCTCTCTTTTATCTTCCCCCTCCCTCTTCGACTCTACTGCACATCCATCCCACCCCTACCACTTTAAGCCCCTCCGCACAAAACTTTTTTTTAACTTTGAATTTTTCAATTTCTTTGGATTTCTTGTGTTTGATTTAGATTTGGTGGCATGTGGAGTTGGTTGTTTGGAGAATGAGAGTTTATTTTCTTCTTTATTGTTTTTTTGTTTTTCTTTTCTTTCGTTTTTTAATAATTTTATATTTTTTTAGTGGGTCAAAGTCTTGCCACGTCATCAGTTAAAAGACCTTCATCTGTGGTCCTAAGTTCCTATCTCCTTAATTAACAAGTACATAATTCCTCCCTACTATAAAGGAAAAACCTGCATAGGGGATCTCCGAAACACTTAGAGCACTTCCACCCGTTAGAGGAGGGAAAGGGCAAGGGCATAGCAAGGGCAACTGATTGCCCTCCAAAAACAGTGATTGCCTTTGTGCAACTCCATCCGTTGAGCAAGGGCAAGGAAAAATATTATTTAATTCAAATAATTTAAATAATTTAATTTGTTCATTGAAAATAAAACGATTGTCTAATTCAAATAGTTTAATTTCAACTACAAAGCAAACCATAGCATCACAACAACTATAATTAATTAAAAATAATGAACAACCATAATTATACATTGTGGTGTGAGGAATGAAGAAGATGATTGAGGGTATTTAAAAAATAAAAAGTAAAAATATTTTTTTTTTCATTTTTAACAGTAGGATTAATCATGGCCGTTCATTTTTTTCAAATTTTAATTGAACGCCCCAGATTGTGCCACGTGGCACAACAGTAAGATATTTTTTTTTCCATTGAAAATCCAACGGTCCAGATTAACTAGCTGTTGGAAATCCAACGGCTACGAAGCAGCCACGTCATAGAGCCGTTGGCTCTGCCTAACGTCAGCCGATAGGCGTGGGTCCCACGCGACAGAACCGGCCGCCCACTCTCCCCAACCTGCGCGTGTTGTGCACGTGCCTGATTAAAAAAAAATATATAATCGTGGCTGACGTCAGCCCGACGTCATCGCCTGCTGGCACAAGCTCGGGCACAAATTGCTTGGGCTTGAGGTTGGGCTTCCTTGGGCCCACCTCTTGCCCTTTGCAATTTAAATCAGTAAAGCATGGTTTTTGGGTTGGAAGGGCAATTGGCTTGCCTTGCCCTTGCAATTGGGCAATGGCTGGAATTGCTCTTAGGTCACCACTCATAAAAAGCATGAGAGATTCTTTTTATTCTGGTATTACTTAATCTCAAGTTGGTCGGACTTTATGTGACCGTTGCCCATAGAAGACAATTCTACGAAAGCTTCTCTCATTCAAGAGTACTATGTATTAGGTTCTTAATTAACGTTAAAGCAAAATTCTCCTTTCATGAGTTAAAACATAATAATCTTAAAAAAAAATTGTTAGATTAGAATCCTGAGATGACAAGTATTTATTATATTCTCAATTGTAATTAAATTAGGGTTGTTGGTGTTGTCAATCCCCTATACATATATTGTAATCTTTACACAATTAGTTCAATGAGTCATTATTCTACATGATATCAGATGCTGGCAAAATTTTTGAAATTATCAACTCTGCTTATGAAACATGGGTCCAACAAGACCAATTGGTCGTGAGTTGTATTACTAGTGCCATCTCCGAACCTCCTCTTACCCTCACCATTGGATATGAAATTGCTAAGGATGTATAAGATTGTCTTCAACAATATTTTTCACAATTCTCTATGGCCAATGAAGTTTCTCCATTTTCAATTTCTTGATCTCTCCAAAGCAGCCAGACCCTTGATCAATATATTAATCATGTGAAATCTTTGGACGACAAGCTTGCTTCCATCAATCCATTGATACATGACAAAGATCTTGTTCTCACAACTCTTCGTGGTCTTGGCCCCGAATATCGTATGCTTAGTACTACTCTAATTAATAGCACTCTTCCCTCTTTTACCTAGTTAGGCTCCAAGCTTTTCAATTTTGAGCAACAAGATACGAAGAGTCATTCCGGTGTCCATTCCAATCATGCTCTTGTTGCAATTCAGCCACCCGACCATCTTCTACCTCCTCCCCGCTTCAATGGAGGCGTTCGTAAAAATTGGCCCTGTGGAGGTGATCGTGGTGGTGGAACTTAAACCGGTGACGTTCGTGGTGGAGGGCGTCGTTTTCCTCAGCAGCAGCCGCGTTGGCCTACTGCCTCATATCGCAGCAGCAGTAACAACAGGCTTTCATATCAACAGCAGCAACAGGCTACCCCGTGGTCCAGTCCAGCACAACAGATTCCTAACCCATTCCAGCCGCCACAGCACCATTATACCCACTGGCTTTTCTTCCAGCCATAACAGTTTCATGCAATCATGCCCGACTCTGGAGTCTGGTATTCTTGGGCCACCATGGTGCTACAATTGTAACACCTGCTAACATCAACAACATGCATGCCCACATCGCTATTCCGGACCCAATACTGCCTTTTGTTGATGCGCAATTTGCTCAGTTTCCAGATCCAAATTACTACATTGACACCGGTGCCACACATCATATGACGAGTCAACCTAATAATTTACTTGCACCTCCACCTACAATGGGCCTTCTAATGTTTTCATTAGGTAATGGTGACACTATGAATATTACCCACACTGGTATTGTTCCTCGTACTTTTAGTCCCACTAATTTCATCTTTGCAATGTCTTTCTTATTTCTGCCCTTCGCAAAAATTTACTTTCAGTTGCTCGCTTTACTTAAGAAAATATTGTCTTATTTGTGTTTGCCCCTAATTTTTATCAAATCTATGACTTACATACCAGTTTTATATTTTTTCAGGGCTCCTGTAAGGATGGGCTTTATCCTCTCACTTTGTCTTCCATCGATTTCGTTGCTCCCAAAGCTTTTTTTGCCGTGTCGTCCTCCACCTGTCAACTTGATGTGAAGAATGTTTTTTTTCATGGTTTCCTTTAGGAAGCCGTATATATGGTACAACCTTGAACCTTATGGCTTTGTTGATCCTGCCCATCTTGACTATGTTTGTCACTTGCATAAGTCTCTCTATGGTCTCAAACAGGCTCCTAACACATGGTTTTACTAGCTCACTTCTTTCTTGTTGTCATTGGGGTTCACACAGAGTATTGCTAATTCTTCACTTTTTCTCTTTCATCGCCACTCGCACACTAACTATTTGCTTATGTATGTGGATGATATTGTAGTTACCGGTAGTTCTCCTGCTTTTCTTGATGAATTTGTCGCTTCACTTGGGGCACAATTCAATATTAAAGACATATATCCTCTAAGTTATTTTTTGGGTTTGAAAGTTTCTCATGCCTCTGACGGTCTTCGCATTAATCAGTTGAAATATACTCATGATCTCCTTAAAAAGTTTGACATGGTGGCTTCTAAACCGGCCACCACACCCATTGCCACCAAAGTAGTCCTCACGGCTAGTGATGGTTCTCTGCTTGCATCTCCCACTACTTACAGTGAGCTTGTTGGTTCTTTACAATATCTTACTCTCACTCGGCTTAATATATCCTTTGTAGTTACTATTGTTGCTCAGTACATAAGTGCGCCACGCACATAATTGATGCTAAGCGTATCCTCCGTTAAGTTAAAGGAACACTTGATTTTGGGCTCCAATTGTGTCCTCAACTTATCACTGCCACTTTGTCTGCCTATTCTGATTTTGATTGGGCTGATTGTCCTAATACTCGGCGTTCTACTATTAATTATCTTATTTATTTAGGCTCTAATCTCATCTCCTGATGCTCCAAGAAACATCCCACTGTCAGTCGTTCAAGCACATAATCAAAGTACTGTGCTCTCTCTCACTCTTGCACTGAGACAATTTCGATTTATTCTCTACTTGGTGAGCTTGGTGTTCGGCTTTCGTCTCTCGTGATTCTTCATTGTGACAACCTTAGTGCAATTTATCTTACTTCTAATCATGTTCATCATGCACGCATGCGCCATATAGAACTTGATTATCACTATGTTCGTAAAAAGTTTGCCATTGGGAGTCATCGGGTTTGTTATATTTCTACTGTCGATCAACCTGCTAATATTCTCCCCAAAACTCTTCATCAACCTCGGCATGGCATTCTTTGCTCCAAACGTCCAATCATGATTATCCAGTTTGCGCGCGGGGTGAGGGGTGGGTGTTATTAGATTAGAATGCTTAGATGACAAGGATTAGCTTTATTGTTATTATTGTATTCTCAACTGTAATTACATTAGGATTCTTTCCACATTAAGGTGTTGTCAATCCCCTATATACATTGCAATCTTTACACACAATTAATTCAACGAGTCATTATTCTTCATAAAAAAAAAAAAACCCTTTCATTCAAAACTTAATTCAAATCGGAAGTCTAACTCAACTTCATGTATTTTGGTGACACAAATGAAGTACAAACTTTGTAAAATTAAATTTCAATATTCTAATTTGTTGATAATTACCCTAGTAAGTCACACGGACTCCTTGGTATCTCAGAATTTCACCAATAAGCTCTCCTTTACCAGAACCTACATACCTCCCGCAAATCTCACCATCTCTAATGAACAAGAAAGTAGGCACCTCCACTACCTCCATGTCCTTGAGGAACTGCAGGCAGCTGTCGTTCTCATCGCCGTTCATCCTCGCAAACACCACCGTGTCCGACATCTGCTTCGACAGCTTCACCACCGTCGGATACACCTTGACACAGGGCCCACAATGCTTGAGCCCCACGTCAAGCACAATCAGCTTGCTGTCCACCTTATGGTCCTCAATCAGCTTCTCCACGTCCTCCCTCTGATGCAGCTGCACCACCGCGGAGTGGTTGTCGCCGTAGTACAACACGTCCCCCCTCAGCTGATCACCATCGATTCCTTCCTCCTCGTGGATCTTCTCCATACTTTTGTAGAAGCTGAAGTGCGGGACTTTGTCGATGTTTTCTCTCCTGCAGAGTTCTCTTGTCTCTTCTGATTCGTCGCCCATGACCAAGAGAAACTCGACGTCGTTGCACGTGCGGCTGAGGTCGACCATGAAAGGGTACATTTTCCTGCTCTGGGCGCTGTGGCTGGCGGCGAACTCGACGACCACGAGCTTGTTTTTGGCCAACCCTAGGGCCTCGTCAAATTCCTGGATGCTGTGCACTTGCTGAACTCTCTCGTCACGTTCGACCTTTTTAGTGCCGGCGACGGCTGTGGCTTTGATGGTGAAGTTGCGCAATTGGGTTTTTTTGGTTTGAGGTTTTGTTGCTAAAGGTTTAAGCTTCGTCACCAAACTTAAACCTTTAGCAACTAAACAACTTGTTCTTGGGATTGAAGATTGAGATGACGAAGGTGGTTTGGCTATGAAATTTGTGATGGTCGCCATTGAAGGTAGGGTAGGAAGATTTGGTTTGCTTTGCTTTGCCTTGCTTATTCAAACCTATGAGAGTGGTAGGAGACTCTGGTGTGGAATTATCTTGAAATCTCAGTGGCCACTGCTTTTTGTGGTTCGTACGTATTATCCACTGTCCACTGAGGCAATATATATGGGTGATTTTTCGAAAATATCCTTGGCATATTCAATCTTTCATTCTCTTTGCATTACGGTAAAGCCCAAAATATCTCCTTTCTCTTTTGACATGAAACCCATAATATCAGAATAAGGTTGTGGCGACAAAAAAAACACAAATCAGATTAAGGTTTGTATTGATTCCCAAAATTTGGGCTTATACTACTAAACTACTAGTACATTTCGAATGGGTTTGAGATAAAAATAAGTTGTTGAATAATGAATTTGCACCTTAAAGTTATAGTCTAACGGTCCGTTTGGGATTGTTTCTACAATGAGCGGCATTTTTGTGGGGAAAACGAATCTTCGCCGTTAAATTCAAATCGACGGATGAGGTTAAAACACTAGTTAGGAACAACCGGGTCAAAAAAGCATTGGATCAGAGAGAGACCATGGAGAACGTAGTGGTGGCGGCTAAGAATTGAGTTGGATATATATTTGGTAGATTTTGTGGCGTTGATGTTGTTGTTAGCGGCGTTGATATATATTTGGTAGATATTGTTGATATGCGTCGATATTGGGTATGTGGATATTGTTCATATGACGTCTATAGTTGGTATTATAGTGTGTCCCCTCGCACCTTACGCCTAGTTTTAACTTGCACCGTCTAATTTCAATCAAACGGTGCCAAGAACCCCGGCAAATCCCCCTGACATAATAGAAGCTCCCAAAAACTTATTCCCATGTATAAGTGTTTATGCCATAAGTGATTTTATTAAAAACTCAAGTACTTTAGGAAAAAAAAAACTTGAAAGTGCTTCTTAAAAAAACAATCAAAAGCGAAAAACACTTTCAAATTTTTCTACAAGCAAAAGCGATTTTAACTATTTCAAAAACAATCTCAAATGAGTTATGAAATGGAATTTGGTACCATTTCTCTAAATGCATTTAGACACAAGTGTGGGCAGAAGAAAAAATCTCATACCAGTTATGATGCCCCGTTAGAATAGTCAATAGATATTAGACCTACCGAAAGTTTTGAGCCATTTGGAATCTGGATATAACATAAGATGATATCACTGGATTTTTTTGCTTCCAACAAAGTTTGCTAGACACACGCAATCAACTAGAACCAGAGCTTTGAGTTTTGACAAATCAAACATCAATAAAAGAATAAGAATCTTCAGTTCCACAACCCAAAAAATCTCCAGCCTTATTAAAGGCCTTGGGGATGGGGGCTTAGTCAAAGGAACACCAATCGCCTTTCGCAAAGTTTTTCTTCCAAGTTTACAATATTGATTGAATTGGGCCCCTTCATGATATCAAGTGGATTTTCAGTAACATTTTGTTGATCCATATCTCCCACGGACAACGGAAATGCAACCGTAACAATAGATTCTTATAATCAGAATATATTGTTATGAGAGAAAATTAAAATACACGACAGATTAGAACAAATGGCTAATGTGAATACCTCACTGTTAAAAAGCATTGTTGTATTTATGACTAGGACAACACCACTCAGATATCTCGTGCTCATCAACTACCCCAAAAAGGCAATATGGCAATATGGCAATATGACAATTGGCAAAGCAATTCAAGTGCCGCTTCAAGGAGTGAGAAGAATATATTAATTAACGCATTTTACTAATAAGGCAAAATAATATACATCCGCTATGTTTATATATTGTTT
Source organism: Gillenia trifoliata (assembly GCA_018257905.1). Lineage (NCBI taxonomy): Eukaryota > Viridiplantae > Streptophyta > Magnoliopsida > Rosales > Rosaceae > Gillenia > Gillenia trifoliata. Next base: position 576,933 of record CM031087.1, on the reverse strand, counting down.
ATATAACCTGCGGAAAAGAATAAGCAATTAATAATAGGGAACTGAAATCCACACCCCTTTAAATGTAATCCACACTCCATTTTAATTTTTTAATATTATTATGTTCCCACCATTCTTCAATTCCTGAAATGCCCTCTTGCTCAGAATTTTTTATTCATCTCTCTCATTTCTAAAATGCACGACTTTTCCTTCCTAATCCATTCATTTCTGTCATCTTCACCATAATTATTTCTGACCCATTCCTCTTAATCCCTCTGTTCTTCACACTGACTTTCCAAAACCCATTTGTTAGAAGCCATTGACTCGTTGAGGCCAACTGGAAGCAAAAATAAGCCCTTAGTAGGGAAGGTATTTTGTTTACTTTATTCAATCTTCTTATTGGCTTTGTTGATGTTGAGTCTTATTATTCAGTTTTCTTATCTTAGCCATGGATGAAGGGCCGTTGGATCCTGAATTGCAAAGGATTATGGATTTGGTGCACTCAAAAGATTTGGAAGAAGAGTTACATATTAGTCAGCCATCTAATGCCCAAGGTACGTTAGCTTTTCTTCTGTCTTCAATTTAATATATTGGAAAAATACAAATTAGATAGACCCCTTATAACAGTAGATAAATTTGGTGGTTTATGATTTAGGTGATCAAGCAATGATTGAAGATCATGATGAATTCCTCTCATTGCCAAATAAAAATTTTGCAAATCGAGAAGACCTTATTTGTGATGTTCGTAAGATTGGATTAATGCTAGGGTATGTCATGGTTATCAAAAGATCTGATAGAGATAGAAATAAAGTGGTTATTGGTTGTGATAGAGGTTGCAGTTATCGAACTAAAATTGCTGAAGGTAACAGGAAAAGAAAATCATCAACTCGTCTGGTCAATTGTCCTTTTAAAATTCTAGGAAAAATGACAGCCGAAGGATTGTGGAAGGTTGAGATAAAAAGTTTAATTCATAACCATGAGCCTTCCATTGATATGGCTGGACATCCATATTGTCGCCGATTTACAGAAGAGGAAGCCTTACAAGTTAAACAAATGAGTAGGGCTGGCATAAAACCGCGTCAAATTCTCTCTTCACTTCGACAGAATAATCCTCATCTACTAGCTGTTTCCAGAAATATATATAGTAAGAATGCTCAGTTTAGGAGGGAGAGTTTGGGTGGACGTTCAATTATTCAAGCATTATTAGCTGAGCTTGGTGATGCTGATTTTTCTCACAATGTTAAGTATGATCAACATGGTCATTTGACTCATCTATTCTTTGCTCATCCCATTTCAATTAAGTTGACTAAGAGCTACCCTTATGTGTTTGTGATGGATTGCACATATAAGACTAATAAGTACAAGATGCCATTACTTGAGATTATAGGAGTGTCAAGCTGCAACAAATCATTTTATTCATGTTTTGTTTTCATGCAAAAAGAGGAACAAGAGGATTATGAGTGGGCTCTTAAAATGTTCAATGTCTTATTGGGAGATTGTAATCATCCATTGGCGATAATAACTGATAGGGAGTTGGCATTAATGAATGCGATACATGTTGTGTTCCCGATGACTCCTAATCTCTTGTGTATATGGCATATTGAGAAAAATATTCTTGCACATTGTAAGGGTCAATTTAAGGAAGATGCAAATTGGGTTGCTTTCCTGTCTTCTTGGACATCTTTAATCAAATCTTGGGATGAGTCAACATTTAATGAAGCTTGGAGTCATTTTGAAACTGATTACAAAGATTATGCTTCAGTTTTGACTTACATTAGAAGTACTTGGCTTCCATGGAAAAAGATGTTTGTATTTGCATGGACGAGTCAATTTTCACATTTCGGTAATAATGTTACTTCTAGAGCAGAAGGTGCACATGGAACATTAAAGAAATATCTTCAAGTTTCAACTGGAGGTCTCCGTGAGGTAAAAGAAAATATTTGTCTTGCTATTGAAAATCAATTTCAAGAAATTAAAACTCAAATTGCAAGTGAAAAGATTCGTGTTCCTCAAAAACTTTGCATCCCCTTCTTTAAGGAGCTTGTTAATAAGGTATCTTTCTATGCTTTGTATGAGTTACATAAGCAATATTTGTTGGCAAGGGGTGGGCAAAAAAACCGAAAAACCGAAAAACCGCACCGAACCGAGGCCCAAAAAACCGAAGAAAACCGAGTTGACCAAAACCGAAGAAAACCGAACCGAAAACCGAAGGAAACCGGCATTTCCGGTTCGGTTTCGGTTTTCATGCCCCAGAGAACCGGACCGAACCGAACCAAACCGGATAATTATAAATATTATTTATTTATTTTAATTAATTACGTGTCACATTTTAATTGGTTAAAATGTAAGTTCCAATAGAACCTAGTGCACCGAATCAGCCCCTAAGAATCAATTTGACAATTTCAATTAGGTTAAGCAGTAAGCACCGAAACAGTTTTTCCTTCTTTCTTTCGTTGTTTTCTCTTCTGTCTGTCGAGCTCCATCAGAATCTCACAACCAATTTTGTTCTAAAGGTACGAAGTTACGAACTTCCTTTTGATCATCTTCTTCTTCTGCTGTTTTCTGCTTTTCTATTGTGTTTTTTTTTCGTGGGTTTTAAGGTTATTTTTCTAGTTTCGTGGGTTTCGTGGGTTTTAATCTGACATTACCTAGATTTCGAATATATTTGTGGAAAATATGAGATGGGTTTTGAAGAATATGTTTGGGCGGTTAGAGGATCTGTTTGCTGATTTATTTGAATGTTTTAATATCTGCTTTCCAGAATCTGAAGAACTGCAATCAAAGAGATTTTTGTTTTTGTTTTACCAAAAGAATGACTGAAATGTGAAGTGTTCTTTGTGTTTGTGTTCGAGTTTGTTCTTTGTGTTTGTGTTCAAGTTTGTTCTTTTTAAGATTTTGGGTTCCCAAAATCGGGATTTAAACTCGGGACTTCGGGAGTAAGGGAGAATGTTTTTAAACAATTGAGCTGCAAGCCCTTGCTAGTTTATGGAATATTGTGTGTTTTGCTGTGTGCAAATTCTCTAATGTGAACCCAGTTAGCAAATGAAATGTGTCAGTGTCGTGTAAGTAAATGAGATGTTAACCAAATAAGAAACGGGGTTGGTAAATCGCGTCTAGGAGTGGTTATAAGGGGGTGGTGTGTTCTTCCACACTACCCTCTTGTTGTATTGTAAAAAGTAGAGAGTCTATTGTGGGAAAATTTTCGTTGTGTTTCCATTTAGGTGTGTCGGAGTTCCAATGAGCGGCTTATGAAGCGAATCTGTATAAATTGAAGTTGCTGTTGAGTCGATCTAAACAGTTGTTTACGATGTAAATAAATCAGTTGGGTTTTAGTTCATCTTCTGCTGTGTATGAGTTGCAATTATATGCTTTGCATTTCCCCTTTCGTGATCTGGTTTTAGTTTATCTTCTGTGACCCGCGTCGCTTAAGCATGACGCTAAATTGTTGGCTGTCTGATGAGTTTCATTTTCGTTCGTGGATTATTCTGTTTGTATCGGTGGAATCCACGGTACATGCTTTTTTAAAGCAGAGGATCTATAGTCTCTGTGATCTGCATTCCTTGGAACTTTTTATTCGAAACGGCAAGCATCTTATGTAGTTTTGGTTTCTTTTATTTTTTGTTGCTGAAGCTGCAGGGTAGTGGACCTGTGCTATTCTGCAAAATTGTAACAAGACTATTATTATTAGGGAGTGACTTAACCACACCCCTTGGGGCTGTGGACCTGTGCTATTCTGCAAAATTATAAATATTGTTATATAATGATGATTAATTGCTGAAACTATAAGGTAGGAATCTTGTTTTAGTACTCCATGTTTCAGCTCGGTGGAATATTGTTATATAATGATGATTAATTGCAAGATTGTGCCCTTATGTGATTTTTCATTTTAATGTTTCAGCTCGGTGGTGGGTATCTTTTTGGGCTACCTGTTGGCTTTGTTGCCGACTCAATTGGAGCCACTGTAGGTGCAGGGCTTTCCTCCTTGGCAGAACTGTACGTTTCTAATACAAGCGCTTGTTTTTTTTTTTTTTTCATGTTATTTATTCATGCTTAAACTTTTTATGTTTAATATGTTTAAGTTTATGTGCCTATGTTCGAAATGTATGTGTATGTGCCTATGTTAAATATGTTTTATTTTGTATTGGGTAGATGGAAAATGAATCACAAGAGGTCCCAATTAATGCATCTTCTTGTTGCGGATCGACATCATCGCCCTCACCCTCACCTTCACCCTCACCTTCACCGTCACCTTCACCCTCACCCTCACCCTCACCCTTACCACAAGTCTCCATTAAGGCCCCTACCCTCACAACCACAAGTAGTCGTCCACCATTAGTTTCGAGTAAAGGTCGTCCACCTTTGCCTTCGAGTGATGGTCGGACACCTTTGCCTCCAGGTCAATGGGTTTTAACAAAGGAGAAATCAATTGTGTGGAGCCATTTTGAAAAATATTTACAAGATGAAGAGGTGGTGGACAAAGATGGGAACAAGTTTGTAGTCCAAAAAAAAAGAGCTAGGTGCATTCATTGCGGCCAAACCTATGCAGCGGATCCTACTTCAAATGGGACAACTAGCATGAAGAAGCACATTGATGTTTGTCCCTCTAACCCGGCGAGAATACAAGATAAAAGGCAAAAGACTTTGTCTTGGGACCAAACTCGTCTACAATCTAGGGGGTGTACTAAGGATGATTGTATCAAAGCTTGTGTTGAAATGGTAGTGCTTGATGAGTTTCCATTTAGCTTTGTGGAAGGTAGAGGGTTTAGGCGTTTTTGTGAAGTTGCTTGTCCCTTTTTCCAAGTGCCATCCCGTAGGACACTTGTGAGACATTTTATGAGTGTGTATGATGAAATGAAAGCCAACTTAAAAGGTCAATTAGAATCACATAGAATTTGCCTCACAACGGACACATGGACAAGTTGTCAACAAATTAACTACATGGTCATCACTGCACACTTCATAGACGATGACTGGAAGTTGCACAAAAGAGTCTTAAACTTTTGTGTCATAGCTAACCACAAAGGAAATTCAATTGGAAAACTCCTTGAACAATGTTTGCATGAGTGGGGTGTGGAGAAGATTCTTACTATCACCGCCGATAATGCCTCTTCGAACACAAAAGCAATTGACTACTTGAGGATTAAGATGAAGCATTGGACAAATGCCAAACTTTTCTTGGGGGGTAAGTACATGCATGTTAGGTGTTGTGCTCATATTGTGAATTTGATAGTTGGAGACGGCTTGAAAGTTTTAGGAAATTCTATTTTGGCAATTAGGAATGCAGTCAAGTTTGTGAGATCATCTCCTCAAAGGTTGGAGTATTTCAAGAGTGTTATCAAAAGAGAAAAAATTGAGTGTAAGGGTCTTGTGGTGTTAGATGTCCCAACTAGGTGGAATTCCACCTATTTGATGTTGGATGCCGCAATGAAGTTTGAAAAGGCGTTTACGGAAATGGCGAATGATGAGGTAGATAACTCATTTGTGGCTTGGTTTGGTGATGATGAGCCGGAAGCAAATCGGGGAGATGTTTTAGAAGTGATATATAACAAGAGGGTTGGCCCTCCAAATCAAGAAGATTGGCTCAATGCCAATGTCTTTGTCCACTTTTTGAAGGTGTTTTATGATGTGACATTGAAAATGAGTCTCTCTTTGCATCCGGCAGTTCATGAAAATTTTCATGATTTGGTCACTATTAATAGAGAGATAAACCGTATGATTGCACTTGAAGAAGATATGGAGATGTATGAAACTGAGGCGCAAGTGGTCTTGAGTGAGATGGCACGTGGCATGAAGGGTAAGTTTGATAAGTATTGGGGGGATCTTGACAAAATAAATCAATTGTTGTTGGTGGCGCTTGTGCTTGATCCACGAAACAAGATGGGATACCTTTCCCATGTCATGCGTCTCGTTGGTGTAGATGATGAGCGTATTGCTAAGAAGCAAGAGGAAGTCAAAGCCCTTTTAATGAAGCTTTATGATGAGTATGCTACTCCACCACCATCCGAAGGTTCTAGTTCTACCACTAGTAGTAATATTAGTGCCACTATTTCGACTACTTCTACTATTACTACTTGTAGAAATATAGGTTCGGCGGGGGATGATATTCGAAGCTCTTGGGCAAAACAAGCGGCATCACAAAAGCATGTCATATTGGTGCATGAAATTGATGAGTATTTGAATGACCCTCTTGTAGATCCCGAAGTAGAGAAGTTGGATATTTTGAATTGGTGGAAATTGAATGGGGTAAAATATTCGGTATTGGCGAAAATTGCAAAAGATATCCTTGCAATTCCGGTATCAACAGTAGCTTCGGAAGCATGCTTTAGCACGGGAGGGCGAGTAGTCAATGCATTTCGTGCTTCATTGACTCCTAAGATGGTGGAGGCCTTAATTTGTACTCAAAATTGGTTAAGGTCCGATGACATCTCCTTTTTGGAAAATGCACCAACAATTCAAGAGATGGAGTTTTATGAAGACATTGAATTAGGTACATTTCTTTTTTGCCTATGTATAGCATTTGAGTTTTTGTTTGCTTGATTTTTATATATTTTTATTTTTATGGTTTCTTGCATTTATAATCTTGTTTAATATTTTATTTGTAGAAATTCGAAGTGCACCGAACAAAGTAGCTCCTGCTACATTTCAATGATTTCGAACATGTAAGCTTTGCAGTTGTTGTCCTATATTTGGGTCTTTGAAAGCATTACCATTGCTAATTTGCTGCTTGCTGCTTGCTGCCTTTGCTGCCTTTTCTACCTTTTCTGCTTTTTCATAACAGGCTTAGGTAATGAATCGATTAAGTTCTGCCAGTGTATACATTGAACCATGCGAATCATATTACTTTAACACATTATTTTGATGCTAGTACATTATTTTAAGGTTCCAAAGCTATTCGAGCATGTCGGGGTGATTTTGGATATGCAACTTATCCTTATATAGGTTAGTTATTATGGATTTGGCAATTGATGAGATTTCTATTTTGTATTTGTACTAGATTGTTAATGGCCACAGTTTCTTCGGCCAAGTTCGTTGAGTGGCCAGGGAAAATGTTAGGGATCTATTCTTTGATCTTGAGAATGATCAAATGGCTCGTGGTAGGAAATATATATATATATATGTCAAGTGCACTTGGGTTGGTTTTCAATAATTTCTAATGTCATTATGCCACTTAATTTCTAATGTCATTATGTTCTTAATTTCATCTGATTTTATGTGCACTTGGAGTGGGTTCATTGTTGTTAGCACTTCTGCGCCTTTTAAGGTTCTATTTGGTCGCTGGTTTTACGCTAACACTTCTTTGGGTTTGGGTTTTACGCTTGTATTTTTTGCTTCTTTGTCTTATACGGTTTTGCCTCTTTTTAAAAAATTTTGGGTATGTAAGAGATAATTAATTTGGTGATTGTTGTCTAAACTCATTTGGACTTATTTGAACTTATAATTAAGTTTATTTCAATCTACTATCTATTTTAGAATGATAGAATCTAGATGATACTATAGTTTTTTTTTTTTATGCATTATAAGGCCAAAAGCCTTGGTAAGACTGGCAATTTGATTTTTTTTTTTTTTTTAAATTTACATTAATTGGGCCCAAAATTACGAGGCCCGAGCCAAGCCCAAAGCGGCCCAAGCGACGACAGAAGCCAGAGACCGAGGTGCACTCGGCAAGAGCCGTCGGTTTTCTGCAAAAATTTCGGTTTTCAAACCAGGCAAGACACGACAACTGTTCATTCGGTTTCGTTCCCGATTTAAGCAGGTCGCAGAACCGAGCCGAGCCCACCACAGCAAATACCAAGGGATTATTCCTCTCAATGTAAGGGCCAATTTTCAAAACCATGGGTCTGCCATGTGTGCATATGATTAGGGAAATGAATATTGAAGTGTTGCCTTTAAATCATATTCATAAGCAATGGAGGATTGATACAAGATCATTGACCTCACTAATCATGCATCTATTGCACTGGAGATCAATTGTTAGCCTCCTCTACGATGTTAAGAAAGTATGAGAAACAACCACTTGTGCAAAAAGAAAATACTATAAGGCAATTATCTCATATTCTTGGTGCATCTAGTCCTTTAATCTTTAAGGCCTATTATTCAACCTCACAAGGTCGTCAATGGGGTCAAAAGAGGAAATGAAACAAACTCTACACAGTGAACCTTCACATTTTGAGATGGTAGAGAAGATAGTTCGAAAATGTAGTTCTTGTGGTATTGGTGGCCATAATCATGCTTGCCCGGCCATCAAATGACAAAGTGCGGAGCCGAGTTGATATGTAAGTATTTCTCCTTACATTAGTGTTTATTTTGCTTTATTTTTACATTTTAATGATTAATTTGTCTTTTTTATTATAGGTATTTTGGGCGGGATGAGCTTGTTTGCAAAACAAGATCATTTTTTACAACAAGAACTCATTTTGCCGCGAGAAGAACTCATTTTCATATGCATTATTTTCTTCCAATTGCTCCATGACCCAAAACCATGTTTGTGGATTCTATCTAAACTTTGGTATGATTGTAATGTTGTATTATGGCCTTTGTCTACACTTTGGTATGATTGTAATGTTGTTTTATGGCCCCTCTGTGTCTAAACTTGGTATGATTGTATGAAGCGGCATCAACAAAACAAAAACTAAAAGACGTTGACTGCGACTAGTCATCGGTAGAAGTTTTGGTCTAGAGGAATATTCCAGTCGGTTCGACTAAGAGGCTTATTTTTGCTTCCGGTTAGCTCAGCGAGTCAACGACTTCTAACAAATGGGTTTTGGAAAGTCGGTGTGAAGAACGGAGGGATTAAGAGGAATGGGTCGAAATAATTATGGTGAAGATGACATAAATGAATAGATTAGGAAGGAAAAGTCGTGCATTTTAGAAAGGAGAGAGATGAATAAAAAATTAAGCAAGAGGGCATTTCGGGAATTGAAGAATGGTGGGAGCAAATTAATATTAAAATTAAAATGGGTGGATTACGTTTTAAGGGGGTGTGGATTTCGGCTCCACTTAGCAATATTATGTGGTTATAATACAGGGTGGCATGTCATGTGCCAGAAATTATAAAAAGAAAATAGAAAAGACTGGTGGCACACTGGCACTGGCAGGCAGGCAGGCGAAGAAAACAATCAGGATGGGATTTCTCTGAGATGAGAGAGATCCAAACCCAACAAAACCAAACTAAACCAAACCCAACCCAGCCCGGGTGGGGTGGGCCCAGGCTATGTCGGCATGTTTGTAGGGCAGCCGTGGCTAAACACCAAGAGCAACGTGACACACAGCCAAACAAACTGCCAACACAGATTTGGCGCCACTCTGACTGACAGACTCACTTTCGGAAATCTGAACTCGCTCGTTACTCCTACAGCCAACAGCACTATACTCCAGGACTTTCTCCCCTGCCCGGCGTGCCAGCCACCTACCATTAACACGGCTGGTTGATTTCACCTGTTCATAGCACTTCCACCTTTCATCCTGCACCTTTCCTAAAGAAAATGAGAGACTGACTTACATGAATTGAATTGAACCTGTTGTTGTCAATGGCGTCTAGTTCAATAACACAGTGATATTGTAAATAAAAAATTAACACATATCATTATGTTACTTAATGTTATTTAAGCGAAAAGTAATTGTGGCGGTATTCGATTCATGTAAGTCCTAGTGTATATATCCAATGTATAGTATATATCGCTAAATCACAAAAAGTCCATAACCCTTTGATCCTTTCCTCACACTAGAACACAAAAAGTCGTAGGTATCTCAATGTATAGTATACATCGCAATTACCGGCTCAACATTGCCTTTAATGGCTCAAATTCATCATTAACTTTTGAATTTTTGAAACGTTAAAAAATCACAAGACAGTAATACACATAAGTAGGCACAGAAATTAAGGCATACTAAAATAAACATTCAACAGACAAGTTAAACAAAAGGTACTGAAAAGATCAATCCAACCACGAAATTAAATAAATTCCAAAACAAAAATACAAAGAGAATGATAATAAATTAGCAGGTTAAAAGTAAACAAAGAAAAAAAGGAAAACAAAACCTAGATTAGAAAGAGAATTAAAACAAGATGACAACAAAAAAATAAAATACAACAAAAACGACCTAAAGTGAAGCGGGGCTGCACCGGTGATACCGGAAATTAAGATGATTTGGCTGTCTCGGGCTTCCGGCAGAGAATCATGTGCATCGGACTGAAATTCCGGTTTCGCCGCCCCTGGTCAAAAAAAGTCGGCTGTTTTGAACAGCATCTCGTGCACATCCACGGTTCCTTTCGGTGCAATTCCGACGGCGGCGAGCACCGTCACCAGAATGTGGATTGCGCCAGTAGGCGATCCTCCCCGCTCACTTCAATCGATTCCACCACGGCTGCGCCGGCGGCAGCCAGATCTTTCTCCTTCACCACCTCGAACCCGACCTTCCTCGCCGCTTCCGCAATGTCCGTAAAGCTCCTGAGTCCCGGCAGGGCCCGTCCCTCTCTCGATCCCTGGATGACCTCCACGTGTTCGGCGTCGTCACCCTTGTACTTGTCCGTCGTCACCCACTCATTACGACACGTACAGAGCCAGCTTCAGAACCCGGAAGATCTCGGCGTACACCTCCTCCAGCTTTGGCGTGGCATGTCGCCTCGATCGAGTACGCGCCGTCGAAAGCTGTTCTCCGGGAACGGCATCTCGAGGAAGTTCCCGCACACGACCTCGCAGGGCGAGTCGAGGCCGGCCTTCTTGTTGTGCAGACGCGCGTTTCACCTGGTACTCGTTGATCGTGATGCCCGTGACGTTGGCGCGCGAGTGGGCCGCGATGGCACGCATAGGCCCCACCCACGCCGCATCCGACGTCGAAATTCTGTCTCCGGGTTTGACGTCGGTAAGGATCGACGGCCATTTCCTCGTGGAGGCGCGTGTGACATGGCTTCTTTGTTGGACTTGCCGGGAATGTGCGGGGAGAAGTGGAATGACTGGCCCCACCCCCACTCGTAAATATCGGTGACTAGAAGTTGTAAAGGTGTCTACAAAGTCGGGGACTTTCTCGGCCGTTTCGATCTCTTTTGGACGGCGGAAGAACGACCAATATTTGTCGTAGCTATCTTGAACTTTCTCGGCGGAGATGGAGCCACCGGAGATCTACAGCGCGCTTGCCCTTTCGCTCGGCGGGGCCGAGAATGCAGACAAACCAATAGATCCCACCGGCGAGGAGAGCGCCCGTACAAAAGGGTGAGAGAGTCCATTGGACCTGGGAGGGAAGGAGAGGTAGAGACTACGGAGAGGACTGAAGAACTCACCCAGAAATTTTGAGCCTCTCCCTAAATCTCTGTTTGGCAACGCACTAATTGGGTATTTAACTTTTATTAGATCCAATATTGCTAATTGCACGCGCGTAGCTTCTAGCGTGGATCAGGTATCTGTTTAACACGTGGAATTGGAAGGCGACGAAAGGGTGTGCGCTAGGGAATAGAGGCTCAACTCTGTGAGGTTTTTACTATTACACCATGCCTTTTGCGACTGTAATTTAAATAAATAAAGGAGGTGTTTGTCAATTTTCTCTTTTAATTGGGAAATTCAAAAAATTAGTTAAAATTTAGTCCATGAATATAATTTTAGTCAAAAAAAAATTTGTTTGATAATTTTAACTAAAATTTGGCAATAAAAGGACTAAAACACACCCTTGTTGGTATCAAATTGCAAAAGTTAAGCTACATAACATCTTTTATTTAGTCTTAATCGTAACCACACGATGAGCCTCACTCCATTTTTTCTTAACAAGTTCATGATTAATGGCGAGGCCAACAAAGATTAACGAAAGGAGAAAAACGATACGTATTTCATAAGAAATATTTTTTGTAATTATTTTAGTGAATAAAGGGTATTGTGGTATTTTTATATCAGAAGTTTTAGTTAGAATTCTACAACTATGAAATAGTTGATTAAAATTATACGAGTTCACATTATACTATTTTTCAAATTTTCCTTTGAACTTGTAGGGGTTGACCAACTTCTCATATAAACTTTAATTTTAGTCAATTGTCCCACTAAACTCTTATAATTAGTCAATTCTCTTTTCTTTGTTAAGTTTCTAAGTATTTCATCCTACATCTCTTTAATCTCTACCACTATTTTATGATTTCAAATGGTAAAAAAGTCAATTTGGTTGATTGTTAGAGGAGCGTTCAAGTTTTGAAATGATGGAGGTCTTCTCCATGGCTTGGCGGGTGTAAGAGTTTAGAGGAGAGTAAACATTAAGATTTTAGAAAAAGAAAAAAAATATATGATGTGACATCCCACATCGACCAACGGAAAGGGGAGTGATGTGCCTTATATGTACATGCCCACCTGCATTTGCACGAGGCCTTTTGGGAGCTCATTGGCCTCGGATTCCATTGGAACTTGAAGTTAAGCGAGTTTGGGCTAGAGCAATCCCATGATGGGTGACCTTGTGAAGTTGTTCGTGAGTTCCCATAAACAAAACCGTGAGGGCGTGGCCCAAAGCGGACAATATCGTAGTACGGCGGAGGCCAGTCGGGATGTGAAATATGAATTGAGGAAAATGATTTTTAAAACTCTTTGATGTTGCAAACATGGCAAAGTTAATAGAATATTAAATGGAAAATTCAAAAACCTAACGGCATGAGAGAAACTAACTAATTATAAGAATTCATGATAGAAATAAGCTAAAATTAATGTTCAAGGGAAATCAACAAATACCTCTTTCAATAATCTAAGAGGACTTTCTATGAATTATTTTTTTTTCTTTTTTTCTGATAATGGTCATTTGGAATTGTCTCCCTTTTTCAACGAAGTTCTATTCAACAAAAAGTATTATTTATTTATTGCCTGATTAACATTATTATAAGTTGGTTTTAATAACACTACCACAAATTGAAATTAACAAGAAAATGGAAATCGGTCCTTGTCCCAATACTATTCATATATTTAAAATTAATAAGGGAAAATAAATTCACAAGTATAAATGATATCGTGTTAATTTGTAATAAATATTTTATATTGCTTAAATATAGTTTATGATGCGTTATAGAAGTACGCATTTTTTAATTTAAAACACTATGTGATGTTTAGAAACTAAATCATAAAGCAATGTTTAGAAAAATAGGATATAAAAAACATAGATTAATTTAAACAAAGGCTGACCTAAGCGAGAATAAGTTAAATAATCAGCATATGGAAAACAATCTATTCAATATGGAATTCATTGAACGTGGAAAGATTTTGTGGATATATGAAAACCATGGTCAATGAATGTAGATGTAGTATTACGTACTTTATAAAGTAGTGGGTATTTCGTTAGGATTGTAATTTTTGTTATGTAGGTCTTGTGGTATATAAAATCTCATTAACCTCTATTGAATGGATTACTAAAATCTCGGTCTATTAGATATAGACTTTTAGAGAATCCAAAAATAATGTAAAATTCAATTAGAAATTTCAGAGAGTTTTTAAAAAGTTCGTAATGACACATCCCGATCCCGGACACGCCAGGTGTCGGGAAGTGCTGGCTAACACGCGTTAGGTAACGAAAGCCATTTAGAAGAATTGAAGAATAAATAAAGAAAAACTGAATTAAATAAGAGTTAGAGTGCACGGAGTGTGCGGGCGGAAGAATAGTAATAAAATAATGAGTTGTGAACAGAGTAGAGGATACAAAGTAAATACAAGAGTAAAGAACCCCTACATCGTCATACCACCGCGTCCCGACGTCACAAGCTCCAAGCCAACTAATCCTAGAGGGGCGCAAAACATAAAACGGTGAGTGGGTCAAAAAGCAAAGTTTGATAAAACCGTTGTTTTCAAAAGTCTACTAACCCCTCACTGAAAACAAGTATAGTTTGAGAAAATACGTCATACCCTTAGACATGAACCTCAAAATACTATAAGAAAATACACGGGTACTCCCCGATAATGATTTACTGACATGCTCACCCATATGTAAACACACAAGTCCAAGTGGCTCAATCACAAGGAACAGGCTAGGTATAAAAGTAATACGCTGAGTACTACAATGACGCGAGTCTAACACTAAGCGCTGGTGCACAAAGTGCAGTCACACAAGTTCGAGTTGCCTAGTGCAACCTAGAACAGGCTAGTACCTACAATGGATCCAAAGCTGCGTAACTGTACTGGTAGTGACTACTCCAAACGTCAAGGCTAGTCCTGGCCACAAGACTGAGTACTAATACCTGGGGTGTATACATCTACTGATGAGCAACAGTATAAAATATGTATGGCAATATAATACGAATGTTCTACCTCCAACAATCGTATATGATATGAATTATGCTAACAGTTTGAAGAAAGCATTGAAAAACCATACGTACATATACATTTATCAAAACAAAGACCCACTCACTCACCTGTAGGTAGCCGGGTTGTAGCCCCCTGTCCTGGGTATCCCCGGTAATCCTCTGGATAGGTCTCACCTATATGAGATATCACTGTAATAATGATTAAACTCATAAAGGTTACTAATTAACTAATTAATTACACCTATCCCTTGTTTCCTCAACACGGAGGTCCAAAACACCTCGAAAAATATCATACGTACTGCCCCTAGGTAGTACACGTCGTCACGAGTCGCCTCGCGAAGACGGAATCAAAAAAGGAGTCCCCACGCGCGGCTCACGTGCGGCAAGCCGCGGCTCCAGGCGCTGCCACACGCACGGCTCACGCGATTTCACGCGCGGCTCAGCCGAGCCGGTCAGCGCCGGTCTGAACCGGTTCACTGACGTCAGCAAGGCCGGTCTGACCCGATTTGCTGACGTCAGCGCCGGTCATCCCTGTCGATTTTCCGGTCGCCGGCCGCCGTCGCCGGAATCTGGGAAATTTGGCCAGAATTTCTAGGTAATTTTCAAAGCTTCATAACTTCTTCATTTCAAGGCCAAATTGCACGATTCAAGTACCAAAATGAAGCTAGGAACAAGGAGAATATTAATTTACCATTTTGGGGGCCAAAAACTGGCCAAAGGTGGCCTGAAAATGAGGAAGAAGCCACGGGTGAAAAATGCCGATCTTGGTTTCGTTGATTCTCGACCAACCGCTGTCATCCAAGGCTCGAGCAAGGTACAATGGACACCCAGGAACACAATGGTGATGAGTTTGAGGGGATTCAACCAAGGTTTCACCGAGAAATCACGAGGAAAGTTCTCGGGTTTTTCTGGGTTTTCTAGTGGCTGCAGGGTTTGGTGAAGATGATTGTGAGGTCAGTGATCTCACATGGCCAAAGGAATGGCTCGAGGGAAGGGAGGAAAGGCACGGGGTGCCTAGAGAGATTGTGAGGTTTTTGCTTTGTGTTTGTGTGGTCTGCAGAGACCAAGAGAGAAAGGGCTCGGGACAAAAGTCAAGGACAAGAATCCAGGATTTGTGGGATAGGCCACATGGGCCTGCAGACATTTGGGCCCTAGCCCAACAACCAATCTGTCCCAAAATTGAAATACGGGAAACGTCGAAAATCAACGCCTGTAAAATATTCGTTCGGAGTCCAAACGACGTCCTGCTCGCGTCTACGCGTTTGTAACGACGAGCACGACAAGAAAATACAGAGGGAAGAGTCATACGAGTTACGACGCAAAAATTCAAACAAAAAGTCAACCCAAGGGCATTTTCGTCATTTCCCACTTTCAGGAATAAAATAATTCTAATTTCCGAAACGGGCTGTAACACGTAAAGTCTTGTGGTATTTAACTATAGCATTTACAAAGCCTCTAAAAGTTTTGTGGTATTTAAATTCTCAATGACATAGAAATCGTAATAATTAGTGGATATTTTGAGAAGGATAATACTTGTGTTCCTCTCATGAGAATCACTTGTCTCCTCACTTATAATTAACGCATCTCTACCGTACGAACATCATAATTGGAACGGTTCATTTTTTTTTTATTATCATTTAAAAATCATATATACAAAAAAACCATTCAATTTGGATTTTTTTAGCTATTCATATGCATCAAACTAATAGACGGTTCATTATAAGGATGTTACTTATTACCAAAATCGTTGATTGGTTTGACACGCATAAATGGCTAAACGATCTCCAAATTGCATGATTTTTTGCAGATATGATATTTATTTATATGATGATAAAGAGAATAAACGGTTTAAATTATGATATTTGTAAGGTGAATATACGTTAATCATAAATAAAAAGACAAGTAGGTTCTTTTATAGGGAGAACACAAACATTATCCTTTTGAGAAACCATATGTTATACAAATAGATTGAGTACACAAGGTTCTTGTTTTTGAAACAATGTACAAAGGGACACGGAGAATTATGTTAGGCAAACCCCCTACCCAGTCATGTTTTATAGCAAATGCATAATTAAACAACATGGATTAGAAGGAAATTAGTAAGAAATAGGAATCCAGAAAAATAACTATGTACAAAGAGTGTAACACTAACACCTACTTACCTCAATCCTAAATGAATGACCTAATTAATCTTAATAATTAAGAAGTGATGAAATGGTAGAGGGAGAGGGACCACCAGATTTGTTGGGCGGCTTGAATCTTATTGCCATGCAATTGTATGTAGCTGTAAGACAAAGGGCTATATGTGTGACTCTGTGTGTGTGGGTCTCTCTCACTCTATATATGCACGCACATGCAATTCCACAATCCTCATCTCATAAGCTCGACAATTTTCAAACTATAATTAATTGAGGAATCGTTTGATAGTTTTTATTTGATAATTATTTTTAGTTTTCAACAAAAATAAAACCAAATTTAAAAAAACTCAATAAAATAAATTTTCAGTTTTTATTTTTTTTTTAAAAACTAAAAATATTGACCAAAAAAATAAAAACAAAAAACCTCTAAATATTTCTCATGACACATGCTCAGATATATACATTAATTTATGCGAAAATTCTTTCATACTACGTAAGATTCCATACTACGAACATCAACGACGTCGATTGCTTTTTGATAATACGGCCATGCAGTCCCGTAAATCAAAACCATCTAATACTCGTAGCATTTCATACTACGTAATATTATAAAAGTTGGACCCTAATTTATGACATAAGAGGGTAAAGAATCTTATGTTTTATTTAATGTATTTTTCTCAAGTGGTGCAGTGCAGCGTGACATGTTGTTGTTCCTTTTATTTCAATAAACAAATAAATATATTTTGCTGAAATCCAAATTAGTTTTGCTGTTCTGGATCCAGATTTCGGACACGAGTGAGGACCAGAGCTTACTTGGCTCACTGTTGGGAAAGGAAAAATAAAATAAAAATTTGTAACCGGTGTGCAACTGCAATTCCAGCAGCGGTAGCGTGATCTGTTTGGGCGTGTCGTTTAGTGATACGATGAGTTGGCCCAAAATCTGATTTGATACTGATACTGATAAGAGAGAGAATTCCAACTGAATTATGCCCTTAATTTGGGCCTCTCACCCTTGTTCTGCATATATCACAGGGCCCAGTGGTCCCAACTTTCTTAATTTGAGTACACTAATGCACTTTCAAAGCCGATTCAACGGTTCACTACTAATAATATTGTACACACTGAATTATTTGCACGTGCTAGTGATAGTAAGTCTGAAATTTTTTATTTATGGTTACGTTGAAGGGTTTCATGTGCTAAACTCACCTATCACTCTATCCGTCCTCACCACCGTAGTCGGCTACAAGCGTGAGATTTATAAAACAAACTTCGATACAATTACTATTAGTAATAGAACCATTGGTATTCAAAATAATAGTAATAACTAATAGGCAAACAAGTATGATATCATGTTTGGTCCATACAAATCTCAAAACAATACAATAATATAAGACGGCCAGATCGCAACTCCACGTGATATATCTATCACTTGTAAGCTTTTGGAGCAATTTTGGTCACTCATGACTCATGGCTCATGGCTCCTGGGACAAAGCAAGTTAGCTTTAAATATTTTTAATTTTAACACTTTGTTGCCTAATGTTGGGTGATTATGTTAATTAAATATTATATCTTCGACAATATATATATTTTTGCCAAAAAATTTAGGAAAAAAAAAATGGAACAAGCGCTCTATGGATCCAGAATCTCCATATTGCTAGACTTTTGATCTTTCACTTTTGTCGTAGACGGTAGACCAGATGGTAACGGGCCAATCACGTGGAAGCTTCTTTATCAAACAGTGACTTTAAGGACTTTGCAGATTTTTGTACTTCTTCTTTTTCTTCGGTTACATTTTTTCTGGATTAAAAAAAAAAAAAAAAGTTGCTTTTGGATCTGTAAATATCTGTCCGTCTTTTCTTTTTCCTGTTAAAGAAATTAAGAATATTCGAGTGGGTCTTCCTTTTTCCAAGTCTGCAGTGCGCTCTTTTTGTGCAATTGGATGTGTTCTCCTCATTTCAATTACACATAAATTGCAGCACTCAATTTAATTTGTTTTTCTAGTTTTCTCATGTAATCAGTTCATCAGTTTTGTTTCATTTTCATTTTGGATTCACGTGCTTCTTTGAGCTCAATACGCGAGTTAACTTACTTTGATATCATGAGCTTCCATTCTAAAACTAATTGATTATAAAAAAAAAATGACTCAACTCCTTATAAAATCCGCTTGGAGTTCACGCTCTTAACATATGTTTTAGTTTTCTTAGGCAAAGTACACATTATTGTAGGGCAAGCTTCAAGAAGTGACCACGTAAATTAGTTGGTCCTTTTTCATACATTGTTCGGACTCGATTCAAATTGAGCCAATGCCAGGTCGCATATTTGATTGGGTATCTCTCAATCTAGGCCTTGTTGAGTTCAGTCAAAATCCAACTAGGGAAAACGGTACAGCCCACAAGCCCTTTGATGCTAAATGTGGACTAGCAGGTAACTAAATTGGCATTTCCCATTCCTTGGGCCCCGAATGGGCCGAATATTCCAGTCCAACACGAAAACAACGCATCTAGCAAATGTTTCTTCATAAAGTGTTTTTTTTATGATCGATAAACATGTTTAACTTTTTCTGCTAAATGCAATCATAAATGGTTTTTCGTTATTAGAAACGCTTTTAGTCTTTTTATAAACAATCTTCGTATTTGCTTAACCCTTTGTTCAAAATTAATTTTCAAAGTAACACGAAAATGGGTGGTACTATTCAAGTGTGGATGTTCACTTGCTTGGTGTAAGAGAAGTCATAAATCAAAATGATACTTGGTTGTTAGGCATGAGATAAACTACCCTTTTTAAATAATTCTTCAAGGTAAAATTTTTGAGTTCCAGGGAGTACACGATACTCCGGGTGCTTTAACCGTTAGATTTTTATTTTTGTATTTTTAAATGAAAATCTAATGGTTGAAATTCCTGGAGTAACGGGTACTCCGAAGCACTCAAGAATGTCTCTTCTTCAAGTAATTGATTCCTTATGTAGGACCCACTAACACAAACGCATGATAATAACGTCTTTCCTCATTTTAATAATCTCAGAAATGGAAACAAAATAGACAGCAGCAAGTAGAAAGGTGAATGATAGGAGGAAGCAGTAGATGAGACTTGGACGCATCAAAGCGTAATTACACTCTACACGCTTAGTAAATGGGACCTATATATATACATAGATATATATTTGAGGCAATGAACTTACAAGCTACGTACGCATCCGTTTGCTTCACCTTCCCACTTTGTTGCTTTCCGGCAATTCATTTACTTACACAGTTACATTGCACTACCCTCCCGCTCTCTCTATATAGGCATAGCAAATATTTCAACACAAAAAGTGTACGGCACACACTGCACGTATTTCTTTTAAATCCAACTCCTTTTTTCCTGGTTAAGTGCTGGTAGTAGCTAGGCCAGTTCAGTCGGGAAGTAGTGGGCGGTGTCATTCGTTTGAGCGATTTCTCTCTTCTCAATTTAGTTACTCAGCAATTAAAGAGCGGTATATAGTTTTGTGATCGCAAGATGGAAAAGCTTTCGGCAGGGTTGAGCCACCTCTTCATGACAATCTTTCTGCACAACTTCGCCTCGTTCATGGTGATCCCGGCCATCACCGACGTTACCATGTCTGCCCTTTGTCCCGGAAGAGATGAGTGCTCCATCGCTATCTACCTCACCGGATTTCAACAAGCGGTAATTACAATTTTCTACACATAGATACTATAACCCAACGCAACTAATCAACGTTAACTGTCTACGTTAATTACAAACATTTTGTTTTAATCTTGCACAGGCGTTAATTACAAACATACATATCATTTTTAACATTAATAGTTCTTTCGTTATTTCTACAACAAGTAAATTAATAGTTCTTTCGTTATGTTACTTATCTAAAGAGGCCCTTGAGTTTAATTTTCTTTTGACTTACTTATGTAGCTCATTAAACATCACATGATCATATCATCGAAAAATAATTACAACGCGCATAGAATGAGTACTGCAAACCAACTGGGCATAGAATGATTTAATCAGCTAAACTAACTCAAGTAATGGTAATTGAAGCGAAGCGACAAAACTTGGTCTTTCTTTAAAGGAAACTTCCCCTTTCCTTTGCGTGGGCTCTAATCAACATTCGGATTCAATAATATTGGTCTTTCAATTTAAGGAAGAGGGACAAATTTTCAAACTTAAGGCCCCACAATCACACTTTTACTAGTTTAATTCTCTTCTGCTTTCATCTCTTTCGTCATCTCACTAAAACGCAGACCGTGTCCAAGATTTCAACATACTTTACTGTGAGGTTGTATGTCTTGTACATATTTGTGAAGAAGTGGAAAAGGTGAAAAATCGGAAGTTTACCCAACTGTGCTTAATCAACATCCTTCATACGTAACAACTTAGTAAAAAATCCTTAACTAACTAGCTAGGTAGATTGGGTATTGGAACAGTAGAAATAAGCATACGAAATGCAAGAATCCTCAAAGATTAATGCAGAGGAAAAAGCTTGACATGCATGCAGTACTCTCTGTCCATCGGAAATTTCCCCTTGGTTTTCATGGGAAATGCATTTTGGCATTTTTCAATTAAATTAACTCGTGGACAAACTTGCAAGTGTACACTGTACGGTCTCCATCATCTGTCACATTTTGGTTGCCTTGCTCATGTCGTCAAATGTGCATTCTTTATCATCGTTTCATTCGAAATGTCTTGATATATGCTCACTATCTCGGGATCCAACTTCTTTCGTTCTCCTCTTAGTCTAAACAAGGGGTTTATAGTTTATCTTTACATATAAACTTTAATTAGTTAATGCAATCAAAACACAAAAGCTTTACATACATAAAGTAGGCGATATGGTGAATTTTTGGATGATCAAACTCGAGGACGAAATAGAATGAAGTACTTTTATGCATTGCTGCTCCTTATACAACTAACTGATTAGGAGTTTTAGTGTTATGGTGCATAGTTGTGTGCGTATGGACCTCATACTTATAAAGGCATCACGTCTCTAGAATCCTACCCACTAACATATTCTAGAAACCCTAATAAGCCTATAACTAGAATACTAAAGCCCATGAAACTTTCTCCCACGCAGGAACCCCTTAACTAATAGGAATTAATATGGGTTTCACTCTTCCTTGTGGTACAAATTCTAATTTATTCCGCACACAACTATGTAAATCAATTAAGACTGGACTTTAATGTTTTACTCCAACATTCCAAACATCTCCACATTTGAAAAATGAGAATTGAAGCCCGCACACTTTTTTTTTCTCTCTTTCTTTTTCTGCACCATGTGTTTATTTTTGTTTATTAGTTTGATTTTGGTTTCAACCTAATGCTAGAAATAAACAAGTGGATGCATGTGAAGAAAATAATGTTTAGGAAATCACTTTCCTTGAAAATTTTGATTAGGGATGATGGTGGGTCTTAACTAATTAGTTGGTGTAACAATTAACCTAGCCCTTGTGTATGATTTTGGGTAGAAAATAATGTGATTTGTCCATGCTTAATGCAGATCGTAGGGCTGGGAACACTGGTGATGATGCCATTGGTAGGGAATCTCTCAGACAAGTGTGGGAGAAAAGCTATGCTTACTTTGCCAATGATCTTCACAATTATCCCTTTAGGTAATCATTCAACTCTTTAAATCCAAACCAATTACTAACGAAGACAAAGTCACAGAGGATATGTAGAGATCTTAATGACACTACTTTATGTATTTTTATGATGATTAACCTGTCTACCTGTCACTTTATTAATTTCAAGAAAAAATGGGCACATTTCAACGGAAAAAAAGAAGAAGAAGAAGAAGAATATAAAGTACTCAACCACAAACTTAGCTTTTTTTATTTTTATTTTTATTTTCTTTTCGCTTGGCATCAAGGTATAATTCTAATTTTGAATTTAACATAGAGTTCATGTGAACTAGTGAACTAATGTTTATTCATTCGTCAACAATTTGACGGAGTTGCAATTGACACTTCATAATAATTATCTTTTACTTTTTCTTAAATTGAAAGAAGAAAATGTTTAAGATAACTATTTTAAATTGCTAATAACAATTCCGAAGAGTAACCAAAAAACGATTGATCAAGAAATGGGGTAATTGCACACATACAGGGATATTGGGATACAGCAGGAGCAAGAGTTTCTTCTACGTTTACTTCGTGGCCAAAACTCTAACTGCCATGGTTTGTGAAGGCAGCGTTCAGTGCCTCGCCCTTGCCTATGTGGTAACTTTCTAACCTTCCTCTGTCGTATTTGGGCCTCACTAAGGATTATCAGGCACATTGGTTGCGTACTATTTGGGCCTATTATGGGCCTGAGTGTGTTCAATGATTAGACTAGGAAACAAAAACAATCCATGTTTTCTAATGTTGTTCGTTGTTTGATTTGATATATTGATGGAGGTGTGAAATATCAATGATTTTCAGGCAGATAATGTGGCAGAAGGGCGGCGAGCCTCGACGTTCGGAGTCCTGTCGGGAATTAGTTCCTCTGCATTTGTCTGCGGAACCCTATTCACTCGTTTCCTCTCCACTTCCTCCACTTTTCAGGTCCAATCTCTCTCTCTCTCTCTCTAGGACTCTATCCTCTCTGTAATTATGCATGATTGTGATCTGATTGCTTTTTTATTTCTGTAACTGTTATTATTAGGTTGCGACAGCGGTGGCAATTGTGGCAGTTATGTACATGAGGGTTTTCCTACCGGATTCCACCATAGACAAGAATCTTTCCGCTCCGTTACTCTCGGATGAAAAGATCAAAATTAAGGATTCAGCGGAAAATTCAAGTGCTCCGATGTTGCGGCCAGCCAAAACATTGCCTTCCTTAAGTGATTTAATCTCCTTGTTGAAAACAAGGTCAGTCATTTTCCTGCTAAGGGTTGCTCTTAATTAATTTGGAGACTTGTAGTTCAAGTCATTGCTTACTCTTAATTAATTTGCAGTACAACGTTTTCGCAAGCTGCAATTGTTGCGTTTTTCAGTAATCTAGCGGATGTTGGCCTTCATGCTTCAATGATGGTACGCCTCTCATCCTGTGAATTAGTAATCACATATTTAATTTCCGTTGTTTGCGCTCTTTTATTGTTCGTTTATTTTCATAATGTGGACATTAGTGTGATTAGTTCACAAATAAATCATTGTTTGCGGATGATTTGTATCTAATCATATACCGGTAAGCTCTGTTGAAGTTCAACAGAAGAAATGCTGAGATCGAAAATCATTGTTTGTTGTGCAGTACTTTTTGAAGGCCCGGTTTCATTTCAACAAGGATCAGTTTGCTGACCTAATGGTAATTTCCGGGGTTGCCGGCACTATTTCACAGGTACTGCGTTTGTTATAGCGCCTTTCGATCTTTTGCACACTAGCTTCTTTTGTACTTTCCGTTACATGTTCCATGATACTAAATATTGACCTTCCTGCAGCTGGTTCTCATGCCCTTGTTGGCTCCGGCTTTAGGAGAGGAGAGGCTGCTTTCAATAGGGCTCCTTTTTAGCTGTGCACATGTAGGCATCTAGCCGTCTTTTATTTAGTTACAAAAATTTGATCTTATTTGTGAGACAACTACGGATTTGTAAATAACAGCATTCCATCTACTCGCGAAAAAGCAAAACTAAGAATTTATCTAATCATTTTCATATCGAATGCAGATGTTTCTTTATGGCATTGCGTGGTCCTTCTGGGTGCCATACGCTGCTGCCATGTTCTCCATCTTGTATGTGTTCGCACAACCATGCGTAAGTCTCCTCGTTTCTGCTTTGTTTTGAGTTAAACATTCTCAAACGTTGTCTTTAAAGTGATTTGGTCCAAACTTTACAGATGCGAAGCATTGTATCGAAACAAGTAGGTCCGTCCGAGCAGGTAGTTTTTTACATGCATTTCGGATTTTACATCCCTTGCCCTGCTCTTTTGGCTCCAACCTTTTGGCTATATATGACTTTTTGTACATTATACTTCAGGGGAAGGCTCAAGGGTGCATTTCAGGCATATGTTCTTTGGCAAACGTTATATCTCCAATTGCTTTCTCTCCTCTCACAGGTGATTTGAAATTCCATTCGTAGAATTTTCCGGCCAAAACTTAATTCGATCTAATAAATTCAAGTTGTTCTTCCAGCTTTGTTCCTGTCCGAAAAGGCGCCATTTAATTTCCCTGGCTTTAGTCTCATTTGCGTTGGATTTGCTGCGGTAAGAACATATCAAGTTATTTGTATCTGTATATATATGTTCTGCATTGGCTTATTATTTCATCTTTGCATTTGCCATTTATTTGTAGATGATAGCCTTTATTCAAAGCGTGATGATAAGGGCTGCTCCTCCTCTTTCTAGCCAACGGATCAGCGGCAGTTGCAGTCACACGGAGCCCTAGTTTTCGTAGTTTGGAAAATTCGAACCAAAATGGTTTCTCGTCTAGTTCCAGGCTGACCCTGGCACGGCAACTACTGTAAAGCTCAACGGTCCTGTTGTGCTTCTGGCTTAAGTTTTTGCTGCCAATTTATTGACACTGTAATTTTGGTTCATGTTTTGGAAGGGTGACATGGTGGAGTCTGGTTTTCTTGTACTCAAAGTCACCTTCAGCAGTAAACGAACACATGATGCTAAAAATCTCAATCCTTGAAATTCTCCTATCATATGAAGAGAGGAGGTTCAGAAGCATACTTTGGTCTGTATACTATTTGAATTGACGGGAAAAACTTTGATGAAGCTTAGTGAATATTAATCAGTGATTAAACTATAAAACTCTTATAAGTGAATACTAAGTAACTATTTTCTCTCCTCACACGAAAATAGAGAAATTTCAATAGAGTTGCCTGATTATTAAGGCATCACTCACATTTGTGTGACTAATATAGAAAATTTCATATTTTTGTGAAATCTACCTTTCGAATGATGTGGTCGAACGGAGACGAGCATAAACTTAAGCAAAAGAAAGCATAGAGCGGATTCTCGTTTCCTCTTACAATAAGCTTAAAACATATGCACGAGGGTAAAGGATTTTTCATTTTTTGTTGAATGCCTTTTGGGCACATGGAAGATTTGTGGGGCCAAAGGATTCCCATCACATTCACATCTCTCTCTGCTCTCTATTTTTTATTTTTTTGCTAATTTATCACAGTAAGGCCTCAAGTCAACATATCATCAAGGTAGGATATCAAATTAGGGTTAGACAACTCATCTTCTATAATCTAAACGACACCAATTCAGACCTAAATTAAATACTGCAATTTCTTTGTCACAATGTTTCCAATACCGTCACGTGGCGGACAATTATGTGGCAGTCACTAACACATGTAACATTCTTGTTCATAAGAACGGGACTAGTTACAGTGCTCGCAAACATTGGATGCTCACATCGATCTCTCTCTCCTTCCCCCCCCCCCCCCCCTCTCTCTCCTCCTTCCTCCCTCTTTATAACGGTGAGATCAGTGTGAGCATCCAATGCTTGCGAGCACCGTAGCCTACTCCCATAAGAACAGCCCAAAAGTGCTAAATTACAACAATGTCTTGATTAAATTCAAGGTCATATGCCTAAAGTTTGCACCCTTTCCCCCTATCTTTCTTCAAAAAAGAAAAAAAAAATGTTTTTGTTGGATAAATTGCTTGAATATTATCATAATTTATAACTTTTTTTCTTTTTTTTTTATTACAAATGATGTTAGTTCTCTAGCTTACCCTAAAGAGGAGAGAAAATAAAAAAATTAAACTCACAACACAGTAAATTTCAAAAAAGAAAAAGTATCATCTATCGATAAATCCACCACTTAAATTATGGTTCATGCTCTTAAAAATAAACAACTTTTCCATTATTCCAATTTTCCACCTAATTTTGAAAAAGATTGTGGCATCAAATATAACGATCACACAATAACAGTCCCACCATCACCAACCTGTAACCAAAACAGAAAAAAAAAAAACCACCAAGGCGCCAACCCACAAAATCCCTTAATTAAGTTGCTAATTTTCCAAAAATGGTCAAATCTCAAAGCCTTCACTTTATAATCCTAGCGTACGTCGCCCTCCACGTGTCCCATACAAAATTTTACTTATACACCGCGACACACCACCACTCACGTTTTCCCCCGCAGAAAGATTGCAACCTCCCCACATTTTTGCTGCCTTTTACCGCCACCGGTTTTCGCCGTTGGCTTCGTCGGAGGATCCAAAGCGTAAAGGAGAAAACACTTTCCACCTTCTGACGGTTCGAAAAAGTCAACGTCGGCCGATTCCTACAACTCTCCGACGCCTGGTTCCTCCGGCGACAGCGAACGACAGCTCACACATTAACCCCTCTTAGTCCTCGCATTATAGAACTAATGGCGGCGGAAGAAGATAAATCTCAGCCGCAGGTTGTCTACCTCCACGGCGACCTCGATTTGAAAATCCTCGAGGCTCGATGTTTGCCCAACATGGATATGGTCTCGGAGCGCCTCCGCCGCTTCTTCTCGGCCTGCCGCAAGCCTTTCACACGCGCGGCGGCGCACCACTCCCACGGCAAAATCATCACCAGCGACCCCTATGTCACCGTCTGCCTCGCCGGCGCCACAGTAGCTCGCACCCGCGTCATTTCCAACTCCCAGAACCCCGTCTGGAAAGAGCATTTCAAGATCCCCCTGGCCCACCCCGTCTCGCAGGTCGAATTCTACGTCAAAGATAACGACATGTTCGGCGCCGATTTAATTGGCATCGCGTCCGTCTCGGCGGTTAGAATCCTTTCGGGCGAAACGATCAGCGATTGGTTCCCGATCATCGGGCCGTTGGGCAAGCCGCCGAAGCCAGACGCGGCCGTTAAGCTCGAGATGCGGTTCACGAAATGCGAGGACAATCCGATGTACCAGCACGGCATTTCGAACGACCCGGACCGTTTCGGGATCCGAAACTGTTATTTTCCGGTAAGGCAGGGAGGGCACGTGACGCTGTACCAGGACGCGCATGTGCCGGAGGCGATGCTGGAGGAGATTGAATTGGACGACGGCGTTTCGTTTCAGCACGAGGGGTGCTGGGAGGATATCTGCCACGCGATACTGGAGGCGCATCATTTGGTATATATCGTGGGATGGTCAATTTACCATCAGGTGAAGCTGGTGCGGGAGCCGACTAAGCCGCTGCCGAGCGGCGGGAATTTGAACTTGGGGGAGCTGCTCAAGTACAAGTCCGAAGAAGGCTTGCGAGTTTTGTTGCTCGTTTGGGATGACAAGACTTCTCACAGCAAATTCTTCATCAATACGGTACCGTTTCGGTTTCATTTTTCTGTTGACGTTTATTTTTTATTGATGTTTTTATTTGTCTTTTTTGCGTCTTTTCATCAATGGCGTTCTTGCTATGAGTCGTAACACAAAGTTTGAACCATTGCATGAATGGAGCAATTAATTCAGCTGAATGAAGATGTCAACATTCGATAGAAAAACTTAAAATGCTTTCGGGTCTGTCGAATGTAGCGAAAGCATTGTAAATTTTTCTGCTAAAACTTCCAAGCTCGAGTTCTTTTTTACCAAACGTGTCACGGAAGCGTTTCAAAATTTTTGTGCCCAATGTAGTTATAAATACTTAAACCAAAAGCCATCTAGCCATATTTGGTTGAAAAGCTTAAAATGCATGTAGATCATAGAAGCACTCTAGAAAACATTCCAATTGAACACTTCTAGTAAAAATTGAGGGTTTCTAATTAAATTAATTTACGAGCACTAGTGTTTCTTACATAAACAATCCAAACGAGCATATTATAATTAGTTTGATATATTTACCATTTGAGTTGATACTACATGTTGTAAAAATTGATTTTGGTTTGGAATATTGAGTTCTGTTACTTGTGTATGCAGAATGGAGTGATGCAAACTCATGACGAAGAGACCCGCAAGTTTTTTAAGCACTCTTCGGTTTCATGCGTGCTTGCACCTCGATATGCCAGCAGTAAGCTTAGCATTTTCAAGCAACAGGCATGCCTTACACCATGGTTCACTCACTGTTTCGCTTTTCATTTATATATTTATTTGATCCGTATATTTGATTACTGAAACAGAATATATGTACGAATAATAATTTACAGACGTGATTTACCAATGATACCTTCTCACACATGATCTTCTTCTGTGTAGGTTGTTGGAACCCTGTTTACACATCACCAGAAATGTGTAATTGTGGATACACAAGCATCTGGAAATAACCGAAAGATAACCGCCTTCATAGGAGGTCTAGACCTTTGTGACGGCCGCTATGACACTCCTGAGCATCGACTCTTTCGAGATCTCGACAGTGTTTTCCAGGATGATTATCATAATCCCACATTTTCTGTGAGTATAAGAAACTGCATTTTCCATTTTGAAAACTAAGAACTACAAATGAAATGGTTATTAAACGAACCCTTTTTAGCTAAATGAGACTGTATGTCGCATATGTATGTAGGGAGGAACAAACGGTCCAAGGCAACCGTGGCATGACTTGCATTGCAAGATAGAAGGCCCGGCTGCCTATGATGTTCTTACCAATTTTGAGCAGCGTTGGAGAAGAGCCACAAAATGGTCGGAGTTGGGCCAACGATTCAAAAGAGTATCTCGCTGGCACGACGATGCCTTGATAAAATTGGAGCGCATCTCATGGATACTTAGTCCCTCCCCATCAACTGCGAAGGATGATCCTGCCTTACGGGTTTCAGATGAAAATGACCCTCAAAACTGGCATGTTCAGGTACTACTATCTAATTGCCTTTCCTGCAGCCACATGGTTTACATATAATCTTAATCAAATATCCTAATCATACTTGGTCTTAATTAGTAGCTGTTTGATTATTCAATCGGTGAATTGACAGGTTTTTCGATCCATCGATTCTGGATCTCTGAAGGGATTTCCTAAGGATGTTTATGAAGCAGAGGCTCAGGTTGACTATTTTTTCAGAGGGCATGATCTTACTTCAGAACATAGTTATTTTTAATGTAGAAATTAATCAGTGAATTTTTTGGTATTCTGTTTTACTGCAGAATCTTGTTTGTGCCAAGAATTTGGTAATAGACAAGAGCATACAAACAGCATACATCGAGGCAATCCGATCTGCTCAACACTTCATATACATTGAGAATCAGTATTTTCTCGGATCGTCATATGGATGGCCAGCTTACAAAGAAGCAGGTTCTTATACTATATATGAATTCCAATTAATTAGCAACAAGCTGAGTGTTCCGATAAATTAATTTTCTTAACAAATATAAGTTTTGATTCAGGTGCTGACAATTTAATCCCAATGGAATTGGCATTAAAGATTGCAAGCAAGATAAGAGCCAGCGAGAGATTCGCAGTTTATATCGTCATCCCAATGTGGCCAGAGGGTGTTCCCTCCTCTGCTTCTGTGCAAGAAATTCTCTATTGGCAGGTAATTGAAGACTAAAGTCTTTTAATTTCATACAAAGTCAGCTTAATTAATTCTCATTGCCTTGTAATTGATGGTTTGCAGGGACAGACAATGCAAATGATGTATGAGGTTGTAGCAAAAGAGCTGAAAGCCATGAAAGTGGAGAATGCTCATCCGCAGGACTACCTGAATTTCTTCTGCCTTGGCAATCGGGAGAAGCTGCCGGACACGCTGTCCTGTCACGTGAATCAAACTAACAGAAATGGAGAGCATCACACGGTAATTATGCATTAGCAACATAAACTTCATATAAAAGTTGAAGTTAGGCCTTTCGCATACCAACCTGTGCAAATGCTTTCAGGTTTCGGCGTCCCAAAAGTTTCAACGGTTTATGATTTACGTACATGCCAAGGGAATGGTGGTAGATGATGAGTACGTGATCATAGGTTCCGCCAATATCAACCAACGATCGATGGCCGGTTCTAGGGACACCGAGATAGCCATGGGCGCGTACCAGCCCCACCACACTTGGGGTAAGAAGAAGCGGCATCCTCGTGGCCAGGTCTATGGGTATAGAATGTCACTTTGGGCAGAGCACTTGGGGATGGTGGACAAATGCTTCAAGGAGGCTGAAACGTTGGATTGTGTGAAGCGTGTGAACGCGATCGCTGGAGATAACTGGACGAGGTTTGTGGCGGATGACTTTGCACCATTACAAGGGCATCTGATGAAATACCCGGTTGCGGTAGATGTCAATGGGAAGGTAAGTGCAATTCCTGGCCGAGAGAGTTTCCCTGACGTCGGCGGTAAGATCCTCGGAGCCCGAACTACCCTTCCTGATGCACTCACTACTTAACTTTAAACATTAGGCAGGCTGCAGGCTGCAGGCTCCTCCAAGTTTTTCTTACATGTTTATATTTTCATCACCATTCAATCCGAAAATGCTGACCTGATCGATCGCAAGCACCCCATTACTTCAATGAATTTAGGGTACATAGCTCTTGTAATTTACCACCTCAGTAGTATATATATAGCCTAATGAAATGTAATTCAATTGATCTCTTCATTTCTTTTTTGTTTTTGGTTTTTGGTTTACCCTCAGAAATCTGAATGTAGACGCAATACTTTTTTCTTTCTTTGAGTCAATATTTTAACCTACCCTAATTAACCGCCCTAATTTACGTTTGTATAAAAATAACAGTTTAGCCACTACACTTTTAACATGCTTTAGAGAATCTCTAATGGAGTAGGCAATTGAGTAGTCAAACCTATTTTGATGGGCCACGTAAGCAAAAACATGCTCCAATGGTGTAGTCAATTGGGTAGGTAATATTGCCTACTTTCAACATTATAGGCAAATCGGTGTAAAAGTTTCAGAGAAATAGGTCGCTGTTTACAACTAATAACATCAATATTGTTCTTACTTAATCACCCATGCAATCAATAGGTGTGGGAATTTTATGCAAAATGCTTCGATGTAATTAGAATTAGAATCATTTGATATAAGTTGTGATTTCTTTTGTGAGATGCTCCGATGTGAGACTTTTTGTTTTATTCAATAATTGGGCTCCACGTCTCTATTTATAATAGAATATTCTATGTGGAGAAAGAAGCCAAAAATAAAAGATAAAGTAGATCTTAAAGATAAAATAAAATAAAAAATTAAATTTTTGACTACTTGATTTGCCTATTTCATTGGAGTGACAATTGAGTAGGTAATTTGTCACGTCAGTCATTATAGTATAGTTATAGTACAATTTTGACTATTCTTTTTGCCTACACCATTAAAAATGCTGTTAGGGTCTATTGAGACTTTCTTAAAGGGTTAATAGTTTTTACTACGTTTGATAGTAAAATTAGAGGAGTGCTCTGATTTGTGATAGCACTTTGTGAGAAAGCATTTTTTGATAGTGTTTATAATAAAAGCACTTTCTAATTGAGGGAAAAGTAGTTTCTAGAGAAGCAATCAGAACAACCCTTAAATAACGAAATGAAATCAAAGCAAGCACACAAAATGTACAACTTTTAAGTCAAGAAGACGATGAAAAAACATAAAGGCGCTCAATATAAATGGTTTCACCTCGCACAGTGTCTCTCATGGCAATATACTCTGATCAGTACAGAAGCCCTACTGTACCTCCCAAAAAAGGAAGCATAAATATAATTCATCAGACACAACTGAATTAGTTAACGGTAACTTTGCCGATCATGCCAGCTCCCTGGTGGGGAGAACAGTAGAAAGAGTATGAACCTTTTTCGGTCAAGGTGACGGCGTAGGTCTCCCCAGGGGCATTCAGGAGGTCCTCCTCGCTCATCGAGATCTTTCCGGCATCCACACCGCTGGGAACCTCGTCCTCGTCGAAAACAATGTTGTGTGGGAATCCAGCATTGTTCTTGAACACAATCTTCTCACCGGGGGCGATGGAGAAGCTGTTGGGGACGAAAGCCAAGCCACCGTCATCGCTGCCGAGCAAGACCTCAATGGCCATGGCATTACTGGCGAGGATAGCACTGGCTGCGGTGGCGGCGACGGCCACACCGACATCCTTGAGGGATGACTTGACGACGCACATCTGCCTTGGGGAGGCTGAGACCTTAACGGCAGCGGTAACCTTGGCTGCGCCGGCGGACTTGAGTCCGGTGAATGATGGGATAGCGACGGCGGCGGGGGTGACGGAGGCCATTGTGTGTAGTTGATTGAATGTGTTCTAGCAAGCAGGTCGCCTCGAGTTTTAAAAGGGATGATCAAAAGGGAAAGAGAGGGATGGTATGTTTTAATAGGATGGGAGGGGGTTGGTTATGTGTGGTGGAGGAATTGGTGATTGGATATAGTGAATGAGTGGCATTGGGGATGAGGTGGAGACAAGGTTATCCGGTGAGGATGGGTCTGATTGGCTGGGGGAGATGCTATCCCATGACGTGGCATTGGATTTAGTGATGGGAGGTGGAGAGTGTGAGAGCTTTGCAAGTATGTCAAATTTTGTGGCGGTGGAAGTGGATGGGTAGATAGGAGGGCAAACAGTCTACGATCTACGTATGATATGAATGAGTGGCTCATCTTACACTCTGAGTTAATTTGGTCGATGCGTGAGAACACGGACGTTCCAACATATTATATGTGATCAAAATTAGCTACTAGACCTTGTGGCTAGCCTAGCTGTGTCAAGATTTCGTTACGATCGTAACAAGTTGCACAAGTATTTGTGTTGTTTTTCTTCATTTGCCATGCTTTTTTTTCTTTTCGGAAATTAGTGGTTGCAAAGTTTTTTGAACAAATATCTTTTCAAGTGCATGGAATTCAAAAGGATTGTATTTCTTAAAAAATTTCCCTTCCTTTTTCTTATTTGGATGATGCCATATTTTAAACACATTAAGCTTACACGGTCCCTAATACAAGTAGGGATTCGCATACAATACCAATAGTCAAACTCACCTCTATTAGAAAATATATCAACAAGTTCAAACTCGCTTCTCTTAGAAAATATATCAACAACTACGTGTCAAAATAATAGTTTACGGTCTATTGTGCAGGGCCACTTATTGGGTCCATGATTTCGAACTTAGTTTGGCAATAGAGGCCGGTGGAGTCCGATGTGTTTCGGGCTTTTCTGTTGTCGAATATTGCGAATGGGGGCTTTTGGATATGCTTAGCTTTTCATTCAGGACTGTCCGATGGGACAGACAGACAGTGGATTCCCTCACTCAATTGCTTCCCATTTGCGACACCGACAGTACGTACTTACGTAGCAATTAAATTGGCCAACGCTCCCCCTTGCCTCATTTACTCTTCTAACTATTTCTTCTCCTTCTTTCTTTGCTTCTCCCACCATTAACAAATTTTTCCAATATTCCATAGTAACTACACACGTTATAAAACGATATGTGTACGGTGAAAATTCGTTAGTTACCGTTGGACGGACCAACAAGCAGACACACATGATAACATTGGTAATCCAATAAAACATATTTCTGGTTACTGTTTACATTAACGTTACACAGTGAACGTGTTTAATTAATTTTGGCCGACATGATACTACCCCTGGCCTGCTGTTGATTACATAAACGAAGACGGTCCCCGGCGGAAAGTGAAGTACCAGGATATACTCTGTTCTGTCACATCAGCTGAGCAAGTGTAATAAGCAAAAAAAAGAAGATGCTACATATATTTTCCATTTTGTAGATTAGACTTAGAGAACGAACAAGGAAAAACATCAACAAATTAATTGAAACAGAAATTAAGGAAAAAAAATGAAATACTGACCAGATCGATATCGAGGGAGCGAGGAAGGAGGGTGGAGGCCGCCGGCGTGAGAGGATGAAAGAGCACTGAGATATTGGCACGGCTCAATCAGATTCAGGAGACCAGACCACAACGTACGTATACGTACGTACAGGCAGATGCAGTACGTAGTCTTCTTCTCTGAGTGAACCGGGCCAACATCACAGTAACTATTTCAATAAGGTAATTATATATACGCAAAACATTCTATATTTTTTCCTGCATCAATTTCACACACACACACACACACATATATATATAGAATTATTTAGCAAATGAAGAAAAGAAAGAAGTTGAAGGAGAGGAGAGAGGACTGACTACTGAGGTGGATATATATATTGATAAATGATGATGGTGAAATTGAGAGCAGAGGGTGTAGTAAAGTAATGAGAAAAAAATGGGAATGTCATGGATCAATATTTAAGGAGAGAGAGAGAGAGAGAGAGAAGCATATTGCAGTTGCAGGGTGCTGGTGGTGCATTAAAAACCCGCAGCTACCGAATTAAAACCCTAATGCCAAAGGACCATAGCAGCATTCAATACCATGCCAACGTCCCAGCAGCCCGGCCCATAATATTCTCCTCTCTCTCTCTCTCTCTCTCTCTCTCTCTCTCTCTCTCATCTCTGTGATCCACACTTCCACAGAACCTAGCTAGGTGCAGAAACAACAAGGTTGCAGTTGCAGGGCCTCACATTAATAACGGAATCTCGCCCTCTGCTGGGTTGCAGGATTAATTTCTCTTCTTTTCTCTACTCTTCTTCTTCGATCTTATTATTAACAAAACACGAAAACCCAGAGGCACACATCTATCTAGTAACTATCTCTATCTCTCTGCAGGCTGCAGCACCAGTAAACGTAAACACATTAATTAAAATTAAAAATTGAATTAAATTAAAGTAAAAGGAATATCAAATCAGTTGTCAAAGTAACGCCCCCACAACGGCCATGCAAAACGCTTGCCTTTTATTATCTCTTCTTTACTGAAACCAACTACTTCATCCATCTTAATTACTAGTTGTGGAATCTCGTCAGTGGTCACATTGGCGATGCCATTTTTGTCCCTTGGTTTCTAGTTACTATTTAATAACTGCGGGAAAAGGAGATTCGGCGAGGGAGTGGGACTTCAGTTGAGTTAGCAAAACCTTCTTAATAAATAAATTAGTTAATTCTTTAGTTGATGAAGAAATTCAAGAAATAACACACAACTCATCAATTAGTTGATGAAATTCACTTTGAACATCAGATTCATTTTCCCGTAAAAAATTTGCGAGACTAGGCAGGTGATGTTTAAGAACATTGTTTAACTCATTACCTATGTAAAAATATTGTTTAGCTGGTTAAGTGACCATTTGATGACTATTTTGTTTTCAATTCTTAGTTTGATAATCAATTTTACATCACAAAACATGCATTGATCCACTCTCAAAAATCAATATCTAGGCTTTTGACTCTGACCTGGTCACTTGACTCTTGTATTTTTTCAAGTGACTGGAATATTAGGTGACATGGAGTTCCTTGCCAATAGAACCCTAAAACTTGTCTATCTCACCGTTAAAATTAAAAAATTTGCCACATTTTGCCATTTATAAGCATTAATGAATTGGTCAACTATATTAGGAATTGGTCAACATGAGATGCATCATGGTGATCAAAGCTGACTACATGTGATTTGACATAAATTCATATCACATAAATCTTGATCGAGATATAGATAATAGAAGAACCGAATTACATTGTAACTATAATCAAAGTTCGAAAGAGTATCATGATTATATCACGAATAACTTCCATCTAATCCGAGTAGCCATGACATACTGTTATGTGTCACTCATGGCTTGTGAAATTAAATTGATTTATTAATTAATTTTACTGTCGGCTTTAATTAAAACTGAAATAGTTATCAAACGAGAGCATAAAATTACAAAAGAAATTATATATTACACATTTTAAGGTGTCGTTTTCTATCACTCTCTGGCCCGAAGTTTGTGGGCCTTGTTAATTGTAAAATTTAAAGAAGAAGGCAGCCCAACCTTTGTTTATAAGGTAAGAGACCCAATCTCGATCGAACGAGTCCAACCCTGTATCGAAAAAGCCCTGCATGTAGAAAGTAGTGGGTCATGAATCATCATCATCATCTCCGCTGGACTGGTCTCCATTTTTGGAGAGGAGATATATGGAGCAAAGCAATGGGTTATACCATAGACATTAGACACTCACGCAACACACACATTGGTACGTAGGACATTCAAATTTGTGGCAGCAGCTGAGCGGGATAATGTATAATATATGTTGGTCCTCTAATGGGCGATTATAATTGGCTGAAACCCCCATTACTTGACCTTAGTTTAGCTCAGAGAAGATACAATTAACTACAATTAATATTAGGATTAAAAAAATTATTGTTTGCTTTTAGGAGTAAAATGTGCATAACTAAGTGTTACCTCAGTGGCCATCATCAGATTCGTATCGTATCACTTGTAGTACTGTAGCAGTAGTAGTTCGTTGGAGGTGCGTGTCTGCCAAGTGCATGCCAAGTATGGATCACATCACATGCTCTTTCGCCAAGTGCCCAAGTGTTCACATGATGTTTGCCAATGTCAGACACGTGGGTCCGATACCTCATCCACAACCATGCTACATGTTTATACCACTATCTACACTCTTATATTAATCAAACATCTTTTTAATCCAAAAAAATAGTAAAGCTTTGGTTTCTTCAAAGTAGAGACGTTAATGTGTTGTAATGTGTTTTAATTTATTTATATGTCGTCTCATAGTTAGTTTGGTATAGCATTAATTATGTATGCGTTTCCCTTTCATATATATGTATATATTCAAAGGATGGAAGTGTGTACTTAGCACTGGTACATGTATGCCGATGAAAATTGTTACTGGCATCCAAATAAATCCCTTCTATGTATCATAGACTGTCGGACTACTACTATGCGGTCATGTATAAGATTTCTTCTACATATTCGTGGTTCCAAACCTGATGATGATAATAAATCCGTTGTATGTATTTTACTTATAAGCTACATATATAATAGGTATAATTGGATAAACCTCCACCAATTAAAAGAAAAATTGAAGTTGACAGACCAATAAAAAAAAAAAGAAGACCTGTATTAAATTGCAAACTCATTGTATGATTTGCGTAGGGTTGAGTGGAAAATGAGATAATCCGGCACAGCTGATTGGCTTTGATGGAGGCGGGGCCCTGTGGTGATGGTACCAACGAATTGAGTCAGAGAATGAGTAATTTAATTCATGTGTATAGGTCCTAATCCTGTAGGAAATATAATTATAATGTCTGGGAGGATTATCGTTAAGTAGTTTTTTAATGGAGGATGAATCAAATAACGATAAGAGCAGGCGGTGATTCGGTGAGTGGTGGATGATATAAGCAAAGCAAATTAGCAAAGAGAATTAAAAGGCAATAGTTAAGAATCCCCGTCAACATCAATCGGCACGAACTTCGTGGGGGGTGCGCATTGCGCTTCCACTATTAATTAACCTTCTTCTTCAAAGTTCCGACACCCAAGACCAAGACCAAGAGGCAGACACAGACACAGAAAAACAGAAACAAAATACCATGGGCTCGATATCGGTAGCCATTCCTGTTTCTTTCTGTACAAGCAAGGACACTATACAATCCGCTGTCGTTTTGTTCCTGTACAACTAGTATTAACCAGGTCCAAGAGGCAGAGGGAGGGGCCGACCGAGAGGTTTTTGCTTACGCGGACTCGGAACGCTGCGTTTAGTGTTTAGAGGGGCAGGGGCTTCATTTATGTGCTGCCGTGTATGGTGATCGCGAAGAAGAATCATGGAAGACACGGAGAGTTTCTGTAGCAGGCCCGCGGACAGGCCCACGGACTTTTCGCCCGCTCCGACCCGAAAGCAGAAGCTGAAAGTGAACATTTACAATGAAGTCCTTGGTCGGCTCAAGGACTCCGATGTCGGAGAGGCCAAGGTTCCTGGTTTCGAAGATGAACTGTGGGCCCATTTCAGTCGCCTCCCCACTAGGTAACCTTCAAAACCCTAGCTCTCTCTCTCTCTCTCTCTCTCTCTCTCTATATCTCCAAATTGTAATCAGGTGGAATTGCATATTCCGTGTTGATTCCGGTTTGATCAGAATCTTTTGATGGTTCTTTTTTATTCTGTTTGGAAAAATGGATGGATTAAATAAAATGTCACTGTCGCATGACTGATTAAAATTAAAAAAATCTTTGAATTTTGGGTGCAAATTCGTCATCTTTCGTTGAAATTGTGTGGTTGATGCTCAATGGGGAAGGATTTAAGGTGGCCATAGTTTGATTGCTGAGAAAATCAATGCTTTTTATTTTGTTGGAAGAAAAGGCAAAAGCTTAAACCTTTTAAATCGATTGGGAATTAAATTTTTTAAACTAAATTTGTAAATATATGATAGATAACAGTTGATTTTTTTTTAAACTCATTAAATCATAAATTCTTTTTTTTTTACCGTATTATTTGGTTTAAAAAATTTAATTTTTCTAGCATTATCTTTGATGAAAGATATATATTTGTTTTTTGTTAGATTTTTATTATTTTGGATGTGTATATATTATATACATATGGACTACACCTTCCCACCTGGCCGCCATATGACCCACCGACTCAAATACATATACGTGTCCGAAAAAGTTGGTGTCAAAATTTGAGAAAATAATATGAATATTCTTTTTTCTTTTGACACTTTTTGTTGTCTTATGTTGTCTTCTTTTGAAACGAATTAATGTTGTATCAGTGCTAGTAGGCAAGACTAGACTAGTACGTTAATTTTTGTGAGTTTCGGTCGGAACGTTTGGTTGCACGATTGCATTTTTGATGTGATTTTGTTGTCGAAGGTATGCGTTGGATGTGAATGTGGAGAGGGCACAAGATGTTCTGATGCATAAGAGATTACTGCATATGGCACATGACCCTGCCACTAGACCTGCAGTCGAAGTTCGTCTTGTGCAGGTAAAGTTCATCTTGGACTATGAATTCTTGGCGTTGGAAGTTATTTGCTTAGCCAATTTTTTATGCAGGTTCGTTCTGCTCCCGGTTCAAATTCATCGAGGAAAGCGAATGCTCAATGTTCTGCTGCTGCCAGCAAAGAGAGGCACGGTTATATGAATATTTATTTGGAGTTGGCTTTCTCTATTGAAATTTGAAAGCATTGATCTTTACATCTCTCATATGACACGTTGTTTCCGTTTCTTATGTATTCAGTCATCCACCTCCAGCTTTTGGTTTGTCACCAGACCTTGAACTTGCTCTTGAAGCTGAGCAGTTACACGTTGACCATGGCGATAACTCTGTGTATGCCAGTCAACTTTTTACAAGGTAAGTAGGTCTGAAATACTACGTTTTTTATGATTGTCATCATTTTCACACGATGATGCACATGAAAGAAGACGCTTCTTCATTTTGCAGTATAATGTTATCTGTAGCCGTATATTTTACTTATGTTATCTGAACTGCCCTTTATACCTATCATTTCTATCTGTATATAAGAATGTCTCCTATGACTTTGCTGCCTTTCATCTATATTGGACTTCCTACTTTGCTGTGTATGAGAAGACCTTTGACAGGAAGGAATTACAGCAGATAATTGATTGCTATAGTTTTGCATTGTTTTTATCTTATTAACTCTACTCTACTTCAAATTTTACAGGTCGATGCATGAAATTACTATTTCCATGAATGACAAGCCCAAACTCCTCAGTGAGGTAGTTTTTTTTCCCCTCCTTTTAATATATCTTTAAAATTGCCGTAATATGGTTAAGCATGTCTTCGGATTTTCATAATCTCTTTTAAGATACGTTTTGCATGGTATGTGATGTGATTCACTTGCAGTTCCAAGTCTTCTGGCATATGTAAGGTGTTGATTGTTTAACTTCATATTTGAAATTCCGACAAATAGTGAGGATGCCATGCACTTATTTTAGGAAATTCTAGTGGGCCCTGATCCCCTCCCTCCACACAATGTTGTTATGCTTAAAGACTACTTCCTCAAAGTGTTTCGTCACCCTGATGCTTGACCTTTTTCAGAGGGTCTGGAAGGCTTGTGACTGTCTCTAATCCTTTGGCACTGTGTGTTAAACCCACTCAGGCTATCAATAAGAGGTAGCCTGTTTGGTCAGTCATGGTGGGTGGTTTGTTGAGATTCAAGTAAATCTTGGACGGACACTACTCGATAAGAAAAAACAAGAAGAAAAGAACTCAGCTGTATCAGTAGATACATTGTCCCAAGGGAATCTCATCTTTATATTTTTGTAGATAAAATTGACAAAATTGATGTTTATGTGTAGAACGTTTCAGTTACTTTTGTTTGGAAATGTTATCTGTAATAGTTTTATGGTTGTTTCTTTTAGAAAAACGACATTTTGTATATTTAAACAACGTTTCTAATTTACTGTTCAAAAATTTATGTTTTGCATCAGTTGACATCCTTATTATCTGACACTGGACTGAACATTCAAGAAGCACATGCTTATTCCACTACAGATGGCTACTCTTTGGATGTCTTTGTTGTTTATGGTTGGCCATGTGAGGTATTGTCTTGCTGTGTTCATATTCTGGTATAAAACAATGATAAACTGCTTGACGTACATATTTAATGTAAATTGTAGGAAACGGAGAGGCTTAAGCATGCACTGGCAAAAGAAATACCATGGAGTGACGTAGGTCTTTTAGTGCGAACTTACTATTTATAAATTCCGATTACTGATAACACTTTTCATTCTCTAATTATTGTCTATTATGCATGATATTTGTGTTGCAGAAGAATCCTTCCTTGGACTGTAACGTCATTTCCTCGGTTCTGGATCAAGAGACTGGAATGGGTATTAATGATCATGTAAGCACACTCAATGAGGAAAAGGATGTCTGGGAAATTGATGCAAGCCTGTTGAGATGTGAGAAGA
The DNA here is from genome assembly GCA_018257905.1 of Gillenia trifoliata. NCBI lineage: Eukaryota > Viridiplantae > Streptophyta > Magnoliopsida > Rosales > Rosaceae > Gillenia > Gillenia trifoliata. The sequence goes on along the minus strand of CM031087.1, from coordinate 536,039 downwards.
AAATTGCATCTGGATCCAATGGTGATTTGTAAGTTCTGTCATCACTAAACATGCTAGGCCATGTTTAATTGGTACATGAGTACTTGATAAATAGCTAAGTTATTTGACACAGGTATCAAGGTAGTTACTGTGGTCGAAATGTGGCTATTAAAGTTCTTAGCACTGAGCGCCTGAATGAAACTGTGAGGGAGTTTACTCAAGAACTCTATATTATGAGGTCGGTAATGTCACATCCTTGCTCCAGGCTCTGAGTTGCTTTCTATTTACTTTGTTGTTGTTTCTTAAGCACTCTCGCATCTGCGATGCATCTTAATGCTTTCATTAGTAAGGTAAATGCTCAAGAGGGAGAAAGGTCGCTCTCAAAATTGTGTTTCATGCATTTAATCTTGCACATCTCAAACTTGTATTATATTGGCAGAAAAGTTCGGCACAAGAATGTTGTTCAATTTATTGGGGCATGCACTAAAGCTCCTAAGCTTTGCATCGTTACTGGTAATTTTGAATGAATTATGTGCACATTCAGTACCATGCTTTTGTAATTAATGTATTTATATTTGTTTATGCCCACACGTGGTTTTCTCTTCAATTCAAGTTATGCCTTTCTATATTTCTTTTTCGTTCTCAGAATTTCTGTCTGGTGGAAGTATGTATGACTTTCTGCATAAGCAAAGGGGTGTTTTATCACTTCTATCCTTGCTCAGAGTCGCAATTGATGTTTCCAGGGGAATGAACTACTTGCACCAAAACAATATAATCCATAGGGACTTGAAAGCTGCTAATCTTTTGATGGACGGAACTGGAGTAATAGATTCTTTGTATCTCTTAAATATGTTGCATTTATAAGTTCTTTTATTTATTGTACTTTTCTCAAAATTAAAAGGAGGCATGGGCAGGATGTGCGTTCTTGTCCTTGTTACTTACTTCTCTTTCTTGACAGGAGCTTATCAGGTTATTCTAAGGGTGTGTGTGGATTTAACATGGTGATCAAATTTAATTATTCAATTTTCTTAAAGTTTGAAGTTATTGTTGGCAGGTAGTGAAAGTAGCTGATTTCGGCATCGCTAGAGTACAGGCACAGTCTGGTGTTATGACTGCAGAAACTGGCACTTATCGTTGGATGGCTCCCGAGGTCTGTGTTCCCTAGATATTAGCCATCTCATTTGCTTCATTGGAATTAAGCATCTGGATATCACACTGGTGTCTGAAACATGATTTCTTTCTGTTGATTACGGAAGGTTATAGAGCATAGGCCATACGATCATAGAGCTGATGTTTTTAGCTTCGGTGTTGTTCTCTGGGAGCTGCTTACAGGAAAGGTAATCTCGTTTATACCATAAAAGAGATTCGAATCAATGCATTTGTTTATCTTTAAACTAGTTCATGGTTGCACAGACTTCACACCATCCTCTGTCTATGTTTTGTGACTGAAATGTCAGCTTCCCCACGAGAACTTAACTCCGTTACAAGCAGCAGTTGGCGTAGTCCAGAAGGTACTTCTTTTACTTTTTCCACAATATAAGCCTTTCTTTTTTCTATATCCTTCTTGTTTTTCCTGATGGGAGTTCATATCCAGAATAGGATCCCAAGTTGTTTGAAATGGATTCATGTAAGTGACCCCAATTAGTGGAATTAAGTTTCCTTTTCCTGATGAGAAGTTGTTCCATTTAGTAGCCGGTAGCACGGTACAAGTTGTGCCATGAATTATAGCTATGTGTAAATTAGGGTATCGTCTAAACTCTAAAGATCCGACTGATTTATTAATTCCTAGCTGGCGAGCTGGGCAGGCATAGCTTTTGATTTTCTAATGAATAAGCTCACAACTAGAAAAAGAAGTCCATCAATTGAGTATTCTTGGAGCGTGAATTACACAGGGTCTGAGGCCTACAATTCCGAGGCACACGAATCCATTGCTGATGGAACTGATGGAGAGATGCTGGCAGCAAGACCCATCACTGAGACCGGAATTCCCGGAAATTGTAAATATGTTGCAGCACTTGGCCAGGAAGGTACGGGGAGAAAGATGGAACACTCGTCTTTATGCTTCCTCAATGAGCAGTTCTAATACATCTTGGTACACTGCAGGTTGCAAAAGGAAGAGAGGATAGACGAAAGGGAAAATCAGCTAAAGTAGTACCCACTTTCAAGCAAGACGGTGATGATAGTGCCCAATGAAGACAAATTCTTGGGCAGACGGGTGACGTGATCGTACCAAAGACTTGCGAGAGGATTTTGTTTATAATACACCAACTCTATATGTGCTCCGTTGGGTTTTGTTCTGTTAATCTAGAGTAAATGTTCGAACTCTTAGTTGATAATCGTAGTTCAGTTGGCTAAGAAAATGTGTCTCGTCTACTAGATTTAATTTAAATTCGAATTCTTGCCCCATAATTTCAATTAGAATAAAACAAACTAGACTATCGTTTCAATAAAAACAAAAAACATTCAATTCGATGGACAAAGATTCTCGCACGACTATAACGGTGAGCCGGGAATCTGATGTCCTCCACTCCTCCTTTTCATGTCGGGTATTTATTTGTTTACTTTTCCATAAGACATGGACGACGACGAGCCAAAAATAATAATCGACAAGATGACGACAAAGATGTCGCCCATTCCTTTTGGTTCTGGGAATAATAACATTCCAGAAAACCGCACTATATTCGCTAGTGACGGTCTCACGTTGCCTCACTTTCACCTTTTCCCAAACAAAAGAATTACGAGGAATTTCTAAAAAAGATAAAACAACTGTAAATTTCATTGCGTTTTATATTTGGGGCAAACATTCCCCAACTATTACTGCGCTGCATTTCTTAACTTGGAAGGGAAGGTTTGAGAAGAAGCAGTTTCCTGCCCTGCAGAAGCGGCAACCGAACTCACCACCAAGAAGAAGAAGATCAAATGGCAACGAGGGAAGGACAAGTGGTAGTCAAGATCGACGGTGGCGATGGTTCCTGTAGCATAGAAACAGAGACTGCACCATATATCAACGTAGAAGCAGCTCCAACTCCAAGGACACCAATAATTCAGGGCTCCCCACAAAAACTCACTGAATCTTTCCGGCGGAGAATCAAAGAGCTGCCTGATGAAGTCGTCCGTTGCAGCTCTAACGCCTCCTTCTCCAGAAGCTCCTGGAAACCCCCCATGAGCAAGACAAAGTCCAGGCTGCTCGACCCACCAGAGGAAGCGTCTCTGAAATCCGACAGAACGGAGGCTTCCGGACGAGCGCTCGGAAAAGACGACGACGCTTCGGCTTTCGACGACGCCAACATTGAAGACATTCCGGAGGAGTACAAGAAGTTGAAGTTCAGCGCGTTCACATTGCTTCAGTGGGTGAGTCTTGTTATTGTTATAGCTGCTTTAGTTAGCAATCTTTGGATGCCGATTATAAAGAAGCAAACTTTGTGGGATCTTCCGCTGTGGAAGTGGGAAATTCTGGTTCTGGCATTGATATGTGGTCGTTTGGTTTCGGGTTGGGGAATTCGGGTGGTTGTGTTCTTCGTAGAGCGAAATTTCTTGTTGCGAAAACGGGTTTTGTATTTCGTGTACGGGTTAAGGAAATCTGTTCAGAATTGTCTCTGGTTGGGTTTGGTTTTGTTGGCGTGGCACTTGATTTTTGATAAGAAGGTTGAGGAGGAGACCAAGAGTAGGATTTTGCCTTATGTGACCAGGATTCTGGTGTGTTTTCTGGTTGGAACATTGATTTGGCTGCTGAAAACAATACTTGTTAAGGTTCTTGCCTTGTCTTTCCATGTCAAGGCATTTTTCGAGCGGATTCAGGAGGCTTTGTTCAATCAGTATGTGTTGGAGACGCTTTCTGGCCCCCCTCTGTTTGAAAGGCATCTCACACACGAAGAGGAAAAGGCCGCGGCAGCTGAGATTCAGGAGTTTCAGAAAGCCGGGGCTGCTATGCCTCGCGAGCTCAGGGCAACTCTTCTTCCCAGGGCAAGGAGTGGGAGAGTTGTAGGGAGTGGACATCATAATAGCCCCAGAGTAGGGAAGAGTCCCGCGGTTTCTAGGCCAGTGTCTGGGAAGCAAGATGAGGGCATCCCGGTTGATCACTTGCATAAGCTAAACCAAAAGAATGTGTCGGCTTGGAATATGAGGAGAATGGTAAACGTCATCCGGCACGGGTCCTTAACCACTCTAGACGAACAGATACTGAACTCCGATATGGGAGACGACTCTTGTTTGATGATTACAACTGAATCTCAAGCAAAAGAGGCAGCCAGGAAGATATTTTTCAAAGTAGCCAAGCAGGGGTCTTCGTAAGTTTGCATAATTTATTTAACCATTTGATGTTAGTTTGGTTTGATCTTCATCTGCATGTTAAATTACCTAATGGATTGATAAGTATTTATTCTGTATTTTAGTGTTAATCTGCGCAAATATTGGTTACCTGCACAGAAGTACTCTGTATGGAAGTACTCTACGGGGGTTACCTTCAACACGTTGTGCTAATGCATTTTGTTGTGACAGATACATTTCCCTCGAGGATTTGATGCAGTTTATGGATAAAGATGAAGCTCTAAAGACACTTCATCTCTTTGGTGCAGCAAGTGAACATGACAAAATCAGCAAGACCGCTCTTAGGGATTGGGTGGTAATATAATGCCTTTTAAGTTGTGCTTCCTGTCATCGACGAACCATTTCATTGAAGAATGAATATGTTTTTCTCGTTTCTTTTAGGTCAATGCATTTAAAGATAGAAGAGCACTAGCGTTGTCTTTGAACGATACAAAAACAGCTGTGGATGAACTCCATAACATTTTAAACGTCCTTGTAGCTATCGTCATTTTGATAATCTGGCTTATTATACTTGAGGTTCATATCACCCACTTCCTTCTCTTAATAAGCTCCCAGCTTCTTTTGGTTGTATTTATCTTCGGGAACACGTGCAAGACAGTTTTTGAAGCAATCATCTTTCTATTTGTAATGCACCCGTTTGATGTGGGTGATCGTTGTGAAGTGGATGGTGTCCAGGTGAAAATTTGAATCAGAAGTTATGCTTACGGTGTAGTGTGTATCACCTTAGGATTTGTGTTTATACCGATATACCTAATTGCTTGATGTTTTTGGGTTTCAGATGGTAGTAGAAGAGATGAATATATTAACTACAATCTTTTTGAAGTTTGATAACCAAAAGATCATATACCCCAACAGTGTTCTTGCTACCAAGGCAATTGCTAATTATCGTCGTAGTCCTGACATGGGCGATGCTATTGATTTTTGTGTTCATATCTCAACTCCTTTGGAGAAGGTGGCGACTATGAAAGAAAGAATACAGAGGTATGCATTCGAATGAATATTTTACAGTTTCTTGTTTTCTTTTCTAATTTTCGATTCCTTCTCATGATGAATATACATTTTTGAAACAACACATCCATGCTACAGAGGAATCACACCCGTTATATGATTATCAACTGCTTAACATGTTACACAGGTATATTGAAAACAAGAAGGACCACTGGCACGAAGCTCCGATGTTGATCATGAGGGATGTGGAGGAGTTGAACAAACTGAAGATATCGGTATGGCTGACACACAGGATGAACCATCAGGACATGCTGGAGAGATGGCACAGGAGAAGCCTTTTGATCGAAGAGATGATCACAGTGTTCAGAGAGCTCGATATTGAGTACCGGTTACTGCCTCTTGATGTCAACGTCCGAGCCATGCCAAGTTTAACCTCCAACAAGCTTCCTTCAAACTGGACAACTTGTGCTCCGGGAGGGCTGGCATGACGGATGAGGGTTCTTTGGAACATACTGACTGGTGATGAGATATAACAGCAGAGCAGATGCTTGTAGTTTCAGACTAACATATGTAATTATGTATGGATTATACAAGTGTCAATCCTCCTCAATTCAGATGGACCATTTTGTATTAATCCTAACGAGTATATTGAGTTTGAACTTTTCAGAGAAATACACAAAAGTATTCTCTTGAATATTGTTGAATATTTGGATTTTGGATTTTGGATTTTGGAGCACTGCCATTGCTATTGCTATTGTTTTCTTTTCATTTTTATTGAGTTTGAACCGTCAATTTGTTTAATTCATACGAATGACTAAACAGTTTTTAAATCAAATATATTTCTAAATGATAATCTTTAGATGATAATGCTCTGGCGGTCTCACATTGCCAGCCGTTAAAAAGCTAAACCTATTTCATCTTTGACGTAGATAAAAAGGCTTTTTTACAATTAGGGGCAAACATTCCCAACTTTTATTGCACTGCAGACTGCAGTTGCTTAATTGGAAGTTTAAAAGGAAAGTAAAAAATAGTTTTGAGAAAGTATCCATCTTCAGCTACAACTACTAGAGCAGCAGCAATCATATCAAGAAGAAGAAGAGGACTGTCAAATGGCAACGAGGGAAGGACAAGTGGTACTCAAGATCGACGGTGGTGATGGTTCTTCCAGCAAAGAAACAGAAACAGAGACTTCACCAAATATCAACGGAGTAGCAGCTCCAAGGTCACCGATAATTCACGGCTCCCCAGAAAACCCTACTGAATCAGTCCGACGGAGAAGCAAAGAGCTGCCGGAAGCTCCCTCCAGCTCCGGCCGAGCTGCCGAGATTGTCCGATGCAGCTCCAACGCCTCCCCCCGAAGCTCCTGGAAACCGCCGGTGAGCAAGACCAAGTCCAGGCTGCTCGACCCACCTGAGGAAGCGTGTCTGAAATCGGACAGAGCAGCGGGCTCCGGAAGAACGCCAAGGAGAGACGACGACGCTTCGGCTTTCGACGACGCCGACATCGAAGACATTCCAGAGGAGTATAAGAAGATCAAGTTCAATGCGCTGACGTTGCTTCAGTGGGTGAGTCTTGTTGTTGTTATAGCTGCTTTAGTTTGCAATCTCTGGATTCCAGTTATAAAGAAGCAAACTTTGTGGAATCTTCCGCTGTGGAAGTGGGAAATTCTGGTTCTGGCATTGATCTGTGGCCGTTTGGTTTCGGGTTGGGGAATTCGGGTGATTGTGTTCTTTGTAGAGCGAAATTTCTTGTTGCGAAAACGGGTTTTGTATTTCGTATACGGGTTAAGGAAATCTGTTCAGAATTGTCTGTGGTTGGGATTGGTTTTGTTGGTGTGGCACTTGATTTTTGATAAGAAGGTTGAGGAGAAGACCAAGAGTAGGATTTTGCCTTATGTGACCAAGATTCTGGTGTGTTTTCTGGTTGGGACATTGATTTGGCTGCTGAAAACAATACTTGTTAAGGTTCTTGCCTTGTCTTTCCATGTCAAGGCATTTTTCGAGCGGATTCAGGAGGCTTTGTTCAATCAGTATGTGTTTGAGGTGCTATCCGGTCCCCCTTTGTTTGAAAGGCAACAGACACAGGAAGAGGAAAAGGCTGCCGCAGCTGAGATTCGAGAGTTTCAGAAGGCTGGGGTTGTTATGCCTCGTGAGCTCAGGGCAACTCTTTTTCCGAGGACAAGGAGTGGGAGAGTTGTAGGGAGTGGACACCATAATAGCCCCAGAGTAGGGAAGAGTCTGATGGTTTCTAGGCCAATGTCTGGGAGCCAAGATGAGGAGATCCCGGTTGATCACTTGCACAAGCTAAATCAGAAGAATGTGTCGGCCTGGAATATGAGGAGAATGGTAAACATCATCCGGCATGGGTCCTTAACCACTCTAGACGAACAAATACTGAACTCCGATATGGGAGATGGCTCTTCTTTGAAGATTACAACTGAATGTCAAGCAAAAGAGGCAGCCAGGAAGATATTCATGAAAGTAGCCAAGCAAGGGTCCTTGTAAGTTTGTTCAATTCCATTCCTTTCATCATTCGATATTGGTATTGTTTGATCCTCCGCTACATGTAAGTTACACTATGTTTAATTACTAAATGGTTTGATCAGTGCTTTATTCTGTATTTTAGTGTTACCTCTGTGCAAATGTTTGATTACATGCTCAGATGTTAAGCTCTATCCTTTCGTTAAAAGCATGTAGGGAAGTACTTTATTGGACTTACCTACAACATGTTGTGTGCTAATGCATTTTGTTGTGGCAGACACATTTACCTTGAGGATTTGATGCGGTTTATGGATAAAGATGAAGCTTTGAAGACACTTCATCTCTTTGGTGCAGCAAGTGAACATGACAAAATCAGGAAGACCGCTCTTAGAGATTGGGTGGTAATAATGCCTTTTTAACACTTTTACCTTTGGTTCTTGTTTGTTTTTGCTATTAATCAGCTACTAACGTGTATGCATATCCGAATCTTGGTGAAGCAAAAGAGGTAAGATGTGCTTTCTGCCATCGACGAACCATTAATTGAAGAATGGATGTGTTTTTCTCTTTTCTTGTAGGTCAATGCATTTAAAGAAAGAAGAGCACTAGCATTGTCTTTGAATGACACAAAAACAGCTGTGGACGAACTCCACAAAATTATAAACGTCCTTGTAGCTATTGTCGTTGTGATAATCTGGCTTATTATTCTTGGGGTTCAAGTCAGCCACTTCCTTCTCTTGATAAGCTCCCAGCTTCTTTTGGTTGCATTCATCTTTGGGAACACATGTAAGACGGTTTTTGAAGCAATCATCTTTCTATTTGTAAGGCATCCGTTTGATGTGGGTGATCGTTGTGAAGTGGATGGAGTCCAGGTGAAAAATTGAATCAGAAGTTATGTTTACTGTGTAGTGTGTATTACCTTAGGAGTTATGTTTATACAGATTTATCTAATTGCTTGATGTTCTTTGGGTCTCAGATGGTAGTTGAAGAGATGAAGATATTGACTACAATCTTTCTGAAGTATGATAACCAGAAGATCATATACCCTAACAGTGTTCTTGCTACCAAGGCAATTGCTAATTATCATCGTAGTCCTGACATGGGTGACGCTATTGATTTCTGTGTTCATATCGCAACTCCTATGGAGAAGGTGGCATCTATGAAAGAAAGAATACAGAGGTATGCATTCAAATGAATATTTTACTTTTCCTGTTTTCTTTTCTAATATTTTGGAAACAACACATCCATGCATGTTATGAAATATTTGGTGTAACGAGTAAAGGCCTTTCGACCTTTGCTAGGAAGGAAGTACACCCATCATATGATAATCGACTGCATAAAATTGCTTTGGCATACATGTGTTTTATTGTTGGATCGTGTTTATCCAAATTGAATCACTGTCTTAATTTGTGCTCTGGCTGCTTAACATGTTATGCAGGTATATCGAAAGCAGGAAGGATCACTGGTATGAAGATCCATTGTTGATCACAAGGGATGTGCAGGATTTGAACAAACTTAAGATATCAGTATGGCCGACACACAAGATGAACCATCAGGACATAGAGGGGAGATGGAATAGGAGAAGCCTTTTGATCGAAGAGATGATCAAAGTGTTCAGAGAGCTCGATATTGAGTACCGGTTACTGCCTCTTGATATCAACGTCCGAGCCATGCCAAGTTTAACCTCCGACAAGCCTCCTTCAAATTGGACAACCTGTGCTCCGACGCCAGCAAGTTAATAAACTTCAAGTACGTTATTGCCACTTTCAAACTAAGACCTGCAGCTCGGAAATGACGGATGAGGGTTCTTCGGAACGAATGATTCGATGAGAAATAACAGAAGATGCTTGTAACATATATATATAGATTATGGATAAAGTTTCAATCATGGTAGTTCCTCCTCAATTCAGACGTTACATTTTGTACTAAACTACAGTGAAACAAGTTAAATGTATCTTTAATATCATCTATTTTGTTTCTATTCTTATAAACAAAAATATATTTTATCTTCTTGTTATATCTTCCTATGGAGAATATTTTTCTCAAATTCAAAAGAAAAATTGATCACTAAAAAAGTTAAAAGATGAATGTTTCGGTACATTTCAGCCGAATCCTTATCGAATCCGGTTGGTCTGTGCTGAATTGGTTGAATTGTTTCGGCGTGTTACATCCGAAAATTGGTGAAGAGTTCGGTTGAATCGGCCCCGAACAATATTTATAAAAAAAAACAGTACAAAGACCCAATAACATAAGATCCACAACACCTTAAAAAACTCCTCTTTTATTGGGCTTTTGGTCCATCTGCCAAAACACTTTTCTCCATTGTCACTCTCCGTCGCGCAGCGCTCTGTCTCTCTGTCTCTGTCTCTGTCTCTCTCTCTCTGTCTCTCGTCTCAGAATTCTTCTGAATCTTTCGTCTACCGACGATAGAGTCGAAAAGAATGGAAGAGAAGGATGCGAATGAAATAACAGCAAGCCCTAAGACGACGCAGGAGCTAGCAATGGAAGGCCAGAAGCATCTAGAAGAAACCATCGAGGCAGCTTTCCAGATCCTCTCCTCCATGAACGACGAGCTCTGCAACCCCAACTTGTGGTCCACCACCGGCACCGCCTCCTCTAACGCTGCAAATGGCCCTTCTTCCCACTCAAACGGCGTCAATAACGGCGATTCGTCTTCTTCTGATAACACTTCTTCCCATCACCATGGAGACTTGGTTGGCGCTGGTGGTCCTGGCAGCGGAGGAGCTCTTGAGGAGGCTCGATTTCGGTATAAGAACTCTGTGGGCTTGCTTCGTGCCGTTCTCGCTGCAATTCCCAACTCTCAGAAGGTGAAGTTCTGGTCAAATTAGGCACTACCATGATATAATTTATTTATTTTTTTTTTGGTTTCTTGGTTACACATATGGACTCAGTATAGAGTAAATTGCCTATCTAAATCACGTTTATGTATTCATATTTAACCAATGCCAAATTGCCAATGATCCTGTAAAGTGTGATTTCTTCAAGTACTCATTTGTCCGACGGAGGATCCCGTAGTTTTTTTATTTATAAAAATCAAGAAATAAATGAAATTCTTGATTGATTGAATCACTGTGTTGAGCTGGATGAGTACAGATTTCTATTGATTTTGTGTGGAACAATTAACAAATAGAGTAAGTGGCAAGCCTTAACCCCTGAATTGATCGAAATGTTTGCTCCGTTGGAATCTCAAGCTGGGTGAAATGCTTCAACGCAAAACTTGGAATGTTATAACAGTCAATCCCTTGGGGATATTGTGACGAGTTCTCTGTCGTAAGTTTATGTTCGTAAATTTATGTGCGTGCGTGCATCTAATTGGATTGATTTTATTTGTGGACCTTATTTCAGATTGAGATGTCACAGTTTGTGAACCTTATAGTTAGCTAACATACAGTTGTTTATTTTAAAATAGGCAACATCCAAAACCAGTTCAACTGCAGTCGGTTCAGATTCACCGGCAGATCAAGCTGAAATTGAGAAGTTAGATGAGCGAGCCTCCAATTTGAGAAAGGTAAGGTTGATGATTTCTCATATACCATGTCTAGAAATATACATCCGCTAGTGGAGGGGTTGAACTTTGTTTGGAGAGCTCATGTCTTTAATTATATGGAATTTTTAATCTTTGAAGAGCGCTATATTTCTTGCTCCAATAATTCTGTAAAAGTTTCTACTGACGTTTTTCTTTGTAGGAGCTTGCGAACAAGAATGTGTATATCAAATTTCTTATAGATCAACTACGGGATCTTATCACTGACATATCAACGTGGCAAAGTCCTTGTTCCGTCTGATCTCAGAAAGAATCTTCCTGTAGGTGATGCTGCTTTTATATTACCTTTGCACAATCAGTGAAACCTTAATATCCTTTGATTGTGTACGTTTTCCAATCAGTTTAGCAAGGGGTTTATTATGTTTCACGATCAAAAATTTCATGAGGAAAATATTAGGTGAGAGATAGAGTAGTGAAGAGGTTTGTAAATCATGGGATATCTGATGTTAAAGATCGACTTGTTGAAACTAATTTCGGATATGGTAGCTCAATTCTTATTCTTCTTCCATTGTCATGCATGTATTCAATGTCTGATTTGAAATATGTATGGAACATCAGTTTTCCAAGGCTTTGTTTCTTGTCCTGTTGGTGTTGGGTGAAATTGTTAATGTGCATGATTCTCTCCCGCGCATCATTTTTCAACCGTTATTTATTGTATTGTCTTGTGATGCTTAGGAGAGCAAAGCTCTTGTTAATGTTAGGGTGATTTGGGTTACTGGGCCGAGCCCTGTTAGATTAACCCAATTCATGTATTCTCATTTCCTTACGTTCTTTCAGCGCAAAACAAACTTGGGCCTTTAAAGTTCTTTACTTCGTAAAAATAATAATTAAAAAAACCTCTAAGCTTTGTCTTTGTAAGTTTTAATGGCATCTTTTATTAGTTAAGTTAGGTGGTGGGTCCCATCAAACCCGCCATCTTTAAGTAAGGGATAAAGTGGCAGAGCAGCTCGTCGTGCTTTTGTATGGTGTAAAACAGTACAGGAAGCCAACTAGAAACGCCAGATTTCCCATATAATTTCTCTAGAAAGAGAGAAAAACCCAGCCAATCTCAAAATCCAAGTCCAAATCAAATGGCGGTGAAGGTGTACGGACCACCATTATCGACGGCGGTGTCAAGAGTGTTGGCCTGTCTCCTTGAGAAAGGGGTTGACTATCGGCTCATTTCCGTCAACATGGCCAAAGGCGAGCACAAGAAGCCCGACTACCTCAAGATTCAGGTATTGTTTTCTATGTATGTATATATATATAACATATATATATATATATGTATGTATGTATGTATGTATGTATGTATATATATATACGGTGTAAAACAGTCTCACATTCATGATATGTTGTTCTTCTTTTGAAATTTTCTTCAACAGCCATTTGGACAAGTACCAGCTTTTGAAGACGAAGGCATCTCCCTCTTCGGTATATATCCTAATTTCATTGTTTTTATTTTACTAATTCGGCAGCTATTTGCTAATTATGGATAATTTAATTGGGGGTTTGCATTTTAATAATTTTTTTATAATTTTCATTCAGAATCCAGAGCCATATGCCGGTACATATGTGACAAGTACGCAGATCAGGGAAACAAGGGTTTGTACGGAATGAATCCATTGGCAAAAGCCTCTATAGATCAGTGGCTAGAAGCTGAAGGGCAGAGCTTCAGCCCTCCGAGCTCAACGCTGGTGTTTCAGCTTGCATTCGCGCCGAGAATGAAGCTGAAGCAAGACGAGGGAGTGATAAGGCAGAATGAAGGGAAGCTTGCCAAGGTGCTGGATGTGTATGAAAAGAGGCTGGGGGAGAGCCGGTTCTTGGCGGGAGATGAATTCTCGCTGGCTGATCTGTCACACTTGCCCAACACGCAGTACCTGGTGAATGGCACCGTCAGGGGAGAGCTGATTACTTCGAGAAAGAATGTGGGAAGGTGGTGGTCTGAGATATCGAGCCGGGGGTCGTGGCAGAAGGTGGTTGAGATGCAAAAGCCTACCTAATTGAAGTTGATCGGCCTTGCAGTTAGTTCACTTAGGTTTTGTTGAGTTTGGAGACTGTTTTGGTAAAAGAGTTTGCACACTCTGGTTTATGAAACTCTGTTTAGCAGAATTCTGTTGCATGTCTTGACTATTTATGTAATGGTTTTTTCTAAATGAATTCCGCGAGATTTTCGCTACTGGATATCTAATGATTTCTTGTTAAATTTGTGAATTTATTTCTTTAACAAATCAATGTTTCTAAATTACTAACATACGAGGATGAAATTCAAACCAGGTGCACGGGTTTAACTGGGTGACGTAAAGCATGTGTGGTGTTGGGCTTTATAAGTGAACTAATCTAGTCTGATTTCTTAAAGTAATTTGAGATTCTTCCCGAATACTAATTGCAAAGGAGAGATAGCTTAACTCTTTTTATAAGCTTATGAAACGCTTTCCCAACTTTAATACGTGGACAATAATATCACTAACGTAAATGACGTGTAGCCGTCGGACTTCACTTGATTTACTACTTAATTTACTCCTAATTAGGGTAAATATTCTGGTGCAAAATTGGTTTGGGTCGCAAAGAAAACCAAAAAAGAAAGATCCCGCGAAAAGCCATTGGCATTTGGCAGTGACTTCTTTTCTTTTTCCTCTGCTGATTTTCCGAGAGACCTAATTGAGCAGTGCGGTCAATCGACGATGGAGATGGAGTCAGATACGAAGGGGAAGGGGGAGATTAGCGTGGAAGGATACAAGGAAAGCAACATAAAGAAAGCCAGGTTGCAGTCGACGCTTGCTGCCCTTGTCAATGATCCTATCCTTTCCGACGTTCCCAAAAAACCAACCTTATCCGATGTCGACACTCTCATCAGCCTCGAATTGGGCAGCGCCATGCGCGTCTCCGTCCTCAAGCTCGACGGCACTTCTTTCGGTCGGTACTATTCACCTTGGCATTTTCTCGAGCACTTGATCTGCCAACATTTTTTTTTTCTTATAAACTGATGCATTTGATTTGGTTGGCGCTGAAGATGTGGCAGTGATGAATTCTGCTACGGTGAAGGATCTAAAGCTTGCAATCAGGAAGAAAATCAATGAGATGGAGCAATCTAAGATGGGTCACCGCCACATTTCATGGTAGGTTCAATATTATTCTTGGTTGTGTTTGAATTTTGAAGATGGATATCTTGTCGTCGTCGTCTTGGGGTTGCTTTGGGGTTGCTGACATTGCTGGGTCGCTTGGCCTCGTGACATTTTTATGTAGTTTTTCTTTCTTTCGGGTTTTATGCCCCGTTGCCAACCAAAAAGATGGATATGATTAATTACATTTTGATCTTGATTTGATGTGTTTGCAATCAGGAAGCACGTTTGGAGGAATTTTTGCCTGTCACACCACAGTGAGAAGCTACTTGATGACAATGCTCCAGTTCAGCATTTTGGCATACACAACAAATCTCAGGTTTCGTCTACCCCCATTGCCAATTTTCCATTTTTCTTCTGCCATCAACCGTTCGGAATTAGGCGTACTTATAGCAATGGTCTCGTTGAACTATATCCGATTTGCATTTTAGGTTCCTAAATTAAAAAAATTGGTCTAGCCGTCGTCCAATTTCACCCCGAGTTGCATCCTTGGTCTTTTCCGTCAGTTCTGTCTATTTATTTACTACTACTATCCATGTCCTCAGGTGCATTTTGTTCCGTATATTGCGCTCAAGGATTCTCGTAAGCATTCGAAGAGGAGGAGACACCGCTTCTTTCACGGCCTCAGCAAGCTTTCTTGATGCTTCATAGTATTAGCTTGGTATCTCTCTGCTTTTTCCTTTGCTTAATCTTTCTTGCAGCACAGCGATGCACAGCTTATGGTTCTTCATTGTTGTACATACACAACATTCTGTTTTCCCCCTTGTTTCAAATGGATTAAATGCAGTTTGCAATAAGATGTGATATCTATGGAGCCTCATTTTATACAAACACTAAAAACCACCCTCTAGGCTCTAACCAACAAAATACGATAAAAAAGATCGAAACATGGAAGGAGTTGCTAAGTGCATATTGCATTGAAAGTTTGAAACTAAAGATTACAATTTCGATCATGTCTCGGAGCAAAATGGTTGCAAAAACTCTGTTTGAAAACCAGAGACTACATGATTCTCTCTACACACATCCGAAAAGCTCGCTCAAACTGTCAGCGACTTTGTTAGTTTCCAGGGCCTTCCTGAATCCTGAGCTGCAAACTTTCCTTGTACTCTTTCAACTCTCTCTTGTATCTTTCTTTGTCTTGCAACCCAATATTCTGGTAAACCTAATAATATAAATATTGACAAAAGAATGTGATAAATATAATTATGAAAGAAGGTAATTAAGCAACTATATATATATACATGTAAGAGCAGCCAAGTTGGGATCCCGTTTTACTGTAGCAAAAGCGGGATAAAGATAGGACTATCGTAGAGGGGGCTAAGGATCATGTATTCACCATAAGGATCTCTGATATATCTCACTGATTTCCTTTTTATTTCCTTCAGTGTACATGGATTCTATACGGTAAATACATGGTTCCTACGGGCCCTATTGCCCCCGTTTTTTGCTATAGTAGAACGGGATCCCTGCTAAGAAGTATATATGTTATCTGTTTGTAGTTACCAGCCTCTCTTCTGCAGGTAGTTTGTTCCAAGACTCGCCGATCATCTTGGTAAACTCCCTCTCTCTGTTTGGGTAGAGGGACTTGAGCTTGAAATGCGTTTCAGCAAAGAAGAAATTGTAGCCGCTCCGGTTGGGTTTTGGGTAGTTGGGATCTGCCCTCCTCCTTGATCTCCTCCTCCTCGAACCCACAACACGACCAGATCTTTGGGGGGTGTAGGGTACAATGGCATTGACAGGTTCGGGGGATGGAGTTGGATTAGGAGGACAGGCTGGAGTCTGCTGGTTAGGGTGGTAGAGTACTCCACTGAGAGTCTCCGAACCCAATTTCACCGTTACGAGATAGCCGCAATCGAATTTCCCATCAATTGTTCCGCTACCTGAAAAAAAACATCAGCATGGGCCTGTTATTATGCTAATTAACCTTAATTAAGTTCAAATTTGATTAGATCACTGATCTAGATCTCAGTTGCATGCTCCAAACAAAACCTTATTCGAGGATGATACGAGGTAACATAATCATTCGTTAAAAACATGGTATTAAAATGGTCCCATATCTGTCATATGCGTGGGGTGATATCGACCCATCAATGCATAATGTGACATTGATACAATATATCTATGTCAAAAAAGTTGCAATTTTATATGGAGCATTCATGCCTAGGAGCCGCATATTTGGTACATAAGATAGGAGTGGGGCCCTAGAAAATAAAAACTCAGAATACACTGAGCTTTCTACATGCACATAATTTGAAATAAATAAATGATTAACAAGCAAGAAATGCAAAGTTTTATTCGTAATGTTGTAACAACACTACTTGGATTCTTACGCCTAAGCTTTATTCTTCCTTTTATGACGATGTCGCATATTATAATTGTACAAACGTCATAATTAGAACGGCTTGTTTTTATTTTTGTACAAACTTCATTCAATTTGAAGATTGTTTAGTTATTCATATATGTTGAACAAATTGACAATTATAGTAACAAGTAAAGTAACATCCTCATGATTAAACTCTCTCTAAATCGAATAATTTTTTTTAGAAATAATTTTTAAATAATAATAAAAATTCAATTACAACGTTTGTACAATTAACAATGTCACATCATTATTGAATAAAGAATGACTTTACATGTAAAGAATCAAGACGTGTCTATGTCGTAAATCATAAACTACAGTATTAAAAAAATACAAAAATGTGGAGGGGCAGAAAAACCATATCAAAAATTTGTGGTGAGTGGTTGTGTGATTGAAATCACCCTTATCCAATATGATTTTTGTACCAAGAAAAATGAACCGTATAATATACCTTCAGTGAACGAAAGCGGACAACCAATTACGGGTTTGGTCCCTTTGGCCCCTTTGCCTTTGGGGGAATATTCCACCAGCGCCAGTTCTGGTTTCTCTGCACACTCAGAACCGTTACTAATGGAAAATGCAGAAAGAAAGAGAGATACAGAAACAAAAAACAAAAACAAAAACAAAAATTATTATTTACTTGAACCTCCAAAAATCTAAAAGCAAAAGCCGGCAAAAAGATACCGGAAAAAGGAAGCACTTATGAGCAAAAAGGTCATATTCGCAGTCAATATACAAAAAGCAAAAGCCAATTGAATCAGTAAAAAAGCAGGGTAAAAAATCAAGGCAATAAAAAGTAAATAGATACCTGAGGGTGAGGGGGAGGGTGTGGGGGTAGATAAAGGGCCCTGCGCCCTAAAGAAGTGAACCTGTTCGTAATGGTAGAGAAGCGTTGAGTAGTGTTTCCTCAGCACAAAGGAAGCGCTTGTTGTTGTTGGGGAGAACATGAAAACAACTCCCACTTCCCTCCATTTCTTCTCTGCAACAACCTACATATATAATTAATACATATGATTTTCTTTTATATTTCTTTATTTTAACAATTAATAATAGTTTAATGCAGAAAAATGAAGAAATACAGATAAAATAGATAGCCAAACCTTCTCAAAGCCACCCCTCCGTGTCACCTCTACATATAAAATGTGCAAATCTAGCTCCTTCCCTCCAATCACAGGAATCCTTGAGGAAAAACAAAGAAGGCAAAAGATTAGAAAAAGAGGCCAAAGAGACGCATGTTTTCTGATCATGCTCAAATCCCCAGGAATAAATTAATTTTGTGGAACATAAAAATTTAAAAAAAAAAATTAGGAGAAGGCGAAGAAGGGTAGGGTTACATGAACTTGGTGGTGTTGATCTTGAAATGGAAGCGCCGGAGAGTGTCCCAAAAAACAACACCGTTTTTCACAACCTCCTCATGAGTGGCAAGTGGTGCTGGATAATGCACACCCTGCGGCTGCAACCCCCCATTCCACACCTTCTGTCTCCTCGCCACCGGCGACATCTCCTCCTCCTCCTCCTCCTCCTCCTCTCCGCCGCCACACCCTCGCCGGAAAACCACCAACAAGGGTAAAAGTAAAGAAAACAATAATGAGATACGACAATTTTAAGTAAAGAGTAAAGAGTGTATAAAGAGTGAAAAAAGCGATGATTTCCGGGATAAGCTTAAGGTGTAAATTAAGCTATACAGTAAATAGTCTGACCAAAGCTGTTTTTCAATAAATAAATAAAAAAATTGGGACGCGTGAGATGTAATGTAACGCTTGTGCCAAATTGGTTTTTTCTGTCATTTCGAAACCTCCTCTTAAGCTAATTAATTAATTTCTCTCTCTCTCTCTCTCTCTCTCTCTCTCTCTCTCTCCTCCGTGTAATGTTTGAGTTGTTCGAAGACTGACATCGCTGCAGCTGTACGTAACTATCTACCTCTCTGTGTAATATCTCTCTGAGGACTGAGAAAGAGAGGGAGAGAGAGGAGAAACGAGAAACGAGAAACGAGAAACCTCACTTCTCTCTCTTGTCCTTGTGCGAAGTCCGAGAGAGGAAGGAGGTTTGACATGCACTCTCGAAGAGAGAGAGAGAGACACAGAGAGAGAGAGGTGTTTCTGTTGTGCCTATGAATTTGTCGTCTGAAACAAAATCTTGGCGTACATCTGCTGGTAGATATCTGACCACCCTTCTCTGATTGTTTCCAGTGCATTCAACCCCATCGGGAGCTTATCCATGCACACTACCTGGACCGTTGATTAAGTTTGACAATTTGACTCCGGTCTTTGCGCTGTTTTGGGGGCCCGGATTTATCCATTGCATATGTTTGGTGATTTCTGTCCATCACTGCCAGGTGGTTTTAAGATTGTTGTGCACGAAAATCCTTTTCATCATTTATGCTGAGTCTCATTTTATCTCTCAATTATATATTTTATTAAACTATCGTTGTAAAAAAAAATTATCATTCATTAAAATTTTGCATTGCATTAATAATCCTAAAGTTTAAAGAGTAATTTTTTCTCGTAGACAAATCAGAATGTGATATGTTTAAACTATAGCTTGTGTGAGGTAGTTTTAAAATTCAAAAGGCTCAACCCCCAGCGCTACAGAAAATACAGTCTGACCAAAGTTGACTTCAACGACGGGAACAACTCCCGCACCCGGGCGCGAGTCTTTCTTGCATACCCCGGGGTACGGGGTACTTCGGATTTTTAAATCGTTAGATTTTTGTTTTAAAATATAAAAATCAAGATCCAACAGTTAAAAAATTCGGAGTACCCCGTACTCCGGAGCACTCAAGAATTTTTGCCCGGGCGCTCCTTATGCACAATAGTTCTCCGCCTTAGTAGTTGACCCTCGCCGTAAGTCAACTGTATTTCCTCTATTTCTTAAAGCGAATTTGGGGTGTGATGATGTCTATGATAGGAGACTAACTTATATAAAACGAATTCATCGTCACCTGGAGTCCCGATCCAATATTACATTGTCATGTGAAGAAAAACTTACACATGACAATGCATTATTAGACAAAAAACGTCATATAGCAATGAACTCGTTTCATGTAAATCATTCTCCTCTGTTAAACAATTATATTATTTGCAGTTAAGATATCAATTCAGACAGCTTCCTTATACTGATTTACAATTAGGAATAAATGAAGTCAAATAATGGGATTGGGATGCAACTATAATTATGGTCTTTAAAAGTTGCTTGCAAACAAATCACAATTTTATATGTGTGCATAATTATTATTTTTGAAATTTTAATGAGTTAGTTTTACATACGCATTAGATAGTGATTTATAAAAGTCCCTATAATGGGATGCAATATAAACTTAGGGTCGTTCTATTAACACCCTATAATATTATAAATACACCCAACTTTTTTAAATTTTACATGAACTTCCTATTTTACCCCAAAATTTTATGAATACACTCCAATTTCTCAATTAAAATTGAAAAAAAACCTGAACGACCCCTGCCGTCACCCACCATAACACCTTTTTCCCCTTCTCGTCAGCCACCAAACCCACCGCCATGGCAACTTGAAATTAGTATGATTAGTTCAATTGTTTCAAGCAAGAATAGATAATGTTTGAACACCTAAAACCTAGCCACCATCATGCCGACTTGAAATTTACAATTAGCCAGGAGGCGAAGGGGAGCCGGCTTCAGCAGTAGAAGGATACGGTTGCCGCTTTATCCTTTTGTGTAGAATTAGATGAGTGTTCCGGGACTTGCTCCTCATCAACATTGCAAGGGTAATATTGTCTAATCCCGTATGTCAGAAGAACTGGAAGGAGGCCTGTTTTTTTTGCTCTGGTACTTAGGAGTATGCTGAGGGAGGCCATTCGTGCTCTATGTCCGCTACAACCATCATCCGAACATCTACTAACAGCCGAGAGGTTGAAGAATGCTGGAATTTGCGACCAGCCAAGGGATGCTACAAATCGTGTCATCTTTATTATGGTTTCTGAAACAAAAGATAGTGTCTTTCGCGGAAGAACTTTTCTATAAAATTCTTGAAAAAATGAAGTCGGCGACAGAATGTTAACGGAGATAACGGTAAAGGATAAAGTGAGACATTTACACGTTTTAGAGGATAAATTTCGACTTAAAAACGCTTTTAGGGGCACACCAGTAATTAACCCAAAATAAAATAGCAAGTAAAACATGGTCTCGTTCTAGGGTTTTATCAGGGTACAGAGACAACTGCAAATCTGCAAAATGCCTACAGCCTGTTAATCGACATGGACTCCTCAACCAACGTTAACAATCCCCACTCACATCGCTGAACATGGAGAACACAGATACGAAACCCACTAGATCACCACCTCCGCCGCCGCCACAAGAGCCAGAGCCCAAGAAGCTCAAAATGTCCACCACCACCACCAGCGACGACGAAGAAGCCACCACCACCACCAACGCCGCCAAAACGCCCAGGTACAAGCGCCGAAAGGTTGCAATTTTCTTCGCTTATTTAGGTGTGGGATACCAAGGAATGCAAAAGAATCCAGGCGCCAAAACCATCGAGGGCGACCTCGAAGAAGCTCTCTACCTCTCCAACGCCGTCCCCGAGCAGGATCGCAACTGCCCCAAACGCTACGATTGGGCCCGCTCCGCCCGCACCGACAAGGGCGTCAGCGCCGTGGGACAGGTTGTCTCGGGCCGCTTCTATGTCGACCCGCCTGGATTCGTCGACCGCCTCAATTCCAACCTCTCTCCTCAGATTCGGATTTTCGGCTACAAGCGCGTCACGGCGTCGTTTAACGCGAAGAAGTTCTGTGATCGGAGAAGGTATGTGTATCTGATTCCCGTATTTGCTCTTGATCCCAGTGCTCATCGCGATAGAGAGAGCGTGCTGGCTAGTCTTGGGTCTGATCAGGAGTTTGTTAAGTGCTTGGAGTGCTCCGAGAGAGGGCGTAAAGTCGGGGGCTTGATGGGTAAGCGCACGTATGAATTGAGAGGGACGAGTTTTGAGCTAGGCATTTCGTCGAACACCAATGAGTCTATGGTTGAATCTGAAATTAGTGAAGAAATTAAGGTTCTTCCCGGAAATGCTGGCGATGATAATTCGAATTCTGATCCCGGAAATGAGGTTACCCTTAGCATTAATGAAGAAATTAAGGTTCTTCCCGAGAATGCTGGCTGTGATAATTCGATTTCTGAACTCAAAAGTGAAATTAGCCTTAGTAGTAGTAACAATGGGGTGTCGGAAATTGAGGTTGAGAATGATCGAGTGGTCCCCGATGAGGCGGAGGCTACTGATTTGAGTTCCGAGAAGGCTAATGGAGAAGAGAAGACAGAGGAGGGAAGTGGAAAAGGAAGTGGGTTTTGTTATGGCGAGAAGGAGAGGGAAAGGTTTAACAAAATTTTGAATAGTTATGAGGGGACTCATAACTTCCACAACTTCACCACCAGAACTAAAGCTGTAGACCCCGCTGCTCAGCGCTACATCATTTCGTTCAATGCAAACACCACGGTTACAGTTGAGGGTATGGAATTCGTGAAGTGTGAAGTTGTGGGGCAGAGCTTCATGCTTCATCAGATTAGGAAGATGATCGGGCTTGCGGTGGCAATCTTCAGGGGATGTGCTCCTGAGTCATTGCTAGAAAGAGCGTTGCAAAAGTGAGTACCTGGATGATCATAGTATGTTTGCGTATGCTTTTTGTTTGCGACTTTGAGAGAATATGTGTGTTTAACTGCGTTTTTTATGTACAAAATTCAGGGAGGTTAACATCAATGTGCCGACGGCTCCTGAGGTTGGTTTGTACTTGGATGAGTGCTTCTTTTCGTCGTATAACCAAAAATGGGGAGACACTCACGAAGAGCTGTCGATGAAAGACTATGAACAAGAAGCAGAAGATTTCAAGATGAAGCATATCTACACTCACATTGCATCCACTGAGCATAAAGAAGGTGTTGTGGGTCTCTGGTTGCACTCCCTCAACCACCGTAACTATCCGGATTTAGGTCCTGCTGAGAACAATGGAAACACCAGCAACGGAATAAGTGCCGATGCGGGTAACGTCGCCGCCGGGTAAGTTTTGTTTTTTCCACAGGGAATCAGATTTCTTCAATGTATGCCTTTAATTTCTTCAAGGAATACAACCCTTGTGTCTTTTAGGGAAAACTAAAAATGTAGCCCAGTTTCATAATTCATTCATGATTTGGGTTACTTGCTATGTAATTCTTCTTAGACAGAAATTTATGATTACAGAAGGATTTTATGAAAGTTGATTTATCTCGTCAAATCAGTTCAATCTCTCTCTCCTAATTTTTTTCCGCTGATTCATCATACCCGTAGGCCATAGCTGATATATGGACCTGCGCATATATATTTTTAGGAGAAAATTGGGACATTGATCCTTAAAAACTATGGCCGAGTCGTATCTTCGGCTTCTGAACTTGCAATCCATTAACATCGATATCTGAATTTGGCAAAATATGGAACATTGGTCCTTCACTCCAGGTTGTGAAGGAATAACACTTGGTACTATCAGAAATGCCCAGAAAAAATCAAGCCGACATCCGTTACGGGCGTCATTCGATTAAAAAAATCTCCGTTCCAGGACCAGGACCGTACGCACATGAGATTTTCATCTCATTCTGGGTCGATCAAGGAAGGTAGCGTATACGGGTACTTGGGACTGAGTAGAGCATACCTTCCATAACCGGGAGAGTTGAGGAATATTGAACATTATGGGCCTTGGCTGAACGGCCCACTTTGATTTCCAAATTCCAAATTCCAAATCGAGCGACTTTCCAAATGGTCCAATGTCAACTCAAGTGCCGTGAAAAATAAATTTTGTGTAAAGTTAAATTGAATTAAAGTGACAAAATTGTTAAAAGTTAGAAGGAAAGCCAAACCTCTGTGGCGGGGGGCGGTGGGGGTCCTTCGTGTCTACCCGCGAAAATGGAGGTGGATTGGACCCAACTACCACCAGAACTCGCCGAATCAATCTCCAAAAAGCTCACAATCTACGCCGACTACCTCCGATTCCGAGTGGTGTGTCACAGCTGGCGAGCCTCCGTCCCCAAAACTCCGCACCACCTCCCTCCCCAGCTCCCCTGGCTGATGCTCCCCCAATCCCAGCCCAACCAATCCCACCGCGCCTTCTTCAACCTCTCCAACAGCAGAGTCCACTTCCTCCACCTTCCAGAAGCTTCTCACCGTAAGCGCCGCTGCGGCTCCTCCCACGGATGGCTCGTCATCCTCGACGAAACCCCTTCCGTCCTCCTCGTTAACCCCCTCACGCGCGCCAAGCGCCACCTCCCTCCGCTCTCCACCTTCCCCAACGTTGTTCTATTTGATTACTCCGATGTTGGCCGAGAATACGCCCTCCGATCCCCGTCTGGTGACGTCTACATGCGCAGCCTGACCCAAATTCGCGATTCGTTTCTGAAAAAGGTCGTCCTTTCTTCGAGTCCTCTGGAAGCCAACGGCTTCACTTTCACCGCCGTAGCGATTGTCAATCAAACCGGCGACTTGGCGTTTTGCAGGGACGGAGACCAGTCCTGGACTTTTATCGACGGCGCACAGTCGTATTCCGAGGATGTCATATCTGTCAACGGCTTGTTTTACGCCGTCGACAAGAAGGGCAACGTGGCGGTGTGCGATGTTAATGGTCCATCTCCGCCTAGGGTTGGGATTATCCGAACGCCGAGACTAGAGGATGCCGACATGCGATATTTGGTGAGTTCAGGGGATGATTTGTTATTGGTGAGTCGGTATTTGGAGATTGATTATGGTTTTCTGGTGGACAATACAAATGTAAATTACAGGACAGCGAAATTTGATGTTTTTAGGTTGAATTGGGCGGGGGAGAGGTGGGTCAAGGTTGAGAACTTGGGTGATAGGATGGTGTTTATCGGCGAAAACTCATCGTTTTCATTGTCGGCGTCTGATTTTCCGACAAATGTTGGAAACTGCATTTATTTCACAGACGATTATTCGGAATCCAACAATGAGAGCGGAGTGGGGGGATATGATTCGGGCATTTTCAAATTGTGGGATGGAACAATTCAAGAGTTGCCCCCTTATCCAAGGAATTCGAATTATGAGGTGCATTGGCCTGCCGGCTCTCTGCCCCTCTGGGTAACTCCAAATCCATGCTGATGCGGTGAAGGCAGGATCATCATTTCCATGGTACGTAATCGCAATTATCAGGTGTTAATTGTAATGTTAAACAATGGTTTGTATATAATTATTTGTATATTTTCTGTTTCATACATTTGTTTGTTTATGGTGTATGTAAGTTGTAACTATACACCCACTCTTAAAATCCGTTATATTATCAATGTTTAATAACACAGTTACCGCCATTGTGTATCAATCTCTCTAGTAACTTTAGTGATGTTTAGATGATTTAAAGAAAATGTGTCACCGGATGTGTATCTCTTTGAGTCGCACGAAGAGTGTTGTGCACAAACTACAAAGGGGATATGATCCGGTGACACGGCAGATTCCCTCGTCTCAAAGGGACTGTGTGATGTATACAATTACAGATGAAACTAGTTCTCCTTCTGCAGAATAAGTTTTGGTAGGGAACTGGGAATATGGAATTGAGCACCAAAGAGCCAGCTCTGAGTTAATGTGATTTGGACGTTACATATTTACTTCACGTGGTTGGGCTGGACAATAGGTTCTATGTCTCGTCCTTTGGCTATTAGAAGTGCCCTTTTGGGGCCCGTGTCTTTGTCCCTGTTTGGTGCTTGTTAGTTAACGAAGACAAAACCTTTCTGTTTGATATTTAGGGATGGTAAAAGTGGTTCCGATTCTGTTTGACAGAACAACTTACAAGTCCGTTCGGCTCATTGAATTGCTTTCTGTTTAAGCACCTGCTTCTGGAAGGGCTTGGAGTTTTGATAAAAGTTTTAACAAATTTTAGTAAACGCACTTCTAACAAAAACACTTATGGGCACAAGTGTTTCTTACAACCGAGAACTATGCCTACCCATCAAATTTTGGACTGAGATTCGTGCCGCTAGAGAGCCTAATGCCATTTATGATATGTTTGTAAACGGCCCAAACGCTCTTTAATAAGGAAAGGAACAAAGTATGAAACAGAAATCAAACCGATTCTTTTCGGACTTGAAATTTTTGTACAATTTGAAGTTACTATGAACAACCAACCTAAAGCAAACTAGCTAGGCAATACAACGCATGGAGAACATGGACACAGCAGGCGAAGCCAGCATAGACGACGTCGTAGAAGACGCAAAAGAGGAAGGCTCGTAGACTCTGGGGTGATCACTCTCTAATCCATAGTCCATAATCGGACGGTACTCCAGCTCCTCATCGTAATCGTACACGAAATCCGGAACCTCCACCTCGTTCCTCCGCACCTGGTCCCACAGAAACTCCAGCCTATTCACATACTTTAGCTTCTTGTACAACCTGCAGCTCCACCAATAAAAACCACAAGCCACGCATCACCATTACCACGAGTCTTTCTTGCATATCCCGGTGTACGGGATACTCCGAATTTTTTAATCGTTAGATTTTTGTTTTAAAATATAAAAATCAAGATTCAATGGTTAAAAAATCCGAAGTACTATGTACTCCGGAGCACCCAAGAATTTTTGCCATTACCATTCACTAACATGCGCCGTGGGTCAACGTTTGATAAAATTGTTAATTAGTATTTGTCGTATTAATTATCATCTTAAATTCTTAATTAAATATGCATCGATGTTTGTTAATTAGTGTTACGTAATGTACCCTCCGGTGAAAAGTAGACGACCAAAGGTGGCGAGGAAGAGCTTGGCCTGCAAACCCGGGTGGAGAAAGTAAACAGCTTGGAGCCGATCCTTGACGGCAGTCGGAATTGCCTCGTAGATGGATCGTAGGGTCGAAATTCCGGGGAAGTTTTCGCCGCGATTCACATCTGTGTGAACGTACACCACCGAGAAGAAGGCCTTGTCCCCTAACTTTGGGAATATTTTCTCCTCCAAGTACTTGTTCACAGCGTCGTTGCTCACGCTTCGAGCTGATCATGAACATTTAACATAACCAAAATAAATTCAGACTAACCAATTAGTAACGTCTTAATAAGTAAGAAATATTTGTCTGAGTTTGGTAGCGCCGGCTTGTGAAAGGTATCGATTCTATGGAGTAATTAATTACCTGGAAAGAACTTTCCGACGATGCGAAGAACCTTTCGACCATGTTTGTCCCGGCCTTGGATCTTAAAGACTTCAAGTTTCTCAAGGAGGTGTTGCTGGTCCGATAGAGAGAGAGTTGGCATAGAAGGAGAAGAAGAATAATTCACTTTTATAGATTTTTTACTTTCTCGATGGACTCTAGAAGGAGAGAGCGTAGTTATTATATAGTGGAATTTGCGAAAATTAAGCGGAATATTTTGTGATAACGGAAATCCGAAAGTGCGAAAAAGTGAGAGGGGGACAGGGTTGCTTTTGCTTTTGCTTTTGAGTTTTGAGAGGGAAAACGATGATCCCAAAGTGTTGCTGCAAAGTGCAAAGCAGCAGGGTTTCTGTTTCTCTTGATTATATAGCGGGGCGAGGCGAGGCGAGCGAGTTGAGGATTAGGGTTCCCCATGTATAATGGTATAATGGGGCCCAAACAAAAGAGTGTGATGGAAGATGGATGGTAATGATGAGCGAGCGCATTGAGGAGGGTTTATTCTTAAGAATCTTCCGAATGGATATTGAACCGAGTCTGACTAACTCGGTTGCAGACTGCCAGTGGAGTGGAGTGGAGTGCCCTGCCCTCCCATATTTGGTCTCATGCATCGTATGGATATTGGATTCAATGGATTGTCGATATCCTTGATGATATAATTAAGGCAATATCTTCATGATTATTCATAGCAGCAAAAGTGTGGTTGGGATTGTGACATGCAACATCTACTGCTAAAATGGTCTACGTTCCTTGTAATATTTATGATAAATGGTAAGAGCAAATTACAATTTAATTACCTTATATACTTATAAATGGATTAATCTTACATCTGAAATGCTAGCTGCTTCCACCAATCAACATTCAAATTTGTGAAACTTACGCCTCTTCAATATTGCAATAGGATTAAGGAAACAAATCCCTAAATGAGGGTGGTTAACTCAGCTAGATAATATCATTAAATCCATCCATATTAGTTTATCAATCTCTCTCTCTCTATATATATATACATATATATATATATATATATATTATATAAAAGACAAATATGTATGGTTGGGATGAATATTACATTCAAATTTTATAATCACACGAAACAGATAAGGTGAGCCATATTCTTTTGGCACTTGTCATTGAAAAAGACTCACTACTAGTACTAATACTACCCCCTCGAATCTCGATGGAAACTTTGCAAACGTTTCTTTTTCATAAAACACCAAACGAACGTAGGCTAAATTAAATATCCAATTAATTAATGCTACTTTTATATATCGGATATAATTAAACTAAAACCGTGGTATAATCATCGATCAACAGGCTATAATCTAATATAAATTAGGTACCTAGCTAAACGATATATACAACAAGGTGTAGCATGCATAGTTTGAAAGGTCCATCACAACTTCTTCACAATGTGGCCGGATAGTTAGTTAATCAAGTTTGTTATTTAACTAAACATATATAATTGCCCGCCCGCCCGCCCGTCCTCCCTCCCTCCCCTTAAACAAATAATATAAACGGCTGTTGGATGGTTGGACTTGGATCCATTGTCCAATTGAGAGGATAGAGTCCCGCCATGGCGCCATGCTCATATGGAAAGTAGCTTTGGAACTGCATGGGGATGGGGATGGGGATGGAGATGGAGGCAGCAATATTAAATTGTTTGTTGATATCAACTGAATATCTGTAATTTATTTATCTGTCTATATATGCGTTTCAATTGAAGTAGACATATGTGATGTATCAGAAAAGTAGAACAAATGAATAATTGGTACAAGAGGTTGAAGAATATAGCAAAAGGATGAAGGACAGGGGCATTCCGAGAATCGAACTCAGGACCTCTCGCACCCAAAGCGAGAATCATACCACTAGACCAAATGCCCTCATCGATGCTTTGTTAACTTTTGAATTTTAATATTCAATATATAAGTTGGGGAACAAAACAAAACATGCTGTGCTAAGCCTTCATCTAATGAGTGAAAGAAGTTGGAGCTGCTTCCAAAATGTTTTGAGGCCTTTCAAGTCCTGGATATTGGGTAAGCCCTGGATTACTATGGAGACAGCCCACAGATCGAATAGTACTAACCTGGGAAAATTGAACCCTACTTTATGTTTTGGGCCATCGCTTTCGGCTCAGTTTTACAACTACAAGTGGTTGGCTCTCGAGTCTCTACCCTCCAGTCGGCCAAACGACGCCACATCTTAAGAAAGGACTGATGGATACAAAGCGTGCATAATGAAGGTTGAGGCTAAGTCTGACAAACTAGACTTCTCCTTTATGCACAAGAAATAAGGTGATGCGGCAGAAGAGATCTATCTTCTTTTTTTTTCTTTTTTTTTAAAGAGACCATCTGATGGTCAAACCACATCAGTCTATCTTTCTGAGAACCGAGAAGACTTACAGAGGCATTTCAACCTCTTTCTAACCACCATCA
Organism: Gillenia trifoliata; assembly: GCA_018257905.1. Taxonomy (NCBI): domain Eukaryota; kingdom Viridiplantae; phylum Streptophyta; class Magnoliopsida; order Rosales; family Rosaceae; genus Gillenia; species Gillenia trifoliata. The sequence continues at coordinate 506,727 of CM031087.1, read as the reverse complement.
TGTGATTCACCAACGCCAAGAATCAAATCCAGAATCAGCCTCCAATCTGACTCTTATTAATGTTGTACACATATTTGTGAACCCAAGTTTTGATATGTCATATACTAGATGATGAGTAGATTTTATATTATATATTTATCCCTATTCTTAGTATATTTTGGTTAATATTTTGGAAGAATTTTGATACTTTGAATTGTATTTTTCATATAGGACTTTCAACTTCATCTGGAGCAAAACATAATCAAATGGACGAATTTTGGAGTAATTCCAGTTGGAGGACGTTCGTGAGTCGTTGAGCGTGATCGTATCAAAATATCAGATTTTTCCGCGAAGTAGTTATTTTCTGGCAATAAAATAAAGTAGCAGTGCGCGGTGCTGGAAAGTCACGTTTTTGGGTTTAAATTGCGTTTTTGGAGCCGAAGACGACCTCAGATGGATTCGTGGCCTTCTGGAGTTGTGTTCAAAATGTTCTTATCTTTAAAACAAGCTATCTTGGGCCGGATTTGGAGGAGATTTGAGGCTAAAACGTGGCTTGACAGTTTCTGTGTAGATTCTTTTAGTTTAATTAGAAATCTATTTCCTAAGTTATTTTATTATTATTTAGTTTCCTAGTTGGAACGAAAGACTATTATTTAGGGTTTGTGTGATGGCATAGCAATATATATTGCTTTTGCCGTTCACAATTGTAGAAGACGCATATTCTTATTCAACTTTAGGGTTCTTGGAGACTCTCTATCTTAAGGTGTTTTCATTCCTTTTCTTAATAATATTTTCTATGATTTCAATTATGCATATGCGTAACTAATTTCCATTAGCTAGGGCGAAACCTTAAGCCTTAGCATGAATATGTAATTTTTATTTAATTGCTTATGATTGATTGCATGCACACTTTGAATTATTGATCGCTATTTTAAACTATCTAATTGTCTTGATGACTGACCACCATTAGGATGTTTAGACAAGTAATTGGATGCAATTCGGTCGGAATATCACCGGAGGATTGAGTTTTGCTTCTTGTGATTGATAATTGTAATTTCACCTAAGGCGAATATCACGCTCTTAGGGGTTGCATGGTTTTTTTCAAAAGGTTTTCATAGAACTTAGTGAGTCTTGCATGTTTATATTTGATATGAATATTAGAGACGGATTGCATGTTAGATATACGTTCTTACTTGAATATCACGAGGAGAATATATATTAGGAAAACCTAACCTTCAAAGTGGCATGTGTAGATCATAAGTAATTGGTATAAATTCATAAGATTGCTAGGTGATGGTGGAATCCTAGTGCTTTCATAAACTGGTTTTTAAAACTCTTTTCTTTTATCATATTTGTTTTTAATTAAAATTCGTTTTTTATATTACCTAAAATCAAAATCTCTTTTCTCAATTTTCAATTCTAAATAGTTAATTAGGAATTGTTTCAACAAAAATTATCCAAATAGTCCTTGAGGAGAACGACCTTGCATGAGCATCTATACTACAATATTCTTGTATTCTTGCAAGTATTAAAATTCATACCACTAGATAAGGGTTTTTTTTTGTATAAATCATATAATTGTGACCCCAAGTTTTGACATGTAATACAGGATGTGCCACTAGCATGAATTTTATGGGAGATCAATGATTTTCTTTTATATGAATGTGAGTTTGATGCTGGTTACATAAAGTCTTAACAAAATGTAGGAAAAGACATGATAAAACATATTCATCACACGATTCATATGATAATACAAATATTACATGAAAGGGTTAAGAGCCTTTAGTCGGCATGGAGAAGGAGAAGAGCCGTAGGCCTCCTCCATCAAATAAAGTCATCCTTCACTTCCATGTATTTTTCTCCTTTATGTAGACAACCCCCCTTCCTAAGGAAGGTCAAGTGTGTGGTCACAAATCAAGGGTGATATGGTCTCTTCTTATTCACCAAATAAATATTGAAAGACCAACAAATATTTAGTCTTGGTCAACTAGTCAAAGAGTTCCTTCGTTTAACGATGGTTTATCAGAATAGCACTCAAGAGAGGTGGTCATTTTAGAAGAGTTGACCACTCAAATAAGATAGTTTTCTTGAGAACAGACCACTGAGAAAAGGTGATCAATTACGTGTCAAATAGCCTCTTCCATCTAACAGTGATCTAGTCCCCGATCAAAGAGTCTTATCTCAAAATAATGACATAGCAAGAGTAAGACCATGTTAACAACGACGTGGTCTGAATCTTTATCTCACCCATGTCCCAACTCAACCCCTGATCAGCTCTTTGTGTTAAATCTTTTGGTGCAAGAACAATTATAACTTTGTCAAGTTCTATTGGTTGGCTGGTCCGACCTGTTTATAATAATTTTTGGATCGTGCCGCTTAGGTGGGTTTAGTTACATTTATCACTTTACTTTGTTGAAGTTATATATTTGCTTTTGGTATGGAACATTTGTCCTATACCGCCCACGTATTTAGTAAGTCCTTATAATATTTTCACCCATTGCCATATCAAGGGGAAGGAGGAGCCACAGAGCAGTAACTATTCATGCATGAATAAATAATTAGGGATCCTCAGGGCAACTTTACCCATTTCAAGGGTTGCCATGATAAATACTATTTAATTATAATATTTTATTATCTTAATAATAGTCAATTGCTTAGGGAAACATGACAACTTTAATTTTTATATATAAAACATCAATTTTCTTTTTTTTGCGTGGAAAGACAATATCTAGTCGTCGTGACTCATCACTCATGACTCATGACATTTGCTAATTACTTAATGCATAAGTACTAAGCAGCCTCCTGTGACAATAAAATAAGAACAAAGTTTGGTTGTTGACAATTCAGCAGCTATTTTTGTTTATACTCATTTTTATGTGAACACGTGTTTACATTTTGATTTTTTTAATTAAAACTTGAACACATGTTCACACAAAATTGAATATTCAGCAGAAGCTTCTGTTAAATTGTAAGCAGCCAAGTTATTTTCATAAAATAAAATAAAGACGTACTAATATTATTTATTTCGACGGTTGAGGTTGCAGCCGTGAGGTGGGAAGTGCAAAACTAGGCGGTCTATGTAACGGGACCCGCAGAGGCAAATGAACACGACTTTCGCAACCCGCGCAATTGCTTAACAGCACAAAGCCCTCCTTTTAAAGTATGAACATTCCCTCCAAGCCAATGCCAAATGCGAAGCCAAACATCCGATCCCCCCAACCCATTCACAACGCACCTTCCCTCCGTCTCTCTTGTTTTCCTCCTTTCGAAATTCCAGCTTTCGTAATCGAATCGTTTTTCTTCCTTTTACAGCAGAAATTCAATATTCTCTCTTCACCTTTTCTTTTCAACTTCTGTCGTTCGTCCGCGTGATTCGAATTCGGTGGTCTCCCTCGAATTTTCAGCTTTTTGTTTGTGCTATATTTGCTGCCCAACGGGACAACCACAAACCCACAACGCAATCGCAGCCAGCCACAGCGCCTTCGGTACGTCTCTGTTTTCTCCCATGTGGATTTTGCAGTTGTAATATATACGTTTTTTAAACCTGTATGACTTTGTTCTTGCGAAATATGAGACGAAATGGATCAACGTTTATCATCACCAAGATTTTAATGTCTTCTCCTCCATTTTTTGTATTAGCCAATTGGGATTTTATAGCTTTGTGTCATCTTGCCAATGTTTTGGTGCACTCATGTCGTTCATCCATGTAGGATAATTGTTGGTGCCTTATCTGCATTCCGGTGCCAAGTTGGGAAACTACGTCCTGAGTCGAATGGGTTACCAACGCAGCAATGTATGCATGTCGTCTCAATCCCTCTCATCCATTCACACACACACACACTCACACTCAGAAGATTGGAGGACTTCTTTTCTCTAATTTTCCATTTTGATGACATGCAGGATTCACGAGAAAATGGGCAGCAGACTGATATTGGTATGCTTTTTCTTTCGCCTGGTGATGCATTCGTTAATTTTCTATGTGACTAAAGGGGATAAGGGATTCAAATAGGTCGTATGAAAAGACAGATCTTACTTTGTCAAGTGAATTTAGAAATATCAATCATGAACATTCAGAATTTAACTGTACCTGTTAAATAGGCATAGATTAGGCTCTCTAGTTTATCTTGTGTTCATGTCAATGTGTGAATCCGGCTAGAATGCTTACACGAATCTAACCATTAATGGTTAGATTCCTTTAATGGCTAATGGTTAGATTCGTGTAAGCATGAAATGTTTGTAAGCATTATAGCCTATCCCTTAAATGTGATACTTTGCTAACATTTGAAAGTTTGGTTCATGGAGGACATTTTATGTATCTTCCTTTTCTTGACACTGAAGTATGCTTTCGGATTCATATGCAGGTGCAGCGGTGCGCAATGGAAGAGAAATCCTTTTTCAGGTAAATTTGACAGTTTCCATATAATACTAAGATATGTTCAACAACTTGTTGGAGCCATTTTATACATAAAATATATAGTCCTTATGGAATATGGTAATCTTCTTATTTGAAGTGATTAAACTGCGATCTTCTGTATTGTCGGATAAGTAAAATGGTCGCAGCTGTATGTTTTAAATGTTTTTTCTTACTTGAAATTGCAATGATGGTAAATTGGTTTGGTTGCATTAAAGCTATCATAGCTCTCAGCTTAATCAAGCATATGGTTTGACTGAACTATATCTACAGGCCTTCAATTGGGAGTCTCATAAACATGATTGGTGGAGAAATTTAGAAACAAAAGTTGCGGATATTGGAAGATCTGGTTTTACGTCAGCATGGTTGCCACCAGCAACTCATTCCTTCGCACCAGAAGGTTGGATGCACAAATTTGCATATAGATGACTGGATCACCATGTTTCTTTTTTTTTATGCATATAGATGACTGGATCACCATGTTTGTTTTCTTTTTCTCCTATTGTAGGTTACCTTCCGCAGGACATATATTCCCTCAATTCTAAATATGGATCTGGGAACTTATTAAAATCTTTACTTCAAAAAATGAAGCACCATGAAGTTAGACCAATGGCTGACATAGTTATCAATCATCGCGTTGGGACTGTCCGAGGGCATGGTGGAATGTACAACCGCTATGACGGAATTTCATTGTCATGGGATGAACGTGCTGTCACATCTTGTACCGGTGGACTGGTAATGAAATCTGTCGCTGCTTGAATGATTCTGCATGATTCTTGATGCAATGTCTGTTAAGCTCACTGAATTTCTCTGTATTTTATATATCAGGGTAATCGAAGCACTGGTGACAATTTCCATGGGGTTCCGAATATTGATCATAGCCAACTTTTTGTTCGTAAAGATATTACAGGATGGCTGCAGTGGCTACGTAATAATGTTGGTTTTCAGGATTTCCGATTTGATTTTGCAAGGGGGTAAGACTTATACTCGCAAAAAATTGAGTTTTGATTTTAACTGGGTTTATTCACTGCCTACTTTTTTTCCATGTCTTTGATTTAATTGGCCTTTACGTGTTTTCAATGTTACAATAGTTATTCACCAAAATATGTGAAAGAATACATTGAAGGAGCAAAACCAATTTTTTCTGTTGGGGAGTATTGGGATTCTTGCAACTACAACGGTCATGGCCTGGATTACAACCAAGGTATTGGATTATATGGTTTTGAGATGTGCAGGGTATTGGACTATAAGAACTTAATAAGTTTGATGCTGCATACTACCGTATAAAGGGTAGCTTATCCCCGCTGATAGCATTCCTTTTTGCCCTTCCATTTGACCTGTATTGTAATTTGCCGTCTTAAATGCGTTCAGGGATCAAATCTCTTTCCAATGAGGATTTAGCATTGAGCTGACAGTTTGATCTTTATTATGGTTGATAATGTTACGCAGATAGTCACAGACAGCGGATAGTAAATTGGATCGATGGCACAGGACAGCTATCAACTGCGTTTGACTTCACTACCAAGGGGATTCTTCAGGTATCTTCCATTTGCAAACAGACTGGCATATCCAACCGCAGCCCACCCCTTAACACACACATACACAACAGTTCGCTAACGAATAATGAGTCCCGGTCATTAGATCAATTGGGTGGTTAAGTCCCTCTCCTACTACTTCTTGTTTGGTGTTTGGACATTTATACATAAAATCTATGCAGGAAGCTGTTAAAGGACAATTGTGGCGCCTGCGTGACGGCCAAGGGAAGCCACCAGGTTTAATTGGATGGTGGCCGTCGAGAGCTGTCACATTCCTGGATAACCATGATACGGGCTCAACGCAGGTACGATTACTATTCTGTTCTGCTGAAGTAAATATCATTGAAGGTAGAACTTAGACTACAGTCTTTGGGCTGAACAAGTCAAGTTTGGGTCCAAACAACCCTGATTAATGCTTTACACCACAATCGTTTTGTCTCGCAGGCTCATTGGCCCTTCCCTTCAAATCATATTATGGAGGTACGGAAACCTGTTTAGTAAGTTCAAATGCTTTGCAATTAGATGGGAAATCCAGATGCATAGTATTCTTGTCGTTGATGTTATTACTGCTGGCAGCTGCTATATCCTCTAACTTCCGAGTCCATGCTTTCCGCAGGGTTACGCATACATACTCACGCACCCAGGAATACCAACAGTTTTCTACGATCATTTCTATGATTGGGGTGACTCCATCCATGATCAGATTGTCAAACTGGTATGCAGTTAGGCAGTTCCCTTTTCGGACTTGATCATGTCTTTTGAACAAGAGTTTCTCATTTGTTAGCGTTGGCACTTGCCTGCAGATTGACGTCAGGAAGCGTCAAGACGTTCACAGCCGATCATCTATAACCATCCTGGAGGCCCAGCCGAACCTCTACTCTGCTATAATAGGGGAGAAAGTGTGCATGAAAATTGGGGATAGTTCATGGTGCCCAGCCGGTAGGGAGTGGACACTGGCAACCAGTGGCCACAGATATGCTGTTTGGAACAAGTAACTCGGAAAGATTAATCATAGATATAGCCCTTACTTATAAGACGAAATAGTAGGTATTTATACCAATAAAACTTACTTACACCATATAGGATGAGAATCCACGTCCTCATAGGCTCTTCCTCCACCCCATGTACATAGATAAAGAACGGGGACGCTGGCATTTGTACCGTAGGGAAGGTTTTTGCACTCTATCGGAGTCAATGTAGTAACTTATATGTCCGGAACTGAGACTTCATGTTGTATTGTTAGGCCATTGCTAGTGCCCCAAAATAAAGTATTGTGTTACTGAGTATTGTCGTATTGAGTGGTCCCCTCTATGCAAAGTTTGTGTCTTGCGAGAGACATGAAATGGAAATATTAAGATGAGGATGTTTAATACCAATTATACGTCGTTATGTGTTTTAACTTACTCATATGGTGTCACATAATTGGTTTGGAACTATTGTATTGACGTCCTTATTTCATGTAAGTCCTCCCACATCACACAATTTGATTGATCTTCAAATTATTCTACCGTACGCAAATTTTGGTTGCAACCATCTCACAACAATGATAAGAACAGTAGGGAATGTAGAAGAGAAAAAAAAGTTGGGGATGGTGAGGGAACCGAAAGAAACAGCAACTACAACACCAGTTCAAATTGACTCTCTAAACCTTTTTTTTTTTTGGTAAAGGAAGTACTTACCATTCAATGCTATGGTCATTAAATGGTCCAGATTAATTTGCAGTGTTTTAAATAAATCTTAAACTATTCAATTGAATAGTACATACCATTAAAGTTTGACATTAAAGACCCAAACTTTTGAAAATTAGCCAGTTAACCCATTACAGTTAGATTCTATCTACTTCACCGTTAAATTGAAGGACAAATTAGTCTTTCACTCTCTTTCATGTTACCAACTACCAGTAAGAACACCTGGACTTAAAATTACTTTCCGAAAAAACCAAAAATATTAGAAAAAAAGAAAAAGCCACACTCCCGACAACCAAAATCAAATCAGCCAACCCCCATTGAAACTACTGGTGCAATCTGAGGTGGAATGGACCAGGTTGGTTGGCCGTGGGTATGGCGATATCCGGAGTATAGGAGATCCCGGGAAAGGGGTGCAGCCGGGGGTTGATCGGGATGGGTGTGACTCTGGAATGATGGGGTTTTGGTCGCCGAGGGGTGTCGGATTTTGAGGCGGGGATTCGGTTTGGTGATGGTGCAGTGGGGTTTCGGGTTGGAAAGAGAAGGGAGAGAGATGAGGCTGGGGTCGTGATGGGGAGAGGAGGGTGGCCGCGGGTGGGAACTGGGTGTTTCTTAGGGTTTTGTTTTTGTTTTACTCTTTACAATAAGAAATGTTTTAAATTTCATAATTTGTATAATTTCAATAATTGGCCCAATTTTAAAAGGTTAATATATATTTTAATCAAATGCCACGTGTTCTATTTTAATTGGTGGTTGTAGTTGTCATGTAAAAATGAACAATGAAAAGACTAATTTGCTTGTATTTGGAGTCAAACGTCAATGGTACATATTGTTGAATAATTTCAGATTTATTTGAGACCCACCTTAAATTATTCTGGATTATTTAATGGCCGTACCATTAAATAATAAGTACAAGTCAAGATTTTTCCCTATATTTGATGGAAAAACGGATGAAATGTTGAAATCTACCGACATAGGTGAATTGGCTAATTTTGAAAAGTTAAGTCCTTCAATTTATCAAAAAAATAGTTTAGGGGTCAATTTCAGCAAGTGCTCGGGTTGAAACATGTCCAGGTGACTAAAGTCATAAAGACGAGAAAAAGGTATTTTTGTGTGTGTGTGTGTTCCAGGTGACTTATATTATCACCATCTCTGAATAGCACGAGCCATAAAAGCAATCATCGAATTTTCTAGTAAAAAGAAGAGAAAGTTAATTTGGTCCCGTAACAGAATATATGATGCCCCCCGGCCATATCGACATAAATGTAATACAATCATACAGTTCTTTAGTAAAAAGAGTACCACAAAATATAATAATATAATATGTATCTATATGCAAGACACCGGTATCACAATTATAATTCACGATGACCAAATGTTAGACATTAAGTTCAATTGTTTGAACATTTTATTGTACAAGATTGATATACACATATCACTCCTTTTGGGTTATAAATACTCACTTCTTTGTATTCAATAACACATTTTAAGCATTTAAATTGACAAATATTGGCAAGGGGTTTTATAACTCAGGTGATTAAGAAAATATATTTATGAATTCAAAATTCTAAGTTTGAATTAAACAAGTTGACGATTAATGGGTTTATAGAAATGTGGGAAATCATCATGTCTAAAATAAAAGAGAGATTTCAACATCATTTGTCTCTGTGGGCAGTACTTATATAGGTTCATGAGGAGTTTTAATTTATTAATTAAAACCTTTCTTCTTTTCAAAACTTTATTGTAAACTGCGGCAACGGTGATGGTGGTTGTTCTCGTTCCAATGCTTTCCTTGAACAGATGCAGGGATTAACCGTGCTTTCATCAATCATGAAAACGAAAAATATATATATGTGTGAAGTGAATCTGCAGATTTCCTTTTTGCTAGTTTACGGATTCCCTTTTCATCAGTTGCAGCCTTGCAGAGTGAAAAATGTTCACATTAGTTCTTATATATTCTCTGCTGCCAAAACATGGATATTTTCCATATTTTTTCACATTTTCTTGTACGTGTGTAGAGGTAGAAAATAACCCGGGTCACAGACTCACAGTTACCGTGTAATTTAAGGTCAACGGAAGAAAGATTACTCTTTGAATAAAATGAAGGAATATTGACTGAGCTCGTGATGTAACCTGCATGTGAGTGGTAAGCAGGTAAAGCAATGGAGGGCGAGCATATACCCAACAAGGGATTGTGTTTCCACCGGCCCACCACACAGCGGAAAGCGATCCCGCTCCACTCCAAAAAACACTAATTACTCTATTTTGCATGGCGTTTATTCAAAATTAATTAGGTATATATAAACATATAGGAGGCTCGCGTAAATTATTTCTTTTCCTTTGCAGTTTTTGCTTTTAACTAGGGTCCAACTTCAGTGGTACGTACCATTGAATGGTACGTACTGTTAAATAGTTAAGATTCATTTGAGCCCCACTGCAAATTAATCTGAACCATTCAATAGTCGTACCATTGAATGGTACGTACCACTCAAGATTTTTCTTTTTAACTAGTTGAAAGTAGTCCACCCCCATTGTTTGTAACGAAGCGTTATTGACATGGTCAGTCGTTCAATCATAACCCTACGTTGCTGTGTACGTATTTATGGCAATAGGTACAGGCCGTGGGAGGAAAAGAGTGGAAGATAGCACAGAATAAAAACGCATTCTTCTTCTTCTCTTGACTTGAGTGAGTGGTAGGGCTGGCATTGGCCTCATCAGTCGTGACACTAAAAGACGGTCCACCACAAAACCATAATTAAAACACAAATTACTGACACTAAACACAATGGTGGCAGGCATGCATGCATGCATGCCATAATCGCTGATATCCCCCTTTGTGTTGGTATTAATTAATCTCATAATCAGCATCATTACACATTCAGAAAAAAGAAAAGAAAAGAAACAGGAGTCACTGATGATAAGATAACAACATTAATTTCAAAAATTCAAGATCCATCGGTACACTTGAGGAAGCCTTTAGCCATCATTTTTTATCTGACAGCGTTCTAATATTTCTTGTCCTTCATCAAATGCTACCAGTGTTCTGAGTCTTTGACCTCCCTCATCAAATGCTATCAGTGTTTAGAGAGCTTCCTGCTTCCTTCGCTTCTTGCTGCAAACCTGGGTTTATATATAGGGTGTGTATGGCTCCGGCCTCCTGCGGTATGATCTCGTAGGAGTTGCTAACCCTAGCTAGGTTAATTGATTTGGTTATGTTGCTTGGGCTTCTCTGTCCCGCTCCCTTGTAAAAACCAAAAAAACAAACAGAAATAGACTTAGGAAACCCTAACGATAGATAGATCGGATTAATCGAACAGTTCATGCAATAAAATAATTGGAAACCAAATATTTTTAGAGCAAAATTGATCCCCTTGTTGATGAAGTAAGAAATTAAAGATTTAAGAAATTGGGTATGTATCTACATAAGTGCAAAACACATGGAAACTAGGGTTCCATTAGCTAGCTACTTCCCAATCATCAGCAGTCGCTGTACTAATCAATTAATAAAAAGAAAATTTGCCAAAATGAAGTGAAATTGATCAAACAGAAACAAATTGCAAGAGTTCACTGGTGATGGTTGCGCTGTTCAAGACTGCTCAACAGGCAATATAATTGTTGGACCCTGCAAATTAACAGACCAATAAATTCTGGGATGAAAAAAACACATCTGATTTGTACAAAATAGAAAAAACTAATAAATTGGGGAAGCAGGATGAGCAGCACTACCAGAGACTGAGGCCGTTGCAGATGAAGAATTCTTACCCTTTTGTCACGAGGAAGATCGAGTACTGCGTAAAGATACATATATATCGTCACGAGGGTTTTACAAAGAGAAGCCAACAGAGCTCTGTTGGCAGTATGCCCACCTCCATCCATTAAACCACATATATATACACAGCAAGAGAGAGAAGAAAGAGGAGGTGGACAGAATGCCAAAGAACTCTGTAAGAAACGCTTTGCGAAACCCGCGTGATCATCCAAGTTTGCAGAGCTAGCAACGAGACCCACGCATACGATTCTTCTAACACACATATATATGGAGTGGATGAGGATTTAGGGTTAGGAGGGGGCAGATGGGTTCTATTTATTTTATTAAGTACTCACAATAAATGGGATGTGAGGTTGTGGGTGTAATTAATTAATTGAGATCAGCTTGGTTTCAGTACTCTTTCCCAGAGAGATGAGAGAGAGAGAGAGAGAAGGGTAGGTTAGATCAAAAATGAAAATGAAGAGAAAAGACAGCAGAAAAGAAATCTGATGAGATTGGACGGATGGTTGCAATCCTACTCGTAGAGGGAGGCTACAGGAGGCATATTTTTACAAGGATATCAAACCCTATCATCATCATCATGCTTATTCTTCTTCCCCACTTTTCCCCCTCCCTCGGTTCTGATGAAACCCTCCCTTCACTCACTTTTCTTGCCTTCCCGTCCTCACTCAACCCCCCAACCCAATTAAATCCCTTTTCACACCCCCCCATCCCATCCTTATACTTAGATACGTCACCTCTCTCTCTCTCTCTCTCTCTCTCTATTCTTTACTGAGGTGTTTAAGGAAGGAAATTCACTAAAAAGATAAGGAAAACGAGTCAAACTTTAGTGGTACGTATCATTGAATGGTACCTATTGTTAAATGGTTAAAATTTATTTAGGACTCACTGCAAATTAATCTGGACCATTCAATAGCCGTATCATTGAATGGTACGTACCACTGAAGATTTTTTCAAGGAAAACACCTTTACTAAGTTTACTTTGTGTTTTTCGGAAATCTTCCGTTACATTTTTCACACTTCTGGGATGGGCCATCTAGGCCGTTTACTAACAAAATCTGGATGTAACTGTTGCATATATTTTTTGGGTTCTTTACATATAGGTCTTTGTAATTTTTATTTTTTAAATAAAAATTTACATAAGTTTAAATATTCAAATAAAGCACAAAATTAACAAATAAATTATCTATTATTACAAAATATTTACAACTCATGCCACAACACTATAATTATGTCAATAAATGTTATTACTCACCTTGATGAGCAATAAGCCCCATATGAAAATTATGTCTTCTATGTATAAAAAATACAAATATAAGAACTAATTTACTTATGCTTAATAATATATACACCATAATTATAATTAAAAAATGTACCATCTATGTATATTTTAAAATATTAATAACATAACCTACTGCTATAAAATATTATATTAATTTACCTACATATAAATTAATTTACCTACTGATATAAAATATAATACTAGTTTACCTACTTTTAAATTAATTTACCCATTCCAAAAAAAAAATAGTACTATTAAATAATATTTGAATGTTGTGGGTTTGAGTTGGTAGGTAATGGAGTATTTTGATTTAGATTTAGTCAACCTATCATATTTTAGATAAAATTGTTACACCCCGTACCGGGAAATAATACTATTTTATTCTCGGAGGTGCAAAATGACGATTTTGTCCTTGATTGACCTTTTCGGTTGACTTTTGCGTCGTAACTCGTACGACGCTTCCACTTGTATTTTCTCGACGTGCTCGTCGATACGGACTCGTAGGCGCGATCGGGACGACATTTGGAGTTCGATTGGACGTTAATCTTTTAACGTTCCATTAATTGGTTTTGTGTTCTGAATTTGGGCCTTGGGCTCAGTAAATTCTGAAAGCCCAGCCCACTATCTCAGTCTCTACTCTTCTCTCTGTCTCTCGATCCCTCACTCACTTTAGCTCTGCAGTTTTGTAGAAAACACAAACTAAAACCCAAACTACCGAAAATTTGCTCAAGACACCGAGCCACTTCCTCCACTCTTCTCGATCTTCACCGAGCCATTTTTTCTCAGCGAGCTTTACTCGGCCAACCACGGCCATCCAGGCCTCGATCGAGCCTTAAATCACCATACTTGGACTCCTGGGAGCCTTGGGAATTAAGCCCAAGGCCTGCATGTGAAAACCCGACCCAGATTGACGGAATCCAAATTTGGCCGAGACTTTCTCCCCTTTTTCCGGCCAACTCTGGCCAGATTTTGGCCCCCAAAGTGGTAAAACATCCTTCTCCTCACTCCCAGCTTCAATTTGACACTTAAATCATGAAATTTGGTTGTGATTTGACTGAGTTACAGGCTTTTGAAGTTTTCCGGCCAAAATCCCAATTTCCGGCGAAACTCCGGCCGGCAGACGGTGGCCGGCGGCGGCGACACGGCGGCCGGAAAATGCAGAGGTCACCGGCGAGCTGACATCAGCCAACCCGGCCCTGACGTCAGCAAACCGGTGATGACGTCATCAACCCGGTCCAAACCCGATTTGGACCGGAATATTCCAAAGGTATATTCCGTCCGTTAAACTTAACGGCGTTAACGGAATATTCTAACGCCGTTAGAATATTCCATTAACTCTGACGGCGTCAGTCACCGGCGCATGACCGGCGCGTGGCCGCGCGTGGTGGACTTCCACCGGCGCGTGGAGGCGCGTGTGACCTCACAACCGCGCGTGGCGGCGCATGAGGCCAAACGGCAGCGTGTGGCGGCGCGTGCGACGGCGCACGGCGGCCCACGGCGGCGGTTTTGGGGTTTCCGACTCCGAAACTCCGTTTTTGGATTTCCGAACGCTGTTTTCTTCGTAATTTCGAGTACTTTACTAATTTGTGGGTTTTAAAAATAGGTTTTGGCAACCCGTGGCTTTCGGAGGACGTACGTTTGGACTTCCCGGCTTCGGTATTTGTCAGTGGGCCCTTTCCTTACCTAAACTAAGTGGTTTACTTGTTTTAAATATTAATTTGGGTTTTTGCCTATACTTTTAAATTGTTTATTACTATACTTTGTTAGCAAACCTTAATTTATGCCTACACTATTGTTATGACTTAAAGTTAGTATTCCTCTTGTATGTTGGTAGACCTTGTATTTCATGGCAATTACTTGGTTTACTAGATCGTATCGGTATTTCGTTAGGCCATGGAAATTAGTGGGCTTTGGCCTACATTTCCATTTGGGAATTTCACCATTAAATTGGTGATTTCCGTATTATTTTTCGTACACGTATTGCTTGTATCGAACCAGCCCTATTTTAGGGGGTTTTAGAGAATTAATTGATATTGTGCCTATTTGTGATTATGGGTTTTATACCTATCTGATGGCCTTGGGCCGTATTCGGGTGAACCTTGGAAATGGTAATTTTCTACCGTATTTTTGGGTTCACCTAGTTTACCATTAAGTTGGTATTTCTATACCTTGGTACCCATGTGGCGTATTCTTGGTATTTCACGTATTATAGTTGTAAGCTTGGTATCCCGGGTACGGCACCCGAGGATACCTTATATTTTGACTGTTTTAAGGTTATCCCAAAAAGGGAAATTACCTCACTTTGTTTTATTTAAAGATACTCCGTGGCATGTTTTTGCACGCTCAACCTGGGAGGCTTACACGGTGTTGATTGTACTGTCCCGGGCCAGGACCAGCCTTCACGTGATTGTTCACATGCACCGATACGCTCACTATGGATCCATAGTAGGTGCCAACTTGTTCTAGGTCGCATGGACGACTCGAACTCGTTGTGATGCGATTATGCGCCAGCTTCACGTGATCGTAGTACATGAGCGTACCATTATTTATACACCCAGCCTGTTCATGACAGAATATATCTGTATGAACTCGTGTGTCTGCCCTGCCTAAACGAGCGTTTATCTTATAGTTGGATTGTGACTTATCTCTGATTTTCACTGATGCCACGGATACTTCTATTTGATTTACGGGTTTTCCGTATAACTTTATTTTACGAACTTTTTGATAAAGTATTTTCATGTTGAACGGTAGCTTCCTGCCGTTTCGGACGGTAAGTATATTTCCGTACTTACCTTGACTTTCTACCTACTATTATAGTACGTTTTCAAGAACAGTTTTCCGAAACTTCGTACTTGTTTTACAGTGAGGGGTTACTATTTTCTAAAAGGAAAGGTTTTCACAAAAATAACTATCTATGGCCCACTCACCTTTTGTTTTGCGCCCCTCCAGGATTAGCGGCTTGGAGTCGTTGACGTCGAGACCCGGTGGAATGAAGATGTTTAGAATTCCCTTTATTTGTAAATTTTCAGTTTTTCGTATTCGTATGATAACTGTTATTTATTTATTAATTCTTTACTCTGTGCAAATTTTGTATATCCTACTCATTAATTCATTCAAATATTTCTTATTACATTCAAATTGGCTTTCGTCACCCTACGTGGTGTCGGCCAGCACATCCGACTTTTGGGTGTCCACGTGTACATCCGGGTCAGGATGTGTCAAAATTCACCATATTTTAGAAGAAAAAAACTCAAATAAAATGTTTTGGTAATTTAATGTCTGTTGAAATTTTTTTTTTGTCAATGAATTTATTATTTTAGGGTTGAATGTTTTGTTAGTGAAGAATATACCATTTTAAATAAATAAGAAAAAAAAATTTAAATCTTGATTAAACACATTATTTGCATTTTGAATTTAGAAAGCTTGTCCATCATAAAACAAAAAACAAAACTCAAATATCATTTGCATCACATCTGCAATAGGTATCCAAACTTATATATCTACATTACTTACATATTTGGTATTAAACACATTCGCATTACCTACATATTCGGTATCAAACTCATCCACATTACCTACACATTCGGTATCAACCCACCCACATTACCTACACATTCAGTATCAAACTCATCCACATTACCAATATATAAGACTCAAATATAATAATTTTTAAGTTAAACATAAAAAATTTCACATAAATAACATTAAATTATAAAAAGGATTAAGTACCTAAAACTCCCCAACCTTTTAGTATCATTCCAAATTGGTCTTAACCTTTTTAAACATTCCAAACAAGTACTCAACCTATTGAAAATGTCACATATGTTAAGCCCCAGTTAACTTTTCTGTTAAATGTATATGTGGCAACAACGAGTTTGACTTTTTAGCTTACTTGGACACTAAATAATAATTAAAATAACTTCAAAAAAGAAATTAAAACCTTATTCAAAACCCACCAACTGGGTTTTTCATGGTCAACAATAATATTAGTTGCCTCCAAATCTAAATTTCAAACATAGATTATGTAATATGGAACCCAATGATCAAAATGGTTTTGAATTGAATTGAAAATGGACCCAAATTGCTTTACATTATGAGGGTAATCTCCTTCTGCTCATGCAATTTCCTCATTCACCGATTCTCACCTCATAAAGATTCTAGTTCTTTTTTGTGGGCATTGAAGATGGTGGTGGCCGCATCATGGCACTTCATATACCATTTCAGCAACCTCCATGACTTTCTTCTCTGTGTTGGCAGCTTGAGTTGTAGGGTGGAGTTGGTGGTTGTGCATTGGGTTTGGAGGTGATGGTCTGATGGGGGTGATGGTGACCGTTAGTAGGTGAAGGGTATGCTTCCATGACCTTGTACTAGTACTAATATATTATATATTAGTATTTCTTCTAATGATTTTGGAGATAAAGTAATTCCTAATTAATTTTTAACTGAAAAGTTAACTGGGACTAAACAGATGTAACATTTTCAATAGGTTGGATACTTATTTGGAATGTTTAAAAACGTTAAGACCAATTTGGAATGACACCAAAAAAAAAAATAGGCATGAAACAAAAAGAAAAATGATAACACTAACTATTAATTGACCTTATCATCTCACTATAGTAAGTTTTTAATATAAGAAGATAGTCAAATGATGTTTGAGTTTTTCCTAAAATATTCTAATGGAATTGGGTTGAAATGTACTTTAGGTTTAGATAAACTTGTAATCTAATGCACATAAATCATGTAGGTAAATTAGACCATTTTGTAGGTAAATTAGACTCTTTAAATTTTGGTTTGATGGAATAGGTAAATTTAGACTACTTTGTAGGCAAAAATTGCGAGGAACATAGCTTTGTTTTGTGCATTAGGGATTGGAGTATGCAATAGCCGAAGCTGTTTTAGGTTTATTGTTGTGTTGGTAGGTAAATTAACTTGTATATAATGCACAAAATTGTGAAATTAGTATTATTATTTTTCCATCGGCACCCTACAACAATTGAAAGTTAGTACATTGAATATTGTGTATATTTGCATGAAATATTTTGTAAAAATAAATACAATGAATTAAATGGATATAACAAGTAACATATCCAAAAACCACATCCAAGTATTATTAGGAATAGTTTAGGCATCTAAAAAATATACACAATTTGAAAATTCAAACTTAATTAAGAAATTTGCTTAGTTGGAGCCTAGTTAAGGAAAATTTAGTTTAAAGAGGTAATGTTTATGTATCTTTACGGGAGAATAGAGAGAGAAAAACAGAATAGTACAGCGGTTAATTACATGGTAAAATTTTTCTGCTTACTGGCTTAGAACTAACTAAATATTTGATCTTTTTAACTAAAGGCATACTATCACCTATATCCACCGCAATAGAGTAGATGACGAGAGTCACGAAATAGATGATCTTTTTGAGGTGGGGGACGTACGTATATAGTAGAGTAGATGACGAGATCGATAGATATTATGGGAGAATATAATTCTATAATTTATATGTGGTAGAATTATTACTACTGTTATCGAGGTTTTTATATTATAAAATTATACACCAACTAATAGGTGGTTAAGTTGAATTACAATATCGCTAATGTTAGAAGTAGGTCGCACTGGACTTAAAGAGTTTATCATGGTATTAGAGTAGATTATTTTTCAACACGTCTTGTGTCTGACTTACTAGGTTCGAATTTGCTTCTTTAAATTGAGTTTTTGAAAAAAATCTAACTTGAGCTTAAGAATATTCAACAAATGACTAGACATTCAAAAATATGTTAGTTGTAGTGAATGAATAATTAATGTTCGAGATTTTAAAAATTGTGTTAGCTCCAGCATAATTAATGAACAGTTTTCAATGTAAGAAATGGTTTCCCATTTGACCATGAGGGCGTGCTGCATTTTAGGATATAATAAAATATAATATAATAAGCGAGGATATGCAACAAGGTCCTATGGTGCGTGACTCAATCTTTTAGTTTGGAGAAGAATTTATGGGTACATTGTCGATTGTAGTATTTTGTGTCAATGACATAATTTTATAGTACATATATAAGTTTAATTCTACATGATATTGTATGATTGGTACGAAATGTTATAACGACGACAATATATTATCCATACCATTTATATTACTCTCCCAAGCTAAAGAGCTAATCTAATTCCGTTAAATTTGATATCATTCAATGATACTATAAAGAACTTCACAGAATTTGTATTTGACTATTTGTCAATAGAATTTGACCAGTAAAAAGCTCTAAAACATTTAAACTAAAGCTTAATGGACAAGCTTAATGGACAACCTTGTTCAGTTGATGAAGGGTCCTACTAAACCACTAAGTTTGGAATCCTAGGTACCCCATGATCATCTCCCTCCTGCAAAAATATTTTCATTCTGACCTATATATAAAACACATATATATAAACTTTACATTTGACAATGGAGCTAAAAGGTAAATTTTGGGTCAATCCTCTCCAATTATTACACCATACAGTAAATAGTTTTAGTGCTTCCACTGTGTATGCTATGCATCATGTGCAGGGCTTGCTTTTTAATTTTGTATAGTCTCGAGTAGTCTCTGAGAGGTTAAATTCAGACAACAAATCTTCCCCTTTGTCGATTGATACGTCCTACTCATGACACCAACAACCCAACCCATATGCTCTCATCAAAATCACTTCCCGGGCCATCATCTTCTTCAGTTCATCACTTCCCAGCTAGCTCATAATATATATTTATTTTATTTTATTTTATTTATTTAAATCTCCCTAGCAATTAGCAACGCGCATGCATTTACTATAGACCAACCCAACTTCTATACTATTTATTGATTCAAATCTACCCCTCCAACCATACGGTCCATTCCCAATAAATATTTTCACAGTTTCAAAGTTTTCACAGGAAGGAAGGAAAGAACTACAGAAGTAACGAGAAGAAATTAGGATCCCACTCCCACGTAGAATAAATGTTCATCGACTGAAAATTGAAATCGAAATTGACATTATATTGTTCTCATCTGACCTGTCAACGTCCCATTAGTCTCTCTCTTTCTCTCTGCGTCCATACCAGTTGTCATGGCTGAGTTTCTGTCAGAAGTAGCCATGATTGAATCATTGGGACAAGGAAATTACTTAATGACACTTCACGCTTGATTTCTCTTTTGCCATTTTCCAAATTGCCAGTGATCGATGACTAACTTTAGACAAACTATAATATTTACTTATAATAATAAATTAACGGCTCATCAAGAGAAGAGAGTAAACGATTCATCTCTCAACATAAGTTTTCATCAAAACCCTAGCTAGGGTTTCCAATGCGCTTTAACCTTCTTCTCTCCTCTAGCTTCCCTTGCGTACGTATGAAGACAAAAGGGTCGTCGACGTGAGGAATATTAATTAAAATCTTTGTAATAAATTGAACTACCAACCAACTATACCGACTGAGTACGTAGCTACTGTGCGGGTGTACTTATCGTCCTGTGAAAAATGTTTAGTTAATAAGTTAGGAGTAGGCTATAATGCTCGCAAGCATTGAATGCTCACACCGATCTCACCATTAAAAGGAGGGAGGAGGGAGGAGAGAGGGGGGGGGGGAAAGAGGGTGAGATCAGTGTGAGCATCCAATACTTGCAAGCACTGTAGCCAGTCCCAATAAGTTAAGCTAGATTTTATGGATTCCTTTCTCAGTTCACATTAAATTTTTGCTACCTAGGTTGGGGTGCAGCTGGGTTGGGGTAGTGGTGCGCTTCTAGAGCATCTCCAAGGGAGGTAACAATTGAGTAACAAAGTTAAATTTGTTATGCTATGTAAGAAAAACGTATCTCCAACGGAAGTAGCAACTCAATTAGCAGCTGACTTTGTAATTATTCAAGCTAGCAATTCGGTCCCGCAATATATTTTATTCAAAAATATTATTTGTCAAAAAGTTTGAAAATAAAATTTAGACCCCACAAGATAAAGTAAAGTTAAGATGTTAATATTTTAAAGTGAAAGATAAAATTTAAAGAGTTGATTGAAGAATGTGTTGAAGTGACAAATTTTTAAAGTATCATAAAAGTACCAAATAGGTAGCAAATGACACTTATAAAGAAAAAAATTTCTAATTTATTTGGAGATGCTCTTAGAGTTGGGGGAGAGATGGTTTTAAAAACTTTGAACCTTTTACAAATTGATATATTTTTTTTAAATCCACATGGCAACAAATTAGGGTAGTTATGGGTCCCATACACATGTCACGTCAGCATACTAACGAAGTTTTTAACGAATTTGGTCAGCAAGGACCAAAATGATGTGTGAGAGCAAATATAAAGGACCAAATTGATTGAACTGAAACATAAAGGACGAGAATTATGAGTTACGAAAACATGAAAGATCATTTGTGATAAAAACCCCAAGGAAAAAATGAGATGTCCATGTAACTTGAGCATCTCCAAGAGAGTCCACAAAACTAAATTTGAAGTGGCACGTAGGATTTTTGTGCTCAAACAGAGTTGTCAAATGAGTCTTCAAATTTAGAAAATGTCATATGCTCTCTAAATTTAGAGACTCTCTATCTCACTCTTCAAACATTATTTTTATTATAATAATGTGTCTTTGTCAAATTTTTTTCAAAAATAAAAGACAAAAAACAAGTCACATGATGAAAAGTAATTAAAAATGCTAAGATTTGTGGAGTCTAGAGCAAAATAGTGAATCAATAAATTTTATTTTTCAAACAGGCATGAGGGTCAACAAACTTGTATTTTAAGAATCACATTTAGAGAAACTGTTGAAAATGCTCTAATATTCCAAGGTTAAATTATAGTTTAAGTTTGCTAGAAGCCTAAAGATGGAGAACAGGGAAGATCAAATAATTGATCATAGAGAATTACACATCAGTCATATATCTGATACAATGTTCCACATAATACGGCTAAAAGGGCAAAGCATACAAAACTTTTTACACTGTGTACTATATCCGTTGGACGTGAGAAATCAACAGATTTTTTTTCCATCAGGACTCCAGAGAAATAAACAGATTGGAGTAAACTTTTCCGTTCTTTTAGTTTAATGCCTCCTAATTAGTCGATCTAATAAGCCTTGAAAAAAGTTCATGCGCTTTGTTCCCTGTACTCTCTGTGTGCAACTTAACGCGTCAACTTTTATCCATACTTCTGTTCTTTTGGTTTCCTTTTTCAAAAAGTGTATTTGGTGGCAATAGAATTATGGGATGGTGGGGACGAATTTTTTGATGTGCAACATATATTGCAAAAGGGAATTGCTCAAGTAAAATGAAATAATAGTAGCTTTGATAAATTTCATGATTTCAGCGGCAGTAAACAGAAATTAATATTTAGTTTACCAAAGGTCAAATGATCAACTAAATGTAGCACTGTTTGGAAATGTGGTTGACTCGTTCAATTTTAAAAAGCAACGGACTCTTTCTCAAAGGGAGAAATTTTTCGGGTTCCCGAAACTTCAACTCATTTATGCCGGGCAGTGTTCCCCACCAATAGGAATTAGACACCTCAATATTCTTTTCTTTTTTTAATTCCTAAAAACTGAGATGCTGAATCATCAACAGAGAACAACAAAAAAAATTTAACGGAGTTATACTTCCACGGTCCACTCTCTCTCTATCTTTCTCTCTCCGTGGAAATTTCAGCATGAAAACTTCCACTGTCGTTAAATTACTCATTTAGTTAATCTTTCACTGATTCAGAAATCACCAAAAATTTTACCAACACCCAGAAAATGAAAACAATAACATATTTGGTTCGGGGTTTGGCCGTGGCAGGCTTTGCTTGCTTGGGTTGGTTCCCATGGAGAGAGAGAGAATCGAGTTCATTGTAAAAGCAGAGAAGATAATCTCCATGAATGAGCTGTTAGAATCTAGAGAGATTTTAGTAAGAGAAAGTGTAGAGAGAGAAATGAAAATAATTCTTGTATTCTCAATTAACTCATAAGATTACATGAGGTATATATATATTATTATTGACAAAGTATAACCACCTATCTTAATGACTAGAAGTAATGTAACTAACTCTTATAACCACAACGACTTCACTCAATGTTATTTGATAATGCTACCGCTATATCCTTCCAAGGCGGGCGGGGAGATCGGAAGAAAGTTTGTCTACAGAAAAGAAGAAAGCAGAGGCTTGGACGAGCCTTGGTGCAAATATCGACGATTTGATCCTGTGAACAAATGAAGTGAGCGCGACGGATTAGCCAAAACTTTTCCACGATAAAATGATAGTCAATCTCCACGTGCTTAGTTCGAGCATGAAAAGTGGATTCTTGGCAAGTGAAATGGCGGAGAGGTTATCACACGGAGCTTGGGAGGACATGGAAGAGCAAGACCAATAGTCAATAATTTGGAAATCAGAGTCGATTCGGCTGTTGGCATGTTGTGGAATCGTATTAAAGCCCCGGTGGGAGGATCTAGCCACGAGTGGGTTGTTTCTTGGCACTCCAAACTAATGGGGAATGACCAAGAAACACACAAAAACCCACTGTGGTCGGCGATCAATGAACACCGCCCCGATCTTGCATCGGAAATTATCTGAGAGAATTTGTGAACACTTAGGAAACCACATACCAAGGGAAGGAGCAACCAAATGTCTGAGAATCCAGTTTGACAAGGCGCAAATGAGAGTACCGTGGACTATGCATAAAGCCCGACGAGATAAGATTAACAACAAATGATAAGTCGGGTCGAGTCCCGAGTCAAGTATTGAAGGTACCAACTAAAGATTTTGTATTCTTCGGGATTAGGAAGTAATGGGGAAGAATGATCGAATTTGGATGTGCTCAATGGAGTGGCACAAGGCTTAGCTCCATCCATGTTAGCCTTTTTGAGAAGATCCAGGGATATACTTAGTCGAGATAAGAATACCCTTAGAAGACCTTTTGACTTCAAGACCCGGAAGTAATGAAGTGATCCCGGGTCATGCTTGGAAGCGAGAGCGAGTTGAGATATGACAAGTTTGCGGAGGCTGCGGGAATTTGGGCTTTGTGACCGGAATATCACCAACATATACTAAGACATACACCACCGAAGTATCGTGCTTGATAAACAAGGGAATGGTCATTTTAAGAACCGGAAAATCAGAGAGTGTAAGCAGGTTGTAAACTTCTCATGCCGAGGCTCTCGGGCTGTTTTAAACCATATAAGGACTTATGCGGTTTGCGGACATGATGGATTGGCCAAAGGAATCCTCTTGAAACCCGGGAAGTGAATCATGTAGACATCTTCGGTAAGTACCATGCGAGAGAAGGCATTACTAACATCTAATTGATTTAGAAACCAATCAATTTGAGATGCGAGTAAGTGTGTCCCGAATAATGCTTGGTTTAGCAATAGGGCTAAACGTTCATTATAATCCGGACCTTGCTGTTTGATGAAACCTTTAGCAACAAGGCGTGCTTTGTATCATCAGCTTGAACCATCGGGTTTCCGTTTGATCTGGAACACCCTTACAACCCACCGGATTTTGAGGAGGAATGATGAGGTACCAAAGACCATGTCCCAGAGTTTGAAACGGGCATTAAGCTCCTCCGCATAGCTTGTCTCCAATGCACCCAGCGACTTGAGGCTTGAAGATAGGTAGAAGGTGTAAAGTCGGGAGGCAGAGATGAGATGGGGTGGATGCTTGGTTGCTAAGAAAGCCTTGGGTTTGAAAATGCAATTTGGATCGGGTAGTCATAGGGTGTAGATTGGTAGTAGGTTGGAGAGATAGTGATAAAGATGAAGAAGTAGGATCTTGAGGGGATTGTAGGAGTGCGGGAGGTAATGGGAAAAGGTGAGGGCGGCTCAGAGGCGAGGATATAGTGGGTGTGGAAATGGGGATGAAGAAACGAGGAATAGGATGTGTGAAGGTTAAGGATGTAGGGATGGAAGGTTGAATAAAAGGTAGAATTATTGGAAAGTTCCCGGAACCACCATTAGTTTGGGCGATGAAGAAAATGTATGCTTTCGTCAAAAGAGATAACATGCTGGAAATATAGATTTTTTTCAGTTTGAGCATCAAACACCGATAGCCTTTGTGATTGAAGGTGTAGCCTAAGAAAACACGGGAGTTTGCTTTTTGGGATCAAATTTGGAAAAGTATACGGTTGAGCCACGAAGCGCATACACAGCAAAAGATCTTGAGAGTGGTGTAATCGGGTGGTCGATGAAACATAGATTCCCAGTAGGAAAGTTTAACTTTGTGGGCATGCGATTAATCGGATAAAGTGCTGTGGGAGAGAGCTTCAGCCGGTAGATGCAGGAACTGAGGAAGAGCATTTGCAAGAATAGTGCGGCGGTTTCGGCCAAATGCGAATCATTTCTTTCGGCACATCCGTTACATTCGGAGTGTGAGGAGAGGCTGAGTTGATGAGAAATCCCATGTTCTTGAAAAAAATTGAGAGATTGGTGTTGACAAACTCACCCACCCAGAATCGATCTCACGGTAATGATCTTGAACCCCAATGATTTTCAACCATAGTTTTGAAATGAACAAAGTCTTATAAACCTCGAGACTTGTACTTGAGTGGAAAAAACCAAGAATACTTAGTGAAGTCATCAAGCAAATAAGGTAATAGCGATATCCATTAATAGAAGTAATGGGTGCGAGGACCCATTACATCGGTGTGTACTAATTCCGGAGGGCTTGCGGTATTACATGGCCAGAAGTAAATGATTTTCGGGAACATTTGCCAAGAGCACAACTAGTACCTGAACTTATTTACCCTATACGAGACAAATACTAGTTCGGGGGGGCTGGTTATGTAGAATTTTGAATGATGGATGACGGCCCGTTGATGCCGAGATAGTGGAAGCTTGAGCACTTGCAACATAAACGAGATTGAGAACCAGGTAGAAGATGTAAGGAAGGGATAGAATCCATCTTTTGTGAGGACCTTTAAAAGCTCCTTCCCGAAATGAGATCCTTCACGGTAAAGTGAAAAGGATATAGATGGAACGGAGACACCGATTCTCAAAGAATAAATCGATTTGAAATCAAAATCTTGTTTCAAATCGGGAACATGTAACACATTTGCGAGCAAAGGTATGATTAGATGTGGAAGATTAGAGGAACGGAGATGAGTAATAGGCAAACCTTTGCCATCACCAATGTAGACGCTGCTCGGGACGATTAGCAGATTCAGTCACAGAAGATTGGCCAATTTGTCATATGAGAGCTTACCGGTGTCGGAAGCCCGGGTAGGATGAGCGGACGAGTACCGACGCAAATTGCAGTGAGAATTCTTGTTTCCATGTAGGGGATTCATCCGATGAGGACAATCAATAGCCTCTCGTGATCAAATTGGCGACATATTTGGCTGAGGAATTTCTTCGATGAAATTGTTAGGGTGAATACGGATCCACAGGTGCTCTTTCCCCGAGTTCCTTACAGGCTGATTGAAATTCGCGAGAATTATTGAAGATCGAGAATTATTGGATCGATGCTACAGTGAATTTCTAGGAGTTGGAGAAATTTCTTTCCATACCCACATTTTGAGAATTGAAATGCGGACCTTGTTGAACATATCCTTTGAGAATGTGAGTCACTAAGCGGTGTAGGAAGAATGCAGTGGATGAATTATGCAGCAGGAAATTTGTGTTGATGAGGGAGCTTTCTTGCATTGTTTAATTGAATCTCACGCTTTAGAAGTAATAAGCCATGGAGTTCATCAATGAGTAGTTGAACCAAAGGCTGGCCCGGAATAGCATCTATGAAGGAGTCATATTCGGGGGTAATCCATGAAGAAGAAACAGAGATGAGTTAGAGATCATCAATCGAACACCCGGCGGTCGCAAGCGCATCCAAATTTCTTCAATTTGTTGAAGATAGCGGCCTTAGGTGGAGTCGGCACACGGTAATTGTGCGAAGCGAAGCAGGAGTTCATGAATGTGGGGCTGCGACGGCTGCGGGCAAACGAGATTCGGTTTTGCCCATAGATCTCGGCGAAGTAACTCCAGCCGTATAGGGAATCGAGAGAATCGGAGAGAGTCGAGTTGATCCGAGATTAGAATGTTACGATCATTCTCAGACCATGTGACATATTGAGGATTCACGGTTGAAATTACAATTTCTGAAGAATCAGAAGAAACTTGGGCGGCGCCATAGATCCATCAACAGTCCCGGTGAGATTATACGACGGAAAATCGGTGCAAATAAAGCACTCGAGGTGATCCAATTTGTAGTTGGCAGTTTGATCGGAACCGGTGAACCAATATTACGAATGGTGATCGAAGGGCGGCCGGAATTGAAGACACGAATTTGGGGTAGAGATCCGCGGGGAGATGGGCTGCGAGTTGAATCGGAGACGAAGAGAGACCGCCATTGTTTGGGGCTTAGGGTTTTGGGAGGAGGAAGCAGGTGGCAGAAGCGCGGAAGAGAGGATCGACGAGGTCGTTAGACACCGGCGATTGATACCATGTTAGAATCTAGAGATTTTAGTAAGAGAAAGTGTAGAGAGAATGAAAATAATTCTTGTATTCTCATTAACTCGTAAAGATTACGAGGTATATATATATTGTATTGACAAAAGTATAACCCTTTATCTTAATGACTAGTAATGTAGCTAACTCTTATAACCAATTTACAACAGCTTCACTCAATGTTATTTGATAATGCTACCCTTAATATGAGCAATATGTAACCCTAGGTTGCAGAGCAAACGAAGAAGAAGAAGAGCGAGTGCCGTTTTCAGATTCAAAAGTGGAGAGGAGTGCTCATCAAAGAAGATGGAATTCGATTCGAATAGGAAAGAAGATGGAATTCGAGAGCAAGTTGCAGAAGCGCTTGAAAATGACGGTGCCAACGGTGTTTTTGGAGCTTAAAAGTACACCTCCGTTAGCTTTTGTTTGACAGTTACACTTCAGCCTTTAAGAATTTATCTATATATATAAAAAGAGTATCTCGAAATAGTAAAACATTCAAAATATTATAAATTATCTTTCATGAATTTAAAAAATTATAATTAAATTAAAAATGTAAAACTTAAAAAAAAATATTTTAAAAACCCTACATTAGTGGGTTATTGATGTGGTTTACTTATATTTTCTTTTAAAATAAATTTTTGATAAAAAAAAAACTTAATTCTTAAATTATTTTTTTTTGGTAAAAAAACCATAAATTTTTTTTTAATATTTTAACATACAAAGATTAATTGTCACACCCGTAAGAGTGTGGCAAGATGCTAGTTTTAATTAAAAGAAAAGAAAAGATTCATGTGTCTAATTTCCATTGGTGGGAAACACCACTTGGTATAAGTGAGTTGGAGTGTCGGGAATCCAAAAAATTTCTCCTCAAGAGGGAGCCAAAAGAACAGATATCGCAGAGCTCGATGAATGGAACTGGAATAATCCACCCTTTTTCATGATTTTGTATGAGCTATGGATGTTTCTTAGCGTTTCCTCACGTATTAGGCATGTCACATTAGGCCCCTCCTGCTAATTAAATAAATTTTAAAAAAATTGCAAAAGAGAGACGACTGGTTTGCTTGTAGGGTTTTCTAGGGGATAACTATTTATGAAAAAGACTAAAAAGGTGTTTGTGGGGTTTGGGGTTGTTGTTTGGTTGTAGGTTTTTAGGGTTAGGGAAGATGTCGTGGTGTGGAGGAAATATCTGTGTTTGAGTTTTCAACCGAAGAATGATGAGGGCTATGACGATGCTTATACGATGGTGATGTTGGCGAGTCTCTTTCCAGCTTTACAGCATGCCATGTGAACTCTCCCTCTCTCTCTCTTCATCTCTAACTCCACACATGAATCAGATCAATATATTTTCTTTCTTTTAAATGATAATATTCCGCTTTTTACATGCAAGTAGGGCTGGGTTCGGTTCGGAAACCGAACCGAAACCTCAATACCGAATACCGAAATTGAATTTTCGGGAAGGGAATTTTGTATACTGAAATCGAATCGAATTTTTCGGTATACGAAAAATTCGGTTCGGTTTTGATAATGGGCCTCCCCGAAATGTACATAAGCCCAACAGAATTTGACAATTTTTTGACCCATATTATTCCAATCCATTCACATATTCATACATACACACATATTAACTCTAAATTCTAATGACTCTAATCCATTGAATCCATTCTTAAATTGAAAATTTCTAATCCATTCACATATTCATACATACATACACATACATACGCACATATATATACATACCGAATGAAATATTAGTTTTGCAACAATTATACAACCCAAAAGAAATAAAGTAATCCAAATAAGTTATAGTACAAATTTGTTAGTTAAGCACTTAAGCTTCAACCCTTCTCTTATACAAATAAGTTCTACAAAGTAACCCAAAAGAAATGATTAGTTAAGGTTCAACCCTTCCTCTCTTTCGGCCCCTTCCCCTAGTAGAAGTAGAAGCTTGAACCCTTCCCCGTGTAGTTGTTGTAGAAGTTTGACCTCCCTTTCCACTTGAAGTTGAAAGTGGATGTGGAGGTGGACGTGGTTGAGACGTTGGACGAGGTGGTTGTGGTGGAGGAGAAGGTGGTGGCATTTCCCCTTGACTTTGGCCTTGAACATTAAGTGTACCTACATAAAAAGAATAAATAATAGAATATTCATATTAGAAATAGAAAGTAAATGTATTGAGTGCTAAGATAAGATGTATAATAAAAGAAAATATGAATTGCATTTCCACTTACGCGATTCCAATTCTTCAAGCTCCTTGTAGAATGTGAGGTCATCCCAATTAATTTCATTGTTATGCCATTGACTAACAACATACAACAAATATAGTCTATGGAGAGAACAAGAAAGACTAACCAGAACCAAAATTTCCTTGATTACCTCGCAGCAAACCAACAAACCAAACCTCGAAGCAAATCTCGAACCAAAACTCGCAGCAAACAAGCACTGAACCAAAAGAAATTATCATAGCCATTATAAGTCATGCAATACAGTCAGAACATAAGTAAACACAGAAATTATCATAGCCATTATAAGTCATGCAATACAATACAGTCCAAATGACACAACTATAAATTCTGAATTACCAAAAACACAGTAAACACAGATGTAGCATTGCAGCAAACACAGCAAACACAATGTAGCATTGCATCAAACACAGCAAACAACACAGAAAACCCAACCCAAATTCTCAAAAACAGAATGCAATTCAACTTATTGGTCATAGTAATCCAAATTCCCAGTATTTCTGAACTCAGCGTCTACAACCATTATAAGAAAACAAGCAATTCGTAATACTTATACTCTATTCTTCTCTAAACTATATGCTCAACAAGCAATTCGTAATGCTTATCCAAATATTCGACAAGCAGCGCTAGAGCCCCATCGGATTAGCAAAGATAACTGTGTCGTAAATACTTGACAGGAACTGCTTCAAAGACACTTGAGTACAAGACATAATCTTTATAAGTAAACACAACTGTACTTTAAACTAAGGCAAAATTAGAGTAATTTATGGGAGGTGAATTACATGAAGCTTAGCTGAAATTTACTCACTAACTCAATACTTTGTATCGAGTAACCAGAGATCATACCGAAGATAATTAAACTAGAACTTAAAGATTGATTGACATGATCTCAAAAGACAATTTATGTTGGTAAACTATAAAACGGTTATGCAAATTCTGCATTATACAAGAATCTAAATTACATAGATTGCCGAATCAATCTAGCATATCCTTCACCATTACTGATTTCAGACAGCAAAGACACACAAATTGCACGCTTCATGAGACGCAATAACAAGAAATCGCCAAGGCAGATGGACAACACAAGTTACAATTTATCCTGGACACGCTTCATCGATCCTTCACGTTTTGAATCGTGTTTTCATAACTTAAAACACAAACGTCCAGCAACTAACCAGTAGCTTAAGAAAACTACACAGTAAAAAAAATGCATTGATTAAGTGTACTACTTTACCAACTTTCCACACATCTGTAAATAGACCAGTGAAAAAGAAAGATCACCGATTCAAATCAAATGGTCCATGAAGACAGAAAGACAATAATTTCTGAATCAAGCAGGTTGCTTTGCAATCATTAAAGCCCTTATTCACTTCAACAAGCAACACACAGACATCCGAATAATTTTCATATGATTAAATTGCTGAGCAAATAAAAGAGGATTTATGAATAAATAATAAAGAAATAGCAAGGGGAGAGGGTTTTAAAGAATGATCACAACCATTATTTAACAGTAAATCAATCTTCTAGCCATGACAAGATGAAAATATCATAATTCGAAGGCAGACCGCAAACAAAATCTGAAGAACCATATAAACCATCTTTCTCCAAATTGCTGCAGAGCTGCAGAATTGAGAGAGAAACCGATGGAGCAAAGCTGCAGAATTCCTGCAGAAGCACGGAAAGCCAGCTGGAGAGGAGGAGAAAAGAAGAAGAAGAAAAACGGAAGTCGAAGTCGTGTCGGTAAAGTGTTTCGATAGAGTTGGAAACTTGGAAGGATTCAATCTCAAACCAACAATTGAGATTAAACAGCAAACCAATCCAACGGACGAAATAATTAATAGATATATATATATAATTAAAATATATTATATATAATTAAAATATATTATATATATTTCGGTTTGGTATCGGTATTTTCGGTATTATGTTCGGTTTTTTTCGGTATGGTTTTGGTATTTCGGTACAAAATTTCCAGCCCTACATGCAAAAGGTTTCCTTTATGTGACGACAACATTATTTTATCATGTAAATTTTATAATTCAAATTGCTTATTTTGTCATCATTTAAAAGGTTATTTCAAAAAACTGGTGAATCACACAATGGCTAGGGGGAGGCTAAAATGCCTCTGCGAGTCTTTTTGGTCCTCGAAAGGGTGGACTATTATGGCTTAGCCACCAGTTGGTTTTTTTTTTAATTAAAAAAAAGATTATTTCAAGAAAATTCATTTAACTTGATATCCATTTAGTCATTCATACGTGTCGAACAAATTTACAATTATAATGAATTGATATCACCATTATGTAAAGAGGAATGCCTCCGTGCATTTTATGCATAATGCACGCTAGTATGGGATATTTGTCAAGGGTTTGAAATATTAAAGATCATCGTTGATGCTTAGGATTTCTCATCTTTTGTAATATATACCGTACTTTCTTTACCAAGTTTAAGTTCCATAAGTTCCATAGCATTGGTAAAAGGCTTCATTATTATTAAGTTCCATAGCATGTTATAAGAGAATGTACCATTTTCGTACTTTGACTTCATTATTGGTTGGTTTGATTTAGTTTTTAACCTAACTCAATCAAATTCAGATTCCTGGTTTTGTTAAATGTTCTCATTGTCAATCCATTATTTATTTTAATAATTCCTACTAATTTAACCAAATTGTAATGTGGTTTTTGTGGTTGCAAAATTTCACCGTCTTTGAATTGACAAAATTGTACCTACAAAACAAAGAAACATATTTGGTTAAAGACCAAACCACAAGCTCAGGAGGGAAGGTTTGGCCAATGAAATGGAACCGTTTGACAACTAATTCGATTTTAGTTTTTAATTTTTAATTTTTGTACCATAGATAGAGAAAAAGTATGTGGGTGAAGGAAAATGAAGAAGGGTAAAAGAAGAATGGTGAAATGGATGTAAAAGGAATGTATATGAATCAACATAAAATGAAAATTAAAAACCAAAAGATGAAAACAATTTCAAGTTTTTATTGTTTTAATATTATCTACTTCACGTCTCCGGTTCTCTCTCATCCCTTGTTTTAATATTATCTACTTCATCTTTGTCCATTCCTTATTTTTCCCATAAACTTCCCCATCTACGGAAAAAATATAGATGGGCTTGTGTGGGCTTCATATTATAAGATTTGGACCTGCCTGACCACAATAATTTGTGCGGAAAAAATCAGGTTCCTTGGCAGCCTCTTTGGCGGGTTGTTTCTTCCTTTGGAGACGTTGACTCTCTTTGGCAACATATAATTAATATTTTTTTTGGGACTGAAATAATTAAGTTTTGTTTGTCCACGCATTTGGAGTAACAAATTTTGCAGCAGATTTTATGGTATCACTTGGACAAGGCATTTCGCCGCCATCGTGATTGCATTAGTTTGATAAGCATCGGATTCTTCGGTAAACAACATTGGATTCTCTGGCTGTTATTGGATCACAGAGTAAAAAAACACAGCATACATATACTAACCTTAATTAGCTACATATGACAGAGAAGCGAGTAGGCTTACTATTTCAACATCATCAAAAGGTTAATTTTTCTAACTTGTCATCCAGCGCGTCGCTGAAATTACTCTTCTTCGTTGGTTTATTATGTGTCCTTCCACCAAGGCTTCTAGCTATCTGATTCACAGGAGGATCCAGTACTGGTAATGTAATTGAGGAAGTGTGATGAATTGAGAAAGGACTGGGTGAAATCCGCTTCTGTTTCGGCAATGCGCCACCAAACCTTCCCTGGTCATACAGAAACATAGACTCCGTAGCTGCCTGCTGTTTGGTGGCATCATCTACATATAGTAGATCATCAATCCTTGCCATTATGTTGAAGGCTATGCTTTCCATCACCCTAGAGTAGCTCTCAAGGATCGATTGCCCCACATCCTGCAGCGCACGGGAAATTCAGTTCTCTCAATTAGAACATAAAATTCACAGCATAATTTTCGGACTAAAGAACAACAATACAAGACAATATTTTTTCAAACTCAAGACTCCTCATGTATATAACATTGAATTAAAAATCTTCCGGTTTCAATATTTTTGTTCATACTTGTGACTGTGAAAAGAAAATGTTAGAAACAGCAGGCAAGGGGCTTGATCAACTATCCTTTCCTTATATTCGAGCAAAGATGATAAAGATTTATTGGGCGCGTACCTTGTTGTACTGAATCTTGTTCATGTCCAGATCGGTCTGTGGGAGGCCAGGGAACCGTATCTTTAGATTCTGTAAGAGGGTATCCGCCCTATATGCGAGAAGCTTACTCTTTTCTATGTCACTGACAAAGCCTCTGACCTTTCCACCCCAGGATGACTTTGCAGAATTTACATGAGTTAGACGGGGTTTCGCATGCTTCTGCTTCCAAATGTGCGCGGCAGCCTCAATCCTGTTTGCTATTTCCAGAGTGGTGTATTCCGATGATGGGTCCAAGTAATCAAGAAGACATTCTGGGGAAAACCGATCAGCAGCTATAAAACGGTAAATGATTTCGCCTAAACAAGCTTTCCCACTCTGAGGAGATCAGTAAAATGATGTCAACATACATAATGGTAATAAATCAGATAAATAGAGAAATGAACACCAAGCATAACTTAGCCATCTCATGCCTAGCCCCCTAACCGGAAAGGATAGCTAACGCGAATACATATGAATTTGAACTTCAAAAACGACAGCACTCAACATGAATAATATCTTGACCATCTGGAAAAGTACAACTGAAAATCTGACTTACTGAGCCTCAAAACAACTACAGTCCATATGGTTTTGAAAAAAGCAACAAGAAAATAATGCGTTGATCTCTGCATATTCTGTGTGCGCATGTAATATCCATACACGATTGATCATGCATAGGAATAGATATGGAAGTACAGATTTCTCCTTACCTTGGGCAAACTCTCCAAGTAAGCATCTGGGGTTTCCATTTCAGCTAGCACTCTACTATTGATGGCCATTGCGGCCTTAAGAATCTGATTTGTGCAATCCCGACACTGTTGCAAAGTCTTTCTCACATTTTCAGACAGACCATTTGAGGGGACCTTAGGGAATGGGAGCCACCACTTCTCTTCTTGCCTAGTCGATGGTCTGCCGGAAGAGGAAGACAAGGCACCATCGTCAGAATCAGCAACAATTATCCCTTGGTCAACATAGTAAAACTCAGAACCGTTGAATCCGTCAAGAATGCTAAGCAGCATTGCATCCAGTTTCTTGAGTGCCGGCAGGCTTACATACAGATCAGAGCGCGGCCGAGTGACCATTACCTCAAAGGTCCCACCACCAGGGAAATCTTGTACTGATGGTATGAGCTCAACAATAGAATCACTTACAGACAATAGCCAATCCATCTCTCGGCACCACATTGCCTTCTTCTGGGGAGCCAACGGCTCCAACTTCCACAACTCCCGGAATACGGTGGCTGCCAATGAAACCGAATGAAAAGAGACTTAAAACTAATTGGACAACTGAAGGGGACGTATAGCAATGTGTTTTTTAATACTAAAACCGTAAAAAGGGTATTAGGGGAAATTGTTAGGAAGCCAGGATTCGAAAAACCAAGAAGACCAGAGTTTGCACAAACCAGAAAGATTTGTGATGGCATTGGAAATAGCAAGCGCAGTACAGACTCCCTTGCCTCCGCCGGACATATCTTCTCCGAGCAGAAGCTTTGCAAACCGCTCCTTCATCAATTCAACTTCTGCATATGGCACAAATAAATGGTAGTATACAAATGTATAAATCTGCAGTTGCCCTCTGGCAAAGCTTCATTCTGTTTTCCCCCAATTAGAGCGGGAAAAAATTGACCAAGATACAAGTCCTAAGCCTTCAAATTTTACACCAATTACTTGCCTGCATTTAAAAAGCTCAATTCTTCATACCACCCACATGAATCAATAAGTAAACCCAAAAGGTTCGATTTTGCATTGCAATTGTTTCCCCCATTTCCTTGCATTATATACAGTTCTATCTAAGCATTCGAATGCTACGCCAATTACTTGCCTGAATTTAGAAAGCTCAATTCTTTATACTACCCACATGGATTAATAAGGACCGGAAAGTTCCAAATTTTGCATTACAAACATTCCAAAGTAAAACGAACTAACCAGACAACTTGGCATCGGATTTCTCCGTTAGTGTCGGCGGAACGACGAGACGTCGTCCACCTACCGCCGGCAAAACAAAGGGTATGGGCGGCTGTTGACAACAGAAAATGTCAGCAAAGTCGGGTCCAGATGGAGGCGAAGAAATCAGAGAAGTGGAAGCAGCAGGAGCTTGGCGAGCGTACTGCCGACAAGAAAAGCCACTGGAGCTTTCGGACTCACTGACGTCGGCACTCAAGCTGTAACTGTCGAACCGCTCGCTCAACTGCTCCAACTCATCATCCTCGGACGAGATGCCGATGCTCCCCATCGATCAAGGAAACTCAAACCCCCAACAAACAAAATCACACTGTCTCTCACTCTCTCTTTTAGTCTTCGCTGAGGAAAGGGAAAGTGGAAAGATCAAAGATTAGCGCTAAATTTATATGTCTACCGTTATAGCTGGTTGCTTTTTGTTTATATAAATTTACTAAATTATTTAGAGACGTATAATTTGGCAGTTGGTTTAGGTCAGGGTCGTAAATTGCATTTGTTTTGTTGCACGGATTGAATTATTTTAGGTGATTTGCAGGTTGCAGTTGCAGCTGCAACTTAAGAATTGTTTAATTTGGTTGTCTCTCCAAATCACTATTAAAGAAAATAAAATAGCGAATTCTGAGATGAATGTGGACGTGCTGCATCCATTGTTTAATGAAAACTTGCTTTTAACTATTGAGATTGAGGTTAATTAATAATCTATAAATAATCTTGTAATTGTGCAACATATTATAACTTAGTAAGAACATTTGTTAACTTAGTAAGATTTGCTCATGGAATCCTATCCTTGTGTGATAATATGATTCCGTGGGCCAGTCTTCTTTTGGCCAGTGGTTAATGGGGCCTGGGCGCCCGCCCAGCCCATTAAGGAAAAGTTTCGGTTCAATCCGTAATATAGAGAGCTAGGTTTGAACTAGGATGTTTAAGGCCCGGCTTGACCTATTTGAGCCAAAAAGAGCCTGGTCCGACTCACATAGGCTCATTTTGAAAGTTTATTTTAGATCACAGTTTATATAAATATACTCAAAATAAGAAGTTATAAGCCACTTGGCCTTAATTCTTTTTAAGAAGTTATACTCAAAATAAGGAGGTCCCAATATTGTTTTATAAAATACGAATATGAATTGGATTAACAAAAAAAAAAATTCGTTACCCTAATTTCATCATGTGCACTATCGTAAAATGACTTGGCCTATGAAAAGTTGATGAATATATTACATGACCCTCGAACCACAAACATGAGAGTTAGGTCCCGTTTGGTATTGTTTTTTTTTTTCCACTAAAAACTGCTTCACTTTAAAACTAACTAGATAAAAGTATTTGGTAAAAATAAAATATACTGTTTATTTTAAAAGTTATGGCATTTAAACAACAACTTTTAAAAGCATTATAGATGTTGCTTTTAAAAAATACTTTTTATAAACAGTATTTTTTAAAAACAGAGTAACTCCAAACTGACCCTCAATCTTAAAACACCGAGATTCAAATTCATGATCTTTGAGCGCTGAAGTCGAGAGCCATGACAATTACATTTTGACTTGTGAGCACCAACACATATTGTAATTGGTCCATAATAACATCTTTTAGGTCCATTATACTTTAATTTGGAATTGGATACGCGTTTATCCAAACAACACATTACTTTGTGTGGTTTGGCTTAGAAGGGCTAGTAGTCAACATTATGGCGACATAAACCAACACACAATGAACACACTTTAGCCCAAATATTCTGGGTGACGCCGTGCGTCCACGCTCGAACCCAAGCGTTCGGCGCAAACAATGTTGTCATTCGCTCGACATGCCACTGCCTTTGTCCGCAATCCCCATTACGCACCTTCCCTTTTCATATACCCATCGTCCTCTATAATAACACCACCGCCTTCAGCCCCTCTCACTCTCAAATCAATTCCAATTCGCTCTCTCTCCTCCTCCTCCTCTTCCTCCTTCCCAAACCCTAGAAACACTAGAAACACTAACGCTATGGGTTCCCTCCATGCCCTAGACGTCTCCTTGCACTACCCTACCGCTCGCCGAGACGAGTCCGTCATCGACGACTACCACGGCGTCAAGGTCGCCGATCCTTATAGATGGTAATTCAAACAAATTAGCTATTTTAATCCGCGACTTTTTTATCTTTCTTTTTTTCAAAGAATTTGATTGAATTATGGGGTTTTTTCATCGTTTAGGCTCGAAGATCCTGACTCGGAAGAGACGAAAGAGTTCGTACAGAAACAAGTGGAATTGACGCAGTCGGTTCTGAAGGAATGCGATACGAGAGGGAAGCTTGGCGAGGAGATCACCAAGCTTTTCGATCACGCGCGTTATGATGCACCTCATAAGCGAGGGAATAAGTACTTCTACTCCCACAACACTGGGCTTCAAGCCCAAAGTGTCCTCTACGTGCAGGTATGCCCTTTGCCTCATAATTTGATCATCAACTGCATATACATTCCTTCTTTCCATATATTCGTCTGTTTCTTTTTCCTTGTATGTGTTTTTGAGGGGGTTTATATGTGGTTTTAGGATAGTTTGGATGGAAAAGCAGAGGTGTTGCTTGACCCCAATACGCTTAGCGAAGATGGGACTGTTTCTTTGAACACTTATTCAATTAGTGAGGACGCCAAGTACTTGGCCTATGCCCTTAGTTCAAGTGGCAGTGATTGGGCGACGATTAAAGTGATGCGGGTTGACGATAAGGCGGTCCAGCCTGAAACCATATCTTGGGTAAGTGCTGAGTTTACACTTGTTTTGATGTATTTAGAAACGAGTGTTATCAGTAAGACGATTTGTCGTTCTGAGCTTACAATTTTTTGTCAATGTTGGTTTCCAGGTCAAGTTTTCGGGCATTTGCTGGACACATGATCATAAAGGGTTTTTCTACAGCCGCTATCCAGCTCCAAAGTAAGTAGCAATCTGTATCTTTACTTTAAAGTGTGACATGTCGATTTTTATGCGGTTATATAATCAGAATGGCTGTTAGTTTGAAACTTCAGTTGTAAAAAATTAATGAATAAAAGTTTTTTTTTTTAAAAAGGACAGAATTGGTGTATGCATTGTTGCTCGACTTATTTGGGGAAGATCTATAGATGGTTAAATGGCTATTGCAAGGCTCTGCTGTGCTTAAGTTTGGGCTGTGAGTATAGCAATGTAGATATGATGTTACAGAGACTAGAAAATTGGAATTTTCTGAGATTACTATTAGGGCAGTGGATAGCTATCTTAGATTTATCTTGAGATTTCCTCGATTGCAAAAGCTATGTAAAATAATGAAATTAAATACTTAGCCTGCTGATTTATTGTGTAGAGAAGGAGAAGATATTGATGCTGGGACAGAGACCAACGCAAATCTTTATCATGAGTTATACTATCATTTTGTGGGTACAGATCAATCAGAAGATGTATTATGCTGGAAGGATTCCGAAAATCCTAAATACTTGTTTGGAGCTGATGTTACAGATGATGGGAAAGTAAGTAGATTTATTATCTTCCTGGCTTTTAGGGGAACTGCTCAACATGTATCGAACTTGCATTATCAGTCACAAATACTGGCTTTTGTCTGTCTAAGGCATTGCCTATGTTTTGTCTAATTGTTTAGATCAGATTTTTGTCTAGCCTAGAAAGAGCAGATTTCTTGTGATATTATTTTGAACTAACTTTTCTTTTATTTTCTTGTAATATGCAGTATATTCTTCTGTACGTTGAGGAGGGTTGCGACCCAGTCAACAAATTTTATTACTGTGACATGTCTGCACTTCCTAATGGGCTTGAAGGTCTAAGGGGGAAAAATGATTTACTGCCAGTTATCAAGGTTATTGATAAATTTGATGCACAGTATCATGTCATTGCAAATGATGACACTGTGTTTACTCTTCTGACAAACAAAGATGCTCCAAAATATAAGTTGGTCCGAGTTGATCTGAAGGAGCCAACTGTTTGGACTGACGTTCTCCCAGAATCTGAAAAAGATGTGCTTGAATCAGCATCTGCTGTAAATGGTACCCAAATGATTGTTAGTTACTTGAGTGATGTGAAGTATGTTGTACAGATAAGGGATTTGAAATCAGGTAACTTGCTGCATCAATTACCGATTGACATTGGATCGGTTCATGGGATTTCGGCAAGACGTGAAGACAGTACAGTTTTTTTTGGGTTTACAAGTTTTCTTACCCCTGGTATAATATATCAGTGCAATCTAGACAATGAAATTCCAGACTTGAAGGTATTTCGCGAAATTACGGTTCCTGGGTTTGAACGCTCTGAGTTCCATGTTGATCAGGTATGAAAAGCTCGTTGCACTGACATTTTAGTGTTGCTAACTTGATCTGACTCTTTATAATCTATCTTCAGTTTGTTATCACATTTTTCTGTATTTCATTCTACTTTGTGATTAGAGCAGTTCTAATATATCTTCAGTTCTCTAGTGTTTGAACCTTCGATTGATGTTTCCTTGATTAAATTTTCCGTTCTCCAGGTATTCATTCCCAGTAAGGATGGCACTAAGATACCAATGTTTGTTGTGGCCAGAAAGAACATTCGTTTGGATGGATCACATCCGTGCTTGCTATATGGATATGGTGGATTTAACATTAGTATTACGCCTTCATTCAGTGTTAGTCGTAGTGTACTTACAAGGCATTTAGGTGTTGTTTACTGCATAGCCAATATCCGTGGGGGTGGAGAGTATGGTGAGGAATGGCATAAAGCAGGCTCCCTCTCTGTAAAGCAAAATTGCTTTGATGACTTCATTTCTGCAGCTGAATACCTTGTATCTGCCGGTTATACCCAACCCAGCAAGTTGTGTATTGAAGGTGGAAGTAATGGTGGGCTGCTCGTTGGAGCTTGCATAAATCAGGTGGTGACATCTTTAGTTTTGTTTACTATGTAAACTGTAGTGAGCGATTAAAGAAAATGAAAAAAAATTGAAAGTTCAAAATTTGCTTTCTTGCAGAGACCTGATCTTTTTGGATGTGCACTGGCTCATGTTGGTGTTATGGATATGCTACGGTTCCACAAGTTTACCATAGGTGAGTTTGCTTCCTTTTAATCCACCAAGTGTTTTCTTTTTCCTTTCTTTTACGGTAGTTTTGTCAACATATGTTTGATTTAGGAGATTTTTTCAGGTCATGCCTGGACTTCTGATTATGGCTGCTCTGACAAGGAGGAACAGTTCCATTGGTTAATTAAGTGAGTAATGTTTTTTTTTTTAACCTTTTTCCCACGTTCTCCTGTTGGTGTTGTTGATGTATCTGATTGCAACTTCCGCTTTTACATATGGCAATTTTTTAAAACTATGTGGTAGTATTTCACTGCCTTGTTTTGCGTCAATTCTGTGATGGATAGTGATGGCATAACTCCAATTCACATCTTCTTCGAACTTCATAAACTTTATTAATTATTTTTCTGGAATGAGTGACTTTTAAGATAAGAGGGATTGTGCACTATGAGTCCTCTGTTCATCGATCTGCTTACTAGGCGGTTTGCAATCACGTTTATTATGTTTCTGGGACAAGCTCAGATTTCTTGGGTTTTCTTATGAGTATAAACATGTGCTTATCTCACCCTACCATACCTTATACTTTCAGGTACTCGCCCTTGCACAATATCAGGAGACCATGGGAACAACATGCAAGCGGACCTCACCAATACCCATCTACCATGCTATTGACTGCGGATCATGACGACCGAGTTGTACCACTACACTCGTTGAAGTTATTGGCGGTTAGTCTCTTCTGTGAACAGAATTACACAAGTCATTATTGAATGCGAGTTTAAACCTTGTGGCCTTAATACGATATCTCATCATGTGTGTATGAATTGTGTGCTTATTTTTGTTCTCAGACCTTGCAATATGTTCTGAGCACAAGTTTGGAGAATAGCCCACAGACAAATCCAATTATTGGTCGCATTGAGTGCAAGGCCGGGCATGGAGCTGGACGTCCGACCCAGAAAATGGTAAGTATCGGATTCGGATGTAAGTTTATGTTTTCATGGTTAGATTATTGGTCGTATCATAATCATTGTATTTATATTTCTGGCTTTTGTATGAACAGATTGATGAAGCAGCTGACCGGTATAGTTTCATGGCTAAGATGTTGGGTGCATCATGGATAGAGTAGATTTTATCAATGCTCGAGAGAAGAGATCAAAAGTCAGCATGCTATTTTTTCAACGGCGAAGATGATCCTATATTCGACTGTAACCTTAATTTTTGGGCCTCCTGTGTTAGCCTAGGCTTTTTATAATATTTATTTTCCTTTAATTTTGAATTTTCTTCTGATGAACAATGGCGGGGCGTAAATTTGAATATTTTTTTAAACTTTAATTTTTTAATTCTTGAATTTTTTGGGGTTCCTTTGTATTATTTTTTCTACGTTTCAACTTTAAAAATCAATAAAAAGTTTTGGGACCTAAAAAATGGTATGATTGCATCCAAAGGTCTTGTAAGATTTTCCTTAGCTCCCACAAAATATTTTATAAAACTTAAAATTTCAATTTTTTCACAAAATCTGTGAGCTATATATATAACTCATGTTTTCAAATTATTTTTGCGAATTTTTACAAGATCCATGATAAGTCAAATTTTGAGTCATTTTCGCTGCACCATATGTTTCCTAAAATTAATTTTGAACATTTGGAAGATTGTCAACACCTAAAATTCTTTTTGGGTTCTCGCTATTAGTTTGTATTAATTTTTCTATATTTCAACTTTAAAAATCAATAAAAAATAGTTATGAGACCTAAAAATGGTATGATCGCATCCAAAAGTCTTGTAACATTTTCCTTAGCTCCCACACAAAATAATTTCTAAAACTTAAAATTTCAATTATTTCACAAAATCTAATGGCCATAACCCATGTTTTAAAATCAATTTTGTGAATTTTTACAAGATTCATGATAAGACAAATTTCAAGTCATTCTCGCTGCACTGGATGTTTCCCAAAATTAATTTTGGACATGTGGAAGATTGTCAACACCTAAAAATCTTTTTGAGGTTCCCGCTATTAGTTTGTATTAATTTTTCTATATTTCAACTTTACAAATCAATTAAAAATAGTTCCGGGACTAAAAAATGGTACAATCGCATCCAAAAGTCTTATAACATTTTCCTTAGCTCCCAAGCAAAATATTTTCTAAAACTTAAAATTTCAATTTTTTCACAAAATCTGTGAGCTACCCACGTTTTAAAATTAGTTTTGTGAATTTTTACAAGATTCATTATAAGCCAAATTTCGAGTCATTCTTGCCGTACCACGTGTTTTCTAATATTAATTTTGGACATTTGGAAGATTGTTGACACCTAAAAATCTTTTCGGGGTTCCCGCTATTTGTTTGTATTAATTTTTTTATGTTTCAACTTTAAAAATCAATAAAAAATAGTTTTGGGACCTAATAAATGGTAGGACCGCATCCAAAAGTCTTGTAACATTTTCCTTAGCACCCACGCAAAAAATTTCCTAAAACTTAAAATTTCAATTTTTTTCACAAAATCTATGAGCTATAATCCACGTTTTCAAATCAGTTTTGCAAATTTTTACAAGATTTATTATTAGCCAAATTTCGAGTCATTCTAGCCACACCACATGTTTCCTAAATTTAATTTTGGACATTTGGAAGATTGTTGACACCTAAAAGTCTTTTTGGGTTATTGCAATTAGTTTGTATTTTTTTTTCTATATTTAT
The DNA here is from genome assembly GCA_018257905.1 of Gillenia trifoliata. NCBI lineage: Eukaryota > Viridiplantae > Streptophyta > Magnoliopsida > Rosales > Rosaceae > Gillenia > Gillenia trifoliata. Next base: position 463,611 of record CM031087.1, on the reverse strand, counting down.
ACTTTAAAAATAAATAAAAATAGTTTCGGGACCTAAAAAATGGTACGATCGCATCCAAAAGTCTTGTAACATCTTCCTTAGCTCCCACGCAAAATATTTCCTAAAACTTAAAATTTCAATTTTTCGCAAAATCTATGGGCTACCCATGTTTTCAAATCAGTTTTGTGATTTTTTACAAGATTCATTATAAGCCAAATTTAGAGTCATTCTCGCCGCACCACATGTTTCCTAAAATTAGTTTAGGACATTTGGAAAGTTATCGACATCTAAAAATCTTTTTTGGGTTCTCGCTATAAGTTTGTATTACTTTTTAAGTATTTCTACTTTAAAAATCAATAAAAAATAATTTTTGGGACCTTATGAAGGGTAGGATCGCATCCAAAAGTCTTGCAACATTTTCCTTAGCTCCCAGGCAAAATATTTCCTAAAACTTAAAATTTCAATGTTTTCACAAAATCTATGAGCTATAACCCACGTTTTCAAATCATTTTTGTAATTTTTTTCAAGATTCATTATAAATCATATTTCGAGTCATTCCTGCCGCACCACATGAATCCTAAAATTAATTTAGGACATTTCTATATTTCTACTTTAAAAATAAATAAAGCATAGTTTTCGCACCTAAAAAATGGTACGATTGCATCCAAAAGTCCTATAACATTTTCCTTAGCTCCCACGCAAAATATTCCTAAAACTTAAAATGTCAATTTTTTCACAAAATCTGTGAGCTATAACCCACGTTTTCAAATCATTTTTGCGAATTTTTACAAGATTCATTACAAGCGATATTAAGAGTCATTCTCGCCGCACCACATGAATCCTAAAGTTAATTTAGGACATTTGGAAGATTGTCGACACCTAAAAATCTTTTTGGGGTTCACTTTAATAGTTTGTTTTAATTGTTATATATTTCTAATTTAAAAATCAATAAAAAATAGTTTTGCGACTTTAAAAATGGTGCGATCGCATCCAAAAGTCTTGTAACATTTTCCTTAGCTCCCACGCAAAATATTTTCTAAAACTTGAAATTTTAATTTTTTCACAAAATCTATGAGCTACCCACGTTTTCAAATCATTTTTGAGAATTTTTACAAGATTCATTAGAAGCAATATTACGAGTCATTCTTGCCGCCGCCCGGAATCTCGTTGGAAACTGGGTTTTTCGCCGAAAAATTTCAAAAGTTTGTAACTCAGTCAAAAATCAACCATTTCACTCGTGTAATGTGTCAAAATGAAGTTAGGAAGATAGGGAATATAAATTTACCTATTTCGTGGCCGGCTTGAAAGTGAACTTTCGGAAATCGTCGATTCCGAGGTAGATTCCAGCATGCATGACTTGAGAAATACTCTAGGACTCACGAGGAGTCGATTGAGGGTCACCACGAGGCCGATCGTGGCCAGTATTGCCGGGAAACTCGTTGGGAAAACTAGAGACTTCGCCGACGTTTAGTGCAGTCGAGAATCGAGGCTTTTGAACAGGTTTGCAGGTTAGGTATGGTGAATTGGAGGTGGTTCGTGATGGTGGTTTGGGGTGTGGTGGCTCACGGTGAAGGGTGGCGGATTGGTGGCTCTCAGGGAAGAAAAATGAGCGAGAGAGATGGAGGGAGAGAAATAAGAAAATGCAGACCGAGAGTGAGGGAAAGCAAGGGAAGGAAATGGCAGTGACAGTAGGTGCGTCCCACTATATCCAAAACTTAAAATTTAAAAACACAGTTCTCATTAAAATTACGAGAACGCCTTTGAGATTAACGTCCCGTAGAACCTTCGTTCGAACTCCGAATGTCGTTCCATTCGTGTCCATGTGTTCATATCGATGAGTACAACAAGAAAACGTTAAGAAATGGGTCGTACAAGTCACGGCACAAAAGTCAACCATTGCCCAACCAAGGGCATTTTGGTCATTTCCCACTTTCGAGAATAAAATACTAAAAATTTCGGGACGAGTTGTATCAGCTATAACCCACGTTTTAAAATCATTTTTGCTAATTTACAAGATTCATTATAAACAATATTTTGAGTCATTCTTGTCGCACCACATGTTTTCTAAAATTAATTTACAACATTTCGAAGATTGTCGACGCCGAAAAATCTTTTTGGGGTTCCCGTTATTAGTTTGTATTAATTTTTTTATGTTTCAACTTTAAAAATAAAAACAAAATAGTTTGGGGACCTAATAAATGGTACAATCGCATCCAAAAGTCTTGTAACATTTTCCTTAGCTGCCACGCAAACTAAAACTAAAAGTTTGTAACCCACGTTTTCATATCAGTTTTGCGAATATTTACAAGATTAATTATAAGCAATATTACGAGTGATTCTCGCCGCACCACATGAATCCTAAAATTAATTTAGGACATTTGGAAGATTGTCGATACCTAAAAATCTTTTTGGGGTTCACTCTATTAGTTTGTATTAATTTTTATATATTTCTAATTTAAAAATCAATAAAAAATAATTTTGGGACATTAAAAATGGTACGATCGCATCCAAAAGTCATGTAACATTTTCCTTAGCAGCCACGCAAAATATTTCCTAAAACTTAAATTTTCAATTTTTTCACAAAATCTGTGAGCTATATTCACGTTTTCAAATAATTTTTGCGAATTTTTACAAGACTCATTATAAGCAATATTACGAGTCATTATCGCCGCACCACATGAATCCTAAAATTAATTTAAATTAGGACATTTCGAAGATTGTCGACACCTAAAAATCTTTTTGGGGTCCACTCTCTTAGTTTGTATTAATTTTTATATATTTCAAATTTAAAAATCAATAAAAAATAGTTTTGGGACTTTAAAAAAGGTACGATCACATCCAAAAGTCTTGTAACGTTTTTTTTAGCTCCCACGCAAAATATTCCCTAAAACTTAAAATTTTAATTTTTTCACAAAATCTGTGAGCCACGTTTTCAAATCATTTTTGAGAATGTTTACAAGGTTCATTAGAAGCAATATTCGAGTCATTCTCACCGCACCACATGAATCCTAAAATTAATTTAGGACATTTGAAAGATTGTCAACACCTAAAAATCTTTTTGGCGTTCCCTCTATTATTTGTATTCATTTTTATATATTATTACTTTAAAAATCAATAAAAAAGGTTTCTGCACCTAAAAAATGGTACTACCGTATGTAATAGTCTGTGAACATTTTCCTTAGCTCCCACGCAAAATATTTCCTAAAACTTCAAATTTCATTTTTTTAACAAAATCTGTGAGCTATAACCCTCGTTTTCAAATCAATTTTGCTAATTTTTACAAGATTCATTATAAGCAACATTTCGAGTCATTCTTGCCGCACCACATGTTTTCTAAAATTAATTTAGGACATTTCGAAGATTGTTGACGCAGAAAAATCTTTTTGGGTTCCTGCTGTTAGTTTGTATTAATTTTTATATATTTCTAATTTAAAAATCAATAAAAAATAGTTTTGGGACATTAAAAATGGATCACATCCTTCTTGTAACATTTTCCTTAGCTGCCACGAAAAATATTTCCTAAAACTTAAAATTTCAATTGTTTTTCACAAAATCTGTGAGCTATAACCCACTTTTTCAAATAATTTTTTTACAAGATTCAGTATGAGCAATATTAAGAGTCATTCTCCCTGCACCACATGAATCCTAAAGTTAATTTAGGACATTTGGAAGATTGTCGACACCTAAAAATCTTTTTGGGGTTCACCCTATTAGTTTGTTTTAATTTTTATATATTTCTAATTTAAAAATCAATAAAAAATAATTTTGGGACTTTAAATATGGTGCTATCGCATCCAAAAGTCTTGTAACATTTTCCTTAGCTGCCACACAAAATATTTCCTAAAACTTAAATTTTCAATTTTTTCACAAAATCTGTGAGCTATAACCCACGTTTTCAAATCATTTTTACGAATGCTTACAAGATTCATTATAAGTCATATTTCGAGTCATTCTCGCCGCACCACATGAATCCTTAAATTAATTTACGACATTTGGAAGATTGTCAACACCTAAAAATCTTTTTGGGGTTTCCTCTACTAGTTTGTTTAAATTCTCCTATATTTCTACTTTAAAAATCAATAAAAAATAGTTTCCGCACCTAAAAAATGGTACAATCGCATCTAAAAGTCTTGTAACATTTTCCTTAGCTCCCACGCAAAATATTTCCTAAAACTTAAAATTTTAATTTTTTCACAAAATCTGTGAGCTATAACCCACGTTTTCAAATCAATTTTGACAATTTTTACAAGATTCATTAGAAGCAATATTTCGAGTCATTCTCGCCGCACCACATGAATCCTAAAATTAATTTAGGACATTTGGAAGATTGTCGACACCTAAAAATCTTTTTGGCGTTCCCTCTATTATTATTATTATTAATTTTTATATTTTTACTTTAAAAATCAATATAAAAAGTTTCCACACCTAAAAAATGGTACTACCGTATGTAAAAGTCTGTGAACATTTTCCTTAGCTCCCATGCCAAATATTTCTTAAAACTTAAAATCTCTACTAGTTTGTTTTAATTCCCCTATATTTCTACTTTAAAAATCAATAAAAAATAGTTTCCGCACCTAAAAAATAGTACGATTGCATCCAAAAGTCTTGTAACATTTTCCTTAGCTGCCGCGCAAAACATTTCCTAAAACTTAAATTTTCAATTTTTTCACAAAATCTGTGAGCTATAACCCACGTTTTGAAATTATTTTTGCAAATTTTTACAAGATTCATTATAAGCCATATTTCGAGTCCTTCTCGCCGCACCGCATGAATCCTAAAATTAATTTAGGACATTTGGAAGATTGTCGACACCTAAAAATCTTTTTGGGGTTTCCTCTACAAGTTTGTATTAATTTTTATATATTTCTACTTTAAAAGTCAATAAAAAATAGTTTTGGGACTTAAAAAATGGTACGATCGTTACAAAAGTCTTGTAACATTTTCCTTAGCTCTCACGCAAAATATTTCCTAAAACTTAAAATTTCAATGTTTTCACAAAAGTTGTGAGCTATAACTTACGTTTTCAAATCATTTTTACGAATATTTACAAGATTCATTATAAGTCATATTTCAAGTCATTCTTGTTACATCCCGTCCCTAACTTTATTGTATTTTATTCCCCGATGGTGTAAATTGACGAAAATTGCCTTGGAGGCTTAGTGAGTCCTACGTGGACAATTACTTCCTATCAACTTAATTTCGTACTTTTAGCGTACTTTTCAGCTTGTACACTTCGTTATGAACCCGTAGATGCGAACGGGATATTTTTCGGACTTGTAACGGACAAGTTACGAATAAGGGCAATTTGGTAATTTACCAAATTGCGGTATTTTTCTGAAACAGCGGATTGAACTTCTGGGCTGTCTTCCCGTGGTTTCAGTTGAAACCAAGGTGCTCTACACCTCTGTAAATTTCAGACTTTGGGTTGCATGCTTGTCTGCATGCAAGTGTTTATGCCTTTAAAACCTTCTACCCGTGTAGGATTCTTCACCCACTTCACCAAATCAATCTGCCTACTCTCTGTCCCACTCTCTGCTCTCCCTTCACTTGTGTCTGTGTGAGAAACCTTTCTCACATATTGCATGCAGATCACATACACGCACTGACTGTGCAAACTTGCAGAAACCAAACGCACCCAAAACCTTTCTAGACACCCCGAGCCACTACCACCACCATTCTCGGCCTTCCCTCGAACAAACCTTGTTCCTGTGCATCACCATCATCATCCTCATCAAATTTGAGCCACGGTGAGCCCAGAAACCTAGCCAAAACTAGTGAACCAAAACTCACAATTTCTCCGGCGAAGTCTCCTCGGCCAAATACCTCGATCCAGGCCTCGAACCTACCCAAAACCACCACATTCGAGCTCTTGAGAGCCTTGGGAACACAACCCAAGGCCTGCATGTGAAAGTTTCATTGAGATCGATGAGTTTCACAATTGGCCGATTCTTTCGAGGCCATTTTTGGCCATCTCCGACCACTTTTTGGGTCCCTAGTAGGTAAATTCGAAACCCTCTCGTCCTTAGCTTCAATTTGACACCAATTTCATGAAAAATGGTTGAGTTTTGAAGAAGTTTGAAAAATTCCAGATTTTCAGCGACATTTTCCAGATTTCGGCGCCGGCGAGCGGCAGACGGCGGCTGAAAGTTGCAGCGGTCACCGAAGGAGTGACGTCATCGAACCCAGTCCTGACGTCAGCAACCCGGTCTATGACGTCAGCAGATCCGGTCCAACCGGTCCAACCGATGGAATATTCCAAAGGTATATTCCGTTTAAACCTTAATGCCGTCAAGGAATATTCCGTAATGCCGTTAGAGAATATTTCGTCAGTCAAACAGAATATTTCGTTAAAGTTAACGGCATGCCGTTAACTTTAACGGCGAGTGAACAGTGGCGCGTGAGCGCTCGTGTGGGCGCTTGAGCGCGTGTGGGCGTGTGACTGTGCGTGGGCGCGCGTGACGGTGTGTGCTGCCTTGTGGCGACTCGTAGAGCCCCGTGGCGGCGCATGGCAGCGCGTGGCAACGCGTGAACCACTTTTCCAACGATTTCAAGTCCCGAAACGAGCAAACAAAGGGGAGTTCGAGTCTTTTCCTTATTTAAAATTGGAATAGACTTGTTTAATGATTAGTTTAGTAACTTCCCATATAGGTGAGACCTATCCTGAGAAGCTACGAGCTCAAGCGAGGTACGGAGGCTATGATCCGACTACTTACCAGTGAGTGGGCCCTTTCTTTACTCCAAATATTATATTATTATGTGTTTTAAATGTGATTTCCATGACCTTGTATAGCATGCCATGTTTTATAAATTGATATATGTTTTATATGACACTTTGTGACTTATTATTCATCCGCTTTTGGTTTTATTGGAATAAATTATGGCATGTCTATACGTTTTGGTAAATTATTACATATCATGCATATTGCACGGTGTTAGCACTGTCCAGGCCAGGACCAGCTTCACGTATATGTTCACACGCACCGACACACTCACTTTGGATCCATCGTCGGTGCCAGCCTGTTCTAGGTCGTCTTGGCGACTCGACTTGTTGTGACGCGCTTAACGCCAGCTTCACGTGCATGTAGTGCTAGAGCGTAATTTATTAAACACCCAGCTTGTCATGTAGCTACTTTCTGCATGACTTGTGTGCATTGATTATGCGATAAGTAATGTGATATTTTATACTGCTGTTGATATCTTTTTACCCGTATCCATGTGGGCGTAGGCCCGTTTATTTCGTTATTACCAGTACTGTTAGTAAACTTATATTTTCAGTAAACTACGAGTTTTACAGCGAGGGGTTATTCTAAACTTTTGAAAAGGTTTTATAAAACTGTACTTGGCCCACTCACCTTTGTTTTTCGCCCTTCTAGGACCTAGATTTTAGTTGGCAGACGAGACCGGGTGGCTGTTGATGATATTACTGTTTTTACCCTCAGTGGAAGTATGTTAATTTTCTTTTCAGTTCTCTGCTATATCCATCCTACGGGATGGGAATAATATTTTAACTACTGCACCTAGCTATGATATTTATGTATTCATGGGTCTTAACCCGCACCATACACTTCCGCTCTGTATTTCTATAAATTTTAGCATAACTCTTATTTAATTTCCTTCTTTATTCTCTATCAATTTCTTATGACTTCGTCACTCCTCTGGAGTGATGGTCAGCACGCCTCGATAACCGGTGTCCACCTGGATATTCGGGTCGGGGTGTGTCAATTCTCGCCGCACCACATGAATCCTAAAATTAATTTACAACATTTGGAAGATTGTCGACACCTAAAAATCTTGTTGGGGTTTCCTCTACTAGTTTGTTTTAATTCACCTATATTTCTACTTTAAAAATCAATAAAAAATAGTTTCCGCACCTAAAATATGGTACGATTGCATCCAAAAGTCTTCAAACATTTTCCTTACCTCCCACACAACATATTTTGTAAATTAAAAGTTCAATTTTTTCACAAAATCTGTGAGCTATAACTCACGTTTTCAAATCATTTTTGCGAATTTTTACAAGATTCATTATAAGCAATATTTTGAGTCATTCTCACCACACCACATGAATCCTAAAATTAATTTAGGACATTTCAAAGATGGTCGACACCTAAAAATCTTTTTGGGGTTCCCTCTATTAGTTTGTATTAATTTTTACTTTAAAAACCAATAAAAAAAGTTTCCGCACCTAAAAAATGGTACTACCGTATCTAAAATCTGTGAACATTTTCCTTAGCTCCCACGCAAAATATTTTCTAAAACTTAAAATTTCATTTTTTTTCACAAAATATGTGACCTATAACCCACGTTTTCAAATCATTTTTGCTAATTTTTACAAGATTCATTATAAGCAATATTTCGAGTCATTCTCGCCGCACCACATGTTTTCTAAAATTAATTTAGGACATTTCGAGGATTGTTGGCGCCTAAAAATCTTTTTGGGGTTCCCGTTATTAGTTTGTATTAATTTTTCTATGTTTCAACTTTAAAAATAAATGGTACGGTCGCATCCAAAAGTCTTGTAACATTTTCATTAGCTCCCCATGCCAAATATTTCCTAAAACTAAAAGTTTTAATTTTTCACAAAATCTATGGGATGTAACGCACGTTTTCAAATTAGTTTTGCAAATTTTTACAAGATTTATTATAAGCCAAGTCCGCACCACATGTTTCCTAAAATTAATTTAGGACATTTGGAAACCTAAATATTTTGTTGGGGTTTCCGCTATTAGTTTGTATTAATCTTTCTATACTCCAACTTTAAAAATCAATAAAAAATAGTTTAAGGACCTAATAAATGGTACGATGGCATCCAAAAGACTTGTAACATTTTTCTTAGCTCTGAAGCAAAATATTTCCTAATACTCAAAATTTCAATTTTTTTTCACACAATCCGTGAGTTATAACCTACGTTTTCAAATCATTTTTACGAATGTTTACAAGATTCATTATAAGTCATATTTCGAGTCATTCTCCGGCACACCACATGAATCGTAAAATTAATTTAGGACATTTGGATGATTGTCGACACCTAAAAATTCTTTTGGGGTTTCCTCTACTAGTTTGTTTTAATTCTCCTATATTTCTACTTTAAAAATCAATAAAAAATAGTTTATGCACCTAAAAAATGGTACGATCACATCCAAAAGTCTTGTAATATTTTCCTTAGCTCCCACTCAAAATATTTCCTAAAACTTAAAATTTCAATTTTTTTCAGAAAATTTGTGAGCTACACGTTTTCAGATTAGTTTCGCAAATTTTTACAATATTCGTTGGAATCCAAATTTCAAGTCATTCTAGCCGCACCGCATGTTTCTTAAAATTAATTTAGGACATTAAGAAGATTTTCAACTGTTAAAACTCTCTTTGGGGCCAATATATTAGTTTATCTATTTTTTAACTTTAAACATCAATAACAAAATAGATTTAGGACCTACTAAATGGTACGAACGCATCGAAAAATCTTGTAACTAAACATTAATTTCAATTTTTTTCACAAAATCTATGAGTTATAACCCACATTTTCAAATCGGTTTCACCAATTTTTATAGCATTTATTATACGACAAATTTCAAGTCATTCTCGCTCCACCACATGTTTAATAAAATTAATTAGGACATTCTGAAAATTTTTGACATCTAAAAATTTCTTTGGGACCCCTCAATTAGTTTTTTAATAATTTTCTTATTTTTAAACTTTCGAAAGGTACAATCGCATCCAATGATCTTGTAACATTTTCCTATTTGGGGCTTAGCTATTAGTTTATATTAAGTTTTCTATTTTTCAACTTTAAAATTAATATATATATATATATTTGGGACCTAATAAATGGTAAGATCACATCCAAAAGTCTTATAACATTTTTCTTAAGGACAATACTTGGGTACTCACTAGTGAGTACCCTATATACTCACTTTTTGATTTGGCCAAATCAAAAGATGACATGTGTTTTTTATGTTTAAAAGCCCAAGAAAAATTAAATAACATATATTTTATTTTTTAAAACAATAAAATATGTGTTAAAATATTATTGGACCAAATTCAAAAAGTAAGTATATGGGGTACTCACTAGTGAGTACCTAAGTATTATCCTTTTCTTAACTCCCATGCAAAATGTTTTCTAAAACTTAAAATTTCAATTTTTTCACAAAATTTGTGAGCTACCCACATTTCCAAATTGATTTTGCGAATTTTTACAAGATTCATTATAAAAAAATTTTGAGTCATTCTTGATGCACCACATGTTTCCTAAAATTAATCTAGGCCATTCCAAAGATTTTTGACACCTAAAAATTTCTTTGGGGACCCCGTTATTCGTTTTAATTAATTTTTCTATTTTTCAACTTTAAAAATTTACTTTCGAGACCCAAAATGGTACAATAGCATCCAAAGATCTAGTAAAATTTTCCATAGCTCTGTCGCAAAATATTTTCTAAACAAAAATTTTCAATTTTTTTACAAAATCTATAAGTTATAACCCACGTTTTGAAATCGATTTTGCAAATTTTTACAAAATACTTCATAAGCCTAGTTTCGAGTTATTATCACCCGACTATGTTTCCTACAGTTAATTTAGGACATTTCAAACATTTTCGACACCTAAAAATATCTTTGGTGCCCACCTATTTTCTTTCATATTAGTTTTTCTATTGTTAAAATTTAAAAATCCATAAAAGGCACTTTCAGGACCCAATAAATGGTACGATTGCATCCATAGACCTTCTAACATTTTCCTTAACTCCCCCGCAAAAGATTTTCTAAATCTAATAATATCAATATTTTCAGAAAATCTAAGTTACAACTCGCTTTTTTAATTGATTTTGCGATTGTTTACAAAAGACATTATAAGCCATTTTTCGAGTCATTCTCGCCACACCACATGTTTTCTAAAATTAATTTAGGACATGGGTCCATTGAAAGATTTCCTTAGCTCCAAGCAAAAGATTTCCTAAAACTAAAAATTTCAACTTTAAAAATCTATAAAAAAAAAATACCTTATTTTGTCGACTATAAAAAATACGTTTGGGGTCCATATAATGGTAAGATCGCATTAATATTATTAGGCCCTTCATGCAAACATGGGTCTAAGAGCAACTCCAGTGTAGGAGCCCTCACTCTAGGCTATTCGCTATTTAATCCACTCAGTGAACAGTAACTGCCCTTAATGAACAGTGCATTCCTCTGACAATTGTTTTTTGCATCTCCACCCCTGCACTAGAGTTGCCCTGACAATTGGCAATAAAATATTAGTATTTTTTTTATTTATAAATAATACATAATAATTTTATTTGTAATTTCGGATAAGATTTTTAATCGTTCTTGTTGCGCCACGTGTCATTATCCGAAAAGCCAATAGCAATAAAATATTTGTATTTTTTTGTTTATAAAATAATTTTATTTGTTATTTCGAATAAGATTTTTAATCATTCTCGTTGCGCCACGTGTCACTATCCGCAAAGACAATTGTTGGTGATGGATTTCTGATAAGATTTTTAATCGTTGTCATTGTGCCACGTGCCATTATCTAAAAAGACAATTATTGGTGATGAATTTTTGATAAGATTTTTAACCAATCACGTCGTGCCACGTGTCACAATCCGATTACAATCATTGATGATAGATTTCCACCAGATTTTTAATGAATGACAGCATGCCACGTGGCATTATCTACAACTTAATCCTTTCTGAATCCTCCATATAATCCACCATCCATCCTAAAAAATCTCACACCAATTACCTCAAGATCTCTATCATTATTCATAGTTTATGCTTCCTTCTTCATCAAAATTCCTATCATTATTCATAGTTTCTGCTTCCTTCCTACAATGTCTTCTTCTTCAAAGATGATGTGGGAAATCGATCAAGAAAAGAAAGAATTGTTTAACCAATCAGAAGGAATGTTCAATGTCGGGGATTGGGTATTGTAGTTCAAAGTAGTTGAGAAAATATGGAATTGTGGTTCAAACAAAATGACTACTGTTGCAGGTACAAATTGGACGCTTCTTGAAGATGTTGCGTTGTGTGCTAGTTGGGTTCAAATCACTCATGAATCGCTTTCGGGTAATGAGACGCAGTTGCGAGAAATGTGGAGTCTTATTCATCCCACTTATCTAGAGAAAATGGGTGGGCAAAGAACCAAAGATTCGTTGTCTAGCCATTGGAAATTACTTGGCCAATCGTTTAGTACGTGGAGAGACGCCTTGACACAAGCTAGTGCTAATCTTCGAAGTGGGGAAAATTTAGTGGATCAGGTAACAATTTATTATTTATTTGTTTGTATTATTTAATTGTTAGGTACTTTCATTATAATTATTTGTTAGCTACTTTCATTATAATTATTTGTTACCTAATTTCATTATAATTATTTATTCTCCAACATTGTATAGGAACTTCAAGCACAAGCTTGGTATGGTGCCAAAACCAAAAGCAAAAAAAAAAAAACATTCACCCGGTTTGAATGTTGGAATATTGTCAAAGATTGTCCTAAATTCAAAGTTGTGCTTGTTGGTCCAGAAGTTTTCACGAACAACACCCTTTTACACTCTACACCCGATCATGCCTCGCATAATCATGATGAAGATGATGCAGAAGAAGTGCCAGAAACGCCTCTCGTTGAACAAGCGTCGGGGTTGACTCGTTTTCCAATTAGGCCTCAAGGTAAGAAGGCTTCAAAGAGAAAAGGTAATGCTTCCAAGAATAATTATGCAAAGTATATGGAAGACCTTGCCCGCCAAGGTGAATTGACTTTGGCCCGGAAAATGGCTAAATTTAAGGCTGATAAGGCTAGAGAGGATGCAAAAGCTGCAGCTATGAGAAAAAATTTGAAGTTGATCAGAGAAAGAGAACTACTTCGGCAAGAAATAAAGCATAGCAGACAAGAAAGAATGGCTCAACGAGATCGTGACATTATGAAGGAGCCTTTAGAAGGGAAGTCTCCAAACTCTAAATATTTTTAGAAGTTAGAGAAGGGAAGTCTCCACATCCTTTGCAGTTCATGGACGTGGCACTGTTTTGACAAACAATTCCCACCTTGGGTAAATGCCATCTGCTAAGTAGTATGACCCGTCGTACATACGTATGTTAACCCAATATGTGACTTTTGGTGTCTTTCCTTGAAAGACTTCGTTGAACACTGGGGATTGGGCAAGGACATTGAGATCATTTTGAGCTCCCGGAACCCCAAAAAAGGCGTGCCAAATCCATGTATCAAAAGATGCCACCGCCTCCAAAATGATACTTTTTGATCCTTTTATGTCCCCATAAGCACCTTGCCATGCACTTGGACAGTTTTTCCAAGTCCAGTGCATACAATCAATGCTTCCAATCATCCCTAGAAAACCTCGCATCTCGCCGTTCTTCAGAAGCCTTTGCAAGTCCATATGAGTAGGTCTCCGGAGGTACTCTGCGGTGTAGATAGATTCGATTGCCGAGCAAAATCTCATCAGGGACTCAAGAATGGTTGATTTTCCCATCCTCGTTATCTCGTCTACTTGGTCTGCAGCTGCTCCATATGCAAGCATTCGCAAGGCAGCATTAATTTTTTGCTCAGGCAGGAGACCCTTAGCACCAAAAGCATCCGGCTTTTGCACAAAGTAAGAATCATGGTTGCAAACAACGTCCATGATTTAGTTGAACAAATGTCGTTCCATTTTAAAACGACGTCGGAAGTACGTATCAGGGAATGCATTGTTACTGGCAAAATAATCGTCCAAGAGCTCCTGACCTCATCGTTGCCTGTTTCTATCAATGTTTACAGCATGGTTGGGCCTGCAGATCTGAGCCATAACTTGGATGACTCAATGGGAATGTGAGGCTCCTGCCATTCTTGATTTGTCATCTCTCCGTCTATGCTCGTCATCCTCTTCCATCTCATTTTAGGCCCAATCCCCGGCATTGAACATTCCTTCTGGTTGGTTAAACAATTCTTCATCTTCTTAATCGATTTCCCACATCATCTTTGAAGAAGAAGAAGAAGACATTGTAAGAAGGAAACATAAACTATAAATAATTATAGGAATTTTGGTGAAGAAAGAAGCATAAACTATGAATAATGATAGAGATTTTGGTGAAGAAGGAAGCAAAAACTATGAATAATAATAGAGATCTTGAGAAAATTGGTGTGAGATTTCTAAGGATGAATGGTGGATTATATGGAGGATTCAGAAAGGATTAGGTTGTAGATAATGTCACGTGGCATGCCGTCATTTGTTAAAAATCTGGTGAAAATCTATCCTCAATGATTGTAATCGGATTGTGACACGTGGCACGACGTGATTGGTTAAGAATCTTATCGAAAATCCATCACCAATAATTGTCTTTTCAGATAATGACATGTGGCGCAACGACAACAATTAAAAATCTTATCAAAAATCCATCACCAATAATTGTATTTGCAAATAATAACATGTGGCGCAACGAGAACGATTAAAAATCTTATCTGAAATAACAAATAAAATTATTTTGAATTATTTTATAAATAAAAAAATACAAATATTTTATTGCTATTGGTTTTTCGGATAATGACACGTGGCACAACGAGAACGATTAAAAATCTTATTCAAAATTACAAATAAAATTATTATGTATTATTTTATAAATAAAAAAAATACTAATATTTTATTGCCATTTGCTAGGGCAACTCCAGTTCAGGGGCGGAGATGCAAAAGGCAATTGCCAGGGAAATGCACTGTTCATTAGGGGCAGTTACTGTTCGCTAGGTGGATTAAATAGTGAATAGCCTGGGGGGAGGGCTCCTACACTGAAGTTGCTCTTATTTGGAGATAAGTGAAAGAAAGGATCAACCTTAAGGGCCATAGCCAATTCAGTGGGACTAAGGACTTACGCAGGCACAACATTTTTCTGCCCAAAAAAGAAAATTCAATCAAATTCTTTGGGACTAAGGACTATCCCTAACATCACTAAATACACATCTTAACATAGTATTCCTAAAGCATAGGGGACGCACATATTTTTGGGCTTATTTGGCCAATAATTACAACTTTGGGCTGAAAACTTATCGGGCCTGAAGAGGTGATTGGACCTATAAAAATTTTATGACGCAAGTTCAACCCCAGGAGAGCCACTTTGTCAACTAGGAGACATCTAGGGAGCTCAAAAAGCCCAACTTATGAAGCACATTCTACGCCGTATTATCAAATGGATATCACCAAAGCAAAAATAGAAGACAAAGAAAACAAGAACACAATATAAATCACCGTATATGAATGTGCCGGATAAAGTCATTGCCGAAGTGATTCATCTTCTGCGTCGTCTAGTTCCATAAGCTTAGATGAACCCCAAAAAGCCGCAGCTGCAGCAGGGTGGTTTTATAGAATAACGGTCCTGCAAGGCCAACGCAGTTTTCAAACCCGACAATGGAAAGTAAGATAAGAAGGAATGAAAGAATATTCGTCAGGGTCAACCTCATTCAGTGAGAAAACAGTCCATTTTCACATCTGTTACATCAAGCCGCAGTATCTCTGCTCTACAACTTAAAATTGATCCAATGCTGCCAAAAACAATATTGTCATCATCAATGATTGGTCAAATTCAAGTTAAAGAAATGAAATAATTTCACTGCAAACGTCTCTAACTCTTTCCTTTGCATCAACCCCTGAAGCGATGTTCAAGTTTGCAACATTATAAATGACAGAGAGAGCCATTCTAAATTTCTAATGAACAGACCACACAGAAGGGAGTTGCCAACCACCAAATAGAATCTATCTCTACAGATTCTCCATTTTGTGATAGAGACAGAAGAACCCTACTCTCTCAAGTTCAAGGTGATAAAAAAATAAATTATACCTAGGTTCGGTGCGTCCGAGATCCCCATGAACGAATTCCTTTATGTACGTTCCAGCCTGTGCTTCAAAGCCATACATAAGTGCCTTGTTTCATAAATATTGATTGTAATTTGATCATTTCAATTACAATCATAGCGGTAACAGGCAGAAATTTAACTATGCAAATAATATGGGATCTATCTGAATTACTAAAAAGGTATAATTAAAGTTTCTCCCAGCTGAATGGAATACCGAGGAGCGCAGTATTAATGTGAACAAAGATTAAATCCAAAATGATTTTTTATTTTCTTTATGTCAGTTTCCACATGTTTTCCTAAGCCTTATCAGATGGGACAAATATTTAGGAAAGAGAGTATTCATTGATTAAGGCTGCTCCTCAAATAAGTATGGAAACCCAAAACACTTGCTTCCTAAACATACCAAAATCCAACCTCTACAATGTGAATAAATAGATGTAGGCTAACAAAATGTATTCAATAAATGTATTTGGCTAACAAAATGTATTCAATAAATGTATTGCTTCAAGTTTTATATTCATGATAATGAGATAATTTACCTGGGTACACAGATGCAAAAGAAAATACTGAGAACTTCCAACAATCTTCTCAATTCTCATCCTAAATTGGAAAACACAGAGACTCTGATTTAGACTCAGAAAAAGATTGGAGTCCAAACCAATGTTTGTTCCACAATATTTGAATAATACACAAACCAATGTATGATCTTTTCCCGTTCTAATGGACTTCGGCGGTGAAGCACCCTGATGGGAGTCCTCTGATCAATATGCTGTGCAAAATAAACAGATACCATAAGGAATCACCATTAAGAAGATAAGATTCCCCCAGTCACAGGAACTAATTTAAAGAAATAGTAAAAAAGGCCCAACAATATAATGTCACCCTTTATAGTTGACAATAACCAAGTAGAAAACTATTACGAGGCTTAGAAAACAGCCCACCATGTCTTTAAGTGAAGATATAGAATGCAAGTCTGCATCCTTGAGAGGACGAGAAATCCACACTAGCGCAACGTATTGCTTCTGCATGAAAATTCAAGACAATATAACAAGAGGGCCATCAACATGGTGTGAAAAGAGGGGTGCGCCGGTGCAGGTGACCTAAAAAATAGAGAAGAAGAAGAAAACCTGTTTCTCTGCTTCCCCTTCACGCATCAGATCCCATGACTGGCTGTCAACCAGTTTCAGATTTTTCACACCTACCTGCATCCATAATGTGTTTTTCTGTAATTGTTCAATGACACGAAACAACAATGTCAATTTTGCAGTGAGCTCACCAATTTATTTTCCAAGTTATTTATCTCTGTTTCCAAACTTTTTACAGACTTATCAGATGGGACAAGGCGCGCATTTTGTATCTCAAGCAGGAAAGGCCTTCCAGAACCTAACATCCGTACCTAAGATATTTACATACTTCAGAATTTTCTTATTAAAATCAAACTGCAGTACAGAAAGGTAGATTTCCATTACATCGATATCTTCTCTTCCAGCAGCATGAAACTTGTAGTTATCACCACGACATATAGGAAGAATGTTGCTACCTAGTATCTCCTATAACAGAAATAACTGTCAGCATCTCCACCACTGTTTCCAGAGGAACAAGCCAAATAAGAAAGATTGTGGCCAATATTTGGAGTAGATATTACCTCGACAGATGCTTCTCCCATTCTCTCATCATCAATAATCCAACAGGTTTGACTCACATTTCTCGAGTACTGAAACATAAAAAGTAATTAGCATCAATTACAAGACCTTTCATGTTCAACAACAACAGCTTATGGTACAGGGGTAACCACAATATTAGCTTATGACACAGAGGCAACAACAAGATTGGCTTATGATGCAGAGGAAGATTAAACTTGGATGCAAGCATTCCAACATAGAAATAGGAAAACATCTCAAACTCATTTTCCAACTTTCAGATATAACCAAATAGGTCGATAGTAGATCTCAATATGCCAAGATAAACCTAACATTTGGTTATGCTAAGTTAATCTAGTTATTCTGAAAAGGAAAAATCATAATTAGCTTACCTTCAGGTATCTCCCACCAATGTAGATTTGAGTCCGGTAGCAGAGAAACTCTAAACAGCAAGGTTCACTGGACTAGAAAGGATAAAGTCTACGTAAATTAGAATCAACATCATAAATGATTTAGCAAAACTGACTAGGTGATGCATGAAAATACAAGCATGAATGAACTAGACCATTCAGCTCTGATACCGAGTTAATGCCTGAAAGTTTGAAACCAAGAAAGGCACAGGCAGTCCAGTAACTGTACCTGAAGTATACCCAAAAATGGACAAGTAACACTCAAATTAAGTACACTCATCCATCATTATCCCCCCATCCCATTCAAAAATGACAATTATAGACTTCAGATCATTCGAAAAAGTTAGCACTTGGGAAACCAATACCAAACAAAATTCCATGAGTACCTGCTCTAGAGGTAACTTCAGGCACTCAGGCGACTCATTAGCTTGCAAACTCACAAATGTCCTTTCAACAACTGCATCAGCATCACTTGTCGAAAATCCAGAGCATTTGATGTCATCATAAATTCTGTCCAAACCATTGCCTGCGCCTATTAGAATAACAGTACAGAGACACTTCAAAAATCAGGCAGTTGGTATCAGATATGGTTTGCCATTAAAAAGGGGGTAACAGCCAATGTGCTACATGTCAGCATGTAAAGATGTTGAAGACTCGCCTCCCTTAATTACGGTCTAACGATGATAATTTGAAGTGAAAAAATGATGATGAATGAAATAAAATATTGAAGGTTTTTCACTATCAGTTAATACTTTTTCTCAAATACTTTGAAAACCAGACATTAACACATGTTATCTAACTTATATTCAACACCCTACAAATATACTTAAGCACGAGGAGATAAAATAACAACAGACAGCTTGAAACAAATAGTTTGCATTTTATACAGATGAAGTATTGGGTTCTAATAAACATGCCCTGAATTAGTTCTTAAACCCTATTAAATATTCTCTTCAAGAACCAGAGGAACAAATCATAGAAGCAAAAGCTAGATGTAGAATCTTCTAACAAATCATTAAGGGATATCCACGGAAAGCATGGCCAACAATTAGGCTTTGACCACCAATCTCCACAAACAGTAGACTGATTCCCCTTTGGGACTCATCACAGGAGGTTTACAAACACAATGCTTACATATTTCCCTAGTTATACATGACAATTTATTTCTTAATATGAAACGTTGTCATATTTCTCACTACAATTCCAACATTCACGTTACATGCTGTATTAGCATATAGGTATCAAACAGTACCAAAAATAGTACATGTTATGCACATAAATTCCCACTTATGGGTTAGAAACATATGGGGCAGCAGAAAGCGAGATCCTACTGAACTTGGCAAGAAAAATAGAACAAGCTGTGGTAGTATAAAACTGAACATGCCTGTTTTTCTTCTTTTGCACCCCTCATTAGAACTATCAGCTGCTTTTGATGATATACCGTGAGTGTATGTCAAACGGATGCGGAAACTGCTTATGCTGGACTTACAACCCTGCAGAACTTCAAATTATAGAAGATTGCTCACATACATTTGAAATTGCTTATTCTTAGCTTTTATGGATCATATAAACTCATTGCTCTCACTAAAAATAATAAAACCATATATTTGTTTTGTCAAATAATGTCATATAGATAACAAAATTAGAATCTGAAAGAAGAGAAGCTTTACATACCAACATTGTTTCAAGGGTCTCCGTAAGAGAAATTTTCAGAGCATCCTTTGCAGAAATGCATTCAGAAAGTGATTTTCCTTGGAACCAAAGTTCAGATTCAAACTTCCTTTTCATATATAGCCTACAGATGAAAATACAAAATTAAATCGACCTATATACATAGTTTGTTCAATGAGCTTGAAGACACTCAAATTTGGATAAACAGATACTTGACTACACAGTCTACACTTCAGACGTAGAACGTAAATTAAATTTTGTCAACTAACAAAAAACAGAAACAAGGTTTTTCTCTTTCCCATTTCCTCTACTCTGGATGCAGAAGATATAACTAATAGATTAGGTAATTTTGAAACTGTCCAAAGTTCAACAGTCAAAGAACTTTTCTGTGAAAGTACAATTCTTACCAAGCAACGCGATCATTTTCCTGGATAATTGGAGGTATGGACACTTCAAGAGAAAAGCTGTCAATCTGAAATCCCTGTTGCCTAATCAGATTGGAAATGGAAACAGCCAACTCGTCAGCGCTCTCCCCTTCTGCCACCAACTTGTTATCTGCAGAATAAGTGAACTGCAAGATCCCCAAACAAACTCTACAAACTACCGGTTCTCTAACATTACTATCCACCAAATGTTTCTCTGAATCTCCAAGAACTGAACTCAAGATTGACCGCGATAGTGAAGAACGATAGTAAACATGCTCTCTGATCCCAAATAAGCGTAAGATGCATCTGGTGCATACCTACAAGGGAAAAAAATTGAAAATTTCGGAAACACTCAAGAAATCTACTGAGGACGTTGAGCCAAATCTACTTAGAACTACGAATTGAATAATCATCTACTACAAGTGAACGGGCCTCCAAAATATAAAAGAATTAGGTTTAATAAAATGCAGTACAATCAATATTTGGAGGAATATGACATTTGAAGAAGCCCCCAAAATATAGCGAAACCCTTGAATTGAATTAATACATACAGGCAAAAGGTAAGAAGAGATAAATTAGGGAAAAAGCGGAGCTTACTCCGGTGGACCATAAGTCCACGACGGCGCGACTAGGCAACTCTCGGACGATGTCGCAGAGAGATTGTACATTGTCGCCATTAACGGTGGCCTGCGAAGGCGAAGCATCTTGGGTCTCGTTTGCCATTTCGAAAAGCCCTAACGCTCGCTCAATGGACTGGATGATTACTTTGGAGTCTACGTCTCAGAACAAAACGATGTTTATTGTGCCCATAAAAACCCTAAGCCCCTTTAGCTTTGTCGAATAACGGGCAAACTGGGCAAGTGAAGTTATTATACAAGCCTTGGGCGGGCTGATTAAATTACCATTATCACCTTAGTAATTGAAGTTTTTCTACGTTTCTATTCCATTAAACAAACAGGCATAATAGTCATTTTACCCTTTGTTGACGACAATGGTAGACCCTAATTACAGTCTAATGATATTCTTCGCTTGTAGGTAAATCTTAAATAATGGATAACAACTTCAATACTTAATTATAATTGATACGTTGCATGGCTTAGCACAATTCCTTTCATATTGTTGTATAGATATAGATTGATAATTGACACTTTAAAAACAGGTTTAAAACCTTATCCAAGAACAAAGACTTGTAACTCAAACTGTTAAAAACATATTCTTCGCCCGAGGTCCTATGTTCAAACTCCAAATCCCTCTTTCCACCCTAACAACATAAAAAATTTGGTATGGTAAATAAATAATTTCGTATCGTCATTGGCCAATCGACACTTGAGCTGCAAGAGTGATGTTAACTGGAGCCGTAAGACCCTTGCCACATCGTACAACCTTGTAAATGAATTTTTATTACCAAATATTTTCCTTATCGTTTGACATCATCAGTACACGAAAAAGGAGAGGGATATCAGACTTTCACACTCGCTAAATAAAAAGTGTATTACAGAGATGAAGAAACAAGTGTTCTACAGGGATGAAGATAAACCATGGAGATCCACATAGCCAGAAAGCACCGCCCGGCTTCGTTCTTTCACCTTTGTTTGATACATAACCCTGCAGATTTTTACACTAATATTAATTCAATGTGCTTCTAAATAAATCAATCACAAAGACCAATAAGACGCAAATCTACCTTGGGCCTTCGAGCCACATTTGAGTGAGCAAAGTTTCACCAGGGTAGACATGTAACAGGAACCGGCCTGATACGCATTTTACCCGGTTTGGATCCCCTCTGCAAATGCATTTCACAATTGCCCTAACTGAGAATCCAAGTGTGCACAAGCCGTGCAGTATCGGCCGTGTGAACCTTTGATAATGCAACACAAAAAGGTCAGATAAATTGAAAACTTGGCTTCATTTGCATGTGTGATGAAAATGGAAAATCTACAAAAGTCGATTTTTTCTTAGATCCTAAAACAAAGCTTGTTTCAAATAAAATGAACAACCTAATACGACAGTGTAAACCATCGCAGAATTAAAGAAAAAACTTAAAGAAAGTCCAGCTGTTCAATTTTAGCGTGGAACTCACCCTGCAGCTTTTGCGAACATAGGATCTGAATGCAGAGGATTATAATCTCCAGATAGCCTATACAGCAATGCCTGTAGAAGGGCATAAAAAGGTCAAACAATTATACGGAATCTCATATTCAAGGAGAATAGTTAAATTCAATAAAATGTTCATATATAATCTGAATGTATCTAAGCCATAAAACGAACATCTTCGTCACTCATAAAGATGAAAATCATGTGCAAATTAAAGAAATATTATTTTAGTTTTCAAGCAAGCACAAGCCGTTTATAGCTGCCTATTGGTCACTGTCAGCACCAATTGGGAAATAGGTTGGCAAACAAGGGGTAAAAGAGTTGGACCATAGCTTTGGTAGAACTCGACGACTCTTAATTCTGCAGGAAAAAGCACCGCCTAACTCTTTACATGAGACAGTGACTTTACTTTTTGCAATAACGAAATAAATGCAACATGCCTGAGATGGCTGTGTACAATCTTCATACACTGCAAAAGGTTGACTTTTTGGGATTTTCACAGATGCAACCTGGTCTTTTGGATAGGTTGAATATGAATACGGCTGGGATGATTTTGAGAAGCCACCAGCACCTCGCAGAAAGGCAGTCGTCCTGGAAAGAAACACCCCAGCTATATCAATTGCTTGACAATATTAGATCATCTATTTCAAATGAGTACTCACCGATTCATGCAATACAGTACACCAGAATCTTTGTCGTAACTTTTGGTTTCTATCTCGAGAATAGCAGCTTTACCTGCAAAGAAATCAACAGCAAAAATTTGCTAATTATAGCCTTATTATCTCTAAAATGAAAAAGAAAGAATAAAAATATGAAT
The DNA here is from genome assembly GCA_018257905.1 of Gillenia trifoliata. Taxonomy (NCBI): domain Eukaryota; kingdom Viridiplantae; phylum Streptophyta; class Magnoliopsida; order Rosales; family Rosaceae; genus Gillenia; species Gillenia trifoliata. The sequence continues at coordinate 440,758 of CM031087.1, read as the reverse complement.
AGTACAACTTTATTTTGGACCTTCGTATAAGAGATGTGAGCCTTCATGCGATATATACACATCAAACAGATACACATACATCTTACTTATATTTCAATAAAAGACCTTTAAGTCAAACTTCCTTGTAATAGTATGCAGATGATTCTGCAAGTTACAGAAATAATAATCCTTCTAATGATAGATACAAACCTTTGTCATGGAGTCCAGCAAGAGTCACTGTATTTTTTAGCTGCATAGAACAACGTAACATGGAGCTTATTTTCTCTTCAATGAAACAAGTCGACAAGAAACAGATCGATAAAGATATAAACTATCAACTTAGAATGTTGTTAAAAGCAAGGTCAATGGGCAATAGATTAGGTTGATTCCCAAAACTAATGTAGTTAATAAAAATTGTTGGATTGGAGGCAGACAGTCTTCCTGTACTTAAACAAGTTATTCCATATGCTGTTAAAAAAGTTAAAACTAATTGTATGTGAAGAAACCAAAGCTACTGCATATTCAGGCAAATCACAAACTATGCACCATATATAGGTTGTTGTCAAAGGCCTTACAACAGCACTTGAAGGAAGTGGCTTGTATAGTTCTATGTATTGTTGTCCATGCAGCAAAAGACGCGGATCATATCTGGCGGCAACAAAAACCATTTAGATTCTCGTCGAGGCAGTGTACATTGAAGCATGACATGAACTCAGAGAGTATTTTACTCATGAAGTATGTAAGGGGATCTTACTGCAACCCTGGAAGACTAGCACCACCTGGCAGAGATCCGAGCGAGAATAGAGCAGCAAATGTCGGCAAGACCTATTGAAAACAGCAACATTCGTTTATGCTACGTACGCATAATGCATATGTTATGTAAAATACACAAACAAACACGCAGGTTGTTTGTACAATTTACTCAAAACCATTGTGCTAGACAAAAACAACGCTAATCATGATTTAACGAAAGCCAAATTGAATTAATTGTGAACACCTCACCTGGATAAACTTCTGGCCCTTGTCATGGTAAACATATTTGAGCTGGTCGACATCCACGGCATCCCGAGCGCAAGCTCCAATGCCCAACGCATAGAGCGCTACATCTCTGCCAAGTTACGGAACATGAGCACAGGTAGGTAATTAAGCTGCGTTAATTAAGAATTATATATGAATTTAATTAAAAAAGGAGTTGTAATGGAAATGCTTGTAAGGTTTACCTCTCGGAGTAGGTGTATGTGCGCTGGAGTCCCCATTTCAATATGCGCGCGCAACGATACGAGAGAGCAAAACAAAGTTGCAAGAAAACGAGATTAATCAGAGAGGTAGGCTTTGCGGATCGCAATCAGACGAATTGCCAGAAAACAAGATTAATTGCGAGCGCTGAGGGAGAGCTCCAGAAAAAAGCAAATGAACAAGGCGCGAAAAGTACCTCGGGGAATTTGTGAGATTCGATACGAGCAGGATCGAACTCCGACGACGCATCGGACGACATATCGACGGTGTCTGTTTCTGTTGTGAATTCTGAGTCAGCTGGGAAGAACAGGATGATGGATGGATGGATGGATGGATGGACGGACGGATGGATGGATGGATGGGGAAGATAATGGTCAGAGAAGAGGCAGTCAGCGAGGGAGGTCGTAAAATGTTGGCACACGTACCTATTCCGATTAATAATGGATCAAAATATAAATATTGTTCAACGTACCGCTGCGTTGTTTTGACTCTAGTGAGATAGACAAGGATGGTTTGTTTCACTTCACTTATAGCTAAAAAAATTATGTAAATACATCACCTAAAGAGAGTGAGTTCAACAGTTGATTATAAGTTAGCCTCAAATTCCTACTTTCTTTGAGGAGAATATCGTCATCGTTCCGCATTCGACTCATATAATACACATAGCTCAACCGGGAAGGTTATAACATGGACTGGAATGAGCCAAAGGTGTGGTGCTTTCATGCCAATATTCACGCCAGCAAATCAACAACATGAATTCGGTACCCCAAACAAGATGACCGGACCAAATAAAAACATCCACTCAAAGATAAATTCAAAGTAAGTCATCAGTTACAGTCCCGACCATATCGAAAACCCATTCTTCCAAAACTTTGTTTCCATCCCATCTAACAATAACATCAACATACAAAACCACATATTGCCAAGACAAAGGGCAAATCACATTCTATCTTCTCTCTTCCTTGGTGCACAGGTGATGATCTCGTCAACTCTCAGAATCATCTCTGCAGCCTCTGTTGCAGAGAGCAGGACGGCCTGCTTAACTTTAAACGCTTCTGATATCCCTCGTTCCGCCATGTCTCCTACCTGCCAGTTCCAAAAAAATGCCATTAACATATAATGCTTCGCTTTGCATGACGGTACCGCATAATGGATACAGCCTTCCAAAGCTGAGGTCAAACATCATGCTCAATATACTAAAGAAATGCCCTAAATCTATTGTTTTGTTCACTTTTTTCATTCTGGTACTTACTGTTCCAGAGATGACATCAATCCCAGAAGTGCATCCTTCTTTCTGGTGCTCCGCACGTAGCTTTGCAATCAACTCAGCACTGTCCAGACCGGCATTGTCAGCAATGATAGTAGGAATGGCCGAGAGTGCCCGCGAGAAAGCTTCAATAGCATGAGATTTCTTTCCTGGCGTCTTCCTGGCCAGCTCATCGACTTCCTTTGCCATTATCATCTCAGGCCATCCACCTCCAAGCAAAACTCTGCTGTCATTAACCGTCTGAGACAGCACGCACAAGGCATCATGCAGAGACCTTTCAGCCTCGTCAAGCACGTGATGGCTGCCAAAGTACAAGCATATCATAACATCATCCAACTAAAAGTAAAATGAACCAAATTTAACTCCAGGGCCAGAACAAAACTTAAATATAAATGTACTGCAAGGCAACACCTTCAACATTTTATTCGGAGAGTATTTTACATGTAAATCCTAATTACTAAGTGCTACAAGGAATATCCATAAGTGGGAAGAAAGGGCAATACAAGCTGACAAAAAATGCAGTTTCCAGTGGGCTAAGAACAAAACTGTCAGCCAACACAAGCGACAAAAGTAATACCTGCAAACATAATTTTTGGGATTCCAAAGGGCATGAGTCTGACAGAGACTCAGCCAGTTTAAATATGGCCGCAAATAAGATAAGCTACGCATGTACGGTACTCCATTTCACATATTATCTCTCACATTTCATATAGCATCTTTCACACACACACACAGAAGAGGTTAAAATTACATCTCTGTGGGCACAATACTATTAGCCAGTGCAGAACTGTATTAGAAGAAAACAAAATGTAAATGAAAAAATACCTCGCGCCTCTCAGCACTATTGTGCAAGCCTGACCCAGTTCAACTCCAGAAAAGTGGATCAACTTGTCCTCACCAATCATAATTTCCTCAATGAGCTTGCAGTGACCAAGCTTAACGGACTCTGGGTTATCAAAGGTTGATGCAATTTCACCACCAGTAACTAAGGCCAAACGCTCAATGCCATCAAAATCAGCATGCTCAATTGCAAGTATTCCAGCATCTGCAAAGAGTTCTTCTGGGAAATTGTAGATCAACTGTCTGTTAACAAAACAGTTAATTCCATGAGCTATGATCTTCTGCACTTTTTCTCTCATCTTATCTTTCTCAGCCCCTTCAATTTCAGCAACTTTCGCCATTGAATCAACACGAACACGTGCCCCATAAATCTTCACTTTGTCTGTGTCCATTGCTGTGTTTGCAACCAAAATGTTTGCATTCTCTATGCGCTTCGGCTGACCAAGACCTATTTTCTTGTCGAGAATAAATCTGAACAATAAAGACAGAAGTATAGAAGAAGTCATGAAAGAGAAAATAAGAAATCAACAAACATACCCAATTATTAACAAAAATAAATTTCCAAGACCACATTATAGAATTTCCAAAGTTGTCGAAACTAGCAGTAAAAATAACATAAGCTCAAAAGTTCATTTTCCTTCTTACCCTTCATCTAAAAATGAATCTATAAGCGATCCACCGGGCTTCTTTATAATTTGGATAGCCTCTAAGTTGGTGCTCCCCTGCCATTGGAAACAATTTGTTAAAAACATGAAGACTAAAGAAAAAGATATGTTTTCAACATTCAGACTGAACCTTAACTACTAAACGTTAAGTTACAATCACCTTTAGGCGCATCACAGCATCCACAGCTAGCTGTGCAAAATGTTCTTTGTCCTGAGAAAGAATTTTGGAGCTCAAAGTAGTCATTGCGATCTTCATTAGGTCCGACTTAAATTTCTCTGCACAATTCAGTGATGGCTTCAATTAGTTACAAATTTACAAGGCAAAGATAATGAGCGCAATGCCAATCCATTCAAAAGCTCCAATCTAAGAGGGCAGCATACATAAAAATCAACAGCTACTAAATGAACATCAAATTCATTAACTGAACATCATGCAACTAGAAGAACTCATATCAACAGCTACTAAATGAAAGTTGATCCATGAAGTGATACAATCGATGGATGGTACAGAAACAAGGGAGAAATCACTGAAGCCAAAATACGGCAATTAAATTCAATCAGTAGTGAATACCAGAATCAGCCTTGTTATCCACAACCTTCTGCAACAAAGCATCACGAGCACATTCAGCTGCCATCCGATAACCTAAACAAAGAAGCATACAGCATTACAGACTCTAAAGTCACATGGTACCACATAAAACTACAACAGAACAGAATTACAAAACTAGTGAGAGGTGTGTTTGCAAAAACCTAAGACAAACCTGAAATGATTGTCATTGGGTGAATCTTTGATGCAACCAGCTTTTCAGCCTCCCTTAAGAGTTCCCCCGCCAAAACAACAACAGAAGTTGTCCCATCACCGACTTCATCATCCTGAACTTTTGAAATATCTGACTCTTGTATTAAGGATTATTACAAAATGTGAGACAAGACCTATCTCTACCACTCCAGCACACTTTCAGTAGTAAGGTACTTGAAGATCACAGATAACTTGCCAACAACAGTTTTGACCAGATGGATATATGTAAATTGATAACTAAAACGGAAAAACATGGTCTACAACCTGTTATAATCAGCGTGAATATTCACATATTTAAAATGAAATTGTAAGGATACCGACAAGAACTTTAGCAGCTGCATTGTCAATATGGAGGGACTTTAAGATGGTGGCCCCATCATTAGTAACAGTAACCTCGTGTCCTCTTCCTGTTGATTGCAGAATTTTATCCTGTCCAAATATATTAACGAGAAAGTAATTAACACAAGTAGGAAACAATTGTATAAGCACAAGTGTCTATTAGTTTGGCAACAGAGTAAGAGACACTAACCATCCCCTTCGGGCCCAAGGTCGTCTTTACCAAGTCAGCAATTGCCATTGCACCCACAAATGAAGCCTAAAACCATACAAATTATAGACAAGCTCTCTAAGTTTGAGGGATAAGACAACTTCTAACTGTGATTCAACTCGAGAATATTATCCAACAAAATTTCAGGAAACTAAACGTTTCAATTAAAAGCAGAGAAATGACATTTTGTTTACTGCAAGCAGGCGCTGTGCACTTTCAATGCACACAGGAAACTCACCAGTCTGGCGCGCTCTCCTTTCTCCTCACTTGCTTCATCTTTGAAGATTCTCTCCACCTATCACATTCGTAAACCAATCAAATCTAACTAAACCAAAAAAGGAAATCTGAAAATAAAATGCCAAAAATCAAACGCCAAACTGAAACATTTGCACACCGCCATGGAATACAGATATCAAACGACTTCCGCTGAACGAAGACCTGTGAGATTTTACAAAACAAGGTAAATTAAAACGGCAGAAACAATCCGAACACGCGAATCACAAGGAAAACGAGAGAAGCGAGGAGAGTTGAAGCAAATAAAATCTCAAGCCTGTAAAACCCTAAACCTCAAAATCTTAGGAAACGGAAACCGTGATCTTACACAGAAAGCAAAGACGGAGACGGCGTACGGAGAATCTGGGAGTCTGGATCCCGCCCAAAAGAAGTGGTTTCGGCGTCGAGGGTTTTTCACTCTTTCTAAGTTGAAGCAGCAGCACTGGGGTAAAAGAGAGTGTAGCGTTCTCAATCAAGCGGATGTATGACCTCCGCTAGGTTGCTCGACTTTTTGAAATGTGATGCATCAGAGAACAAGCGCCGCGCAACGAACGGTTGGATCGGGAGGGATGGGTGGGCCAGAGTGATTTCTAGCCGGTGATTGGAAATGATAAGTACCAAATGCCCTAGCGAGTTTTATGTAGGGCGCACAGGGACCTTTTTTGCGTAGTCGCGCGAAGTCGCAGGAAGGCCCCATTGTATTTTTCTTGTTTCACTTTAACTTTATAATTTTAATTTGGATTACAATAAACAAAAACTTTTAATTTGGTCTTCATCATACTTCAACTTTCTCTCCGCCGTTGTTAGTTCTATAATTAGTTTGTCAAATTAAATCTTATTTTGCCTATTTTGTATAGTTTGACACCTTTGAATTCGATCCAGATGTGTAAGTTTCAGTTCTTACTTTTTTTTCTCACAACTCAATTACCATAAACCCAAGTATTTACTAATATTCCTTATGAATGTAACATTTGTTAATGCATATGCCTCTAAAATTTGGTCATGAGTCTTGTACGTGGTGAAATTTATTCAAAATTGTGATAAAATTGATAGTTTAAGAGGCTCAAAACCAAATTGAAATTTTGCTAGACAATGTGTAACAAAGCCCAAAGCTCACGTGCCAAAATTCGACACAAGACATCGGTGTAAAGATTAAAATAAATGCTCAATCACTGCAACGACAAATCTCATTAAACAAAGTTGTTGAATCATTTGGTTAAATTGTACTTGATCTTTATCTGGTTGGGGCAAATCTCAAAACACAAAGTTTATCTTCCTTGCTTGTTTTAGGGTAGAGTCGAAAGAAAAGGGGGAACAAGTCACGCATATGAGAGGCAACTCGAGGACAGGAGGGTCACCCAACCTTATCATAATTAACTAATTAGGTACACGAAAACCTTAAACCTGGTACAATAACAGAAGGAATACGATCAAATCAATCGGTTGTAGGAAAGAATTAATGTGACCTCGAGCGGAGGTCCTTGACAGTTGCGATCATAAATATTATATCACCCCAGAAAAATCAAATTTGAAGCAACAGTTGAGTTAACTGTTGTTCTATCTTAATCAGCTAAGCTAAAACTCGGATCTCGATCGCAGAGGCCTTCACTCACTCGCACGTTGCTGGCTTAGGCCTGAATTTAGAGTTCAGAGGGGTCGTGTGCGGCGGCCGCTTGCTCTACCACAAAGCCGCGCATTCCTTGGAATCGGGTATTCATCTCTAAGTGAAGTGGACGAAGTATAAACACGAAGATATAATTGTTGTCCAAGGTACTGTCGTGCCCAATACTCTGTCCTCAAGTTCCACATTCCCACGTTATCGAGCGCAATGTATATAGCCGTCCACGACTTGGGATACACCTGCATTCACAGTATTTCTCCCCATTGTCATAGCTGTTACAATCTGAGCATCAAATGCAAACGTAAAACGGAGTAATTATGTACCTGAGTGGTGCAACGTGAAACCGCATCTCTGAGATTATACCCATTCCTGCTAGCAGTTGTCCACTGCCCTCCGTCCATACTGCAAATATTTGACAAGCAATTTCGAATTACTGGTCAAGAAATGACTGGATCAAGTTAAGCATATGGAGCTGAGCATTGAGTATGCTTAATTGCTTACCCAACAACAAAGAAAGAGTAACCATCAAGATGCCAGCTCTGAATTATGTCTTCGTTGTTTTGGAACACAATCTCAACGAATGTTCGATAATCAGCACCCAAAACTGAGGTGTCAAGGTACAATCCCCCACCAGTAGGCCTGTCAGAGATGCTTCCAACACGGAAAACTCCCCCAATTTTGAAGTAGTCCGCGAGCTTCAGGGGAGTGTCTGCTGGAACAAACGACACACTGTTCACTCCGTATCTTTGCTTCCCATTCACTTGACCAGCGGAGTTTTGTAGCACGTAAGTTTTGGTTAAGTTGATCAGTCCATAGTGGTATGAGCCCTGTGGGTTTGGCCTCGGTCCACTTGCTGTAAGATTGGTCCTGAAATAACACGCATGGGTGAAATTCAATTTATGATCGATGAACTTGAAGTGTAGATTAATTATGAATGCAAATTGCATGTTGTGTTGGTTTAAAACTTAAACTCGTTTGGTGGCTAGGACTAGAGCACTGTAACTAAAGCTCTATACAGAACTTGTAAGACGTAACATGTTTCAACATTTATAAGTTCATCGAGCAGTGGTCAGGACATCAGTCCAATTTGATTGAAATAGTCTGAAACGAGAGAGTGCCTGATCGAGCGGGCTTGGTTCAAAGACCAGTCGACTTGGATGGTAGGTCCACCGGGGGGTGGGCCAGAGACTTTGCCAGCAGAGTTGGCGTAATGAACCGTGCCGGTTGTGGTGAGGATTGGAGAGGTGAAACGAGAGGAAGCTACAATGTAGTAGTCCTGTCCGGGCTGATCAGCTGTTACTAGAACGGAGTAAGATTGGCCGACGTGTACATCAAGGGATGAGTAGGTGGTTTGGAGGGTGTGTGTTCCCTCTACTTCTACCAGCTTCATTTTGTGGTTTTGAATGCGGAAGTTGAGGGAATTTTGCAACCCAACATTTGAAATTCTCAGCCTGTAAGTTTTTCCTGCAATGAGATACATAATACATACATACCATTAACAATCTAATGAAGATAAATGTAGGATGGCTGTGATTGCAAAAGTTAATCATTTGAAGGCACACCTTGTTCGAAATTCAGAGAAAATCCACCGGGACCGCGACCGTTGATAAGGATTCCATCAGGGAGAGGTAGCTTCTTACCAGCATCCAGACGAGCCTTCAAGGTCTGTACAAGACAAATAAAATTATCAACATTGATAAATTAACAAAGCAATCAAAACTAATCAAAATTGTTCTCATGAATGTAGTCACATTGACTTGAGCCGATATGCTCTCTTGTGCACCCGAGTTCGAATCTATTTTCCGCAATTTAAATAATATAAAGTAAAATACATTTTGCTTGTATCAAAACAAAGGGGTCGTTAACTGTTTGGAAAACCTCCTTATTTCAGTTGTATACAACGGTGGCGACACCTAAAAAAAAATTTGATAGGTTCCGGCAACTGAGATATGGTTTCAGAGACTACTGTTTGGAATTTTTAGCTTCGGTCACACGTCAGGTAGATAATGCGAGTGGCCCACAACAACACGAGAAAACACTGGGTCACCAAATGGGGCATTTGGAATGGGCATATGAAGAAAGTGACATGCCCAACACTGCGTCCGTGGTCCAACACATACACACACACACATTTATCCCCAGGCCCGCACACCAACAAGGGTTACCACAATTTCAAAAAGAAAATTGGCACATTGGTTTTAGATTTTAATTCAATTGGAGCGCATGATTTTTTTGAATAATACCGTTAGATTTTCCGTCACTTATCTGTAAAAATATTTATTTTGATCTAAATTTCTAACGATGGTACCAGAAATAATCATTACTATACATTCTGTAACAAGTTCATGAACTAATACTCATTAGACCAATATTTAATCCTCAAATCAATGACCAAAATTTTTATTGAGTGAAAATTTAAAACATTACTTTAATTTTCTTTTTTTTTTTAAATTCGGTTACAAAAAATTGTTTTTAATTTTTCTTTTTTCACAAAAAATTGCTTTCGAATGGAATAAAAACGCAAAAGGACCTGTATTACCGACACAGAATCACAGATGTCGAACAGGTCCAGCTGTCTTGATACAGAAAGGTAAGCGATAACATGCTACCGACGTAAGCGCTTTTTGGTGTTTGTTTGTTTTCTTTCCTTCCGAAATGCGCGAAAATTTCGGATCAAATAAAAAAATGCGGGAAAGTGTATGTGACTAGAACACGGGTAAATTAATGTGTTTGACTTGACTTGGAGAAGTAAAAACAAGTGGAAAAAGAGGATTTACCGTGTGATTAGCCTTGTACCAATCGCCAATAAGAACAGTGTAATCACCGGCAGGATCGGGGAAAGGGACGGGAATTCTGGGCCTGCTGAGAATTCGGATGCCTCCGAAGCCGCCGGCAGCCTTGTGGAAGGCGAGTGACGGGAAGTAGTAGAAACTTCCGATTTGGTCCTTGACTTGGAGAATGTAGGTGAAGTTCCTCCCCGGTGGAATTGGGCAGGTTGTTCCGTACACTCCGTCCTCGAATGAATTCCTCCTCTGCTGGATTCCATTCCTATTTTTACAAAGGGGACAATAGTTAACCAAATTAATTACTAAAATAACCTCCTGCTTCCTTTAATTAATTTTATTTTTTACTTGTAATTTTTATTTTTTTATTGTTGTTTAAAATTTTTTTTTTTTATTTAAAGAAAAAAATCTGTCCACTACGTGGGTAGTTTTATTCTGTTAGTTTGAATATTTTTTTAAATTTTAATTAGAAAGATATAATTTTAGAATTATGAATAATTCACTTTTTTTTATTTTATATATATATATAGATTAATGGATGACTCTAGATTTTACAGCGAAAAGAAACAAGTCCCAAAGGGATAATTAATTTTCTACTTGTTTTTTCTTGTTCCTTTTCAAGTACAATTAAGCCAACAGAGTTAAAAAATCGTAACTTAATATATTAAGAAGCTCAAAAAAATTCTTAGGAAAAATAAACGGGAAAAAAAATCAGCACCCTTATATGAAAAAAAATCGTAACTATCGACTTTTTCTCCTTCTATTTTTTCTTTTCTGCCCCTGAACTTTGTGTAGGCTTATTATTTGGTTGAAAATTTTGGTTTCTTACTCATGTTGACTGAATTAATAATTAATAGAGAACAACTTATATGAAACATGTCTAATAATACATTGCTATATAAATAAAAACTTACAAGTGATAATGTATTATTAGTAGTCCAAAAGGTCACATGATAGTGAACATATTTCACGTAAGTCTTTATCGAATTAAAGACTATCGGTAGGGGAAATCAACATCAGAAATCTAAAAAAGGGTATGTTGATTAACCAGAATTAAATGATTAGCTCAGCCATTGCTGTCGCTTAATCATAGACGAATGGCGTCATTTTCTAATTTCTACATATAGAAATCTCGGCTGGTCCGTACAAGATTACTACTATTAATTATTGGATTGATAACGAACCAGATCTAAATTCTAATTGTTTCATTCCATGCCCTCCAATAACCACAATCAACATAATTTTCTCCAAAAGTCTAAACGTACCTCAATTAATTGGGACTGGCTACAGTACTCGCAAGCATTGAATGCTTACACCGATCTCACCCTCCTTCCCCCCTTCTCTCCTCCCTCCTCCCTTCTTTTAATGATGAGATCGGTGTAAGCATTAAATGCTTACGAGCAATGTAGCCTAGTCCCAATTAATTACCCAGATCTAACCTCAAACTAAATACAAAAGACATAATGTGAAACCAACAAAGGCGTCAGAGGTAATACCGTGTACGTGCGGTATGAATAATCACATGACGAAAATGGCCTAACCTCGCACTCTGATCAAAGGCTTAAAATAAAGAAAGAATAAACAGGGCAATCTTGTCGTTTTGTTCGTACATTTATAAGCCACATAATTTAATAAAATATTAATTGAGTATAATCTTTGGGTTTGCACTGAGTTAAGTTTAACTAATCGGAGAGCAGAGAGTAGTGGAGTGAGTATATAGATAGTACCAGGAGAGGAGAAAAGGCTCGTCCAGGCTGTTGAAGACGTTGATGATGAGATTGTCATTGGTGACGGAGTGGATGTCTGGGCCCGGGAATTGTCCGTTGATGAGTATTCCCTGAAAATTCAACAGATCGGAATCCCGCTCGTTTCAATCAGATCGGAGGAATCAGATATGGATCGTCATCGTCTGATTTGAATCAACGCATACAATAAAAAAAAAAAGAAGAAATAGATTTGGATGAGAAACCTTTTGGCGAACACCGAGAGGGTAAATGTCGCCGTAAGTGACATTCCATTCGAAGAATCTGTAGGGATCTTCAGCGACGGCTATGGAGAAGAGAGCGGCGAGACATAGCAGTGCCGAAATCGCACCTCCCGCTCCGTTTAGCGGCATATCTAATTAGCTATGGTTAAGCCAATGACTGCCTGAGTGAGTGAGAGAAATAGAGATATAGAGGGAGAGATTTTGGAGGTGTTGAAGTTGGGGGAATGAGTAAAAAGGAAAAAGCGGAGCTGTGGAGAGAGCGACTTTCAGAAGAGTAGTGAGGGAATGGCACCTATATATATTTAAGTGCGGTACAGACAGTCACAGGACAGGGGTGCCATGTAGCCGCAAAGAAGAAACTGAGGGAAAATTAATAAAAACATATCTTTTTTTTTTTGGTTGTCAAAATAAAGTTATATATATGTAATGAAAAAAAATGGAAAGAAAATGAAATGGCGGTGTCGGTGGTGGGTTTCTATTTGCATATTACTAATTATTTGTTTGTTTATAATTGAATTTGAATTATGCGTGAATAAATTGGGAGTATGAAGTGTGTGTCTGCCACATGGTTGGGTGGGTGTTTGTATTTGCGACTGTGCGTCTGGAGGTGGTGGTGGGGTGGTGGGGTGGTGGTTTCGTTTTGGCGCCATCCCAAGATAACGCATGTGAGAAAATGTGATGAGTTTTTAACAAAGCACGGCCCCCTGCCCTCACTCATCCCTCATCACTCATAAGTCAACTCTGATTTGGGATTTCCCAAATAGTTTTAATTTGGATAATTAATGACTAATCTAAACCAAATCTTGCACCATATATTACCTAATTACATGCATCGCGGTCAATGCTCTCGTGAATCTCACACGCTGCCTCTGCAATCTATAGTTTAGTTGTAAGGGTTTTATACACACACATAAATATATATAGGGTTTCATATCATTCTTCTCGTGATGGCCTTCGACTTTAGTATGTTAATACAGAATTTGAATGTCCACCAAAACCTCTCTTTCTAGTTATTTTGACATAAATGGTTCTTGTCATGTATGGTAATCGAATATCCGTAGAGTAAAAGCATGCACATGAAATAGGCAAGTCTTTATTTCAATTCAAGCCAACTGAATTCAGACTTTGTTGTTTGCAAGATACATTCATGTGAGAATGGAATGACACTATACAGGCCTTTTATGCCAACCACATTCTAACCTCTCTTTTGCTCCTACGATGTCCTAAGATGTCGTAGCTCAAAGAATTAACAACATTTACTCCTGCATACAAGGTCCTTGTGTAACGTAACCAAATCTATTTCGTCAAATCTCATAGTTAATAACTTTCGTATTTAAATTATTATTTTCTAAATGATTACCAATTAAGTCACAATTTATTAACTTATATTGTCGTAGCCCAAATAAACATGCAAGAAAGTCCGACCAAAGAAGTCACTAATGACGTGTTTACTTACGAATTGGAACTATCTCGATTTTTGACTTTCCTTACTTACCTTCCCTTAAAATGATCAATCATTGACTCACACATAAAATAATAATAATAATAATAATAATAATAATAATAATAATAATGATAAAAGTGTGAGTTATACATTAAAATTTGTAACTCAATACTTAAAATCAGAATTCGTATAATTTAGGAAGCTAGTTGATCTCATACCCGTTCATTCTTTCTTTCCCGCAATACAAGAAGAATAGTAGATATTATCACTCGAAGTCAAAATCGCAAATTTAGGGATAAAACAAAACAAAATAAAATAGCAAATATAGGATCCACGCCAGAAGGCTCACAACGCGGCGGCAACTCCCCAAAGTAAGTCAGTTAGTAACACATGCGTACGCGGTTTCTAAATTCGAATTCAAATGCGGCCCAAAACCCAACAAATTAAATGATATATGTTTGTTTGCTTTGCTCATTTGCTCATTTGCTCATTTGCTGGGCAGTAGTAGTAGACTAGTAGGTCCCATTAACCGTGATTAGTGGGCATGTTGAACTCAAACCATCCAACAACACAACGCAGCTGTTCCACGAAAGCATTTAGAGATTCAACAAAGATTTAAAACTTATGTTGGACTCGTAATCATGTAGTCAGTCAGGCCCACAAAAAGTAATACGACATGCAGTGCAAGCAACTATTCATCTCAAATCTCTCTCTAATGGAATGGAGGTGTGAAGGCTACAAAAGATAGTTACTTGCACCGCAATTAAGCTGACCATCTTTGAAAATTCAAATATGATGACACCACTCTTTTCTTTTTCTTTTTCTAATTTTTTTTTTTAAATTTTTAGATTTCTTTTCTATTTTGAAGAAATTAAAGAAGAGGAATATATACTTTTTAAAGGTTATTTTTGGTTTATTCATAAACATGGCTGGGTGCCAAAGAAATTCAAAATTTCGATAAGGGTGTCCAAAGTAATGGGGTGTCTAGAGATAAATTTTTGGTGTACAAAGAACTACTCTTTCATTCTATTGAAGGCCCAAATGAAAACAGAGACAAACCCCATCCCCCAGAATTGTCGAGATGCATGCAAGAGAAAGCAATTTCGAGCCACGCGGTAAAAGACCACTATATTTATGTAATGTACCAAAAAAGGAAATAATAGTAAAAACCTAATGAACACCGCTTGGCTTCTTACGTATAAGGAGTCATTCCTCCTTTAAGTGTCGATTACAGTTCAACATGTATCAAAATCTCTCATTGAAACTAGAAAAGGACAAGTTCTACCACATATCAAAATCGTCTACGAGGAGGAATGACTCCTTAAATGCAAGGAGCCAAGTATTTTCCAACCTGAATAGTTGAATACATAGGCTAACAAGTCATTCGCTCACACCAGTCATGCAACACATAAAAGTATAATACGGAACGCCATAACCTCATTACCATTAGGGTAACTTTTCATTCTTCCATCCTTTTGCTTGTTAGTGGATGAGATTAAAGAATGAAGTACCGGCTTCAAAGGTGCAGAAGCCAATGTGTGTGTACACACATGAATGAATGATATGGCAACACAAGCTGGAACGTGATAGAGATGCTATGAATTGGGGCTGGAAAACTTTGGCCACGGGAGGAGAAAGATAGTTTTACTCAATTAGAGGAGATGCTCAGAGTGTAGTGTGTTGGTACAGAATTAGATGCAAATATCCAGACACAAAAACGAAGCAAAACACGACACAAGATCCGCTGGATACTTGAGGATTATAAGCAAACATGAAACTGAAACAGTTGCCAAAACAGACAACCCTTAACTTTACCTACAAATTGTGAGAACAGAGATAACATGCCAAGTCCACCACAGGATCAGAAGAATCCGCGAAAACATATGAAAACGGATAACATGCCAATCCATATCCATCACAGGATCAGAAACAATAGAAAGTTTTAATCCCAAGCAAACCACTAAATCTTCCTCAAACCAAAAATTAGTCAAATTTCAACGTCACAACCTACCTACAACCAGGGGCCAAATGCAGAAACCTAATTCCTTCGCTTTCAAATTAGCAACCTAATCGAAAATCGAACACCAAACAGCATGCATTCCGCGTCAAAATCCTAAACCCCAACTCTCAGGAATACGAAATTTAGACAGACAAAAACCCCAATTAATTTATGCTCCACAACAATTAATAATCGCCAAGCCACTAAAATGAAATTTGTGTTTATTTTCGCATTTCGTATCCAATAGCTACGTAGAGTAACAATAATAAAGACAAGGAATCCTCAGAACATGAACTCACAGTGCGATCACTCTCGTTCGCCAAAGAGAAGGCGAAGCCTGGAAGCTAAGAGACCAGTGGGCTCGAGAGAGGCCTCGTGGAGGAGGTTCCGCTTGATGTTCCTCGTGCGCTCGGCTAGGGCTTCCTGCTCCTCCTTGAGAGCCGTCGTGTCCTCCTGAAGATCGTGGAGGCGGTACTTCTGGCCCAGCGATCTGACGCTCAGCAGCAGAATTCCAGTCATTGCGAAGAACTGGATGAAGCTGTCCTTGCGCTTCATAGCATTTGCTATGAACCCCAACGATTTTGTTGGGTTCTGGACGCCCGCGGCGGAGCTTGGCGGTGCTGATGATGCCATGACGACGGAAACTCGGTTACACAGAGCGAGCGCTGCCGCTGCGAGACTTTGATGAACTGACGAGAGTCCCAATTGAAAATGAGGCTTAAATATGTCGTTTCTTACGACAAAAAATTATGTGTCGTTTCCTACGACAGAAAAAATGTGTGTCGTTTAACGAAATATTGTGAACGACATCGGCAGGTGAGCGTGGTGTGGTGACTGGTGAGGCAGCTGATTTTTTCAAGATTTTCGAACTTCTTTTTACGTATTCTTTGTTTTTTGACCAGAAACGACAGATGGTATATCATTGATCTCATCTCACAAACAAATACAAATACAGAGGTGCCAATTTGGCACAATGTTTTAGTGACCAAAATTGATCTGGAGTGAATTAGCCCAGACATACAAATTAGAGTAAACTCCTACACAGCTATCACAAACTTGAACCTACGAACACTACTAACTGAAACCTACGAGATATCACCATTACAAACCTGTCACAAAAAACGATAGACGCAACAGTCCTCCACACACCGATCATCGTTGAATTGCGAGGCCACAAAAAGCTGTTTTCAATACTACCAAAAAAAATTTTATATTGTTGAAACGACTTATTTCATTTACAAGTAATGCCACTCGATCTAGAAAACTCAACTGTTTTATTGATGAAAATCTTCTGACAAAATTGGAAATTACACAATTTAATCCTATTAGTAGGGTAAATATGCTAACTAAGCTACAGATGAGGAAACGTAAACAAATAATTACCCGCTACATCAAACCATTACAAGCGTTGCAAAGAATATCCTAACCTAGCTTTATCATTACTGACAATCATGATTTTATACTATAGCCTGCAGGTTTAATCAGAAATCCAAACTTCCGCATTGCTTGCTTTCGATACTTTTTGTTCCATTTCTTTCCTTCGTATCCTTCTTCTGATCGTTATTCAATCCTCGAGTCCGGCCAATTCCCAGCTTTGGCAAACCCTTATTCAGCCCCTCAAGCAAAACACAGGCCTTGCACCATTTCTGCGCAATAAAACAACAAATGTTCAGATTCTCTAACCAAACTCTACCCAAGTAACGAAAGCAAACGAGTCTAACATTAATCAGATATCTGAACCACCCACATGTCATGTATAATAGGGTAACAAACTTACTTGGCTTGAAATGTAACCACACCGCTCACATGTCCCCTGTTCTGGCATTTTTGTAGAAGTTGAAATTCTGAAATTCTCCCCTGATTTGATGATGTCAAGTATGGCTCTAGGTCTTCAGTGGAAAGAAGTCCAGTAAGATGTCAAACTAGGAGTACGGAATATACGTACTTAAGATCTAATATAATAAATTATTTTTGTGAAAACTACGCCGCCAACCAGTGAAACATTCTCTCAGCAAGGCACTCACCTGATTCTTTCTAAATCCTTGATGAACTCACGAGCAAAACCACGATACGCATTGGGTGAATAAATGCCTGCAATTTGACAAAAATATCTTCTGAGATTTAACTGTAAAAGCATTAAACATAGAAATATAGTGGCAAGGGTGGTTGAGCGGAGAGAAAATAACCGAGGAAGACTTGAGAGAATCATCTACAAGAGCTTAAAGGAAAGATAAATTACATTCAGTGGAGAAGTAGTCCAGCCTCTTGAAATACGCATACGTGCAAAATCTAGTCAAGGCTTTGCAAAGAATTCCAACTCAAAATTAAGATGAATAACAGTGATGAAAGAAAAAGAAAAAGAAATCAGTAATGAGTATTTAAGCATCAAGGATATATAACAATCTCCTTCTCGTAGGTGTATTTAAAAGGTTTGCATCTTGGAATTGGCCCGTCTTCACCAGTGACAATTGAGGTGCATCTACTTAATCTACAAAATAAAACCAGAAAATCAGTTCACCACAAAAACAAACTGAGGGGCAATAATAAAAGAACAGCCTCAATGAAGTATGAACAACAAAGCATTACCTTGCAATGTCACCTCTTAGTATGTTCAATAGAACTGTTTCAGCAATATCATCTGCATTATGTCCAGTAGCGAGCTTGTCTACCTTCAACAGTGCAGCGCCACGATCGAGGGCCTGAGAGGTAAATAGATATATCCATTAACAGCTGATCGTGCCTTGCATGCTTAATGACAGAGAAAGCTCAGTTTCCACGAATACTTTTAGTTGCTTTAATTACTCAGTCATAACCAAGTAATAAGCAGCATCAGTTTCTGTGCAATGACCATGCCAATTCGGAAATAAGACGTATCGTCAAAAAATCTGAATGCCACATGTATACAAGATTTCAAGAAAACGCAAAAACAGCCAAATACCTGACGACGAAAAACGCCACAAAACGTGCAATTATTCTTGAGACCGATCATCTTTACTATTTCATCCATGGTCCACCCGTACAAATCCTTGTACGAGACAATTTTCAGCGGCAATCCATACTGAAAGAAGGCATTTCAAACGAGAGTCAATTAAAGCTTAAAAAGAGAGAAACATAAGGCATTAGACATGACCGAAAATTCACTTGACCTGGATTTCATTTCTTTTGACGGTTTCAAGAGAATCGTCCCTGTAGCCAGTAATGCCCTCATCCACAGACAAGAGGAAGAGATCTAGACCGTAGTTGTGCCGCCTATTCAATTCGGATAATACATAGGCGAGGACGGTGGAATCTGAAAGTATCAAATAACAAAAAAAAAAAAAAATCAATGAGCAGAAGAAAGTCGAGCTCCCCATAACCTAACTTTTACAGTCCAATACAGCATTATAATTTATCACCACTCACTGGCACTACAAGCTCAGAAGCACTACCAGCACAGCTTGATTGATTAGTTTACCTTTGCCGCCGGAGGCACCGAGGGCAATGCGCTCACCAGGCTTAAATAACTGGTTTTCGACGATGACCTGATGAATCTCCTCCTCGAACACCTCATAGAAGCACTCCCTGCAAATCTTCACAAACAATTACCGATTTCAATTCAACTCTAGGGTTTTACAACCGCAAAATACAGTTGATGTCTCTCGTATCAGCTTCCTGGAAATCAAACCTTACCTGGTCTAGGGTTTTGGGCCTCTTGAGGGCGGCTCGTCTCTGATTACAGATGCAGCACTGGCGACCCCCGGCCTTCTTCGGCTGGCCGCCGGCTGAATGATCCATTCAACGTGACGACGCTATATCGAAGCTCAGGGCTGCGAGCGCGAGAGAGTTAGTCACGAATGTTCCCAGTATTGTTCTGCCTCGCCTCTTTCCCCATTACTTTCGAAAGCACACGCACGCACAGTATTACGAAGCTGCCCTTCACTTTGATACTCCTTTTTCCTTAATATTGTTGACATTTAATCATCGTATTTCTGACGAGTTGCAAATTTATGTTATCCACACTTATTTTCACTTCTTACACACACTTTGTTAATTTTTTACTTTGTATCTTTTTCAATTCACTCAATCCGACGGCTGAAATTAAAAAGAGCGGCTGAAATTAAAAAAAGTGTGAAAAGTTAAAAAACAGTGTGTTGAAAAACTCACATTTTTTAAAGTTATACATTTCCACACAATTTTACTTTTTTAACGTATTTCATTTTACTTTCCCAACTTTAAATTTGTTAGGAGTCCTAAACTTTCAATTCGTGGGAACATTTGTGACCATCAATTATGTCACAACCTTGGCTGAATTCATGAATTCATCGCGTAACATGTACATAAAAACCTTTAGATGTCAAACAAAATGTTACATTCACACCAAAAAAAAAAATTAGAAATTCAATCGAGGTCGTAGCATAACTATAAAAAGCTGTCAGCTCAGCTAATCTATTAACTCAGCTTCAGAACTGATTTTGTGTTTACAATAGAAATCAATTAATAATTTATAAAACTGGTTCGCACAACGAACCAAATCAAACCCCCAATCCTAATTTGTACATCGAAGATTCTGATCAATCTGTAAAACAAATCTCAAATGACAACTGTGAAACACAAGTACACCCACGACCCTTCCGATGGGAAACCATATACCATCCATAGCAACACCTGCCCGCCTGCACGGCAGTACTAGCACTTGTCCTTCCCCGATTCACCCTCAAGTCGTCGCCGTATGTCCCTTCGTAATATTTCAACATATTCCTGCGCAAGTGAAAATGAGAGAACTGTTTAAATATGGTATGGATTAATCTCAAGACTAGCACCTCGCACAAACGTCAAGAATAGAACACATACACTGGAGAGACGCTCGTCCCTGCACAACTCATCCACAAGTTCTCGAGGACCGCTTCCACTGCCAGACAGCTGAACTGAATTTTCAACTAGAGCATGAAAAACATCCCCTGGTGCATTCAGGTTCTCAATCCTCTGAACCACTTCTTGCAGGTTAATCTAGAGCATGAAGAAAAAGAGCTATTAGAAATTGCAATTTATGGCTGAGGGTGAGAAAGCTGTTCCACTTGCTTTATGGCCAAAAATACGAAAACATCATGTCCCAGAAAAGTGAAATGTTGATCCAAGACTTTGACGAATAGACAAGTTATGAAGTCCATACACAAACCTCAGAATTTGGGATATTATCATCTCTACTGAGACCTCGCTCATTGTGGAGTGGATGAGATTCAGAAACCAAAGCAGAGGATGGCTGGACGGGGTTTGATCCAGCCCCAAGGGCGCGAGTTACAATGGGCATCATTTGTTGGAACATCCTGGACATATCAATCCCACCACCTTGGCCTCCTCCAAACAAGTTTCCCAAATCTTGGCCGTCAACCTGTTCAGCAATCTGATTGACAGCACTCCTCATCTGTGGATTCTGTGTAAAGCTCTGTAACATATTCCTCAATACATCGGGAGAACCCACTCCAGTTTGGTCTGAAACACCTGCCAACAGACCATTTAGGGCTGGACTCTGCAGAACCTGAGACATCATGCTTCCCAGATCAACTTGGCCAACAGGACCTTGCCCTCCCAATGTTCTACCATCTCTAACCTGCCCAACAGCAGGGGCTGTTTGTCTTGCAGGCGCATCACTTGAGTTCATCCTACTTACAGCAGAACCACGAGATGCAAGAGACTGCAAAACTTGCTGGCCACCTATTACTTGCTGATTCTGATTGATGGGAGCACTAGTTATTCCGCCATCTCCATTCTTGGTCGGTGGTTTTGGCTGCCTGGCTTGCCTCTGATTGGATCAATGATAACACAGTTTCAGTAACAACCTAAATGAAAGTTGACTGCAGAGTATTTTTTTTTTTTTTGTTTTAATATGTAGGAGCCTGAAAACAAACAAACCAATAGTATTTACACTCTTAATTGCTTCCGCAAGCACTACATCCATCATAATATGGCCAAGTATTTATGCTTTAATTAACTACTGATATATCAAGACCGCGGTGGGGGACAAATTTGGTTTGTAACTGAATTTTCTGAAAGCAATGAAATAGATGCAAAACTATTATACCTTACGCTCCAAAACTCCGAGTCCTAAACCAAGTGGAACAGCTTTCGCACCCTCAGCCTCCTTCTCACTGGATCGAGGATCATTTCCCTTCTCATCTTCTCTCACCACAGTGTTTTGGCCACTTGAAGAGCTTAGACCTCCAGCTGGGAATCTTGAATCGTTTTTCACGGTACTCACACTTCCTAAATCCTGACAATTACGAACTGTGTCACATTACGGTTGGGGATCGGATTACATCAGTGAAAGAATAAATAAATAAAACCACCTAAATGAAGGGAATTCCAAGAATGTGTGAACCATACCTTCTGACATTCACTTTCAGATGTGCAACCAGGTAGTGACACACTAGACTGCCCAGCTACATCGACATAGCCAGTAGTTGGCTGTTCACTTCCTGCATAATTACGTGATTCAACAGATGGATTCTGAACAGTTGACGCCTCTTGACCTGATTACAGAACAAAATAGCTTAGGAAAACTAGAGTGACATTCTATATCCACAGAAGCCAAAGCACAGACAGCAAGGTACCTGACTGAACTGTGTCTTCTGCTTGTGCATTGCCAACAAAATTTCTAATATGTGAGTTAAGTTCAGCAGCAATGGAGGAAAGCGAGGAGCCAGAAGGCGGCTGTGAAACAGAAACACCAGAACTGGGTTGTGACGCAGAGGAGACTGCAACACCAGTTTGGGAGGATGGAAGAGTGGCACCAACTACATTTCTCACTGGCAGCACCCGGCCACCTGAATCCCTAGAACCAGATGGGATACCCTCCCCATTACTACCCCTAGCACCAACTGCGGAAACAATTTGTGCAAGTGAGGTACTCAATGATAAAAAGTGTTACATGGATACATAAAAGGTAAAAGCTTGAAGTCAACGATCAATTTTACTTACCAGTATGTATATGGATGTTTACATTCCTTGGAGCACTTCCAATCCCAACAGGACCAAAACTCGTAGGGTTTGATTGAGGTACAGAACCATTAAAGAGTGAGCTTGTTTGAAGAGGGAAAGGCTGCAAACAAAACATTATTCACTAGGCTTGGTTGGCATCTAAACAAAATCAATATATTTAAACCAAAATTAACTAAAGCTCAAAAAATGGACATACCAACAAAAGGATAAAATGCCAAGTTAAATGACCACAGTTATTGAACAAATGGCCATACTTTGCTTCTCCGTTATACTATCAAATTTAGTCCACAATAATAATAATTTTTCACTGGATTTATTCACCATAAATATTTTATATGTTTTCATTTGCATGTCTTGCTTAATCCATATGTGATAGTATGTATACATTCATAATACATGCATCAACGAACCTGGACCATTATGGGATTAGGCCCTGCTGGGGATATATAAACAGCTGGCCCAGCATTCACAACAGCTTCTCCCTGTAGATTTTTCGGCCACAACAATTATAAATGACTATACTCTATTATTCACAGATTTAAACCAAGATATTGAAATCAAACTAGAACATACAGGAGACTGCCCCATACGAAGCGTCCAAATCGTTCGGCCAAGCTCAAGAAGAAGAGAACCTAAATGTTGCATTGCAAGCCCTAATTGTATGGATTCTGTCTGAATTTGGCCTCTCACAGAGGGATCAGGAGACGCTCCCTCTTGTTCCAAGCGTCCTGCAATGTGCTACAAAGTTGCAGCAAATTAAAATTAAACACATAATCAGTTAACACAGGCAGTAAAGAAAGATGAAATGGTTCATGAATCTTTATCAGGATAAAACTTTCAATTTTAATAAATGAGAGTTCATAAGCATTTGAAATTATGGAAACAATAACTTTCTTTAACTAAATTATGTTTGGTACATGATATGAGCAAAACACTTTACAATAGCTTCAATCTTCATATTACACATGAATCTATTGAAAGTGGATGGACAATGACAACAGATCAATCATCTAATCCTATGAATCCTATCCAACGCTATTAGCATTGGATTGGATTAGATCTGATTCTAAAATCTAAAAACCGACCAAAATTGGATCAGTTCTTGTTATGGATCCAATCCACCAAACTGAACTGATTAGCTGGGCGGATTGAATTGGACCTAGAACACTCCAAAATGTCATAACTACAATGAAAATTGCATGCTAGTCGGCAAACATTGATAATCCAAGTCCCAAAAAGTTTGTATCCTTATCAAAAGACAAATTTTAATTCCTTTAATCATAGAAGACACGAAATTTTTGAACTGCATTGTTATACAATGCAATCGAAACTTATACCACGATGTGCTGTAGCATGCAAAGGACCTCTTCTTTGTAACTTCTAGGCTTTTAAAACCCTTTTTCCTAACCTTCAAGCCCTAAACCCTTCTTCTACAACCCAAATGAGAAAGTACATAACTTTTCGAAGTCCAAGACTAACAATTAATTCAAGGAAAAATGATCATTGTATATGTATGGTGCAATAGTAGTTTCTCTAGAAAAAAAAAAGAAGCATAAACAGCGTCATCAATAGGGAAAGATAAATTTAGAAGTCTTACAGATAGCGCAGAAACAGCATGATTGCTGAGTAGTCGCTCTGCATGACGAAGAACAATCCCCAATGCCTCAGGTGTGGGCATCCCTTGTGCAGTGGAAGGTAAGTTCACCCTAGGTGGGTCTCCTGTATTGGTTGCAGATGTATTTGGCTGATAACCTAGATAAAACCAGTAAAAGTTAGCTTATTCCTTATTTCTTACTGAATAGTAACAGACTGTTTTTGGTTTGTTACCATTTTGCGACAATCCCTGCTCCATTCTGTTCATGAACTCGGAGAGTGTATTCAAAGAGTGTGGAATTGCCTGAACAGAAAACAAAAAACATTAAGCAGTCATATACATGTCCAATTCACAATTAAGACATGCCCAAAAGATCATAACAATACCATATTTAATGAAGGCATGGGAAATGCTGCAGCTGCAAGAGGAGTTTGCACAGCTTGAGGAAAAGTTTGGAATGGTTGAGTAGGAAATGCCTGTCCAGACTGTGCTTGATGTCCTCCTTGGTTGACATTACGCGACCCTTCTGTTTCATTTCCATTAGGAGGCTGACCAGGAGTGTTTGACTGTAGGAAATCCACACAAGAAATTTATACTCTTTTCCCAAGGAACCTTAGCCCATTAACACTTACAGCATTTTCTGTTTTACAAGATTACAGCAGTTTCAAGAAACTAGTAATTTGATCAATTTATTTTATCCGGACCACAATTGCAAGTGCAAACAATACTTATGACATTAGACATATCTGGTTGTAGTTTCAAGAAACATTCATTGCTCACCGAAGTAGTGAATTGTGGGTTGCCTGTGCCATTAGTTGTAGCCTGGGTGCCAATTCCAATAGAATTCAGAACTGCACCAATAACCTACCAAGAAAGAATATAGCATAATGTGCTTCCGGAAGTACCACTTTAAGGCTCCTCACCCATTTGTATATATAAATCCCATTACTTTAACACAACAAGAAGCAAATACGAACCCGACTAAGATCAGGAACAGCGCCTTCACCTTGATCTCCAACATTAAATGTCCCAAGAACTACACTGTGTGATATCTGGCCAATGCGACCACGAGGAACACCACTAGGATCAATTCCTGCCAAATTACATCAAGAAGTTTATATACCAACATTGCTCAAAAACAAATTACTCTGAACCTGAAATGGAAGTACCAACATTGCTCAAAAATCAAATTACTTATTTACCACTATTCACATGTGCCTCGCCAGAACTTGTACCCGATGAAGGTTGTGGCTGGGATGGCTGCCTTATAACTAAGTGCAATGTGTGCCCATTTTCCAAATCTACAAGAGGTTAAGGGATCATATGCTGAAACTGATCAATAATGGGTAAGACGTGCAACAGCAACCACATTGCAGAAACAAGGATTTGTTCATGAGGCACTCCCAACAAGGTTTAGCAATAGAAACTAAGTGGTGGGATCAACAATAACTATTGTAATACCTAAAAGTTTGAGAGCATAAAAAAATTAAAATGTCATACAGGAGGTTTGTATGTCAACATATGTATTGTGATGACACAATAAACTAACCAACCCAGCTGACAGATGATAGGCAGAGATCCAATTCAGTTACTCAAATTTCAAGCATTCTGCCTGCGTGAACATACTACACACACCAGAATCATCCAAAACCTTTGTAGACCTAGATATGCTTGCTAGCATGACATTGCATTGCCCAAAGAGCACCCAATCATCCCCAAGAAAGTTAAACATATTCTCGCACGTATATAGATATGTATACTATACATGTATTGACATCTACTGAGAAGTTACTGCAATGTCATAAATCTCAATGTCAGTTCTATATACACAGGTAACCCTATATACATCAATTGTAAGCAATAAATGTTCGAAATGGTAGGATACGATACTCAGAAAGAGGATGGTCATCTTTTAACACCCTTCCCCTGAAAATCAGCCGCTGCTGACCAACCGGAACACCTGTTTGATTAGCTATTTTTTCCTTGAACAATGAAACTCGCATCTGAAATAGAAATATATACACACAAATATCAGAGATGTGTAAAAATAAAAAAGAGCCTGAAGGGAACATATTATTTGATCGCAGGGACAAACATGTAGTTCCAAGCAGTTCGTTCACAGTTTAATTCGGCAGAACAACAAAACTATAACCCATATAATTAAGCATTATTGAAGACATCACCAGAGGCTAGGACTCACATTTTTATCAACTTGAAAACTATACACCTGTGAGTCTAAAGTCTTGATATTGATCTCAAGATTTGAATCAGAACTGGCCCCAGCGACATTGCCGGAAGTGGCGCCTTCATTGGAGTGCTGATCTGCCATGCCGGTCGAAATGGTTCAGAAAGTAACCTCAGGTTTCCAGCCCTTAGTAGCTGCGGCTGCCTGCAGAATCAAACGCCATTTTTCCTTTTAACATCAAAGATCAAACTTCCTAGTACATAATTTGCAGAAACGACAAGTAATAGAACAGATATTGTCTGATTTCGCAATAAGAAATAGAATCCTGGATGATGCTATTGCTCGACTGAGCTGAATCTGAACGTGCAAACAATTTAGGGTTTTGCAGTCAAACCCTCCAAGACTCGAAATTTCATTGATTTGGCAATTGCATTGGACCCTTCTAATGCCGAATTGCCGAATATCACGGGCTATATGTCATGCTGAGAATATAAATTCCAAATTCCAACAAACAAAAAAACATTTCATCTCCGAAAAGCAAATCCACATACCCCGGAGTCGTTTCAATCGCGACAGCGATCGCAAGCCTGAACTGAATGATGCGAAGCAACAACGTTGGAAAGTCCCGTTCCGGTGGTTCCCCCCTGTGTCTGCAACTGCAAGCCCTAAATAGATTATGCGGAGGACGATGACTCCGATGGATACGCAGGTGTTGGTCTGGTCTTCAATAACAATACAAAAGCCCTAATTGCAAACTTCGGGAAATTTCGGGAAGCTTCCGGTTTCCGGTTAAACGAAAGGTAGTACTTTATCTATTGGAATTTAAAACTTAATATGACTTCTTTTTTTAATTCTTTTTTCTGATACCAAGCTAAATCCTAAAATGACTTAAAGAAAACAAAAATTAAAAGCTAATTATCTAATACACGGTTTGACTTTTGTTTTATTTGAGCTGAATTCCCCAACCCCTCATTAGCCTTCGAACTACTTCCTCACATTTGGCAAATTCCAAATGTGAGTTAAATTTGGGATAACTCTTTCTTATTTATGAACAAATTTGAAAGACCTTAGACAACTAGATGTTTGTGGCTCTAGTGTCTACAGTTATTTTCTCATACCTTTGAGGGTTAAATTTAATTTTTACTCCATAGAATCGCTCGTATTAGTAAAAATATAGGAGCTTCTCCATAAGATTATAAGAAAGAAGAAGAGGTACATTGTATATCATTGATAATTTGATATTGTCTATGTTTAAATAGTGCACTGCAACTTTTAGGACTTGTGTGGAGGTTGTGTTATTATTATTTTTGTTTACTACCTAAAGAATATGAAGAATGCATAAAAAATAAAAAATAAACTTGAAGTTGCAAATGTATCTGCAACTCGTCGGAATTCAAAAGATGCAAAAAAAATTGGACAATACTTGAGTATTGACCGGTCAGTATCCAATTTTTACTAACCACTTACGTGGTCCAATACGCTTATTACATCTATCATGTAAAAGTTATCCCAAGCATTAGCTATCAGTATTACCAAACACTACATCTCACCCTCAATCTCTCCCTTCTTCGTCGACCTAGACCCCACCCAATCCTTCTCTTCTCCGGTGTCCATCTCCATGCCTTCTTGCTCCACTTTTGTTGATGCCGTGGCAGATCGACCAAGGGTTCTTCGTCTGCCCAACCACCCATGCGTCTCTTATCCCTCGTCATCAACAGTAAATTCAACACTCATGGCAGATCTGTTACAGGTTGACGTTTTTTTTTGTCAAAATCACTTACTGATTGATGTTGCATAGAATTTGGAGAAGATGATGGCGTTCAGATTGACGGAGGAGGGTTGGATAGAATGAGGGTGTGGTCGATGGTTGGAGGAGGGAGTGGAGATGGAGTCAACAATTGGAGGATAGAAGTTGGAGAAGGGTGGGTGGGTGGGGTTGAAGCATAAAGTTCTGCTATGACAAGGAAGGAAGATGGAGGAAGAAGAGAGGTGTTTGGTCACATGTACACAGGATGTTTGGTTGCAGAAATAGCAAAATGTTGAAAGAGAATTAAAATGACAGGTGTTTTAAAATTATTGGGTCACGTAAAATGGTTAGCAAATTGGATACTTCCCAGTGAGTACCCCAAATATTATCCAAAAAAATTTAGACATTCACACCAGTATGTCAAGGCCGTTATATTATGTTTGAGCCAGCAAAATTGATGCCACTTGAGTCAGTCAATGTTGCATACGAAGAGGCGCCTATTTTTGTTTTGATGAGAGGCTAGTTGTTGCACAATCCCTTGGGGGTTTGCAGAGGTAAGTAACACCTTGAATTCCGCACACACAATCTTTGCGTGGGAAGGGAGTTAATTAGCACCTCTATGATTTTCACGGTAAATCAGTAATTTAGAGGCTATTTGAAAACCATTATATTTTTATTCTTTAGTTTTAGTTTTTATATTTTCTTGGAATTTTTTTTGAAATGTCATGTGAACTTATACACATTTTTCAATTTGTCATATGAATTAATATTTTAATTGATTTGTAATATCAATTTTTTGAAAATTATTAATTTGTCATCTCATCCTAATTTGTTAAGTTTTTCATCCAAAATAGTCATGTGACTTGCACATGACTTGTGTTCAAGGTTGTTTGGACTTTTGATCTCCTTTTCACAAGTTTTTATTTCTATATACAAAAATATATTTACACTAAGGGGTGTGGAAATAAATTGGTTTCGGATGTTTGACTTCTATTTGGCAAGTTCTCTACATTTCTTTGGTACAAACCCATAAAATTTGGTTAGTAAAAAAATATGTTGCCTTCCTTGAAAAGCTTATGGTGAACTACTAAAAAAGTAATTTAGGCTTACTAACATGGAGTTTAGCTAATTGCAATTTTTGAAAATTCAACGTGGTCAATCATGTTCATAAAAAAATGAAAGTTGAAATGTAACCTTGAATGTCTGAAATAACCTTGAAACCAAGTCATTTTCGGTGCACATGACTTATTTTAGATGAAAAACTTAACGGAGTTAGGGTAAAATGACAAATTAATGATTTCTGAAAATTAATATGACAACTTGCTTAAAATTTTAGTTTATATGACAAATTGAAAAAGATTGACAAGTTCATATGACATTTAAATTTTTTTTTAAACTGAAAACTGAAAATAAAAAATAGTTACTAAACGAATTTTCAGTTTTTAATTTTTAATTTATAGTTCTTAAAATTTGGCTTTCAATTTTTAATTTTGATGGACAAAATTTAATGAGTTATGTAATCCAATTTAATTTCCCTAGTTCTGAGTCACAAACGAGGGCATAGGCCTGCCTACACAGACATGACACATGGTCGCATATCCCTAGCCACATGTATATATAGCCAGCATGTTTTGTCATTTGTCCGTTCAAACTATTAACCCGAAAGAAATGAATTAGCTTTTTTCTGTGTATTTTTATTCACTATTCTCAAGTTATGGTAATGTTCATCATCTTATTTACTACTCGAAACTTATTACTTTTCCATGAAAAATGAAAACTATTAGTAGTGTTGCACTAATAATACGACTTCCGTTGGAATTGGAAAACGCCTGCCCTGTTTCTCCTTTTTCTGGATTTGTGCTTTCACCCCTTTTATTTAATTCCACAAGACTTTTGCTCTATATTTTACAGATTAATACTTACAAAATTTTAGTTTGGAGATCAAAACTCCAATTGAACTAAAATTGAAGGACCATTCTCCAATTATCTCTTAATTGTATACCAGATTGTCTCTTTCATTCACCTACTAATCTACCGAGAATAGGGTCACATTTTTATTTTTTTATTGCTAAAAACTACTGGTTGGCCGTTCCCGTGCTCAAGTCCAAAGTCCTTTTCTGAATCCTGACCAAAAACATATACAAAAGGGTCCATGCCTCTCCTTGAACGCACACTCACTCACAACAGCAACAGAGAGAGAGAGAGAGAGAGAGAGAGAGAAGAGACGAGAAGAGTGTGTGTGTGTGTGTGTGTGTGTGTGTCGGTGTCAGTGTGGTAGTAGCTCAGCTATGGAAGATGAGACATTGTCGAGTGGAAGCAGAGGGAGAGGGAAGCCTATTCGATGCAGAGGTATCTTTTCTTTGATTATTGTTGATTAACTTTCTTTCTTGCTCGTCAATGCATGAATGATGGTGTTGCACTTGCACTTGCATGTAAATTGATAGCTGCGGTGAGTCGGAAGGCAGGGGAGCCGCTAGTTGTGGAAGAGATCATGGTGGCGCCGCCAATGCCTCGTGAAGTCCGCATTCGAATTCTCTGCACCTCTCTCTGTCACAGCGATATCACTTTCTGGAAAATGAAGGTTCTTCTTTCTTTCTTCCTTCCTCCTAAATAAATTATCCTAATATTATTATTATTATTATTACTACTACTACTGCTCCTCTAAATAATTAATTAACAAGTTGTTATTTGATGCCTAATAGTAATATCCTTAACCTTTTGTTTGTTAGGACTTTCCTGGAATTTTCCCCAGAATTCTCGGTCACGAAGCTATCGGGTGAGCTCCAACGCTTTGTTTATACATGTTATTGGTATTTGCATTCCAAGGCATCATAGATAGATAGAGTAGGAACTGCCAAAAATTATAGGGAAGAAAGAAAGGCCAAGTCATCACTTTGTTAATCTTTACGATGTCAAATGATGTACATATACTTTCTCTTAATCTCCACGAATATAATCGTTGAGGGATCGGTCACGACGCACTTCTAACTTTTTTTCAGCACAGCGCATTTAGAAGCTTTGGTTGTCATAAAGCTTCAGACACATTAGTTTGGTCATGCCTGCTGATGTACTTGTCCATCAATGCTTATTTGTCGTAGGGTTGTGGAGAGCGTTGGGGAGGATGTCAATGAGGTCTCCGAAGGAGATACTGTCATCCCAACATTCATGTCCGAATGTGGAGAATGCACAGATTGCAAATCCACAAAGAGCAACCTATGCGCAAAACTTCCCTTTAAGGTCTCACCTTTTATGCCAAGACACGAGACTAGCCGATTCACAGACCTCAATGGGGAGGTTCTGTACCATTTCCTGTTCGTGTCTAGTTTTTCCGAGTATACAGTGGTTGACGTAGCCCATGTCACAAAAATTGACCCTGCAATACCTCCAAATAGGGCATGCCTTCTCGGCTGTGGAGTTTCAACAGGTGCACTTGAAATTCCTTTTAATGTTATGGTAATTCTTTTTGAGATGGTGTGGCATTTGCAAAATCTAGAGTTGGTTTCAAAAACCCCATTTTTGTGAACATGTGTAGTCACATCTCACTAAAAATTAAAAAACATTTATACTGATCTTTAACAAATTCGGCTTTAGGAGTTGGAGCTGCTTGGAAAACAGCAAATGTGGAGAAGGGATCAACTGTTGCTATATTTGGGCTTGGTTCAATTGGATTAGCTGTATGTTCTTGCAGAACTTAGTCTGCACATCTTATTGCTTCTTTTCCTCTTTTTGATATGTGATTGATTGTATAAGAGGGGTCACGTCCATGATTGAATTATCCAGGTCGCAGAGGGAGCAAGACTTTGTGGAGCTACTAGAATTATTGGTGTGGATGTGAATCCAGACAAATTTGAAATTGGTATTTGGATCCTATCAGAAGAACTTGATTTTACATTTGTTAGCGAAAAGCTTTGTATTCATGTGAATGTACTTTCCGCAAAGAATATAGACCGTATTGTTCTCTTTCTTATCGACACAGGAAAGAAGTTTGGCCTCACCGACTTTGTGAATGCTGCAAGTTGTGAGAATAAATCTGCGAGCCAGGTTTTCTCTAAAACTATGCCCCAACTATTCAGAGATTCTAATACTCAATTTTTTACCTCTGGTTTACTTGGTTATTCTTTTTTCACATGTAAAACAGGTGATCATTGAGATGACTGGCGGGGGTGCAGACTATTGCTTTGAATGTGTTGGACTGGCATCATTGGTGCAAGACGCTTATGCTTGTAGCCGAAAGGTTCTCTCTCTCTCTCTCTCTCTCTCCCTCCTACTGCTCCTATCACTCCCACACAGACACGCACATGCATTGAAAGGCTTCACTTTCATTCCTTATCCTAACTTTTGTTGAACGTCTATCTCTTGCTGATATTTAGTTATCAAAATAAGAATGTGCTCTACATAGTACTGATAATGTGGAGTCTAGTTGCTTTAGATGATCACATGCATCATATTTTACGAAGTCTATGCCCAGCCAAAGGCGTGTGAACCCACATCAGCCATGAGGATGAATTTAGGCAGCTACAATTTGTTTGCACTGAACAATGTATTACGTATCTTTGTTTCAACTTCAGGGGTGGGGAAAAACAATTGTGTTAGGCGTGGACAAGCCAGGGTCAGAGGTGAGCCTTCCCTCTCGTGATATCCTTCACAGTGGCAAGACCCTCATGGGATCCTTATTTGGAGGACTCAAACCTAAATCTGATATCCCTGCTCTCATCAATCGTTACACGGACAAGGTGATTTAGCAGTTAACTGTTTACTTGAATTGTTTTTCGCCTTAGTGTACCTGGATATCCTTTTAATTTTTTTATTTTCATGCTATCAGGAACTACAACTGGATGAGTTTGTGACACATGAGGTTAGGTTTGAAGACATCAACAAAGCTTTCGATTTGCTCATTGAAGGGCAATGCCTTCGATGTGTAATCTATATGAGCAATGAGTAAGTTACTTCTGCGAGTAACAGCCTTTACATTTATATGCACTCTATGCTATCAATAAGCATGCAAGGTTTCAGTTTCTAAATAAGTACTTATTTGCATCCCTTGCTACCTTTTCTTCTTATTTTCTGTAAGAAGAATACACATGGAAGAAAAATACTAAATAAATATTTAAGACACTGCAAATCCACTAGATGCGCCAGTGAAGTAGGTGTTGGGGGAGTCCTTGGTTTCCTTTGCTGAACCAAAATGCCTTAGCCTGTACACCCCCGAATTTGTATCTCTCGGTATTTCCCATTCTATGGTTGCTGTGCCATATAAGCTACTGGTATCTACGTTCCACTTGAAAAACAGGGAGAAATCATCATCGTCGTATACAGGAACCCAGTGTTTTCCTTGAAGCATCTCTACCACTGCATATGTCCCTTCCGTCAATAGGTCATATCTTGGGTTAGCGCTCCAAAACGTGGCAGTTGGTCTATCTCCCTTATTGAATGAGCCACTTTTTGGTAAGTTGATATCCTCTTTGATATCTCCAAAGTTTGTATCTGGGGGAGGTGAATCTCCAGAAGGATCAAGTACGGCTCTGAGTTGTACAGAGGAAAGATCTGGTGGTGAGGGACCTTTAGGAATGTCTTTGTCTCCCTTTGCCATCGCTTTGGCCAATTTCTCGAATTCTTGGATGTATGCTGATAGCGTGTGAGGACCATAGAGAGTGGAAGCAGCCTGCAGATTGCATAATGCATTGAAACATACAGATCTAAGTACTGCACAGTTAAGAAATTGTTTCCCAAGGAATCCATTTAAACAAAAAATTTTGCTTATAGGTCGAGTATGTACCTCATATCGCTGTTGAGTGTATTCCTCGAAAGTTGCAATATATTGTGAGTAAGTATTAGTAAGACCTGCTATTACAATGTGAGTATCCTCATCAAATTCACCATTGCCGTTACTTATCAGTGTCTCCTTGACTGCTTCCCTTAGCCGCCGACCGGCCATTGTGGTGAATTCTGCAATAATCGGTAGGTTAGAGCTTGTTAAATCCATTAGTAGTGCAGTCAAGAGCAGGCCTTATGACCGCGAAATCCTGTGAATGGTGCGTGCTCGTGGCGGCTGTTGGTGTTACAGTATATATGTCACTTGTGAGGGGTTTAGTTTTTAGATTGATATACGGAGTAAGTTGTAAACGAATCTCAGTAATGTTGGAATGAGGCTGCCTTTATGTTTTGGTAAAGAGAGAGTCAGTGCACACGCGATCGACATAGGTAATGGGCTGTGAATTGTAAAAGAGGACTAACCTCCCGGGACAGAAAGTATGATCAGCTTCCCCAACCTGAGCATTTGAACCGGAACGATTGCAGGCTGCATTTGAACCGTGAGGTTACAATAGTTAGACAATTTTCTCTGCTCTGCGTGCTACAATAGTTTCCAAGTACAGTAGTTCTAAATATCTGTACGAAATGGAAATCCAACAAATGTGTGTAATGTGTTCAATTCCCCTCCTCTCCCCATATCGCTTGTGTTGTGTAGGAGTCTTACCGCCCATGCATAAGGGACAAACATTTCGCCGGTGCTGAGCAGAACTGCCTTGGGCTGTTGGCAGTCCACTTGATATTGGCTAGGTTTTTTTAGCGCATCCCTCAGTTTTCTCCATGTCGAATTGATCTGAAAGCAGATGATAGATTAGCCCGATAGTAGGAGGCTAGGAGAGCAACTTACATATATAGCACGGACGCCCGGTGGAGGTGTACCCGTTACTCGTCAGGAAGAAAATAGTCCAAAAGAAAATTGGAAGATGCTGCTGACCTTTTGATCACCCTGTTGGAAGCCGAAGACACCCGGTCCATCTGTAGTCCCTGCGGCAAAACCCGGACCAAGCCCTGCGGGGCATGTTTTCACTTTCTTGTTTCCGGCTAATTCAACCTCTATTTTCGTGAAATCTATGTACACATGGCGATAGTCTATTTTCCCGGTCAGCTGCTCTGTAGCCGACGTGAACAGATCAGCCGCCTTTAGAAATTGCCTCTCCCCTATAATTTTCGTGCTTAGTGTTTCATCCGGGTACCTACCAACATGCAGTTACACGAATTAAAACAGAGTCACATGTTACAGAAATGCACATTGCTATGAAACGCATTGGTAACATGTTGGTACAATTTGTTAACGTTATGAGCATACCCAGGTCCGCGGCCGAGGCAAAGTAGGTTATTCCCATGACAGGAGGAGTGAGTGAAGTCGCAAGGTTTTCCAGAATCGTTGCAAAATGCTCCAAGCACATTTGGAGTCACATCTCCGACGTTGGATTGGCAAAAAGCTCCCACAAATAGTGAGCCGTCGTTCTTCCTCACCTTAGACTTGCGACTGCTTGTTTTGCCGCAGGGCTTTCCTCCCGTTGCTTTGATGTTTTCCGCCGCCTTTATTAGCGCTGCTACCACGCCACTATCTGCATCGATGAACATAATTAATTTACGTAACTTTGTTTAAATTAATTAAGACCATGTTCTGGTGATAACTATAATTACCTGGTGTGTTATGAGATGATTTCGTGGCACCAGTACTAGTATTAAGTGTAGTGAACCAGTCCTCAAAGAATCTGGCAGCGGCACCTTTGTTGTCACCGCTGATGAGCTTGTTGTCCTTGCTCATGGAGGTTCCGTGGGTGGCGAACCAGCTGAATGCTCCGATGCTCTTCCCGCTTCCGCCATCCACAAACTTCAACAGAGTCATCAGAGTATCCACGTCGTTCGGGTACCGTGCTCTCTCCTCTGCCGGGTTTAGCAGATAAGCACTCGGACTCCTGTTTATTCCAGCGTTTACCACATCCCCTACAAAATATTCAAATCCATTCAATTAGTAGCAGTTGCGTACGCGACCTTATGTAGATACGTGATCAGTAGAAATTTTGATACAAGCAATGAACTGCGGGGAGGAGGATGAACTCGGATGCATAGTGGGGAGTATATATGCTCTAGCCAATGTAGCTACGCCCACGTCAGCAGATATGATGGGGGGAAATTTAAGTAATCAAATTATGGTCACGTAGCTAACCTTGGTTGATGAAAATGGAACCAGGCTTGAGGTTGTGATGAGCCAGAACAATGCTCTGCACAATTGCATTCACAATGGCATCAAAGGATTGTTGGACAAAGCCCAAAGATGTTACAGTGTAAACCAGATACTGCAAGTAACCCCCTGGTCCTGCGTGCGTGTGAATCCCACTAATCGCCACGTTTTCTTCAGTATACAAATTTCCAAACCTTCAGAGTGAAAGGAAACATTAATTAAAACGGTATTGATTAATGCATATGTGGGGTTAGGACAATGTGTCGGCCTTCTTCCACTTGAAAAGAAATAGTATCGATTAATTTTGTACCTTGATTTGAGTTTGTCAAGCACTTTAATGTTAACGAGTTGCGAAGCCATTCCAGCGTCAAGATTAACAAATGCGAACCTCGGGCCACGGGAACTCTCGGCCACGATGAAAGTCCTTGCCCTTAGCCGGAAATGTACGCCGGCGGTATTCTGGTCCATGTTGGCATAACCCATCATGTTGACCCCGGCCGCTGGGCCAGTCATGTCAAAGCTTCCCACTCCAATCAAATACTCCCCATTACTACTGTCATCTGATCTTACAACAGGGAAGCTAATTAAAACGCTAACAGTAATAAGTGACAGAAGAGTTGAGTGCTGCTGTGGAATTTTGCTTCTGGTCTTCATGTTTGATCTCAAATAACTAAAGTTGATTAGCATGAAGTTGTATATATATGTCAAGCTCAATATATTTATCGATAACATATAATTTTTTTTAATACGCGCACAATGATTTTCTTAGTATGTAGTGACTAGACATGACTAGCTTCCATCGCTTGTTTCAACCTAAAAC
The DNA here is from genome assembly GCA_018257905.1 of Gillenia trifoliata. Lineage (NCBI taxonomy): Eukaryota > Viridiplantae > Streptophyta > Magnoliopsida > Rosales > Rosaceae > Gillenia > Gillenia trifoliata. Next base: position 403,998 of record CM031087.1, on the reverse strand, counting down.
AAAAAATGGGTAGCATGAGTTAAGTTTTGGGGTTTGAGTTGGCACAACAAGAGCATCTCTTTTCTCGGTTGCTCCGCCGCATGCAATATCGGTGGACAAGGTTTGCTCTCGACTCTTGTCCATTTTTGTGAGCATTGCGTGCGTTTAGCCGTCAACTATACATATATCTGTGCTTTGCATGCGCACACAACACACAAGAGGGGTTAATTCCCGAGCTGTTGATGTTAATTATCTCTTTGATCATCAGTTGATGATCATGCCATGACTCATGAATGCATCAACATATTAATTTCGTAATATTTGATCATAATATTAACTTATTAAAAATTAGTGTTTTGTCCTTTTTATTGCGGGCGTGCCACCGCTCATCTTTCAACAATTGAAGGTAGAAAGAAAATTAAAAAATCAAATACGTCGAATTTCTAATCTAAACAGTGGGTTCTTTAGATATAGGCCCTTGTAACTCTTGTTTTCCAAACTTAAATCCATATATCTTTAAACATTCAAATAAAACCCAAAATTCAAACTTGTTGACATGTAAGAAAATAAGTAACATATTATTACAAATTATTTACAATTTATGCCATAATATCCTAATCGTGTTAATGAAGCAATTTAACATTTTAAAATTCAAATGTTAGGTGCACTATTTGTGGGAGTGAAAAATTGTATTTTTTCAAGAGTTGACTTCACAAGAGTATTGTGGCTTGATGAGATGAACTCTTTGCCAAAATATCGAAAATTATACTTCACTATCGAGACTTAGATAAATAACCAGCTATAGACCAGTGAAAGGGTCGTGAAAATTTCATGTAGAGCGCTGATTGTTTTAGGTCCCACCCACCTTGTTGCACGCAAGCTTGTATTTGTAGGAGCAATATGCGTGATGGCCTCGTTGAACAATCTCCCTCAGGCGTGACCTTATAAAATTTTATCTCAGCCATATGCAAACTTATAACTTTTTCTTAATCTTTTGAGAGTAGGCTACAGTGCTCGCAAGCATTGAATACTTACATTGATCTCACCATTAAAAGGAAGGAGGAGGGAGGAGGGAGGAGAGAGGAGAGAAAAGAGGGTGAGATCAGTGTAAGCATTCAATGCTTGCGAGCACTGTAGCCAGTCCCAATCTTTTGATACCTTTACAGAATTATGGGTTTGACTTTAATAATACGTAGTACTAAATACTATTATTTTTTTAAAGGTAAATTATAGTTTGTCTCCTTAAGTTTGTGCTTAAGTGCAACTGCATACAACATCTTTAAAACTTTACAATTTCATTGCAATGTCATACATCCCTCAATATCGCTATTATTAGCCTATGTGGCGTTCTGGGGCCCACTTCATTACTCAGTTGAACTTCCTCACTGGACTTACACGTCTTTAAAAAATTACTCTGCCAACCCAGAAATAAAAATAAATTAAAAGAAAAACCTAAAGTTTTTTTTTATAATATTTGCCCCACCTTCCCGCAAATAACCCACCCTCTCCAAAATAACCCTAATTTATCTCTTTGTTCTTTAACTATGCCGCCAGCCTCCTCCATCTGATCCACTACTTTGCTCCTAAACGTCACATGATCCACCTTGAAATTTGTCGTGTTACGATGCTCTACGTGAACACCTTCAGCTGCTTCTTTCCCAGCCCCAATCCGACGCCGTTCTCATCCCCGAGGATCGCGTTCATCTTGATCCCGTCGCTGTAGAATATATCCAGCTTTGGATTGGGGTTTCTATCTACAACGCTCGTCATCGCCTGGACATCGATGTGGGTTCTATCGAACTTCAGGATGACGTCGAGTTTGGGGATATGAAAGGAGGTAGAAGATGTTGTCGGTATGGTGGGCAGGATACGGGTCAGCCCCGTTGATGTGGGTCTCGGTGTAGCTCGATAGTTTTAGAGCACCGATTTAATTGGCGGCAGTTGTTGCGCCATTTTGTTGGATTACTTTGTTGCTGTTATGGGCAATTTTGCAGAAAAAATAGAGACCCAAATTTAATTAATTGCAAATAAAAATAATAATAATCTTACCAATGTGGATTGAATTCAAGGAGTTAGTTTGATTTGTGTATTGAATGACGTGTAAGTCCACTAGGGAAGTCTAGATGGGTAATGGAGTGGGCCCCGCAATGCCACATAAGCAGATAACAGAGATATTGATGGAAAAGTTGACGGACGTATGACATTACAATGAAATTGTAAGCTTTTGTATGAGATTGTAAAGTTTTAAAGATGTTGTATGGAGTTGCAATTGAGCACAAACTTGAAGAGGCAAACTGTAATTCACCTTTTTTTTAACTATTAAAATTAGAGGTAAAAGAAAAAAATATTAATTCAAGCTATTAAATTATCGTAGTATCTAAAACTACGTATTACTAAGGTTTTTCCCAAAAAACATAGAGCAACCCAACTCTAGCTGTAAGAAGTCTTTTGGTAATATCAAATATGGTTTTGTTTGATTTCTTTTTATCTTACCGTCTGAATTATACTAACTAATGGTACAAACTTAGATGCAAACAATAAAACACTGCTCTAGCCTACTTATTTAAGTTTAGACATATCTTTTATATGAACGTTTGGGAGTAGGCTACAGTGCTCGCAAGCATTGAATGCTCACACCGATCTCACCATTAAAAGGAAGTAGGAGGGAGGAGAGAGGGGAGAAGGAGGGTGAGATCGGTGTGAGCATTCAATGCTTGTGAACACTGTAGCCAGTCCCGATTGATTGATGCATAACTACTTTTTCTTTTCTTTTCTCTTGGAGTGTTAATAACCACTCTTAACCGAGGGACGGACATGCATGATATTCAGCCACAAACAGATAAAGTCGAGACATCAGAATAATGTAGCAATGCTCTCATCATAGCCAAAAGCCAAGTCTAGAGAGATCGAGGAATGTGTGGATGGTTCCATCATTAAATATTAATTCCAGTATCATCCGTCCATCTGTGAGAGCTTTCTTTTCGGTCACAACTCCTTTTACGTCAATGTCATTGCCCCGCAATTTACTATATGATTGTGTGCTTGAGGGAGACACACACACACACTCCTTCATTTTCTTTTTATCTTTTTGCTTTTTTCGTTTTTGCCCCTCAAAAATATGTTGGTCAAATTGAAATAATGTAGGAATAAAGAAGCAAGCAGGTGAGATGGAAGTAAGTCCCTCCAGCCAGGCCTACCAATCGACCACAAGCTGACGATGTCAATGTGGTAAAATTACTAAGTTGATTCAATGAACCCTTCCACATTTTGTGTTAACATTCATCCATACATAGCTGCCTAGTTGGCAGAAATTAGAAATTAATATTAACCAAGTTAGGCTACTTTTGTTGCTGTATATAGACTACTTATAGTATATTATCACAAGTTAAAGTCTAGAGAATGATATCATTGACATTCGTATCTCCACCAATCAAGCCTCCCTTCTTTTCCACCTCTACGCATGTTGACATCATGTTGCTTGCTCTACTTATCACTCCAACTCCATGTTACTCCAGTATGTTTGTTTCTTACATTACTATGTTTGCTTCTTAAATAGTCAATGTATAAATTACTCCAAAGCAAGCAATATGACACTGTAAATTTTGGTGATAAAACAAATTTACAAGGAACCGTTCGACATTCATAATCGGGTTCAACATACATATTGTTCTTTTATTTATATATATATATGTGCACACACATCACACGAAGAGAATACAAAGGAACAACAAATATCTTATTAATCAATCACATACAAAAGAAATTAAAGGTCCTCCCAAAACAAAGAGAACCCTAGAACGGAAACCCTAGACAAACTTGTAAATAAGCGCATAGAGAGTCTCTCAAAAGAAAAAGGCAAATAAACCACCCATCACAAAAAGAAGGAAATTAACAAGCCACAAATGACACCACCATAATCACTCTTTCCGAACACCAGACAAGATTATACATGTGGTGTCTTCTTAATCCCTTATTTAGTAGGAATGAGTATCCTTCTCTTTCTCCTTGATGTCCTTGGGATCTTCCTCGGTCTTGGAATGGTACCCAGGAAGCTTTTCCTTGATCTTCTCCAAAATACCCTTCTTTTCCTTGGGCTCTTCGCCAGCTTCATAAGAGGCCGCTACCGGTGGCTCCGCCGCATGATGGTCGTCACTGTGCTGTTCGTACGAAGCATCAGCAACTGGAACCTCCTCAGTCTTCTTGTGGCCAGGTAGCTTTTCCTTGATCTTCTCGAGGAAACCCTTCTTTTCCTCAGTTGGGTAGTCAGTTGGCTCTTCGTGGTGATGAACAACCGGAGCTGGAGCTTGATGATGATGTTCCTCCTCGTACACCTTCTCCACCGGGACAGCCGTGTCCTCCTCCTTGACCTTATCCTTCAATCCCTTCTTTTCTCTCCTCTTCTTCTTCTTCTCTTCATCTTCCTCCTCATCGCTTGACTGCGAATATACACAGTTATTTCAAACAGTTAGACAAACTTAATTTTAAGTTATGGGAATCAAGAAGAAAAAAGGACAAATATTATGTCAAAGATATAGTCAACAGAAACACTAGGTTTATTTTCTTATGAGCATATTTGGAAACCTAGTCTAGCAAAAATCTGTATCATACATATTTTTGGGACAATTCATGGTTTAAAATTTATTTGAGTTTCATCTCAAATTAATATTCAAATAAATCTGACACAATTCAATGATCAAATTATTAAATAATATATGCCACTCAAGATAATATAAGTAACTAATTGTATTACGACAGTATCCGATTTCAATCGGGCACTTTTTTTTTTAAATTTCTGATGATGCATGATACATGCTCTCCTTTTAATCAGCTTAAAGTAGAACGCTTGTAATAAAAAATCAATTTCCAAATATGAATACTTACAGAGCTAGAGCTGCTGTTAGATCGGTGAAGCTTCTGCAGGAGACTCTCGTGCTTCTTCTCCTTGTCCTCCTCTTCTACTTTGCTGTATGATGATGTGTCCTGATCGTGATGACCATGAGCCGGTGCCTCATGATGATCGGAGATCTTGACTTTCTCATCAAACTCGGTGGCGATCACCTCCTCCTGCTGATAAGAAGTTGGCTTCTCCTCATGCTGATAAGAAGCTGGCTTCTCCTCCGCTTTCTTCCCCAAGAAATCAAACAACCCGCGATCCTTGGTCTCGCCTGCACCAGATCCCTCCTCGTAATCCCCAGTCTTCCTCTCGTAATCGTGTTCATGGCTCTTGTTGTTGTACTCCTCCGCCATACTTTCTTAATATCAAATCACAACTTACTTAATGAATAATAATTTTGTGAAGAGAGCAAATGAAATATTGCTTTGATGTTCTTAGCTTATGGAGAGAGTGAGCTTTTTATAGCATCCACCCACACGCATATGACGCGATTAAGTTAAAAGTTGATTATATAAACTAATACACTTACTAATAAAATAAATGTGAGCTGTACCAAAACCTAATCCCGTATCTTTCAATATTCCATATTTCTTTTGATAAGTTGCACCAAATCCTGTGCTACTCCCCTTCTTTCCTATTGTTACCGACCGACGTGGTGCATTCAATCATAAAAAGGAGATAGGAGAATTGGTACCCGCACAACTTTCCACTCGCCATGGATAGCCGACACGTGTCTGCATGGCATATGTGCCAGTTAGGAGCGGCGAGTTGTGCGTTCCTTGTAGGCAAAGCAAATAATGGGACATCAAACAGTCGAAAGGCAAAAGAAGAAAGTAGAAAAGATGCGAAGGAGGAGGAGAGGTGGACCCACGGGAGTGCTGATAGCATGGACCAGTAAGAGCCTGCAACGTGTAAGAAGAACGTGGGAGGGGTGCAATTATGGGACCCCTGAGTGTCGGCCTTGTTTGGATAAATGCGAGAAGGTCGGTTTGATTGAGTGGCCCACGTGGCAGTCGTCGGAAAGAGGGAGGGGGTTTTCGAGATTTGCGACCGGTAGGTGCACGATAACTTATCATGGTGGGCCATTTTGTTATTCATCAGCGTGATGAACGTTTGTCATCTTGCCACTTTTCTGGTTTCATCACTTTGGTGGGGTACAGAGGGACTTTGGTTTTCGTCACTTTGCCGCGATTCTCGAAATAGAGTAATTTTAATTGTCAAATTTTTATTTTAAAATATAAAAATTAAAATTTAACAGTTAAAAAATTTGAAGTGCTTCGTATTCTAGACCATCTAAAAATTTTTGCTCGAAATATCGCATAGGCGCGGTACCGTTTTGGTTTTGGTTTAAGCCCAAAATTCAATCAATTGAGTTATGAAATATAGAATATAAGTTAAGTACCACTTATGGACGGTCTCCACGTGACATCTGCACGTGACTTGTACTACTGTGGCTAAAATTTTCTTAAAACTTTAGGAATGAATTACAATTTACATATATGTAGGAAATGCAAAAGCTTTTATGGTACAATGGAGTGAAAAAAATAGTGTTCAATTTAAGGAAATAATTGAGAAAAGTAATGATGATGCACAAATATTTTGGGTTACATTACAATTTACAATTGGCGAAGGAAAGTTGGTTTGAATGGGCCCGTTTGATTGAATCATTTTGGTTGACATCATGCGGACAATAACGTTTCTTTGGTGGCAAAGCCGACGAGGCTACTGATAGAATTTTTTATTTTTTATAAAGATACTAAAAGAAATTCAAAATATCCGATTAATGGTCTTTTACCAAGTTCAAAATGCTATTAGCAACCAAATTACACACCACTTGGCACTTGGCACTTGGCACTTGGCACAGTACGAAATGAAACCTTGATGAAAGTGATGAGTGATATGATTGCTTTCAAATAAATCAAACTTTGATTTTGGGCTTTTTTGCCTTTCGAGTTTGAGTCTCAGCGATCCCATGTGAATTTACATTGGAGGGCATTTCAACCGAGCCCGAGCCCGAGGAGTTGAGATGAATTGATCGTGAAGAAAACTTATCCCTCATAATCGTTTATCCTTACAAAATCAGTGTATAGACGACGGAGATTGGAAACGTATGTAAACATAATAAACATCCACACAAAAAGCATACTTCCAACTAAATTGAATGATTGAGAATCAACTGCAATCCGTTATGCACAACACAAAGCCACGAGTGAGTCTTCATACTTGAACTCCTCCGTCTGCGTTCAGTTTTGATTTTGCTGCCCTAATGTAGCTGATTAGAGACTCCCCGGCACCACTTACACCTTTCCTCCCAACCAACCTCACCCCAAATTCCACATTTATCATTCTCATCCTGTTCCCATCACCTTCTACCTCACTCAACTTCATCGCCTGATTCCTCGAAATCATGCCATACAGACAAAGAGAGAGACCTGATCCCGCATCCATATTTCCCACCCCAAATTTCACCCTCAACAGCGCATTAGCAGAATCTAACTCATTTGACCGGGGATCAAACAAAACGGAGAAGCTCCCACATCTTAGGTCAGGGGTGTCAAATAGTTTATTCAACTCGTCCATTTCATCACCATCATTACTTGATTTTTCTGACGGGATAATTGACCGCCTTTTGGCTACTCTCAGTATGTTAGCAGCCTCTCTCATCCCACTCAGAAAAGCTCCGTGCATTGTTGCCGGATACTGCTTGTTAGTAGCCTCTCCAGCAAAGAACACTCTCCCATCCCCAATACTCTCTGCCAGAATATCATAATCATCTCCTGAAGACCCTACTGCAACGTAAGAATAAGAACCGTATGCAAAGTCATCCCTCCCCCACCGAGTGCACACTGCCTGAATAGGTTCCGGAACAGCAATCCCTTTCGGGTTGAAAATACCCCTTAATATGTCCAACACCCTATTCACAGACTCAACAGGAGACATCAACTCAAACTTAATAGCAGCATCTCCAGCCACAAGAGCAACCAGGAGAGGCCCTCCTGATACAGAAGAGTAGCTATAAAACAGAAAGAACTCGCCTCTCATACTTGGATCCTCAGTCAAATGCCCGAAGGTATCAATATCTCCACCCCAAAAGTTATAAGGGAATAATATGGCAACCTTATTCAGTAATCCAAATCCTAAACTCTGAATTGCATCCTTCTTCCTTTGTGGAAGCTCTGGGACAAATTCAATGGAACCCTTCTTAAGCACGCCTAATGGGACCGTGCAAAGAACCATGTCTCCGCAAAACTCCTGCCCATTTGCGTAAACCAAAACCCCATCACAACCATACCGAATACTTTGCACAGTCCTTTCATAGAAGATTGGAAGGCCCTCTGCAAGGGACCGCACAAAAGTCTCATTACCTCCCGGGATAAAACAATGGTCGCCTCCCATCTCATAGGGATCATCTTGATCCCAATAGGCCATGGACAAATTGGACATCAAGGAAGCATTTGCATATTCCAAATTTGCAAGATGCCAGTCCAAGAGCATCCGCTCCTGCAGGTCTTGGGCGACGCTATAAACGCGTCGAAAAGCTTCCAATGCAGTCCCTAATGGAACATCAACGGACTTAACTTCCTCTATCATTGCGTGCCTAAGCTTACAAACTCTATCTAACAACTTATTAAAAGAAGCCTCTATACTAGAATCCATCTCAGAATTCACAGCCTTCCCATCTGGTAAATAAAGCGGGCAAATATCCCTCACCTTATGAAGAGGCAAACCCAGTTGCCTAGCTAAAACTCCGAGCGGGTTGCCATTGATTCCAGTGAGGACACTTCCGCCGAGATCCGCCGCTGCCTCCACTCCCTCGCGCTCGCCTACCATCTTCCTCGTCTTCACTCGCCCACCAGGCCTGCTCCTACCTTCCAAGACCACAACTTTGAAGCCCAAAAACACCAATTGCCTCGCCGCCACCAAACCCGCCAAGCCAGCCCCCACAATGACCACATTGCCCCTCTCGGCCCCGTCAAAGGACCTCAATTTTGCTTCTTTCACCGCCGGTGCAAGCCCGAAGTTGATGTAGCCGTGCTCCACCAGAAAGTCGTAAGCTGAGTCGACCAGGCCTTTGTGCTCCGAGCGAATCGACTCCAGCGCCAGCTCCCGGGTCAACCAGAAAGACACATTTGATCTCCACCGAGCCAGAATGTGGTTCCTCACGACGATATAGTTGGCTTGCTCAACGCCGCCGATGGTGGGGACCACGTTGGCCTCGATTTCCTCCTCCGTGAGCGAGTCAACCGGAAAACCCACTGAGATTGCAATTAGGGCTTCGACGTCGACGTCTTTGTTGAGGTCGGTGCGGCGGTTCTTGGCCAAAGACGGAGAGCCATTGAGCTCCGTGAAGAACTTCTTCCTGCGACGGCGTCTCTTGGCTGGCAGACCGGGTTCAGCTGGGCCAGGTTCGATAGGGTTTTGGAGGTGCTGTTGATCGAGAAGGGTGTCTTCGCCTTCGGGAATGGGCTCGGAGGAGTCATCTTGAGAGTCCGAAACCGGGGCTTCAAGAGTCGTTTGGGGAGGTGCCGACGGGTTTTCCGACGAGTGGTTTTCGTGAGGGGTTGAGCTTGAGGGAGTGAGGTCGGTTTCCGGCGACGAGTCGTCGAAGACGACGTCGTTAGGGGGATTATCGGAGGGGTTTGGGGGGTTGTCCGTTGTTTCCATGTGGGTATGTCATTCATACGGCTCCACTGCAAATGTGGACTGTCTTTACTTAAGCCGAATTTTAGGGCTTTCGAATTCAAATTAACTTCCATATCAAAAAGAGTTGGGGCTTTGGAACTAAATAAGGCCCATCTTTACCCCAAACACAATAGTAATGGGCCTGGTAAAAAGCCCTCCTTTAAGTTTAACTTTTTGTTTTTTCCGCCAAAAGTCATTACAAATAAGAATTTAGCTACAATACTTACTTAGAAAGTCATAATCAAAAGATTCAAATTACCTCTATCTAGGAGATTTGATGCTTGATAATTGATTGTTCATGTAAAATATTAGCAATTTTCATGTATGACACACTTTTTTTAAGATTAATGCGTAAGTAAGTATAGTGATTTTAATTTTATCAATTTTACCTAAACTTGTATACTATTTTTTATTCAATATTTGTAGAAAGGTATTAAAATCTTTCCCTAACTAGTTTCACTCATCAAGCTTTCAAACATGCTTCGAGTAAAATTAAAGACAACCAAATAAGTTATGTTTGCATGTACTTAGAATGAAATTAGCTTTTTGAGGACACTATAATGCTATGTACGTGACCCACAAGAGTAGAAGAGCGGAAGTTATTATGTGGCATACAATGCATTACAAACGTATGATCATTACGCTCTAAATTATAAACCAATCATTTTTCGAATGACTGTGTTATTTGTCACACTCTCTTTAGATCCAACTACGATCCCTTGCCTGTCGATAGTCGATGATGGAAGGGCATAAGCTTAGTCTTCTTTACTTAATTTATTTTTTCTTATAAGGGCTGTTTACACCGAAAATATCCATTGGATTAGAAAGGGGTTATGAGCAATGGGCTAAGCCTAAGAGGAAAAGGCCCAGCCCAGTCCAATAAGTGAAGAAGGATAAAAGGCTGCATCTACCCCCACTAGAGCATTAAATACAAAGATCTCGACAATATGGGGGAAAACAAACCAAATCTTCAGGGAACGGCTGAAGTCTCCAAATGACGGTTTTTGAGCAAGGTGACAGCGATCATGTGAAGCACCCAGTGATCTATATAAACTGAAGAAACACTCAGAGACAAAGACACTCAACCAAATCAAAAACAGAATTCACACGTTCAGAAAGAAACCTCTAAGGAAACCCCTCGAAGTCCTTTCACAGATAAAGATTTTCATCTCTATCTGCTGCTCTCATTCGCACTGCCTGTGTAGTCAGCGACTTCGAGAAGCCAAAGACCAGCAACTTAGGATCGTATGTCCTAACTCCCCCGAGGAGTAGTGAATTTAGCTCTGCTATCCAACCAAACCGGCAATAGTATCGATTGAGAATCTTAGGCCAGAAAGTCTTTGATTGTTTCCCTTATGAACCAGCTTTAAAACCATCCCGATAGAACAGAAAACCATCCCGATGGAACAAAACCCAATCCGATAGACGTTTGTTCAGTCTGTGACGAACCTAAAATGTAATAACATTGATCTTTTTGCTTAAAGTCTTTCGTTATCAGCTCTTACTTACTGTTTTTTACTTACAAGTCTTTACTTTTTCAAGCACTTCAATTACAGTCTTTACGTTCCGTCTTTAATTATTGTCTTTACTTTTGTATATGCGCGAGCGTGGAACATTTTGGCTATAACCAGTTTATAACAAAATCCCATCTCAAGCAATCTCTGGTATAAGCATCGAGAGAGAATAAAGTCCTTAACAAGTAAGGCAATAAAAAGAACCTAACTGCACTTATTTAACTAAGTCGCCCAATCCGATGAACGAAAGTTTTATTACTTGTGGCGCAAGTACCAAATACATATTACATCTTTCTATTGGCAAAAGCCAATAGTGGCACGCCTGACAACAACTATACAACAGAAGGCCTCACGAGCATCCCTCCGACGGGATAGGAGTGAAGCCTGTTGGAACAAACGCCAATAGAAAGGCTCGAACCAGCAGTTGGGCCGACTTGTGTGCTCCTAGCCTGCTCTCTGTAAAAGGCCTACGAACAAGGTCAACACAATTTCATGACCACCAAATGAGTGGGTTGGAATCGGTTTGGTTAACTGAAATGGTAAATCAACCATCGATCGATGGGCGACCGAGTGGCACAAGTCAAAGTGATCTTTCTATGAAGGTTTATGAACTGGTGGTTCGAACTTTCGAATGAGATTGATGAAGATTGAAGATGAGATTTAAGCAGAGTGAAATGTTGTGTATGAGAGATAAAAAAGAGGACATGTATGCATGGGAGAAGGAAAGAATACCATAGTTGCAGAGGAAAAGTATAAGCTGATGAAACAAGATAAATATCTACTTAACAGAAATAGGAGAGTAACGACGGAGCGAAAAGAAGAAGAAGAAGAAATGCTAAGGGACCAATGATACATGTAAATGTATAAATTTGTACGGAAAATATTCACCAGTGTCAATTTGGTTCAGTTGAACCCAACATTTTGAAAATTCAAACCGCAAACCAAACCGATTATTGTCAATTCGTTCTAGTTTACCATTGGTATATTGAAAAAAACATAGAATTAACCAATCAACTCAATTTAATTTGATCCGGTTTGACCAGTTTTTGTTAGAAAAAACCTATCCTACCAAATTATACTAAAAAAATCATAGAATGATTTATATGCAATGAATTCACTGTCATGTGGCGTTACTCGTTCAATAATGCATTGCTATGTGTAAGTTTTTTTTCACATAACAATATATTATTATATCAGAATGTCACGTAACGATGAACTATTCCATATAAATTGCTCTCCACAAATCGGGCTATTCGAGTAAGCCACAAAGATCAATTTTGAAGTTGAGGTTTTTTATTGTATTTTACATTTTATGAAAAATCTTTAAATTATTATTTTTTTGTTGGAAAAAAATCTTTAAATTAATTTTGAGAAGGGCAAAATAAGAGTAGAAGAAGGAAAGAGGGCTAAAGTAAGAGGAGGTCCACGGATCGGGAAGACGCAACGAAAACCAGCGAAAACTCGTCGTTTCGTCGTTCGAATCCATTGTTGCAGTTGCAGAGGACCTCGGAGGAGCGCCGGTAAAGATAATAAGAAAGATTCATACAAGGCAAAGGCAAAGACATGATAACGCGATCGAATCTGGCGGAGCAGTTGAGAGAGTATCAGATTCGATCGAAGCATGACTGGGCCTCCGTCTCCTTCTTCTCCTCCACCTCCTCCAATCATACTTTGTCAAGGTTTCAACCCACTCCCCTCCGCTTTTCCCGATTTCTGTTAAATTTCTCCCTTAATCTTTGATTTCTATTATCTTTGCTTTCTGGTTAGGCGATCTATATGCTTAACAATTTGGGAGAAAGATTAAATTTTGCTCGAGTTTGGATTTGATAATTGCTAATTATTTAAATTGGGGTTTTTAATCACAATTTTAGGCTTAGCTTCGATTCGAGGCCTAATTCCTGTCGTTTGAGCTCGATCAAATCATTAGTTCAATGGAGGAAGGGGTGGAATGACAGAATTTTAAATAAGAAGGGAAAAACAAAATGATGATGAAAAGATATGTTGGTATAGTATATTGCCTGTTTTTTGAATTCAGGATTCCTGTAGATGCATAGGACAGGAGCCCAGATTGTCGATTCATCTCAGGGAGTGATGTAGGACAATAAGAAGAGATTCGGACTCCTTTCGGTCTTCCGCCTTTGCATCACCCAATTGTGTATTGAAATCACTCCATGTGAACCTTTGCATTGCACAGAAGAAGGAAATCACAGACCTTCTTTAGAGGCTAATTGGTACATGGATTTGGAAAGATCCGTATTAATACACCTAGGAAACCTCAAGAAGAATTTTATTACACGACTATGAACATGCGCACACGTGTTTAAACTTCATTTATCAACATTCGAACTTGGCTTCTGCATCAGGAAGGAACGTTTGCCCAGATTGTTGTTATGTATTCTCTGTCTGAACATTGAAATGCACTCTAGTGAATAAACTTCCCATAAAATAGCAGGTTTTAAGGATAAGCAAGAGAGAAAATGAAAAATGAAATGATTTTCTCGATATGATTGAATAATGATTACAGAGAGGTTTAAATAGGTTTGGACATACAAGCAAACACTTGTCCGACTCAGTTAACAGTATCTAACTAACTAACTGTATTGACTGAAACTAAACTATAACAATTAATCAACTAACTGCGAACAACTGTTGATGTGCTGATGTGTCATTGGGGTTGTCTTGGATAGTGATTGCATTTAGGCTCATGCTGCTTTTATGTTCGTCTTTGATTCTCTTGATGTTCTCTAGTCTTTTGCACTTAATGAACTTGGTTAGAACTTACCGTTTTTGATAATGTAGGAGTATTGTGTTTGTGCATATTTTTCATACTGATATGTCTGAGATGTTACTATCGATGCTAATATATATTCCTTTTTACCCCAACTTGTGGATGCAGGGTGGATGTAGTGCTCTTTGTAATATGGGAACTGGTAATCCTAGCTTTCTTGGTTTTTTCGGCAGTTTCTTTATATTTTAGGCATATGCGACTTGCTTTTGTCTTAGTATGCATCGCAATGCTCTTGCTTTTGTGCATAAAAGTTACAAAGCAAGTGAGATTGGCTAGGAAAAAGAAACGGAGGATGCTTCTTCCATTATCTATGTAATACTAGATGAGGGGCACGCACTACCCAACCTTATTGTGTAAATCTTGAAAAGTCTTGGCCGTTGCATTTGGTCTATATCCTCTTTTTTCGTGTAGTGGAATGTGTAATCATTGCCTTCGAAGATTAGGTTAAAAACTGATGTGATTACTGTGGAAGATGCTGATCAGAGTGGCAAGTTGATCGATCAAGATAGGAAGATTTCATTAGTAGGGGGAGGAAAGGTTAGTTGACCATATGGTTTCTTCTGTTACTACTGAGAATATTTTGTTTTCGGCCTATTACTAATGATATAGTGATGATGTTTTCTTTACTTGTCAACAATACAATGACATAAGAAACAAATTTATGACATTTCAGATGCAAATACCCAAAGTGTTATTTTACTGTGTGGATGTGCAGCATGAAGTGCAATTACTTTAGATATCAAAACAGTTGTTAAAATTGCCGCTCCCTTCTTTAAGATCGGCGTTGGGAATGTTCCTTTACAAGGCAATGGTTATATGACCAGGACGAAGTGAAAGAGGCATCGGTTGATAGTTAAGGTCGAGAGCGGGAGGCTCCTTGGTGGTGTTGTTGCCTCGGTTGCTTATTGAGGCTTGAAGAAGTGGACCTCTATTCCCATCGTGACTATGCTCCAAATTGCTCCGGTGACTATTAAAATGCTTAGGACCATCCCCAAGGCTCCGAGTGCCCAGTTAAAAATTGTGCTACATTTACAAGGTTTCTTGATCAATATCCACATGAAACATGGATACGCCAAGGTGACTGGCACTGCAACTCCTCCGATGAGTCCTGCTAAGCTGGGCAAGAATGGTAGTGCAACAGATACAAAAAATGCGAAGCAGCCGAATAAAATTCTAAATCCGGAGCGCAGCCACCACGGGCAAGGCCTGTTCATGCTGCTAGTAAATCTGAATTCCAGATTGTCGAATACGGGCATTGCATATATTTGAAAGGAGCTTAGGCTGTTAACCACGACGAGCATACTTGTCAATCCTAGGACAAATTTTGATGTGTCGTGTCCGTGGAATTTGTTCAAAGCATTTAGCATCCCTCCGCTTGAAGGAATCTGCCATGGATACAATCGCAATGCATTTCTTTACGTAAGTATGGCCTCCAATTACCCAAATAATGCAGGCAAAAAAGGCAAAAGATGATTTGAATATTAAGACATGAAACGATGACCGAAAAAAGACATGTCGTTGTCTTACGGAATTTCCGTAAGCCCAGTAGCCGCCAATTGCTAGGGGAAACAAACACAGTGCGATGATGAGATATGCAAACTTGACTCCCTTCCACATTGGCAAACGCGACGGCCTCTTACTGCTCGAAGGCATGGTTCCCTGCAAATATAACCATACGATGAATGCGATTATTTTTTAATTGAAATTGTTTTATTTTATTAACTATAACATATGTATACAGTCTTTTTTGTGATGTGTTTACATGCGCTTGCGAATAAAATATCTACGACATATTGACAACTATGTCAATTATATTTACAGTATTTCCACCACATATTGACGGCAGTAGAAAAACTTCATTTGTATACACATGGCCTATTTAATTA
Source organism: Gillenia trifoliata (assembly GCA_018257905.1). Classification (NCBI taxonomy): domain Eukaryota; kingdom Viridiplantae; phylum Streptophyta; class Magnoliopsida; order Rosales; family Rosaceae; genus Gillenia; species Gillenia trifoliata. The sequence continues at coordinate 388,254 of CM031087.1, read as the reverse complement.
ATTAATTATATACCTGTATTTCAAGCACAAGGTTGTGGCCTCTAAAAGCGAAGGTAGTGATCCCAAGCGCATTTAGGACACCAAAAACGGTGGCTGCATCAGATTTTGTTTCCAGCGGCTTATAAGAAACACCGGTCGGTCTATCTTTGGTGACGGAAACCACCCAAATCAGCGTGCAATAGCTTACGGCAGTGATTGCCCCAATAAGGGAAATCCCAGCTATTGAGTTGAGGTTAGGAAGCTGAGCGAGAAGAATGGCACTGCCGGTGAACACTAAGTACCACTCTGTCGTTGACAGTGGATTTGCATGGCGGCAAGTCTCACCGCACACGATTTGGAAAAATATTTTCATGGTCCCACCTCCGATCATGATCAGGGTTACACACGTACCACCTGAGAGGTACATGATTGGAAACAGTGCCAGAATTTTCCCTAGCTTCTCACCTGCAACGAATAATTAAAAAATAAAAAACGAATTTTCTGAGCTTAGTATATATTAGGAGATAATTAGTTTACACATTCTAGCTAGCTTAATTAGTTTTTTGAGGGCGTTGCAATTTGTCGTAGATTGCTGAACCACTGTTTTGTAGTAGAGAAGCGTCGATCGATCAATTAATATCGAGATATATCATATTTGCATGCATGTGTATATACTATTTATGTATATATGTGTGTGTATATATTATGCATGGTTAATTACCAAAAGCTGCCATGGAAAGTCGAAGGTATCTGCTGTAGCGTATTCCCGATTCGGATTCGTGCAGCTGCGTCAGTAACCACAGAGTATAGAGCTGCCACATGAAAGCCACTGAGAGACATATAATTCCCCATGCCCTGCAATGCATGCATATATACACATGCAGTTAAATTAATTAAACAGATGAAGAAGCAACAAATTTGTAATAATACGTAAATAAATATTAGAATTTAGAGAGAGCCAATTAATTAATTGATTAAACTTACCAGCCAAGAGTCGCGAAAGATAAAGGAAGAAGGAGGGCAGGAATGCCGATTCCGGAACTGAGCGTGTGAAAGGCGGAGTAGAGGGCATTGCCGTTTCTGGACTCGGTGATGGGAAGCCATGCGTCCTGAGGATCAAGCTTTGTCAAGTGTCCAACTTCTTCTAAGTAGCCTCGCATGCTTGTCATGGCCTTCTTCATCGGACTGGCCAAAGGAGTTGCCATAAAACGAGAAACGAACGGACTGTTTGGAGTTTTTGGGGTCATATTTGTAGCACTCATCGGGCTTGACTTCACTTCCTCCACCTCATCCATCTGATTCTACATGTTCTGATTCCGATCGAGGGTTCTTCCTCACTGTATATACCAAATATATATTTTGCTGAATATATATATAGCTAGAGAACCGAGACACCGACAAAATTAAGTTAGATATATGGCTAGGAACTTGGGAGGTGGTTTCTCATTCATCTTTCTTTTGGAGAAAATAGGGGGTGGGGCCATGGGATCCAGGTGGATCATGATTCATGCATGAATATTTGATGGATATGATGAGTAGACGCAGGTAGGTGATGATGAACTAATAATTTAAGGATAAATTTTTAGTTCAGATAAAGAAGGAAAATATTCATACCCTCTTAATATGATATTATTTCACAGTAACAAATTTATAGGGTTAAAAAAAATTTTGGTCACTATATTTATACTTAAAGATCTATTTTGGTTATTGTATTTTTTCAAAGTTTGCAACGTTGGTCACTTCTCTTAACTTTCTACTAAAAATATATTATAATATTAATTTACCAAGTAAAAAATAACAAAAGATACATATGTAACTATTTAAAATGTTGAAAATTCATGATGAACCAAGCCTTCCCGGCCGTCATCCCCACCCAGTCCCAACCCCATTCTCGGTTAGTCTTTGATTTTTGTTTCTTGTAGGTTCATTCTTTATATTGGTTTCTTCCTCTTCTTGTTGGAGAATAAAATCTCATATCGGTCATATGACAAAATACAATATAACTTATAAATGGGAATTTTCACTCATAATATCACTGAGGCATTTTGTGATAAAACCCAACACCTAGCAATATGTGGTTAAGTTGAGACAATATCGGTGATATTGGTGATGAACTATACTTGGGCTTATAAAGTTTATCACGGTATCAGAGCAGATTATTATCTCGATACGTTTTGGGCCCGATTTACTGGGCATGAAAATGCTTCCTAAAGTTGGGCTTTCGAAAAGATGCGCTAACTCCAACTTAAGGTTACTGAATGTTTGGGCCTTGGAAAAGATTGACGTTGTCTCCAAAGACTGAATATTGACCAATTGGGCTCTTGAAAAAGATTGGTGTTAGCTTCGGTATAATGACTTGACTAGTTCTCGATTTGGGAATTGGTTTCCTTTGTGACTCCGTGTGAAGCCATTCGTGAGGAGGCGTGTTGGAGAATAGAATTCCACATCGGTCATATGACAAAATACAATACGACTTTTATATGAGAGTTTACACCTCTAATATCACCGAGGCCTTGTGTGATAAAACTCAACACTCAGCAATAGATGGTTAAGTTGAGACAATATCAGTGATATTAATGGTGGACCATGCTTGGGCCTATAAATTAATAGATAAAATTATATTTGACTGGAGGGTAGGTATGGCTGGCTGGAGGTGATGGGGAGTAGGGGTGAAGTGAACATGAGGGAGCTTCGTGTCCTTGGGAAGGTGGAGGGAGGTGGTGGAGACGGTGGGGAAGAAGAAGGGGGTGTTGAGGGGGACGGGAGGGCGTTGGGATGGATTTTAAAATGAATGTTTATTTAAATATGTTTTTGTTATTGATTTTTAATTGGTAAACTAATACTTTAATGTGTTTAGTTGACGAAGGGGCCAAAATTGTAAACTTCGTATAAGATAATGATTAGATTGGCTAAATTAAAAATATAATGACCAAAATAGATTTTAGATATAAAAATAGTAAATAAAAAAATTTAACCCAAATTTATATATAATTGAAACTATTTATTTATTTTGTTACGTCATGTCTTAAAAAAATTGATTCAATTTGAAGCGAGTTTAGAGGAGAAGAAGGACTTTGATTCTTAATGGGAACGTGCGAGGAAAGTTTATCCATAATTTACAAGAGTGAAATTAAGGTTGTGTTGTGAGGCTTGTGCGTGAACAGAATTCAGGACCCAATTAGGCAAAGGTTGGAAAGGTCTTTAATTCAAAGTTCAAACTAGAATCTTTTGACTGAGTTGGCTTGGCTGCTTTCCTGCTTTGCATGTTTTATATATATATATATATATATATATATATATACACATATATAATTCTTGTAAAAAGACGTCGCGTCGGAGAGGAGAATCCATTGGTGGTTGACCAACACTTTTTCTTTTAGAGGGTTGTCGCGTCTGATGCATGATAATTGATCCGTGCATGGCATGGAGATCATCAGTCTCTGTAGATCATCAGTCTTGCAGAAAAGATGAATTAATGTTACATGTATGATGCATAGGCATAGGCATAGCATATATATATATATATATATATGCATACAAACTAATATATATTGCATTCTTAATGCAGCGATATCATTAGTCAAAAATGCTTTTGTAGGGATTAAATTTCTTCCACTTTTCTGTTTGTTGGGAATGGGAGTTGTCACTTGTCAGTGATGAATATCAAATCAATCCTATGGTTAAAAAAGTAGTTGCCAAGTATATATATAAATGGTAATGGATTGGGTCCACATCCACACCCCATGCCAGGCCCATAATATAACATTGCCTTTATTGATTCTTCAAATTCAAAGGTGAGACTTCTTTCCAGCAAATGATAGCGGCATGCATATATATATATATATAGGAAAATACTTGGGTACTCACTAGTGAGTACCCTATATACTCACTTTTTGATTTGGCCCAATCAAAAGATGACATGTGTTCTTTATGTTTAAAAGCCCAAGAAAAATTAAATAACATATATTTATTTTTTAAAACAATAAAATATGTGTTAAAATATTATTGGGCCAAATTATTAAAGTGAGTATATGAGGTACTCACTAGTGAGTACCTAAGTATTATCCATATATATATATCAAGGTATTCGTGTCATTCCCTTGTGAAGTTTCTTAAAGGAAGCCTAAAGCTAATTGGGACTTGTCATCTTTATATTCTTACGGGCGGGACAGGCTCAGGCACAGGCTCAGGCAGCACCAAAAACTAATTCAAGTGTTTTTATTTTAATGAATTGGAAGGTGGATTGGACTCTGCAGGTTGCCTTTGAACCGTACGTATGTTATGTTTACAGCAATTTTAATGTGTTTCTGTCTTGATGTTGTCGGAAGAAATAACGATTTATTGAGTGTCAAAAACATACATACATACAACTAACTGAAATACGTACATTCTGTCACTAATTTAATGACTATTGAGGCTTAAAAAAGCTCACTTGAATCCCGGTGTCAACGACAACATAAATTCCAGCAGCTATGAGTATAATACTGAGAGCTGTGCCCAAAAGTCCGAGTCCCAAATTGAGGCACCACATAATGCTATATTTCTTGGGCTTCTTAATTTTCAACCAAAGGAAAGAAGGATAAACGAACGTTATCGGAATGGAAATCCCTCCTATGAGACCGGCAAAGCTCCCCAAGAATGGAATCGCCACTGCTATGAAGAAGCAGCCGTATCCGAACATGGCTCGGGATATCGACCGGAGCCACCATGGGCACGGCTTGTTCATGCGTTTGATGTATTTGGACTCCATGTCGTCAAACATGGGCATGCCAAAGATTTGGAATGAGCTAACTGCATTGATTACCACAAATAAGCTAGTTAATGACAGAACCCACTGTGAAGTGTCGCGTCCATGGTACTGATATATTGCAGTTAGCATGCCTCCATTTGGTGGTATCTATTTCCAAAAACAAAACAAAAAAAATGGTAACAACGATTAGTCAATGTTCATTCAACATTGTCGTACGTATTCAAATAAAAATAGCCTTATATCCTCCAATTTGCAAATGAAATTGTTATTAATAATTAGCACTTCAAATTATTCTTTAGGCAGTATATATATGCATAATGACCTATTTGGAGAGTCGATAGCAACTCTCGTAAATTTATAAATTAAATTTACAAATGTTACCTTGTGTCCGTAGGCCCAATATCCTCCAATTGCTAGGGGAAACAAGCACATTGAGATCATTAGATAGGCAACTTTTACCCCTCTCCACATTGGCACATGAGATGGATTTTTCTCACTTGAAGGCATAGTTGCCTGCACAGTAAAGAAAAAGTGTAGTTTTGGATGAACTTAATGTCTCAAAAGAATAGGCGTTCGATTGCTATATATTTTGTTAATTACCTGAATTTCAAGGGTAAGATTATGGCCTTTGAATGCGAAAGCAATAATGCCAAGAGCATTGAGGACACTGAAAATCATAGCGGTGTTGCTGTTTTCTCTTTTTGGATCGTAAGAAACGCCGTCGAGCCTGCCCTCCGTGACGGCTACGAGCCACATAATGGTGCAATAGCCAACGGCCGTGATGGCACCAATCAGAGAGACACCTGCAATGGAGTTCAAATTGGGGAGCTGAGACAAAAGCACGGCAGCGCTGGTAAAGACCAAATACCACTCGACAGTGGTGAGTGGCTTGGCGGTGCACTCGTGGCCACACACGATTTCGAAGAATAGCTTCATGCTGGAGCCGCCAACGATAATCAAGGCGACGCAGGTGCCGCCAGAAAGGTAATAGATGGGGAAGACGGCGAAGAGCTTGGCCATTTTGTCACCGAAGGTAGCGCTGAAGAGTTGAAGATATCTGCTGTAACGCATCCCAGTTTCAGTGGACTCATGAAGCTTTACCAAAAGCCATAGAGTGTATAGCTGCCATATGAACGCCACTGTCAAGCTTATAATCCCCCATGTCCTGCATGCATGATCAAAATCCTCACACTATTGCTACATGATATTATCAATCCACTAATGTTAGATTACGTGTTGAGATTAGTATTATATATTAAGTTAATGACATATAACATTGTCGTACACTGATATTATAAAACGTGGGTTAGTAACATAACGTGTGAAAATTGTACAAAAAACTTTAGTACGTAATAGCTAGGTATAAAGGTGAAGTTACCAGCCAAGAACGGTGAAGGAGACAGGGAGCACAAGGGCTTGAATTCCAATTCCAGAGCAAAGCGTGTGGAAGGCAGCATAGTAGGCATTGCCATTCCTTGACTCGGTGATGGGGAGCCAAGCGTCCTGAGGATCGAACTTGGTAAGTCGGATGGCCCTTCTAATGGGACTACCAAGAGGAGTGAGGAAGTTGGGAGTGTGAGACGTCCTTGGGGTGGCTCTACGGGCAGCATTTGAAGGCACTATAGAGAGCAGAAGGGGCTTTTTTGACATGGAGGGCGAACTAAATGCAGTGCCCTCTCCCTGTCCCTCGGGGGTCGATGACTGCATTGGAGGTGCCTGTGCCGAGACCACACGATCATGACCATCAACATGATGATCGTCATCCGCGTCGAATATTTGATCATCGGAGGCGGCGTCGATTGGAGTGGAAATGTCTTCCACTGTAAACTCATCACTAGTGCTCATCATCTTTCTTGGATTCTGATGATATTCTTCCATGTATATGTATCATAAGGCAATGCAGAAAATGCCCTCCTAGTACAAATATCATAAGCCAATGCTATAGCTTTATATAGGGTACTGAATCTGCTGATGACTCAAAAGTCTTTTCTTGCATGTTAATTAGTAAATTGGGAGGTGATGTTAATTAATTGGTACTTGTGGGTCGACAACTGCTTTTGACCGGCGCTTGGTCTGGGGAATCAAATCATCAACTACTAATTAACACCCGCAACGATTTGACATTGACTATTATACATGCCTTGATCAATAATTTCCTCAAAGAGTAATTTCCTCCTATATATATATATGTATGTATGTATGTATAATAATGCAATGTTTATTTTAATTCTTCAGTTAAGTGTATAAGTGAGGAAGGTCGTTTCTGGTAGACTTGAATTGGTTTGCCGTTTTCTGATAGTCCCGCGCTGCAATACTTCATTTAATCAGTTAATTACCAATCGGATTAACACCGAATTCAGTCAATTAAACTCCCTTTGATTTTTCTAGTTCATCCGATATTTCTCACAAGGTTGGACTATTATATTTGGATGGAGTACTTAACTTCCAGAAAGTTTGAAAACGGGGGCAATTAACAAATTCATGTGATTTCTCCTCTCTTCTGGGATTAGGAAAATGCGTTTGAAATTGGAGGCACTACTATTATTATTTGTAGCTATTTTCTTTTGGAATGGGGCCCCATACGCAGTCAGTCCGTAAGTCATTGTTTGAACTAATTGACACACGAGAATTCAGTTGCAAGATTTTCAAACAAACGCGTTCATATATATATATATACATACATAATGCATGCCTTCTAGTAGCTATACTCGTTATATTTATTTATTTCATTTGAGCATTTTCAATAAAAAGTTGCAAATTTGACATTTACATCTCATTTTACATTTCGGAAAATGTATTAGCTGATCTACTTCAATGCGATAGATGTAAATTTGGAATTTCATTTATTTTATCTCTATGCCTAGCAAGATTCACCTTCAAAAGATGTACAAAAAATATGTAATTTACATTTTTATTTACAACTTTCGGCCAATATGAGTGTGTTACATTTTTCCCACTAAAGAGTTTTCAGACCAACAAAAAATGTAAAATGCCCATTTCAAAGTATTTTTCATCTCCCATTATAGATGCTCTTAGAGCATCTTCAATAGAAAGATACAAATTTGAGATGTAAAAGTCACATTTACATCTCATTTTATATTTTTCGAGAGATGTATATTTTAGTTATCCTCCAATTGGAGCATTGTAAATTTAGGATCTCATTTATTTTTCTCTCTTTGATTGCCGGAGTCCATGACACATCCCGATCCCGGAACGAGCCAGGTGTCGGAAGTGCTGGCCCACGCTGGCGTGACGAGCTTGAGGGTAAGAATGAATAAAGAGGGAAATTGTATTGAATCGAGAGGAGTGCGGAAGAAATAAGAGAATACACAACGTGAGTAGAGTGAGGATACAAAGATATACAAACGTATAAAAATCCACTACATGGTCATACCAGCGCCATCGCGTGCGAAGCTCGGCCTTTGGAGGGCGCAGAAACATAAAACGGTGAGTGGAGTGCGAGTTTGCTAAAAGCTAGATTTGTTTTCAAAAACTAGTAACCCTCCCGTTTGAAAATAAGTATAGTTGATAAAATAAGTCATGCCGTCACGCGTGATCACCAGCTCTTACCATTTAAAACATTCGGGTACTGCAGATACATCATTCTTACATGTTTACTGGCTCGTATGTAAACACACCATGTCCACGGGGCTAAATCCACAATGAACAAGCTAGGTATAAATAATTCGCTAGAGTGCTTGCAATGACGCGAGTCCACAGTGCTAACCACTTTGTGCCTGTGTGCGTCACGTGATCAGAGTTGCTGGTGCAACTAAGGCAGAGCTGAGTACTGCATGGATCCAATCTTTGCGTGGCGGTGCGGTAGTGACGGCTCCCAACGTCAAGGCTAGTCGGCCACGGGCGGGGCACATGCACAGGGTGTTATACAGCGCGAGGAGCGACGGTATATAAATCATGCATGGCAAATATGGTGCGAGTGTTTCTACCTCCAACACACGTAATGAATATGCATGCAACAATTTAAGAAAGCGTTTAAAAATAGCCATACGTATATATATATATATATACTTTATCAAAAGAAGACCCACTCACTCACTGTAGGTGGCTAGGAAAGCCCAGTGTACGTCTCGAGCGCCACGGGTCGCCCGAATCCCAGCCGGGAGCGATTCCAACCCGACGGAGATTCAGTAAATCAAGCATCCAAAACCAAAAGCGAGCAAGGGTGACAAATCTTTCCAATTCGGATTGGGCTGACATGCAATTAGCCCCGAAAAACTGTACGTGGGCCCGACCCGTATACCCTTCTTCCACCTGAAACCACAGCATCCGCAATCACAATAGTTTTGGTAAAACACACTGTCCACTTTTGTTAATACACACCTGGCCCAAGCAGCTGACCCAAAAATCTAATTGACAGCCCACATACATTCGGCGCATTCCATCAGCAGTCAACTGCAAAACTCCAGCCGGCCAGCAATCCCTTGAGCTTGCAGGTTGGGATCAGCGGGGAGGTTCGTGGGTGGCCCCGGAGATCTCAGGGGGTCTTCATCAACAAGCGAGATTACTTAGTGCCATCCAAAATGGATCATTTCGACGGTCTTTGCGGTAAAACTCCCGGGTTGGAGGGGGTAGTGCTGGGATTAGCGGCTTGACTAATTCACCATGGCGGTCTTACGGTGGCGAGAAGTTTGATTGGAAAATGATCGGTGTCGCCTCGCGGCTTACCCAGTGGTTACGGGTTCGAAGCTGAAGGAAACGGAGAGAAGTTTGGGTGTCATGACAAATTGTTGTGTTTTTTCAAGTTCTGGTTTTTACGCAGAATTTGAGGGGATCGAACACCAGTGGCTCGGTTAAATGGGGATGAGAAGGTTGCGGGCCTCGAAGGCGAAAAATGGCTCGAGGGAAGAGAGAATAGGCACGGTTTTGGTTGTTTGGTTTACGGAAAAGAAATGGCCAAGGGAGATGGCTCCGAGGTGAGCTCGGGAAGAAGGAAGAATGGCACAGGTGCACTTGAGTAAATCCCGAGAAATTGGGTTTGTTGTTCTTTGTCTTGAAATTAGGTGTAGGGGCCTTTAAGGGACAAGAATGGTTGTTTAATCGGCCAAGAAGGTAGGAGGAGCCACGCGGGAAGAACTCAAAATAGCCGACCATGAAAATGGCTTGATGTAACGGAGGAGGCTCGGGGTGATTAGTCGACACATGGGTGATATTTGTTGCTTTTGGTTTGCAATTAACATTTAGGAAAAAGCAAATGGCGGTGACTAGGTTCAATGAATGGGGAAGAAGCCGAGACACAATCCCACGGTCGTGGGATAGGCCACGTGGCTGTGGCGCCAAATGGGCTCCGACCCGATTATTCAAAACTGACCCGATTAGTTAAAATAGAACGTCGAAAAATCAGCTGGCAGAAGTGGAAATATTCGTTGGTCCAGGAACGGCATACGGCTCGCGTCTACGGAATTCGTATCGACGAGCACGTCAAAGAAAGAAATACAAAGTGGATGTGTCGTGCAGTTACGACACAAGTCAACAGAAAAGTCAACCCGAGGGGCAAACGTCGTTTCCTTCAGGAAATAAAATAAAATAAATTTTGAACGGGATGTTACAATGTCACCCCCTTTATAAAAATTTCGTCTAGAAATTTCCATAAGAGAATGATGAGGTAGATTGGAGTACAAAACTATTCACAACGTCTCCCAGGAAGAAAGAAGAGAGACGTAGGTGAAGAAGAAAAACAATTGTATGCGGCGAGCGGCGGGGCAGCGATTGCTCGACGTCACCCACGGCTCGAGGTGACACCGGTCTTATGAGAAGTTCGAGCAAAGAGGGATACGATTAGTTTGGAGAGTAATCGGTCGTCAGAAGGACTTCGATAGAGTTTACACAACACTACGTTTGCACGGCCAGGGAGTGGTAATCGATAGTGCAATCGTAGTCACCCATGTTACATCCCAGGCTCCCTTTTGAGCCGAGATTGAGGTCTCCCGGAAAATGAGACGCCTCGAACTTTGGTGGTCGAGTGAGCGGTCGGCACGTGCAAAGGAAAATGTTGCGAGAATCTCGAAGCTGAGATGCGGCAACGAGCTTTTGAATCATGGGTATGATAATTCATCTCGTACGGTTTTGATCGCCTGAAGGCATGAGCGATTATCCATTGTGTAGCGTATTAGCACACGAACCCGGCCCGGCTCGGTGACGCGTCAGCATGGGAACACAAGGTACGGCCGTCGTTGGAACGATGTTAATAAAGAACGGGAGTAAGACCAAACTTGAGCCGGAGTCGGAGATTTGCTCGTGGTCGTGGTTCCACACGAAAGTTAACGTCGCTACGGCAGGATTTCGCCGAAAGGCGAGGAAACGAAGAAATCCTTCCACGAAACGTCGGTAAAGGCAAGGTAAGCCAAGAAAGTTCGAATCTTGTAACACTTACGCGGTCGCTCCAGGATCTCGCCACGGTAGCCATCGGGGATCGACGAAGACAATCACGGGAATCACATGTCCGAAAGACACATGGTTAGGTCGGAGCGCAAAGTTGAAAACTCGCTTAAACTTGACGAAATCATGCGCGAAAATTTATTTTGCATGATCGGCCCAATTGGAATAAGCCAAAAGTCAACCAAGAAGGCTGTCACGAACTTGTCGAGATACGAGGCGAAGCCTCGAGTCATCAAGTTCATGAAAGTTGCTTGGGGGCGATTGTCGTCACGAAGGTATGGCCAGAGAAAACTCGTAAGGTTCGTAACGAGTCCGAGAGAGAGTAGTCAAGTAACGGCAAGTTCTTGATCTATAGTTGTGATAATCAGCCTGTGAATCGATCTTAAAAGAAAACAAAGCGCTAACTTGGTGTTCCGAAAGATCATCGATTCGAGACGAGGGGATAACGGTTTTAATCGTTGCCCAGAGTCAATTACTACTGTCGATGCGAGCCTTGGGCGCGAAACTTCAAACAATCGAAACAAAGGCTTAGGAAGCTCCACAAGGTGAAGTACAAGGCGAAAAGAATTCCTTGGCAAAAGTACTTTGAGGGGGTGAAAATCTTGACTCATGCTAGCGTGGAGTCAAAAGATAAAAGGTAGGAAAGAGAGATACGATTCGATACACGGAGAGATCGATGGTGGAAACCACTTCTCGATCGGGCGATAGAAACGAGGTAGATCGTTAGGAAAGATCCCGAGATTTTTGTTGACAAACGGTACATCGTCAACCTGAGAAATTCCGATTTCAACATCGCACATATTGGTACAACCCTTTACCACCGAGAACTTCAAAAGGTTCGTTCACTCGTAGGCTGAAAGTCGGCTACGAGTCGATTTCCGTGCTCACTTAGGTAAACGTCACGGTCGTTATGCCAGGTGGCAGAAGGTGGTCAACCTCCCGCCAGGCAATCCCTGCTTGGCACAAGAGTGAGGTAACAATCCATTCTAGGATCACGTCGAAAAGCTACGACATCTAGAGGAATGAGATTGGCAAGTAGACTTGATTAGCGATGATAACGGAGTATCATAGGCGATCCCCGAACCGGACAAAAAAAATTGCCTCACGGCACTTAGGGATTTCAAATCGTACTAGAAAGGAGTACAATAGGGTCGAGTAGTTTGAATAAACAAAGTGAAATAGGCGAGTAGGTAATACTTGGGTCCATTTGGATCTCAAGTAATAAGCGAAAAGAAAGTTTAACGTTTAGAAACAAGATCGGAATCGTTCGGAGTATCCTCTTTTGGTCGAAGAGTACGGCTCGTCCCGGGCGAACGCGAGCGTTCCTCAGCTGGAACGACCAAGCACCACCGGGATACGAGTAACGTAACCAAAATGCGGGAGAAAGGTTCAGTATGGAATAGCATTGCCTTGACAATGTACGTCTCCATGCAGTAGGTTCTGGAGTAGAAAGCATTCGTCCTGACTTATTGGATCGGAACCGGTCCAAAGGTAGGTTTTCTTCTGCCAGAATGCTGCGGACCTTGGTGCTTCTGTGTGTCGTCCTGACCGTAGCCTGCTTGGAGTTTCTTGCGTACACTTTCGTCGAAATGACCAAGTGTCGCAGCGATGGCTTGGGAGAAAGATTGGGTGAAATTACTTGATGCTTGAGCAAGATCCACCGGTGAATCTCACCACGTTTTAAGATGAAGTCGATCCCTTCTTGGATGATTCGAGCTGAACTTCCACGTTGAAAGACAAATTCTTTCGAGAGGCAGAAAGAATGAGCGTCGATACTTGACTTCTTTGGGTGCAAGCTGCTTAGGTCGGGTTTGGTGATTCTCGGCCAAACGCCACCAAGAATGGCGGGCAAGGTTCCTACGGGGCTTCAGGGAGTTCAAGGTGATTAGTTTAAGGTACTTAGAGTTGGTTTCACCAGAAATGGTCGAGAAGTTCGAGGCTCGAACCTCGTCGGGAAAATTTACGAAAGCGGGTTTCAAGGTTACACGAGGCAGGTAGTCCGGGGGCGTGAGTGAGATCGACAAAAAGATGGTGATTGGTGAGACCGGTGCTTCTCCCGTAGCCAAAGGAATGGCTCGGCGAGAGCGAAAAAGAAAGTTCGGGTGCACAGAGTAGATTTTGGTTTGCGAAACGGATAGAGACAACGATGGTAACTTGATTAGCCAAGTGAACCGATCCACGGTGAAAGTCTCGTCGAGGCGTTAGTCTAAGGTCGATAAATAAAAAAAAAAATCAAAGCTATTACTCGAGGCGTGGTGCAGCAGTAAGTCAAAAGCCGAAGTTATTGTCAATCACTAGTCACTCGTGGATACTTACCAATCCATGCAGAAATTAAGCCAAGCGATTGAGTCGGAATAGCCGCGCTGCCTGAGTGGGAAAATGATCGATTTGAATGACAAAGTCATGAGTGGAAAGAAGAAAATGTCGACTCCGAGGAGTACGGCAAGAAAAGTTCACCAACGTTCGAAGGAAATTGAGTCACGACAAAACAAAACGGTCGTAGAGACTCCACACGGTTGAACAACACTTACGAAGATGGACGTTATTTGTCCAAAACTATTAGAAAAATAGTAAATTCTGAGTCGTTCGAGAAAGTCGGCCAGAACGAGGTTCGGTTTACGATCGTCGAAAAGTCATTGCGGTCGTCACGTGCGGAAAGTAAGGCACAAAGAAATTCACGGTGAAAATTTTCCATTTTCGAAGGAAAATGGAAAGTGGTTGAGCTTGATTGAGAGGAAGATCCCAGTCTCGAGCGCTTCCTTGCCCCAACAATTTGAACATGCGACGTACTCGGCGATGGCCAAAACACCCTGTGAAGTGAAACGCGTCGATCAAGCAACGCCAAAAATGCAGCGTTACCCAGGGTAGAGAGTCGTTGATTTAAGTGTAAAACACTAGCGGTGTGAAGGAATTTGTGAAACTAAGTGCTCGCAATTAAGTCATTTAGACATGTCGAACCTGAAAGTGGTCCAGCGGGGTTCCGCCAACATCAACGCCTAGCGTGTCCCGAGGAAAGTACTTGATGAAAAATCATGTCCCGATTGTGTCGAGCGGCACCACGCTCAAAATACGACAAGCTGAACCGGTTTCAGGTCGGTGCGATTTCATCGGAGATTCTGAAAAGACGTCGAACGTCACACGAAACACCAAGTTATCGTCTGACCAAGCCCATGGTCGCCTGCAGGTAAAATACGAAAATTCTACGCGTGCGAAAAGTAGTGACAAGCTGTCGAAATCGGAGGCACTGAAAGCTGCATAGAACATGACGTCGAGGTGGTATGACACTAAGAAGAACTTAGAATTAACTGAGGAAAACAATACACCAAAAGTGTAAAGTTCGGAAAATTCTCGATTCCAGAGTAAGAATCGAGAACAAGAGAGTTCACGAAGTGAAGTGCGATACCACGGACAAGTACGGAGTACGGAAAGAAGAGCTGGGATTACGAAAAACCACGCTGCGTGCCAATCGGCCATCCCGTCCGGGCAGGCCGGTGTCGGAAGTCTTTGTGCGACACGCGTTGGCGTGAGCGAAAGCCAAAAGAAATTTAAGAATGAATAAAGGAAATTGTATTGAATCGGAGGTCGAGTGCGGAAGAAATAAGAATACACGACGTGAGTAGAGTGAGGGATACAAAGATATACAAGCGTATAAAATCCCTACATGGTCGGCCACCACCCAGCGCCATCGACGTCGCGAGCTCCCGACCAAGCCCAACACGGAGGGCGCAGAAAGCATAAACGGTGAGTGGGTCAAAAGCGAGAGTTCTTAAGCGTTAATTTTAAAAAACTAGTAACCCGTTTGAAAACAAGTATAGTTGATAAAATAAGTCATGCCGTCGCATGATCCACCAGCTCTTACCATTTAAAACATTGGTGCACTCGATACATCATTCTTGTATTTGCTCGCTCGTATGTAAACACACATGTCCACGGGGCTAAATCCCACAATGAACAAGCTAGGTATAAATAATTACGCTAGAAGTGCCTGTGGCGCGAGTCTAGTGCTAACCACTGTGCACAAATGTGCGTCACCTGAAGTCAGGTTGCCTAGTGCAACCTAAAAGAGTAGAGCTAGTACTACATGGATCCCGTGCTGCGTAGCGTACGTAGTGGCAGCTGACTCACAACGTCGAGGCTAGTCACGGCAGAGGCTGATGCCATACTGGGTGTTATACAACTGCGAGGAGCAGTATAAAATCATGCATGACAATATGGTACGAGTGTTACGCAAACACACGTAATGAATAGCCATCTACGTAACAATTTAGAAAGCGTTTAAAAAGCCATACGTATATATATATATATATACTTTATCAAAAGGAGCCAACTCAACTCTGTAGAGTGGCCCAGGAAAGCCCAAGTGTACGTCCTAGACGCCATGGTCGCCAAATCCCCAGCTTAGGAGCAATTCCCGGCCGACGAAGATTTAGTAAATCAAGCATCGAAGCCAAAAAGCGAGCAAGGGTGACAAATGCTTTCCAATTCGGATTGGAGCAACATGCGGTGGCCCAGAAGCACATCGATGGACGACCCGTATACCTTAACCACCTGAAACACAACATCTGTCGTAGTTTTGATCAAAACACCACATCCTTTTGTTAAATACTTTAGGCCCCAGCTTGGCTGACCCCGAAAAATCTAATTTGACGACCCTTACATTGACACAGATTCCATCGACGGTACAACACACCAGAAACTCCAAAGCGGCAAGCAATCACCTCGGCAAGCTTGGGGTTGTGACAGTCCGGGAGGTTCGTGGGTCAAGGCGGAGATCTCGAAAGGATCTTATTGACAGGCGAGATTCAACGGTGCCATCTGAAAATGGATCATTTCGGCGGTGCTTTGCCCGGTAAAACTCCCGGGTTGGAGGGAGTGGTGCGCTGCCGGTGGCAGCCAACCAAATTCCATGGCAGTTCGGTGGCCGGAAAGTTTGATTGGAAATGATCGTGTCGCCTCGCGACACCAGGGCGGTTACGGGTTCGAGAAGCTGGAAGAGACGAGAGGAGAAGTTTGGGTGTCCGCGGCAAATTCTGTGTTTTCCAAGTTCTCTACAGTTTTACGGGGCTGAAGGATCGAACACGGTGGCTCGGTTAAATGGGGATGAAGGTTGCGGGCTTCAGAGCCCCGAAAAATGGCTCGAGGGAAGAGAGAGAATAGAGCACGGTTTTTGGTTGTTTGAAGTTTCTGTGAGAAAAAAGAAATGGCGGAGATGGCTCAGGGGTGAGCTCGGGGAAGAAGGAAGGAATGCTGGGTGCCTTGAGTAAATCCCAGAGAATTGGGTTTGTTGTTCTTTGTCAGTCGATGCACAGGAGCCTTCAAGAGGCAAAGAATGGTTTTAATCGACGAGGTAGGAGGAGCACGGGAAGAACTTCAAGAAATAGCCGGCCATGAAAATGGCTTGATGTAACGAGGAGGAGGCTCGGGGTGATTGAGTCGACATGGGTGATATTTGTTGCTTTTGGTTTGGTCTTTGTTGCGGGAGAAAAGCAAATGGCGGTGGCTTGGGATTCGTGAATGGGAAAAGCCCGAGACCTGATCCACAATTCGTGGGATAGGCCGCGTAACTGGCGCGAATGGGCTCAGAAGCCCAATTGTCAAAACAGCTGATTAGTTAAAATACGGAAACGTCGAAAATCAACGCCAGTAAAATATTCGTTCGAGTCCAGAGCGACGTACGGCTTCCGCGTCTCAAGATTCGTATGCGACGAAACCATTCGAGAAAATACAAGTGGATGTGTCGTGCAGTTACGACACAAAAGTCAACCGAAAAGCAACCCAGGGGCAAAACGTCATTTCCCACTTCCGGAAATAAAATAAATTAAATTTTGAACGGGATGTTACAGTCCACCTCCAAAAGATGAAGAAAAAAACTATATAAATTTACATCTTTTGGCCAATATAGGTGTTTTACATCTCTCCCACTGGAGAGTTTTCCGGCCAACAAAAAATTTAAAATGCATTTACCAAGACATTTTGCATCTCCTAATGCTCTTAATTATGAATTTACTAGTGCCACAACGATCATCCAAATTGTAATTTGTGGAATGCGGAAGCTTTCAGTACTGAATTCCTCCTACACAGTGTCATTGTGGTTAGGTTATTATCATTTATCAAAAGCTGTGATTTTACAACTAATAATCAAGTTTAACCATAATCTTGGATGTGTGGGCAAAATTTAAGCGCCAATCGTGATAGATTGAAGATTGACCAGTCCTACAAAATTACTCACTTGGTTTCGAAATATTGTATAAATTGGGCCACTCAGGCATGCAGGCAGCAGAATTACTTGGACGCCCTTATATAACTCAGACATGTCTAGGCGGGTAAGCTGTATATTTGGGTTGTTCAGCCTTGACATTGAAAGTTTTTAACACAATCACGTGCATGAGTGCATCTGCTGATATTATTAGAGCAGTTCCAGCCCTTGGAGTTGCTCGGGGGGTGTGGATGAAATAACTGGGGGATTGTATTGCATGGGCTGGAGTAGTGGATTGCTGAGGGGAAGGGGGCTGCTCGGGGGAGAGGCCAGTGGAAAATTGACAGCCCAAGCCACCGAGGTGGCTGACGTCAGCCACGCAGTTTAAACTTTTTTGCGCATGGCGCGTGCAATGCACGCGCGCGTGAGGAGCGTCGCCGACAAGTCTGCAGGCGGTGGGACCCCGTTGTCGGCCACTTCGAATCCAACTGTTGGGGGAAGCCACGTGGCTTCCCCTGGACCGTAAGATCTTAATGGCTCTTTAATTTGAGCCGTTGGATCTGCAACGGTAATAAAAAAAAGGATTTAATATCAACCGTTAGATCTCAGATCAACGGTTGACATTAATTCCATTAAAAATTAAAAAAAAAAGTTTTAAAATTCAGAAAAGTTACCGTTGTGACACGTGGCACAATCTAGAGCGTTGAAATTCAAATTTTTTTAAATCCAATGGCAGAGATTAATTAAGGGAATAAAAAATTGTAAAAAATCTGTAAAAATAGGGAAAATTTTTTAAAAAATTTGTAAACTTTTTTTTTTTACTTTTCTATAAATACCTTGGCAATTTCATCTACCTTACACCACAATTACATATTTTCTCAACATCTTTCAAGCTTTCTCCTATCTTTCTCTCAAAGTTTCAATCCATTTTTTTTTACAAAAAAAAATAACAACTGGTGCAGGTACGAACTGGACGCTTCTTGAAGATGTTGCGTTGTGTGCTAGCTGGGTTCAAATCATTCATGATTCGATTTCGGGGAATGAGATGCAGTTGCGAGAAATGTGGAGTCTTATTCATTCCGCATATATTGAGAAAATGGGTGGCCAAAGAACTAAAGATTCATTGTCCAGTCGTTGGAAACTACTTAGCCAATCGTTTAGTACGTGGAGAGACGCCTTGACACAAGCTAGTGTTAATCTTCGAAGTGGAGAAAATTTAGCAGATCAGGTAATAACATATTTATTTCTTTATTTGTATTATTTAATTGTTACCTATTTTCATTATAATTATTTCTTTGTATTATTTATTTGTTACCTATTTTTAATATATTTATTTAATCTCCCACATTGTATAGGAACTTCAAGCACAAGCTTGGTATGGTGCTCAAACCAAAAGTAAAAATAAAACATTCACCCGCCATGAATGTTGGAATGTTGTCAAAGATTGTCCAAAATTCAGAGTTGTGCATGTCGGTCCAGAAGTTTTCATGAACAGCACCCCTCTACATTTTACACCCGGTGAAGATGAAGATGATGCAGAAGATGTGCTAGAAACGCCTCCCGTTGAACAAGCTTCGGGGTCGACCCGTTTTCCAATTAGGCCCCAAGGTAAGAAAGCTTCAAAGAGAAAAGGTAATGCTTCCAAGAGTGATTATGCAAAGTATATGGAAGACATTGCCCGTCAAGGTAAATTGTCTTTGGCCCGGGAATTGGCTAAATTTGAGGCTGATAAGGCTAGAGAGGATGCAAGGTCTGCAATGATTATGCAAAAATTTGAAGCTGATCAGAGAGAAAAAGAACTACTTCGGCAAGAAAGAGAACATAGCAGACAAGAAAGAATGGCTCAACGGGATCGTGAGATTATGAAGGAGCCTTTAGAAAGGAAGTCTCCATGCACTTGGACAGTTTTTCCAAGTCCAATGCATACAATCAATGATTCCAATCATCCCTGGAAAACCTCGCATCTCACCGTTCTTCAGAAGCCTTTGCAAGTCATCAGGAGTAGGCCTCCGGAGGTACTCTGCAGTGTAAATAGATTCGATTGTCGAGCAAAATCTCATCAGGGACTCAAGAATGGTTGATTTTCCCATCCTCGTTATCTCGTCCACTTGGTCTGCAGCTGCTCCATATGCAAGCATCCGCAAAGGCAGCAGTAATTTTTTGCTCAGGCATGAGACCCATAACACCAAAAGCATATGCCTTTTGCACAAAGTAAGAATCATGGTTGCAAACAGCACCCATGATTTTGTTGAACAAATGTCGTTCCATTCTAAAACGACGTCGGAAGTACATATCAAGGAATGCACTATTACGGACAAAATAATCGTCCAACAGCTCATGACCTCGTCGTTGCCTGTTTCTATCAATGTTGATAGCACGGTTGGCCCTGGACGTGTGAGCCACAGCTTGGATGACTCGACGGGAATGTGAGGCTCTTGCCATTCTTGATTCGTCATCTCTCCGTCTACGCTCGTCATCCTCTTCCATCTGATTTTTGGCCCAATCCCCGCCATTGAACGTTGCTTCTGATTGGTTAAACAATTCTTCCTCTTCTTGATCGATTTCCCACATCATCTTTGAAGAAGAAGAATAAGACATTGTAAAAGAAGGAAGCATAAACTATGAATAATGATAGGGATTTTGGTGAAGAAGGAAGCATAAACTATGAATGGTGGTGTGAGATTTCTGAGGATGGATGGTGGATTGTATGGAGGATTCAGAAAGGATTAGGTTTTTTATAATGCCACGTGGCATGCCGCCATTCGTTAAAAATCTGGTGGAAATCTGTCATCAATGAGTGTAATAGGGTTGTGACACGTGGCACAACGTGATTCGTTAAAAATCTTATTGGAAATCCATCACCAATAATTGTCTTTTTAGATTATGACATGTGGCGCAACGAGAACGATTAAAAATTTTATTCGATATAACAAATAAAATTATTTTGAATTATTTTATAAATAAAAAAAATACAAATATTTTATTGTTATTGGTTTTTCGGATAATGACACGTGGCACAATGAAAACGATTAAAAATCTTATCCGAAATTACAAATAAAATTATTATGTATTATTTTATAAATATAAAAAATAATAATATTTTATTGTCAATTGCTAAGGCAATTTAATTGTAGGGGTGGAGATGTAAAAAGCAATTGCCAAGGAAATACATTGTTCATTAGGGCAATTACTGTTCATTGGGGTGGATTGAATAGTGATTGCTTGGGAGGAGGTGGGCAACGCTGGAGTTGCTCTTAAAGAATGCAAAATTGGATAAAGCATGCACTATATATATATGTATGTTTTATTAGGGGCCAAGCTAGAATGCAAAACTTTAGTACTCATTGCATCCCAACAATAGCGCACGCATTGATAAAAAAATTTTCCAATTTTTTCATTTAGGTATTTCGTCGAGCACTTGGCTAAGCTACATCATTGTATGTTTAGCGTATATCCCCCCCTTTTAGTACTCTTTAATTGCATCTCTGCCGAAAGCTCTAATATATAAGACGACTGGGAGGAGAGAGGGTTAATGAGACTTTTATTATTTTGAGAAAGAATAACTAACTTTAAACTTTTTCTAAAAAACAGTGTCGTTTCGTTAAAAACATATAGGTTTTTTCATGTTCTACTTCGTATTCTTCATGAGTTGCCATAACCAGCTTTGATATTTTCCTCTTAGTGGTCTTGGATGATGATCGAGTGTTAGAGTTGCACTGGAGAGATGTTGATGTTGTTTAGCTTTTGTTGAACTTTCACGGACGGAGAAAGATTGAAGAAGAGATATATGGGAGAAGTTTTGTTAAATTATTTAAACTACATATGTTTTTGGGGACTGGCTACAGTACTCGCAAGTATTGGATGCTCACACCGATCTCACCCTTCTTCCCCCCTTCTCTCCTCCTTCCTCCCTCCTTTTAACGGTGAGATCGGTGTGAGCATCCAATGCTTGCGAGCACCGTAGCCTACTCCATGTTTTTGTTCAAAACCAAAAAATTTGAGAGGGGGCACGAACAACCCCCCGCCCTTCATACGCTTTGCCAGTGTGTTTTATGACTCTTTGTTCTCTGGGTTACGGATTAAGCAAGGACTAACAGTCATTAAATATTAAATTTGATATCAATGGTCGAGATTTGAGAATATATAAAATATATATACGACAGGTTGTATTGTATGCGATCAAAACAAAATGCGGCAGGTTGTGATTCAAATAAGCGAAGATAAAATTAATTAATTTGCGCCACAGAATAGATCCCAAAAAAATCAAAGTACTAACTGGGCTGCGAATTTGAAAAAGCAACTGATAATGTTATACCACCACTCTTTCATTGATCCCTTGCTCGCAAATTATTAATATGTAGCAGTTGTAGTAGTACTACAACTACTCAAAGTTTAGAAGAAGAAGAAGTTGCAAGCTGGATGAGATCCTTCCGGAGAATCTTGCCGGATGGATTCTTAGGGACGGAATCTATAAATGCCACCCTCCTAATCCTCTTGTACGGAGCCACCTGCTTCCCCACAAACTCCATCACACCGCTCTCCGTTAAACTGCTCCCGGCTTTTCTTACCACATATGCCATTGGATACTGTCCAACATTTTCATCTGGAAATCTGCCAACCACAATACATGCATAAACACATTGATCAAAAAATACTGCGCAAGGGGAACAGCTGAGATGAAATTGTCATAAACTATATAACTAACTGAGCTTATCAAATAATATATATTGCAGTATCCATGGAGATGGCTAATTAAGGGGAGGACTTACGGTATAACAGCAGCATCAGCAACTTGGGGATGCGTGAGCAGCAAAGCCTCCAGTTCCGCAGGGGGAACCTAAACCATCGACAAAGTCATTTTTTTTATCAAATTACATTATGCATGCATGCTCAAATTATCTTCGACAATTCCATGATCCGCTTATATTTTCTTCCAATTGCAAAAAAGATATTATTGTTTGTGCAAAAGATTTCATATATAAAAATGCAACATAATTAATATAAGGGTAATGACTTTCACACACCATTTTAAACTTCTCGCACACCTTTCTTTATTTATAGATTATCAGATTGAATAAATCATGACCAAAAAAATCACTTGGATCCCTATAATATATTGTGCCATATGTGTGATATATAATATGTATTTGCACGTACGCACCTGATATCCCTTGTACTTAATGAGCTCCTTCAACCTATCAACCACAAAAATGAATCCATCCTGATCGATGTAGCACAAGTCTCCAGTTCTTAACCACCCTTTAGAATCGAGTGTTGATGCAGTTGCTTCTGCATTACTAAAATACCCTGAAAGTACAATGGTAACAAGCAAGCACACAACAATATATATATTATTATTAATCAATTCCCAGAAACAGCTATCAATCACTTAAAAATTAAAATAATTATGTATTAAACTCATTCCAACTTCATGCACAATTTCAGTTCACTCAACACGATCCAAACATATCTCTCTTTTTAAAATTTAAAGAAAAAAAAAAACTGCATCTTAGTGACATTACCATTCAAATAAAAACGAAAGAAATGAAAAGAATGGTGACGTAAGTCAACGCACCTAAACCACAAATTAGTAAAGCTAATCGAAGTGAAATCGTAGACGTACCTTTCATGATTGTAGGACCTTTGAGCCAAAGCTCTCCAGTCTTATTCGCCGGTAGTGGATGACCGCTGTCAGGGTCCACAATCATAGCCTCCATGCTCGCCGACAAAAGTCCCGCCGTACCATACTTCCGACTCTCCTCCAGGGAATCCGTAGACGCTCCCACGCCCGTGGATTCCGTCAATCCGTAACCCTGAAGAATCGTCACCATCGGATACTTCTCCAAGAACCCCTCGATCACTTCCTTGCTCAGCGGGGCCCCACCCGACAACACCCACATCAGCGAACTCAGATCATACTTGGCCTTCACCTGGTCGGCGGCGTTGATCAGCGCCACCAGTATGGGAGGCACCAGCGGCAGGTAGCTGACACGGTTCCTCTGGATGGACAAAAGCATGTCATGCATCTCAAACTTAGAGAGCACGACAATCGTCGATCCGGAGGCAAGTAGGCCCGTGGCGAACGCCGCCAAGCCGTAGATGTGGAACATGGGAACCGTGCAGAGGAACGTTTGGTGACTATCGTCGAAATAGAACCGGCCGGTAACGGTCTGAACCATCGCTATCAGATTCCTGTGAGACGACACCACGCCTTTACTCGCCCCCGTCGTTCCCGACGAGTAGAGCAGAGTCGCCGTGTCGTCCTGGTTGATCACTTCCTTCGATTTCAATCCATCACGTTTTTTATTCGCCATCATCTTTCCCAAGGTAGACACAATATTTTTATTACTAATGGGCGCATCAATTTCGTCATCAATGAGGACGATGGGGAGAGGATTTGGACCGGCGAGTTTGGGGATGAGCTGGCGAGTAGTGAAGGCCAGCACCGGTTTGGAATCGGCGATTTGCTTGGCGATTTCTCGAGTAGTGTTGAGGGGGTTGGTGGTTGTTATGATCGCACCCAGCGACATCACGGCCAGGCAAACCACCGGGAAGAAGATAGAGTTCGGGGACAGGAGGAGGATGACGTGGCCCTTTCGGATTCCCATGTCGGAGAGAGAAGAGGCAACTGAATCGACGGCAGTCCATAATTGAACGTAGGTGAGTTGTTGGCCGGTGGAGCCGTCGATGAAGGCCACGTTGCCACGGTGGGCCTGAGACGAAATGAAGGTTGTGATGTCAAGGGAGTCGTTGGGCGGGAGTGGTATGGGCCTGCGCTTGCTGTAGAATACGGAGTTGGAACTGCAGAAGCCGCTTCTGGCGTCGACCGTCGGAGTCTGACTGCTCGCCATCGTGCCGTTGGATAAGATTGCCTTGTTTTGATTTTTGGTCCAAAGGATTCATGAGAAGGTGGCTTTTTATATCCAGTGGACTGGACTGGTTGTGGAGGTCCTCCGTCGGTCCAATATTTGACCTTTGACTGATTAATTAACCTCTATAAGTCCAGTTCAGATCTGCTGTTCCCAAAATCCCAATGCCCACCCTTTGCCCGTGTTGTGGTTGTGACAAGTGTCTCTCACTTCACAACAAACTTAACACTGTTAGCATGTAAAATAAAACATAAAAGCTCAGAAAGAAAAGTAAAAAATCCAACCAGAGACAGAGCTCCCCCGGGACCCCCACCCCACCTCCGCCGGAAAGACCTCCTCGCACCACCACCTGCTCCAAATGAAGGCTACCACCATTACTAGAACCAGCCATTTCTTATTATTGAAGGCCAGCCCAGAAATCCCATCGCAGACACCCAAAACCCAGCCCGAATTTCTCGATCGATTGGAATTGAATTGAAGGAAGTATTCTTGTTTTCCAGAGAGATCCTAGAGATTGAAGGAAGATGGAAGAGAGAAGGTCCAAAGCCATAAATGCAATTTTTCTTTCTTTCTTTTTATTCTTTCGATGGTGGGCTTAGGCTGATTGAAAAATTGGATAAGGGGATTAGGGGGGATGCAGGAGAGAGAGGAGATTCTGCCAACGGCGAGGAGCACATGGGTTGCCGTCGGCCGAGGTGGGGGTGGCTGACGGAAATCCGACACAAATGCGTATCTTTGGTGATTTATCTCTTGTGGCTAAGCGCTTGCCATTTCCAGCTCTTCCATTTCCATTTGCCTCTCCATGAGTTTGCGCATTTGCAGCTTCTCTTGATTGCTCTTGGCTACAATGAAGTAGTTTGTCAAGCTTTCCTCATACTTCCCTTAATGAATCCACTTGCTTACTTTTCTTCTTCGCACTAACTTTATACGCGTGATGTATAGATGAAGATGGACTCTCATCTACAAAATCACCATCAACATCAACACTTGCCCGCCTTCAAAGGTTGTCTTGGAACCTTACTAGCTACATTTTCATTCCACCTAGGACAATCTTTGAGGATGTTCCAAGCATGAAATAGCTTGAATTGACCTTTAGGGGTATCAAGTGTCATGAATATAGCCATCGCTTTATTAATCTATGTATGAAATAAATAAAGATTGATTAGTTAAAAAATGTAATTATGCATTTTCCATTTAATTATGGACATCAAAAAAATAATTTGTCAAAAATAAACTCACCATATCTTCTTGACTCTTTCCACTTTCAAGCACATCTTTGGCTTTGTGTAGGCCGACTTCCAACAAGTGCATTTTTGTTGATCCTCTTAACTGACTAGTACATACCATCGAAGTTCGCAGCCTTCGGGCAGCATTGGGAGATGTGCTAATGAACACTTCATAGACCCGAGACCAAAATTCTTGAATATTTTGGTTCGTCACATTAGCACCATCTTCGCTAATATTGATCCATACTTGCACAAAGCTATATCTTCATCTTTAGACCAATTTGGTAATTTGTACTAATTTTTGGCATGCGAAATTTTTGTAGAAGTGGGTAGAAGGAGAATGAAAATTTGGAAGTGGGTAAGAAGAAGATTGCTAATCTAGAAGTGGGTTTAAAATATTTAGAAGTGGGTAGAAGAAAAAATGAAATTTGGATGAGGAAATGGAAGAGGAAATTGATTTTGTGGATGTATAACCAAATAAATGGGTATTTATAGGGTTTTGGGTGAAATTCACGAACAAATATTTTTATTAAATTATTTTAACCGTTGGATTTTAATTTGGTAGTTGGATGATTTTTAAGTTAGATTTGATCTCATTTGATCCACCGGTAGTTGGATTAAATTTAAAAAGTAAAAAAAAAAAAAAAAACAAGTTTGAGAAATGGCAGTTGGATGATCCAACGGCGTAGGTAATCTCGGTAGTTGATCTCGGCAGCTCTTTTTGATGGCGGAGACAACCATGGCGTCACCACGTGCGTCCGCCCAGCGCTGGCGCGTTGCGCGAGTCGGCCTGCGTGCCTTGCCGCTCCCGCTGCGAGTCGCGGCGGTCCCTTTTTGTTTGGGCGGGCGATTCTTTGGCCAATTTTGTCTTTTTTTGTTGGGTTACCTTGGGCCTATTTCTTGGCCACCATTGGAGAACCAAGTCAGGCACATGGCCTAAAAATGTTGGCCTTTGGCCACCATTGGAGATGGCCTTAGCATGTAAAATAAAACATAAAAGCTTAGAAGAAAAGTAAAAAAAATCCAACCGACGAGCTCCTTTAGGGACCCCAGCCCCGCACACTCAGCGGAAAGACCTCACTTAGCCTGCCTTTTGCTCCGAATAAGAGAAATTTACCATTACTAGAACCGGCCATTTCTTATTATTGAAGACGGCCAATCCCATCGCGGCCGAAACTGACTGAATTTCTCGATCGATTGGGAGTGGAATTGAAGGAAGTATTCTTGTTTTCCCGAGGAGAGATCCTAGGGTGAGAAGGAAGATGGAAGAGAGAAGGTCCCAATGTAAATGCAATTTTCTTTCTTTCTTTTTATTCTTTCGATGGTGGGCTTAGAGGCTGATTGAAAAATTGGATAAGGGGATTAGGGGGATGCGGAGAGAGAGAGGGGTGTAGCGGCGGGCACATGGGTTGCGGAGTCGGTAGAGGTGGGGGTGGGCGGCGGAAGCTTCGGGGAAATTTGGAAAAATAACCAAAATTTGAACCCCGTATAGAATTATAGCCACTTTTTAAATTTATGATAATTACATAACCAAAAGTTAATTAAAAAATCTTGAAATACCACTTAAAATGAGGTTTTGTA
This sequence comes from Gillenia trifoliata, assembly GCA_018257905.1. Classification (NCBI taxonomy): domain Eukaryota; kingdom Viridiplantae; phylum Streptophyta; class Magnoliopsida; order Rosales; family Rosaceae; genus Gillenia; species Gillenia trifoliata. The sequence continues at coordinate 361,257 of CM031087.1, read as the reverse complement.
TCTTTTGGATTAATTCTTCAAATTTTGGTTATTTTTTCAAATTTCCCCTCCTCAACCTCTGCTGCAAGTCACCTCTCCAGCCTCATCCCAAAAACTTTGCTGTAACCATTTGGATTCGGTCGTTCGTGAAATCTTTCCTCCTTCCTCGCATGATTTCATCACGGAGGTAGCCCAAACCACCATCTTTCCCAAATTTCTTATTATCTTTTTGCAGGTTTATTTTCTCATTGAATTTGGGGTTTTAACCCGGTGAGTACGTACGAATTTAGATGAGTACGTCTTTGTTGAATGGTCTAAGATTCATTTGGGACATTTTACAAGTTAATCTTGGACCATTCAATGTTGGAAATACCATTAAATGGTACGTACCACTAATAATTTTCCTGAATTTGTACTTTAGTATTTATTTAATTTTAAATGTGGGTTTTCTCTTTGAGTTTTGCACCCGACCAAAGCCTGCCCCGAGGCGGAGGTGTCGATGTTACCAAGCGCCTGCATCTCATGCTCATGAAAACATGGAAGCTTCCACACCAGGCGATTAGTAGTGAATCAGAAGGTGAGAGGCTTTTTCTTTGGGCTTATGTGCTTGTTTATTTGGAAAGCATCCACTTTTGGAAATTAAGTTGTGTGTTTTGTTTTAGGCTATACTAATTGTTTTTGTACGGAAGAACTTTTCAAAATACTCTCAGAAACTTTTCCTAATTTTAATATATTTGTAGGTTATTTATATGTGCTAATTAATTTTTTTTGCCTTCGGGGAAATGATTGATTTGTATTAGTGGTCCCTTTATGGGGGAGACGGATTAATAGCGATTACGGATGTAGTCAAGTGAAAGCAATGGTAGTATAAACCAAGTTCTCATCAAGATCTTATACATGGTATATATAAAATGTTTGTATTAGTCAAGTGACTTTCAAGTCAGTCATTATCGTGCATGGCTTGACTTAGGGGCGCATAATATGATGGAGATTGTGAAACGGTGATGATGTGGCTAGGCTGGGTATGTGAAAGTCTTTAGCATATGGCCAGACAAGATTCCTTTATATGTTTCAACATATCCTCTCAATGAGCACTGAAGATGAACACCCAGTTGCATGCGGGTTCCTGACATGACAATGCGGTCGAGGAATGACATTTTGGGTGATGAGCAACGGCTGAGTTCCTGGTATTGCCCAATTTAGTGAGGCTGATAGATGTGGTTTGAGTTTCTTACAGAAGTATTTATCATGACAATGGCATTTGGATAATGTGCGGCTGATGATGCAATTTCAATCCATCGTCTTATGTCCATATGAAACATTAAGAGCATACAAGACTATGATAATATTGTTGATTTGAATATAGGTGGGGAGATATTGTGGTCGGACGGTTGTACTTTCCGAGTAAGAAGAGTTGCAAAAACAATTAGCTATCATTGCAATGAGGAAGAATTATGAGTTCAAAGTGGATAGATCGACTTAAGGATCGTTTGAAAGTGAGATGTGTGGATGAGTAATTGCAAGTGGCGACTTCGTGCAACCAAGTTACAAGTGTACGAATATTTTGAAGTAAAATTTAGGCCAGTCATTCTTGTTCATTGGATGTTATTCATCGTGATCGACGGCTTAAGCCAGTAGCTACGGTATTGGTGAATTTATAAAGTCAAAGTATGAGGGGTATCGCGTGTATAGACCTAAAGACATCATTGAGGATATGCGGGGCACAAGTTGGGGTTAATATGAGCTACGAGAAAGCTTGGAGGGCGAGAGAGCGTGCATTTGACATGATTCGAGGATGCAGGAGAATCTTTTGCCACATTTCCATGCCTAAATGTTACACACTTATGTTAGAAGTAAAAATCTGGGACGGTAACACATATAAAAACGGATGATAATAACCACTTTTTATACTTTTTCATGGCAATGAGCCTGCATCGGGGATTTCGAGGTTTTATGAGGCGGTGATAGCGGTGATGGGACATTTTTGAGGTAAATATCTTGGCACCTTATTTGTTGTTGCATGCCACGATGGACAAAATCAAATATATCCTTTGGCATTTGGCGTGGGTGACTCGAGGAAAATGATGCTTCATGGTTGTAGTTTCTTAGAAAATTGAGAGGTGCCATTGGAGATGCAGACTTGGTGTTTGTCATCTACGATCGGCATGGAAGTATCGGTAAAATTTGTGCAAATTGTGTTTCGAGAGGCCTGTCGTGGGCTTGTATGTATCATATAGGCGGCAACATGAGGAATAAATTTGGTGATAATGAAATGATGTTTAAGGATTATATTCATGATCTCGGCCAAAAAATACCTTGCATCAGTTTAATAGTGTTATAGTAAATATTTGGGCAATCAAAGATGGAAAAAGTAGGAAAATATCTTGAAGAAATTGGGTATCATAGATGGGCTAGGGCACATTTCAATGAAGAACGATACAACATGATGACAACCAACATTAGAATCCATGAATGCGAAACTAAGGATGCTCGAAAGTTGCCTATCAGCTGCTGCAGCGGATCACCTCGGAGGGGTGCTCGAGAGTGGTTGTGAGCTTGTCGGGTCTGCGAGTTCATGGAACTCGACCTGACAAAGTTGGCGAGAGGAAAAAGTGCACGAATCAAAATAGAGGCTTGCGTATGTCGGTATGTATGGTTCGTTAACATTTTTGTAGCATACATTGTTAGTATTGTCTAATTTTCATTTTTACGATTTAACCTCTCTTTCATTTTACGTTTAAATGCCATAATGGTTTCTAATAATTAAGTTGCCATGTTTATTAATGCGGAACAACTCTTAGTTCCTAAATTTCATAACTCAAATTGTCACATAGTGCCACACACACACATATATATATATTTAACGTTCCTTGCTTTCACATGGTTTGAATAACTATGTAGGTATCTTCCATTAATCACTATGCATTGCAAGTACGTGAGGAAACTTATATCATATAGTTGACCTAAATGCCCAGGAACATGCACATGCGAAGGTTTTGTCTCGACCAACTTCCATGTGTCCATGCAAGTGGCATGTCGGTCGCAACACATCGGTATACAGATGTGCTCCCCGGTTACACACATTGTCTGATTATTGCTAGCATATGCGGAGCCCATTTGGCGGTTGGGAACAGAGTGAATGGAGTGTGCCGGAAAGAAGTGCGAGTAGAGTTGTGCTACCTCCTAATTGAACCAAGTGGTATATGGAAGACGCTGAAGACAAACGGATTCCATCTCGGGAGGAGGGAAAGATAACGAAGAAATGCAAACGTGTGGCGAGATAGGCCATATCGCCAAACACAAATGGACTACATTCCAGAGCATGATTGTTAGATGGCTTATTTATTTTTTGGAATTTATTACTAATTAATTGACTTTTATATCGAGCAAAAAAGATCTGAAAGAGTTTATATGATATTTTGGTAGTTTGACATATTGACTTTCAAAGTTTTGTGTTTTCTAATTATTCATGCAGTAGAGTGTTGATATTTGGTCAAACGGTACATGAATTATGTGCAAGTATCTTTGGGGAAAAGAAAAGGCCAGGTTGGAATTTGGGGATCTGCAAAGAATTGTGGAAAAGTGATGCTATAGTTTTCATGGTTAGAGCAATTTGGAGCTACGTGAGTGTAAAATGCAAAAATTGAAATTTTGTAGCTCATTTTTCACAAATCACCTTCAAAACTTAGAGTGTAAATAGTAGTTTATCCAAGTTTTTAATCATTAAGGGTATTTCGGTACTTTTAATTAACTTTTGGTTATAATTATCATAAATTTAAAAAAAAGTGGCTATAATTCTATATGGGGTTCGGAATTTTGGTTATTTTTCAAATTTCATGACGGAAATGGGTGGGTGGGGGTGGGGAGCTTTGTCTCTGGTTGGAGTTTTTATTTTCTTTTTGAGTTTTCTTTTTTTATTTTACATACTAACGAGTTAAGTTGTTGTGAAGTGAGAGACACTTGTCCACAGCCCACGGCGTGGGCATTGGAATTTGGGAACGAGCGGATGCGACCTCCTGTAAGTCCATTTTCAGCAGATTTAGTAAATTTCGGTCTAAGTGGACTTGCGGCGGTTACTATTTATTTAAATAGTAAAATGTATTAGCTTTTTTATGACTGCGCCACTATCATTAAAATTGTATTCTGGTATTTAGAGATAATATTAATTTATAATGAATTGCTATGATTATTCTACTATACACTCATAGTAAATAGTAAATGTTATGGATATGGGCTTTGGAGGCTCGGAATCGGCGTGAGTAAAAGTGTGTTTTGGGTTAAATTTAGGGTTTAGTCATGTCATTTAGAATAAGTGAAAATGCTTTAAAGAGTTTAGTCAGACATCATCTCATGGAGGGCAAGGACTTATGTGGAGATGAGGCACACGTTTTGTTGTTCGGTTTTTTATTTGTGCATGTTCCACAGTTGTTCATTTTGTAATGTGAGTTGGATCTTCATTATAAAGTGAGATTTTCGTTTGGGTAAAGGTACTGATTTTTTAGAGAGGTTTTGTAGCCACACATTGTTGGTTTTACATTGAGATTGAGATTCTATCATCCGAAAAAAAAGAAAAAAACAATGGTTTGGTTGCTGAACTAACAAATTTTTTTAAAAAAATATAGCACTATCTTGGAATCACTCAAGAAAAGAAGGAAACATTATGCTTATTAAGCATTACTAGGCTTAGTAATATAAATATTGAAAAGAATTACACGTTAATGTTAATATAATACGAAAAACAAAACAAAACTCTTGGTCTTGGTTAATGGTTTTGTGAGTACTTTTAAAAAGTCTCTTCCACTTTCTATTTGTATTATCCATTGTTATGGGTGATGAAATGTATGTGGTCAAGTGTGCTTTTATGACATTTTGCCTTTTTAATTTTCATTGGTCAGATTGAATTGAATTGACTATTTGACATTTTTCAATTTATAATTTACTAATTACCATGTATTTGAATTTATTTTTATTTGAACGACGATTTATATTTGTGTTTAATTTGATGCCTAAAGTAAGTCATTGTGTGTCTTATCTCAAATTCCCGCTTTTATCAAAAGAACACCATCACACTATTGAAATATATGATTAAAAACGGATGAAAAATTATATTTTATTTTGATAAAAGAAAAGAAAATTTCAAGAATGCAAGCAAAGTAAAACATTGGTTTTCCTATGGGCCTGTCTTGGGCTCATGCTGTTTCAGAAAGTTAGGATTGCAGCAAAACTAGTCAACCGAAGCCCATGATGGGAAATAGCTTCGTCGTCATGACTCGTGAGAAGCAAAAGTGGGTCGGGAATAATAGAGTTGTTATCGGGTCTGGAGCATTTCTCAATTGAGAGACATTTCAGAGTCTAGGGCTAGCTAGCTCAGAGAGAGAGAAAGAGAAAGAGAAAGAGAGAGTGATCGGCGAGGATGGGAGGAGGACACGGAGACGGCATAACGTACAAGGGAATCACGGTGCATCAGCCAAAGCGGTGGCACACCCTCACCGGCAAGGGCATGTGCGCTGTGATGTGGTAAACTCCGTCAGCTCTCTCTCTCTTTCATTTCTACATTAATGCTGATCAAATTTATGTTATATCGGATCTGCGCGCCTTGTTGCTATAGTCTTTTCTTTTGGTATAATTTGTAACGTTTTCGGTATTTAAATTCTCATGTTTAAGGCATCGATTGTTAGAACTTAGACCTGAAAATGCTAATAGGAAGAAATTGCAATTCATTCACTTGAAAGTTGGGATTCAAGTTGGGGATTCTGGCAGCTCAATACGATTGTGGATCGATTGGTTATGAACTTAGACATGAAAATGCTAACAGGAAGAACTTATAATTCACTTAAATGTTGGGATTGAAGTTGGGGATTTATGCTGTTGAATAGGAGTCGAGCTGAAAATTAAAGGAGTTCGTCTTGGTCGAGATTGAATTATGGGATTTCCTATTATGGGCAACGTTTGGTTGATGAGTGGCGTATATAAAGCTATAATATCAAACATTACATTGTATATTTTTTCTATCGGTAAGCTTCCTGACCGATTTAAGGTGGCTGTGGTGGTTGGTTTTGAACATAGAGGACAATGGTAATTGAAGTTTATATTGTTGGAATCATGCAATTTGGGATAAAGTTCAAGTTTGAACCTTGGAGAGGTTTTCTATTGGTGTTAACCTCGGTTCCTGTATAGACATGTTGCTGATTGAATGTATTCACTTTCTAAGTTTACTACTAACTTTTACTTATTTTTTTTGTTGAAATGTTGCTTTGTGTATTTTTTTCTTTGGAAATAAAATAATACTGCATTTCCGTCTAGCCTTACTGGTTTTGCTCAAATTTTGATGTATCAGGTTTTGGGTACTGTACAGGGCCAAGAAGGATGGTCCTGTAGTTTTGGTAAGAGCTTCTCTTGTTTCACTTTTCTCTGCAATTTGATATACTCAAGTTACTCACTTTCTTATTATGTCTTTTAGGGTTGGAGACACCCCTGGGAGGGCCACGAGGATCATCATTAGGTACCGTTTATCCTTCTTTGTCCCAGCTACAACTACTTGACAACCACTTATCGTATACTCATATGGTCCACTGTATTTTGTTTGCTTTATGTGATACTTTTTATTCTTTGATCAATTGTGACATTTGGAGAGTGGGGTTTGAACTTATGAACTCCTATTTAGAGTAGAGCTCTGGCTACCAACTGGGTCTGATCAGCTGTAACCATGCTTACGCACTGTTGATGGATGATTATATGCTTTTCATTTTAGAATTATGGCCTAGGCTTAGTAGTTAAGGCGTGTTTGAATGAAGTAAATTCTAAACACAAGGATCGTGATGCTCTCTATATGGGAAATGTGTGTGTTTCCCCTTAAGTTACAAGTCTTAAAATATATGCATACTGATGACAAGTTAGGTTTGGTTTGATTTATGCTTGTTGATACTCTGCATCCTCCATGGTTTTCATTTGAAGAAATTGGCCAGGAATTGGGGAAGTCCATGAGTTCGTGGACCAGTGCTTGTTATCTTTGTTTGCTTTTGTTTGATGTTTTGATTTCAGTAACTAACTTTTCGCATTGAAGGAAATGTCGAAAGAAATAATTGAATCGAGATCTTGTCGTATTGTTGCAGGGATTCTGTGGAAGAGCCAAGAGTTGATATCATAAAGGGGCTTATTCAGCAGGATACTAGTGAAAGCGTCACGTGGAACATATTTGTTGATTTCGGTTTAATAAAGTGATTGTGAAGAAAAAGATTGTGATGTGAATGGGGTTGATGACATCAAATTCCGTTTGAGAATGTTAAATTTATGATGCTTGTATTGTGCTACCCTTTTGGACACACATTGTGAAGTTGAAACGAGTTGCATTTTGCTTTCGCCTTAATTGTTTTAATCTTTCTGCAACTCTTTTCGATGGTTCAATTTTTGCGGAACAGTTTTAAAACACCAAATTGAAGCATCTCCGGAGGTGCAAAAGAAAGGGGTCATATACTTGTGTCGTAAAGCAAATATTCCGTATGTAAAGTAGTTAGTTATATTTATATTATATGGAATGTAGCACTACAATTACGCTACTTTTTGGATCTTTGAACAAAGAATTGGTAAAGAGTTTATTGTAAAGAATCAAAAAATTACCGGGGAGCCTAAAAAAAATGAATGAATCGTTGCGTCTAGGTTTGGCAATTACCGAGGAGGAGGTAATCCTTAATTGTATTAATGAATGGGTTAATTGAGCTAGTTAACTGGTAAGTATATTGAGAAGGGCAACTCTGGTGTCTATCAAACGCCTAAACATGCAGTCTAACTCAGCTTCGAGATCTTGAACGGCAATCTCGACAGCGTCCATTCTTTTATTTGCACTTTGAATCGCCGTGGCGTCGCATACGTCGTAAACTCGTTGGCGGCCACTCACACGCATGAACTTGGACACGAACTGGAAGGAAGCCGACGATTTCTGATCCAGCCATGGTATGGAAATCAGGGACAAGAGAGTCTCCACAATTGAAACGGAAGTCACCCTCACTTGACTGAGCACGTCTTCTACAACCACCATAAGGTTGTGGTCCATATATACTTGTGAAGAACTAGTATTGGACTTGTTCTTTACTCCTTTGAGAGATTTCAAGCACTTGAGCGTCTCCTTCTTTAGCTTCTTCCTGTAGCCGTTGTAGGCAGCAATCTTGTTACATTTGTCCGCTTCACCGCTGCTGCTTCCTCGGCGCAGCATGGTTTGAAGGTCTTGGAGATGTTCTTTCACGACCAAAAGAACGTCTTTGGAAATGCCGCACACATCCAGCATTCTTAGAGACGCTTCTGACACATGATGAACCCATTTCTCCTGTCGTACGTCGTTGAGGAGAGCTTGTTGGATCACCGGGGAGTGGAGAAGGCTGTTGGCAGAGTTGTGTAGGTCTCTGAGAGCTTCAAAATTTGGGCATGCCATGGCCATTAATTCCTTGTGGAATTAATTAATCCGACTTAATTTGCAATTGAACGAGATGATGGACAAATATTAGCGGCTAGAGGATATGTCAATTGGTGAAGAGTTTGTGGACAGGAGATTTAGATAGTTATATGCAAACTTGGTGGTACGGTCTTGTATATATACCATATAGCCAGGGTCCTGAATATTTAGATCTGAGAATTTCTTGGGGAGGAAATATAGCAGGAAGAATCGTTTTGATGATCAGTACGTACGGAACTGTCGAAGTGTTTAACTAATTTAATTGGCAACATATATACATACACAGCTAATTAAGGCTTAATTAAGGGAGACCAGACCAAGCACCAATGTGTAGGAATAATTGACAGGACGAACCTTCCATGCATATTTCATTTGAGATATATTAATACATGCACGAGCACCAGGGGAGGGTGCCAGCCTGGTTTTGATTGTGAGAACGCAGACATGAATAATACACAAAGATATTAGATGCTAATGCGCTTAATCAACTCAATTAATTTAATATAAACATGTCTCTTAATTAATAGATTAGAAGGCTCCGCTTAAATGTTATATCATCAGTAGTTGTATGTGTGTGTGTGTATATATCCACAGTTGGACAAGTTAAAACAAGAGAGTTTCCAAGAAGTTCGAGTGAAACTTCACAGAGATACTACTCAGATACATACATACATGCGGGATCAGGATGCAGCTGCTCCAATTCGATCGTGCTATATATATATATATATATTTAATATACAAATATTGAAAAACTATATATGTCAATATGAATTAATATATATACATGTTAATTATATATATTCTAATTTCCAGTCTTGGAGATTATAATATATATTGAAAAACTAGTTTAGTTGGAGTCTTGGAGATCAATTTCCAGTCTGACTATCACATTGGTGTTAAGGGTGGGCACAGTTTGGTTCGGTGCAGTTTTGAGATAAAACTGAAACTGAAATTGAAATTTATTACGGTTTGGTACGGTTTGAAAGTGTAAACCAAAATAGAACCAAACCATTTCGTTTTGTGCGGTTCAGGTTTCAAACGATTTTGGTTTTTGTTTGCACTTTGCAATAATCACCACACTAAAATTCAAGTATCCAAATCCAAATTTTCAATATTCAAACAAACTCAATAGTTCAAAATCTAGTCATTTGCAAACTAAATGCTTTATAGCATTAATACAACCCAATTGAAAAAAAATCATGATCACCATATTAAAATTCAAATTGAAACAAAGTTCAACATCAAAATGCCTCATAGCATTAGTACAGCCTAATTAAAAAAAATTATAATTTACCATATTCAAATTCAAATTCAAACAAAGTTGAACGTAAATTACATCAAGTGTCAATTTTACTAAATCCTTGGTCGTCCAAAAAGCCCATATGCCAATTCAAAACAAACTTTAGGCCCAACATCAGTTATCAGTTATCAGTTACCAGTTACCAGTTACCAGCCTACTACTCAAAAATCAAAATTCAAAAATCAATGAGGAAAAAACGACAAATAATGAATGGAGAGCATGTCGAACACGTCGGTGCTTTATCATTTGATGGTGTCGTTTCGTTTGAGCTTTGGACTTTGAAGCAAAGCAGCAAACTTGCCACGATTCATATTTCCCATCGAAAATCAACATTCATTTTCCAGGGCCAGTTTGAGATTGCTGTGTTTTAAAAAAAATTTACTTATAAAAATAATTTTTAAAAGCAATTTTCATGCTGTTTTTAAAAGTTGCTGTTTTAATACTATAACTTTAAAAATAAACAGTATATTTCATTTTTACCAAATATTTTTTATCTGCTTAACTTTAAAATAAAATAATTTTTAATAAAAAAAAACAATACCAAACGGCCTTAGTCTAATATTACACACACTCCATCGGCAAACCAAAAATCTGAAAAACAACCAAAAATAATAAATAGCTGAATTATTCGTAATTTCGAAAGAAATAGCTGAATTTTTATCCAAGAGATAACAGAAAATAAGAGGGAGAGGAGGAGAAAGAGAGACCGAAAACACCTGCCATGGCTTCCACCACCAACCCTCTGCTCTCTTCCAACTTCTTCGGAACCACCACAATCCTCCACTCCCCTCCCACCCCTAAAACCACCTCCAAATCCAAATCATCCCTCCCAATTCCTCTGCCCTTCTTCTCCAAGCGAAAGCTTTTCGCCACCAAAAACATCTTCAACTCTAAATCCGATTCAGAGCCATTGAAATCCGCAGCTTCCCAAGCCACTTTAGCCGCCTTGCTCTTCTCCTCACTCACCCCACAACCCACCCTAGCCATAGACAACACACCCACTCCCACACCGCCACCTGTACTCCAAGCTCAGCCTTCCAAATCCAACGCTGCCTCCCCTTTCTCCCAAAACCTCCTTGTTAACGCCCCTAAGCCCCAATCCCAGGTCGCCACTGACCTCCCCGAAGGCAGCCAATGGCGCTACAGCGAGTTCCTCAACGCCGTCAAGAAGGGCAAGGTCGAGAGAGTCAGGTTCATGAAAGACGGTTCTGCCCTTCAGCTCACTGCCGTCGATGGCCGCCGCGCCTCCGTCGTTGTCCCCAACGACCCTGACCTCATCGACATTTTGGCCATGAACGGCGTCGATATTTCCGTCTCCGAAGGTGATTCTGGAGGTGGGCTGTTCAATTTCATCGGCAATTTGTTGTTCCCAATCTTGGCCTTTGCCGGATTGTTCCTCCTCTTCCGGCGAGCTGGAGGAGGCCCAGGAGGGCCGGGCGGGCTGGGCGGGCCCATGGATTTCGGAAGGTCCAAGTCCAAATTCCAAGAAGTTCCAGAGACGGGGGTGACTTTCTCCGATGTAGCTGGAGCTGACCAAGCAAAATTGGAGCTGCAGGAGGTGGTGGATTTCTTGAAGAACCCAGATAAGTACACCGCCCTCGGCGCCAAAATCCCAAAAGGATGTCTTTTGGTGGGTCCACCTGGTACCGGGAAGACCCTTCTGGCTCGCGCCGTGGCCGGTGAGGCTGGGACGCCGTTTTTCTCGTGCGCGGCTTCCGAGTTCGTGGAGTTGTTTGTGGGAGTGGGGGCGTCGAGAGTGCGGGACCTGTTCGAGAAGGCCAAGTCGAAAGCGCCGTGCATTGTGTTCATTGATGAGATAGATGCGGTGGGGAGGCAGAGAGGCGCGGGGATGGGCGGCGGGAATGATGAGAGGGAGCAGACTATTAATCAGCTGCTGACTGAGATGGATGGGTTTTCGGGTAATTCCGGTGTGATAGTTTTGGCGGCAACCAACAGGCCGGATGTTCTTGATTCGGCGTTGCTGAGGCCCGGGAGGTTTGACCGACAGGTGACCGTCGACAGGCCTGATGTTGCTGGCAGGGTTAAAATCCTGCAGGTTAGTAACTAATGCCTAGTATTAGTACTAGTTTATCAATCTTGATTACCGTGAAATCCATATACATTATTTTCTGTAAATTTTATTTTATGCATGCTTGCAAACCGTTTTAGATTGCTAGTTGTATGGAATATCTGTATAATTTGTTTCGAGTTTTAGTGCGGTTGAAGGCGTTTTGCTTGAATTGTACATTCCATATTCCGTCAACTGAAGCATTTTTGAATGGCAGGTGCACTCTAGAGGGAAGGCGCTTGCAAAGGATGTGGACTTTGACAAAATTGCAAGGAGAACACCCGGTTTCACGGGGGCTGATCTGCAGAACCTGATGAACGAGGCTGCCATTCTCGCAGCCAGACGTGACCTCAAAGAAATAAGTAAAGATGAGATCTCCGATGCTCTGGAGCGGATCATTGCTGGACCAGAGAAGAAAAATGCTGTTGTCTCGGATGACAAGAAGAAATTAGTCGCCTACCATGGTATATACTAAATAGAACAAGACCTGTTCTCCCTCATATCCAATATTAACTTGACATTTTGCTATTATTTGGTTTCGATTTTTAATTCATCTATTACGTGATTTCTTTGCAGAGGCAGGGCATGCTCTTGTTGGAGCATTGATGCCGGAATACGATCCTGTTGCTAAGATATCCATCATCCCTCGTGGCCAAGCTGGCGGTCTAACCTTCTTTGCTCCCAGTGAAGAGAGGCTCGAGTCTGGACTGTACAGTAGAAGCTACCTGGAGAATCAAATGGCTGTTGCCCTTGGTGGAAGGTTAGTGGTACAAACTCTTCAGTTTAAACTGCTTTCAAACAGTCTATTGATTCGTCCCTATTGTATTTGAGCTGGTATTGAAAGTGGAGCGTATGTATATGAGAAATTTTGTTCTGATCCCATGCCCATTGCCATGCCGTTGCAGAGTTGCCGAAGAAGTTATCTTTGGCCAGGAGAATGTGACAACCGGGGCATCAAGCGACTTCATGCAAGTTTCAAGGGTGGCAAGGCAGATGGTTGAGAGATTTGGGTTCAGCAAAAAGATTGGACAAGTTGCGATCGGTGCTTCTGGTGGCAATCCCTTCTTAGGGCAACAGGTAGAGACTATAATCGATTACCGTAGTTTATTCACTGTTTTATCATATGATATGCCTATGGGAATATGGGAACAACCATACAAGAGAAGTGATGGACAATATATGTTTGAATTTTGCAGATGTCGTCTCAAAAAGACTACTCCATGGCAACTGCTGATGTTGTGGATGCAGAGGTAAGGGAATTGGTAGAGACGGCTTATTCAAGGGCCACGGAGATCATCACAACTCACATCGATATCCTCCACAAGCTTGCCCAGCTCCTCATAGAGAAGGAAACTGTTGATGGTGAAGAGTTCATGAGCCTCTTTATCGATGGAAAGGCTGAGCTGTATGTTGCATAGTTGGACCGACACTCGACTCGAGCAAATTCATGTATTATCTATCACTCCGCGACATCGTAAAAATGTTGTATTATAAGTTTCATACACACAAGTACACATTAAGAACCAATTAATTATTCAATGAAAAATTAGAGGAAAAGAATGGCACAGTAGTTGATACACAAGATACAAGCATCTCCCTCTACCTATGTATTGCACGCGTTTGGGCTGAAACAACTTTCTCCTACATTTTTGTTACAATTTACAACGGCTGGAGCAACTTCGACACAACAAAAAATAATTACAGAGCATTTCAGGGTCCTCTTCTCTCCTATCATCTCCCTCCCCGATGTCTTTTTTCTTCGAGGGCAGCAGCCTCATTCAGCATGTCGGCTGCATCCTTGTGCATATCTAGCTTGGCAAGAGCAACCGCCTGCATGTAAAATGCAGTGGACCAGTCAGGGTAGACACATTGCGCTTGCATTGCATCTCGGAGGGCAGCATCTGGCTGATCACAAAGAAGATAACATAGACTTCTTCTTGCATACACCGTAGGGGAAACCATGGTCCCAACATCTATGAACTGCATATCAGTTGAATGAAATTAATGAACCATAACACCGGAACGTTGCAGAAAAATTAAGATGGCCGTAAATCTAAACATCATGACATGAATTATCAGCCCTTATAAATCCTCTATAATGTATGAAGTTCTGCACAGTTCAAGACGACAATGTGCCAATTACAAAAGCTGCTTAGACTCTAATATGAATATGGTTTTTCTCAACATCACGATTGAGATCTCATTTATCAACAAACTTCCAGCAGCACTGTCCTTTGTACTATGAAATCCTGATAAATTCGACACTCATTATCTATGGGAGAAGAATTGAAGTGCACTAACCCCTTGCGCGTGAAAGACTAATCAGGTTCAAAGTTGTTGACAAGAAATGGAGTACTTTCCCCTTAGGCACTACACATTCTCCGTATATTGCAGAATATATACCTGGGAATAGCAGTCCATTGCAGATCTAAAATCTTTGTCACGAAATGCCAAGTCCCCACGTTTTCGTGCCTCCAACATATCTTTCATTTGCTGAGTCCATTCTTGGAAAGACAACTGACGCCAAAGACAAAAAGTTTCAGAAAGGCAACCAGAAAACCATCTAAACCTACTTTGCACAATTCAAATACCTCATTGCTTCCTTCATCATCTTTGTAGTGTGTCATTAACAAAATCTGATGGATGGCCGTAAGGTCCATCCTTGAACAGGCATCACCCATGGCAGAAAGGTGATGTTGTGGAGTCGGAGGTGCTTCCTCGTGCTTGGGAATTCCCAGCATCACATAAGAAGGAACCTACAAAGCACCATCATCATAAAAAAAAAATGCTGACTAAGCACGTTTGGGAAAATGTAAAGGTATTTAAAATTGCTGTGATAGTAATATTTAAGAAACAAACTTAAAGGAGATAACAGATCAATGCATTCATGTGGGGAAAAGGCAAGAAGACTTGCATCAGGTTTATTTTGCAATGGAGCAACTGTTACAACAAGGTCTTTGATATTTGGTCGCTCCCTGGGTTCAAATTGCAAACATCGAGAGGCAAGATCAAAAACCACAGTTGCTTCTTCAGTTGAAAAATTTCCCTCCAGATGTGAATCCATTAAGAGAAGAATGTTTCTGCCCCGAATCATATCAAGAGCCTGCATCGACACAAACATCAATTACAAGGAGATTCTGTTTATCAAAACCAACCTACATAATTGTGTACTAGAAACTAAGAGATTGTCCGGACAAAATCAGAGGAATAGAGGAATAAAACTATGATCCAAGCTACAAGCTGCTCTTCAACATCAGTGTCTTGCGATCAATCGCAACCTATTACTTCAACTATTGCAAATTCAATATCAATTAAAAAAATTAATATTAGTACATAATAAATAATCGCTACAAGAAAAGTCAACTTATGTGTGCACAACTTTTTTTGAGTATGCAAGGGGTTCCTTAATGCTGAGTAGTAAACACATACGAGCAAGAGGCATTTTAACAAACAACTCCTCTGATCATACAGAATCTGGACTTCTGCATAACTCAAATAGAAGAAGCGCTGCATTTTAACTGTTAGATTATGGGTCCATTCCAAACCGACTGACTGGAGAACAAGTGCATGGCATGGTAAATACTTACATGACTAGGAGGGATGTGTTTTCCACTGAGAAGATCCAAAAGGACAGTCCCAAAGCTGAAGATAACACTTTCTGGAGTCACCCTTCCTGCAGCATCCGTATATTATAGTTGGTATGGAAGGCACTTGTCAAAGACTTCACTAAGCCCAGCAGATTATACAATATAACTCCTGATTCATATAATCTTACTCATTGACTCGGTCAGAGCTCAGATTATCCCTCCCTAAGGTGTATAAAAAATGGTATAATAAATAATAACTATGATTAAGGAAAATAAGCAATTACCATTTCTTAGATATTCAGGAGGTGTGTACGCAAGATTAGTGCTGTAACTTTTTCCATCCCTGCTGTTTTTCATCAATCCAAAACAAGAAAGCCGAGGATCACCATTCTGCCAAGACCATCCACAAAATTACCAATTTGATCTCGTATAAATCCATTTAGTTTTCAGATAAAAAGTCTTGACACAGGAAGAAATATGTCTATTATCAAAAAAGGGCCACAGCGATATGTGATTAAAATTATCTCACTTGTTGTAAAAAGTGAAAAACTAAATATTGAAACTTGGGAAAGGAAATTTGAGACAGCACCTCATCAAAGAGAACCCTATATGCATTTAAGTCATGGTACAATGGGCGGCCTTCACTACCGCAGTAATCCAATGCTTCGGCAATGTTGAGAGCAACTCTTAGTCGCATAGCCCACTCAATGGTCTGATTCTCCCCTGTCAAGAAAGTGTGAGATGAATTTATATCCGAATCACTTTGAAAAGCTATAGGCAATAAATTTCAGAGGTCACTTGTCAAGAATATGAGAATGGGAAAAGCAAAAAAGCAGTCACAATTTGAAATGAAAATAGCACACGCGTAGAGATAATGAATCAGCTTTGTGAAAGTGGTTTGAGATTACAATATCATGCTCAAACAGAACAAATGCACTCTTAAAAGCGAGGAATGCTGCAAGAAAATCGATATCTTATGCAAAAGAGTAGAAAGTTATATCTTTGCGGGACTGTCAACAAATGTAGATTGCAAATTGAAGTTGAAATGCAGTGCAACTTTCAAATAAAGGGCGTTCCTCCTCATATTTCAAATTTTCAAGCTGTGAGTCGAACATGTTGTAATCTCTCGTGCAGAAAAGAAAAGCCAAGAATTGTATAAGAAGAAACAAAGTCATTCAAGAATAGGAGCCACATACAGTGGAAGAGATGTTTGGTAAGGGTCTCATTAGGCATGTACTCGGCCACCAGCAGCCTCTCGTCGCCGTCGCAGCAATACCCAATCAAATTGGCAAGCCTTTTGTGCCTCAGCTTCCCAACGCCCCAAGCTTCATCCTGTTCCCCCAAAGTTCAAATTTATTTCTCAATTCAATTGGAAATGGAAACCCTAACCACAATTCCCATAAATTCCCAAATGGAGGGATAATAATAAATAATGAATGGAGAAGAATGAGAGAGAGAGAGTGACTATATACGGCGAATTGCTTGGGGTCTGGCCAGGCCAATTTGGAAAATTTCTTGACGGCAATCCAACGACGGTTATTTTGGTTCTGGAGGCGGCCCTTGTAGACCACATTGGGGGCCTTCTCGCCACTCTCGGAGACGATGAAGTCGGAGCTGAAGTTATTGGTGGCGCTTTTCAAGTCGGCCAGCGAGAATTCGGCGAATCCCGGCACTGCTCCTGCTCCAGCGGCATCGGTTCCACCGTTGGACGGTTGAGGAGTGGGGTTGCTGGTGGTGGCGGTGGAGCTGAAGGTGTTCAAGCGGTGGTGCTGGTGTTGACGTGCATGTATAAAAGACGACTCGCAGCACCCCATGACTCGGCCGAGTTGGCTCAGTGCCGCCCCTCCGCCTGGTCTTGGTTTAAAAACATGTACGTGCGTATAGTAATATATAATATATATGCCGACTGACGAGGGAGAAATATAAGACAGAAGAGAAGAGAAGAGAAGAGAAGAGAAGAGAAGAGAAGAGAGAGAGGAAGTTGTGTAAAAAGTGTGGGAACTACGGAGAGAGATGTATGGAATTTGTAATTGTAAAATCTAATAAGGAGTCGTCATGTTGCAGCTTTCTTCGCCTTCGCATTCGCATTCGCATCGCATTGCTTTGCTTGCTTGCGTGTGTTTTCTCTCTCTCTCTCTCTCTCTGCCCGCACTGGCAAAAACCTGTCTCCCTCCCTGTTTCCTCCTACAGCTGAATTGTCCTTTCCATATCATAAAGGGTATTATGGTAATTGTCGCTCGCACCCACCCAGCAGACCAATCTCTGGCTTCTTTTTTTTGATACACACGATATTTAAACGCTTCGGCAGATTTAGGCTAAAAGCAGTGTTCACCGATAATATTTGGTATCAAATAATTGAGAGATTATATATTTTTAAAATCATATGATGTATTGTTTGATTTTATTTGATTTAATAAAAAAATTCAACCATCAATTATCATATCATGTGATTTATAAAATATAATTTTAAAAAATAATCTCTATAGCGTCACTCTAAATATATTATTTATAGGAGTAGAATGTTATTAAACTGTGCTATCAGTGACTTTTTTTTTTTTGCTAATTAAACCTGAAAAGTTGTGTTTTGCGACTGGCCTGTTGGGGAATGTGAGACGTTTAACTCGTTTTGTATCGGAATGGATTGGCTAAGTCACAAAAATATATGCCCACTTACTTTCATCTCATGCACTCTTTTCTTTAGCTATTAGATAAAAATGAAGAAACAAAATGAAAATGAAGAGCGTGCATAAAGTGAAAAAAAAATTATACAAATATCAGATCCTATAGTACTAAAATATGCATTCCACCACCACCACCGCCCGCTTTTTAGATCGTAGCCGAACAAAGTTTCATCATTAAGCAATCTAAGTGGCCTAATGATCTTTATTTAAAAAAAAAAAGAAAATAAATAAAGACTAAGCACTTTTATTTGTTAATACACAAAAATCAAAACTAACGCTTTCCACAGTAAGCCGGAAAAAAATGGGTGTAATATCAATATATTTATCGAGCTTATATAAGAATCATATTTCTACAATGGGCCAAAAATTTTGAGTGTGATACCAATATATTGAACTCATGAGTTCAATATATTAAACTCACGAGTGTGATACTTATAAACTAGTAGGTTTTAAAGTATGACTCTCAGAGTTACTCACACTAGTGTAACAATAGTACTATAGGTATCAAACTGAGGTTGTCTGATTCTTAAGCATCACACTCACTCAAACTATTGTGAAAAGCCTAAGAATTAATGTCTAAATTAATAACTATTACAAATCCCATCACTGAGTTAAAAAAAACCTTTTCATATTTTTGTATATATCATACATCATACAAAATTAGTAATCAAAATATAAATATCAACTAGCTATTCATGATCGGCAATTTTATTCTTAACATTGAAAGAAGGCTTAAGTTTGAATGGCGATAAAAGTTGAATCTCACAAATTCCTTTCCAATATAGCTATTCTTTTAGAAATTTATTGTCGCAAAAATCGTTTTAGGTCGGATATGTTGTTATTGCAATTTGCATGTGTAAGTTTGTCTGACTTGTTGCCCCCCGAGTTTGGATGTCCCTCCCAAAAGGTTGTCACTTGTCACTAGTCAGAGCATGGAATTACTAATGGTTGAGCCCATTTGTTTTGCCTTACAATAAGCAATATTTGTTGCATCTACAAAATATTTGTAACAGATGATGACCAGGGAAAAAAAATTAAACATATATATAAGTTCCAGGTGTCTAATCTTATCACTAATTTGATGAGCAAAACCTTAAGCACCCACGGCAACAAAACAACAAACTAATGCACCCTCATTACATTAATGAATTGGAATCAGAATAATTAAGCCAAGATTGCCTGCAGCTGACTTGTTTAAGTTCAAACTTCAATGTGTGCATGAAGCTCATTGTATGCTTGCAATGAGTTTGCAGTGAATTTCTCCATCGCCATCAATGTCCGCTTCAGATCCCATACTAGATCAATATTCCTGTCACTACTTCTCTGTTGCTGCACCCTCTCTCCATGTGATTGATCTTCTCCTGCCCGCAAACTACTCGAACCAACCTTCTTTTTTCCTCCTCTACCGCGCATCAGCTTGTGCACTATCTTCTGCTCCTTCCCCTCCTCTTCCTCCAAAAACTTTACTTTCCTTGCCACATCTTTGTTTTCAGCCACCATCCTTTGCTGCACCATTTCGACATTAACGTTGTTGTCTTCCATTAAAAGCGTATGTATACTAGTCGAGAATCCCCCGATGGCTTCAACAACTTCCTTCTCTGAGAGTCTATCCATAGCTTGTGACCACTCATCACATATCACAAAAACAGGCGGTGCTCCAACACCCTCGTCCGCTGTTAATTCTTGACCGGCTACATTTGGTTCGTGTAGAAGACATCTCAGAAGCCATCCATTTAATGCTTTTACATACCCCTTTTGGGCGACAATCCAATTGGCGAAGCACACATTCCAGTTTTGAAGCTCTAACTTGAGTTGAATTGCAGTTTCAGCATTATGCACGCCGCTCAACTTTGCATTGGACTTCGCTTCTGCCATTGCTTGGTACTGACTCTTGTGACATTCTACCATAGCTTTCCACATTTCGAGTAACCTACGTGCACATCAACAACATCACTCACTCCCAGCAGTAACATTTTTTGGATCGTTGAGGATTTAACCAATGACGTTTTCAGTCATGAGATAGAGAGACATATATACCTGTTGATGAATTCAATAATCTGCGGCCATAGCTCCTCGTCCCTCAACTTGTTGATGGTAATTGATATTCTGTCAACAATCTGAATTGCAATTTTCATTTTTGTTAAAAGATCGCGGACTGCACTGCGAAGGGAGTTGAGTTTGGGAGACTCAGCCGCACTACTAGTAGTAGTAGTACCCTTGCTATGTTCCAAATGTTTCAGCATTCTACTCTTCTTCTCGTGCGTAACGCGCAATCTTTCCTCGGCCTAATTATATATATAGCATGATTAAGCAGTCAAGATTATACTTTAAAATTTTGATTAATCAGCAACCATATATATATACCTTGACTTCATGGTAAAGCTTCTTTTCCCACAGGAAGAGCGTCTTCAGAGTGTATGAAAGGTTCTGTGAACTCATCACCAACCCTTCGTGGTCATCAAAGCCATACTCTGCTTCTCCAACACCAATTCTTCAAATTAATTATGTATTAACATTTATCTTTATGATCTAATAATCTGGAATAATATTAAAGATCGATTGAGAAAATTGGAATGGATAAATTACCCTGATCAAGAGAAATTGTGTGATGATGCGACTGCAGCGACAATAAAACTTGATTACCGGACTCAGACGCCCTGTCAAACAGAAGATGAAGCTCTCGCATCGCCTCTGCTTCTTCAGGGGCAGGGGCCGAGACAGAGACAGAGACAGACGGAGGAGTTGCCCTCGACGTCGCCATGTGAGTCGTCTTACTCTTCTCCGGCGACCTACTATCCCCTTCCTGATTATCTCCAATATTTTTTGTATTGTGTTTAACATTGATATCGTTATTGCCGCCACAATTATCGACTTTGATCTTGTCAGCAGCGGCAGCAGCAAGTGCAGGACTATGAGCAGCTTCTTCAGGATCCAAATTCGTACTAGAATAAAGGGGTGCTAGGTAACTCTCCCTCTCGTAGGCATCAAAGAGATTAAGGAAATCCCAAGTGGAGCTGACCGGAGGCGGTGGCGGAGGAGGGGGTTGGGAAATCAGTCCCCCGCCTGAATTTTTGTAGGTCTCCACCTCCCCTTCCCTGAAATATTGATCATGCTCGGAAACAGGTGTCCGCGTTTCGCCCAACTGTTTATCGGTGTGGTCCTCTTTGGATTCGGATTCAGAGTCGGAAGGGAATTGGAGGTGCGAGTCTGATTCTGGAGGCGGCGGCGGCGGCGGCGGTTCATTACCAGCAGGAATGTCATGGAAGAAACGGTGGAGAACGGGACCAAGGGTCCTGAGGGAGGCCAAGTAAGCGACGTGAGCATCGGCCAAGGCTTGGGCTTGGCAGAGAGCTTCCTCCAGGTACTTGCACCGGTCTCGGCACAATGCCACCGCCGGAAGGTCCTCCAACTTTGAGGCGGCGCAACCCATCACAGTTCTCAATATTTCTCAATTGAATTTGACACACACGCGCGCACACGCATACGCAATCACCTTAACTTAATTTCCAAATAACTTGCAAGGCACCACCAACATTCTCTGATTTTTCTGATTTGGGTTTTGAGTGTGCAGATTTTAGATAAATATGGGGTTGGCTTATTTGGTAATTTGGTATTTATTGCCATGCGCGTCAGGTGGACTGTTTAATTATCTTCCTTCCTTAATTGTGTTTGGGGAAAAACCTGGCGGGATAGGGCTAACGTCTCTTTTTTTTTATTTTTCAGATTATTTCATTGTTGCCCCGTATTTTTAGGTTTATTCCATCGTTACCGCGTTTTCATTTTCTTATCTTCATTCATACCCCCACGGATATGTGTAGGTTTTGTAATTTTCCGTCTCATGTTTACTGAAACTGGAATGAAAGTGAAGGCCGTCAATTTATTTTATGTTGAATTCAAAATTTCAAACACTATATACTGGTAATTATAATTCAGAACTAGCTAAAAAGGTTTTGGTGCAAATTAAACAGAAAAGAAAAGGGCTAATTGAAAGGTCAAATAAATAATTATGATGTCCAATTAATGACAAAAATTATATATGGCAAGTAACCGTTATGTCATATATTCATGCGTGTGGAACTGTGGAGGTAAATTTTCAAAGCAAAAATTTCAAAAAAATCATAATTTCTGAAATAATAGTACCAATAACAGCCATAATTGTAACTCAAGCTAGCAAAGAGTACACTGGCTATAAGCTAGTCATGTGTTTTTAAAAAGGGGATTGGATCTTTCGTAAAAGGAGGAGGATGAGTTGGTACATATGATATGCGGATGCTGATGCAGGATATGGATATAGATATGGATATTAGATACAGATATATATATATATATATATATATATATATATATATAGGAGGTAATGCAATTCCAACTCAATCAAGTTTGGCTGTATTCTGTATGTGAATCACTTTTGTGAGTTGCTTTTGAAGTGGGAGGGAGACGACCGAGAGAGAGAGAGAGAGAGAGAGAGAGAGAGAGAGAGAGGAGAAGCAGAAGACATGGTCCCCTGCTCCTGTGGCTCTGTGTGCGTATATTTATTATGTCTTTGGTATTGAAATTTGAATCTCATTCCCATATATCCTAGGATTTAGGAAAGCCTAACTTTTTTTCTCTCTTTTTACGGTCATCATGTCATTCATATATGACAATAGAATATAGCAGGTTGGTGCAATGGTGCTGGTGTTGGTGTGGTCACTGGTGCTTTTCACAATGATCAGTCATCATTTCATTTCGCCTGCGGCCGATGAAGGCCGGTCCGAACTCTCG
Organism: Gillenia trifoliata; assembly: GCA_018257905.1. Taxonomy (NCBI): domain Eukaryota; kingdom Viridiplantae; phylum Streptophyta; class Magnoliopsida; order Rosales; family Rosaceae; genus Gillenia; species Gillenia trifoliata. The sequence continues at coordinate 338,432 of CM031087.1, read as the reverse complement.
ATCCGGCTTTTTAATTTTATTCAGCCTGTTACGATTGAGAATTGAGATTGAAACTAGCCCGGTCTGCTGCCATACATTCACTAATTGTCGATCACTACCTATCTGCGCATGACAACCTACATTAATAATATTACAGTAAAACCTCGATAAATTAATATTCGATAAAATAATAATCTCGTTTAAATAATAAAAAACTCAAATCCCGACTCGGGCCTGTGTACTAAAATAATAATTTCACTTAATGCATAAGATAATAATTTTTAGGGTTTTTCTAACTTTCCTTAAGGCCCATTGGATATATAAATTAATAATTCATTAAAATACATAAAAATATAGTACATAACAATTCATAATGCATATGATAGACTTTTTACCAAACAATTTCAATTTTTCTCAAAAAATGCTTCTAAAGTCACTTGTTTTTTCTTTGCACCTAAATTGAACTGAACCTCATCCTTAATTTTTTGCAATGTAGACAACACATTTGGTATATCTTTTTCATTTTGTAGCAAGTAGTTATTCAATGTTACTATTGCTTGAAAGGCCACTTTTGGAAAAACAATTGGTAGATCACAAAATTTTATAGAACGATGGAGAAACAATTGATGGAGAGCTGATACTTTTGTAGAACCCATTGTTGCAAATCTTTTTTAGTAGAAGAAAGATGCTCATTTTTATACTCGCATAAAGCTTTCCTCATCTCATCAGTTAATGTAGATTTTTTCACTCATTTCAAATGAGAAGCCATGGAAGAACAAGATAACATGATTTTGGGTTTCATAGATTATTTATATAGAGATCATGTTCTATGTATATGCATGTACATTGAGTGATCTAAACCACTTTATCTTCTAATTCAATGAATATGTATATACATGTATCTTTAAAACCCTTATATATTCTTCTTTTTAATGTCCATTAGAAGTTTGTCTAATACATGAATATATGACTATGACTTTTTATAAAATACATGAACATATTTTCTTTGAAAACAGAAAATCTTTTATAAATTAATAAAATATTAATTTATCGATAATTTAATAAATTACTCATTTATCGATAAATTAATAATCTCGTTAAAATAATAATTTTTTCCAGTCCCAAGAGTATTAATTTATCGAGGTTTTACTGTACTTAAAGATAAAGAAAATTATCATCTTGTCTCGAAACTTATTTCTTTTAGAATTTTAGAAGGTCCATTGGGTTTTAAGTAGACTTTAAGAGTTTAGGTTATTAAAAGGTCCGTCAAGGTCTGAAGTTAATCCTTTTAGAGTTAAGGGTTTTAGAATGTTCTTAGAAGGAGCTTAGAGCTTAAGGTTTAGGTCTAGGGTTTTGGACCAAGTTTTCCTAACCTAGTGAAAGTTTATATATATTCATGACACTACATTTTAAACACAAGTTGTAAACCACTAGATTAGACCACTATCAATGATTGAGATTTAATCTAATATGACAATTAATTTGAATTTTTTTTAAACTAAAAACATACATTGAAAATAAAAATATGAAACCTTTTTTAATTATGACTACAATTCTCTTTCCTAATCCCATTAACTTTCCTTTTTTTTTTTCCTTTTCGTTTCTCTTCGTCTTCACCAACAATCTCTTCTTTTATCTCCCCACCATCTAGGTTTCTTGTATTTTATGTGATATAATTTTTTGCTTTTGCTAAATGATGTCAAATGTTAATTCTTCTGAAAATCATTGCATAACTCTTCTACTGAATCCCAGAGATAAATAACAAGGAAAGGGAAAAAATAGTGTTGGCTGATAGTACAATTTTATTTCTTGATACTCATGTCGAAATAGTGGAACCTTATTAGTTTCAAAATTACTCAGATTAAAACTAAAAAAAGAGCAATGAATATATTGGATTAGGAAGATAATCAATTTTTTAAAATCAAATCAAATCCAATATGAATGAGTGTCTGCGTTAGGAAGAGCATGCTCTTTCTGTGTTGGTTACAGAAAAATGTAGAACTCCTTGCCCTGCAATGGTGAACGAAAACAACTAGAGATGGAGAGCCATTGAGAGTTTTGTTGCTTGAGTGACCTTTGAAATTCACAATACGAGGCTTGATTGATTAATGTGCGTTTAATTTTTATTTTTTATATAAGTTACAAAGGTAATAATAATTTCCTGGAAAATTAATAATAATTAATTAGCTATCAAACCAAATCTTAACCATTGATTGTGGGCTAATCTAATAGTCTAAAATCTGTGTCTAATCTTGCATCTAAAATATAGTGTCATGGATCATTCCCTTGTATATTAGAATTGTGTTGTGTATGCATGGTATATAGTCACAAATTAATGTGGAGGTCCAATGTTTTATATGGCATTGTGATAATTGAGTTGGGCATTCTGGTCCTTTTAACTAACAAATTAATTTGACTTTTCGATTTATTGCTAAACCAAAAATATGATATTATTTTAGCTTAAAATTGTTTGAGATTAATTTGATATTTAAACTAAAAGCTGCCTAGTATTATTAGGGAATAATTAGGGACCACTAATATCTCTACTATCCTCGTTGTATTTGGAGATCACAAAAACATGCTAAGCCTAAAGCTAAAATCAGCTGTCTATGACAGTGGAGAATACCTAATTTTATACATATATATACAACGCATGTATATATAATTAGAAGAACAAGAACAAGTTGAGGGGTGTTACTAATTATCAATAATTGATCTTATTAATATCAGCAAAGTCGATTAGATCGAACAAATGGCCGGATGCAAGAATTTAATTCAATATAAATTAAAGAACAAAACTAGTATTCAAAAGTTTTTCTTTAAAAAAAATTATTTCAAACTTTAATTAAAGGTCGTTCAAGTACTTTCGGGAATAAAAAAATAAATATTACAAGACCAAGAATTAGTTAGTCCGGTCCCGACATTAATTATAACATTATTAAGATCAAAAGACTGTGCAACGATGCCCATGCCAGCCCCATGCCAGGTTGCCAGTCCCATGCAACCATGCATGCTAGCTAGTATGTTGGTTGCCTTTCTCATCATGCATGCATGGGGGTTTTGTCAATGTCGGTAATAATTAGTTTAATCAAGTATACTTACTTGTTAATTATCGGCTGCAATATTAACCCCAAGGCTTTATGATATTGCACACAAGTCTTCTATTAATTCGATGACGGAGACAAATTAATAAAATGGGAAAGAAAAACATCAACAAGAACATTCCTTAACTTGTATAGAAAATAATATAATTTGAACAAATATATTAAATTAAATTTACACAAGTAGCTAGTAAATATTAAGGGGATTTAGAGTAGGGTGAGAGTGTTGAGCAGTGAAACCCTAGCGTTGATCAAACTCCTGAAAACTGTTTCGGAGCAAGTTTCAATCCCAGCGATGAACGCCTCCAATTCCTGCATCTTCTTCAATGTTATTTTGACTTCTTCATCTCCTTTCCTTCTCAAGTTTCGCAAGCTCTCAACTCCAATATTATTACAAACTTGTACTGGTTTTTCGTGACGGATACTTAATTGATTATCTAACGTTGCCTTGCTGCTGAATATTCCCATCCACGTTGACCGCGTTGACGACGTGACAGTCGATTTCGATGATAATATTGTGGGCCCACCGGATGATATTGCTGCCGCCACTCCAGTAAAAAGCGCAAGGGACACCGCGACCGTCACTTGAACAACCTCGCTCATAACACCCGCCAGCTCATGGTCAACATTATAGTAACTAATATCGTCGCCAAAGTCATCGAACGGCGCGGCGGGGGCTGGTCCTGGCCGTCCGATGGAACGAAGTGTGTTGACTAGCTTAATCATTTCCTTCGCCATTCTCTTTCTAGCTTTGACGTACAATGCTACCTGAGAGTCGTTTCTCTTCCTCAAAGCCACTTGAGCGGCGGAGTGGTCCTGTTTGAGAGCCAAAACGGAGGTGCGGAAGATTCCGTAGATGTCGGCAAAACGGAGGAAGTGGTCGAGAAGGTTATCGACGGAGCAGCAGCCCTTGAGGCGGCGGAGGGATTCTTGGGTTTGGGGAAGGCGGAGAGTGTCGTCGAGGCAGTGGTGCAAGTCTTTGAGGCGGGTCAAGCCTTCGCATAGCCAATCGGAGAAGGAGGCGGAAGAGGAGGAGGAGTTGATGGTGGAATATGAATATTTGAAGGATTGAAGGCCAGGTATGTGTTCTTTGAGGTGGGAAATGAAGGGGTGGGGTCTGGTTGGGAGACTGATGGATCTGGTGTGACGAGACAACGGTGGTCGGACTTTTGATGGACGGTGGTCGCGGTTATTTGGAATATTGTTTTGGTTTATTTTGTTTGGGAAAGAGAGAGACCGCCTGAAAACGCCTACCATGATTTCTTTCCTCGACGACCTACGTAGTAGTTGGGAGATATGAGTAGAGACTTGTTGAGATGGGATTGATGGTTGCTTTATATTTTGCATGCATATTTATACACAAAGGAGGGAGATATTAATTAAGAGGCAACCCTAGCTAGCACGGCGGCACACGAAGGGGATAGTATTAGATAATCATCGTCGTTAATCAAAGTAATTATAATGCATACTAATTAATTGGATGAATGGAACGATCGGGCAGGCAGTTAACCCTAATACAGGCTATACAGCTGAGCTGATCTGTATCCCTCAATCATGTGGGAATGGGGGACACACCACGTGGTTTCGACTTTCCACACACTGGGCACCCTTGACTGTTCAATCAATTTCTTCTTCAATTTGATAGCAATGTTTTTTATTTCTTTTACTCTTAATTGAATTGCATCCATATATTTTTACCAAATATACTGTACAAACAGTCGGTAATAACATGTAATTCCATTTTAACAGCAAACCAAACAGACCAGTGGGTCTGGGTTTTAGAGAGAGAAAATGCTCTCTCTTCTCTCTAAAAATCCCACCACCCCTGTTCCGATCTCAACTTCCGTCGACTCTGGTTGCCGGTTTGAGAATCGGTGGCACGATTCTTCGACGTTTTTTGTCACTTCCTTGGTATTTACCTCCAATTCTCCTCCCTTCTTACCTTTTATCTTCGTTCGTGTCTTTTTCTACTTTTCCAAACCTTGGTCTCAATCTAAAATCCCCTCCCCTGCAAACCTAATTTTCTCTCCCATGCTTTCCCACAATATCCCTCTTCTCATCCAGCCATAAGCTTGTTCTTGAAGTGCTTGATCCGATTGGTTCCCTAGATCCACATCTCACAGCCCCCTGCCATACCGGCATGCAGGAAAGTTTAGGTGAAGTGTGGTACGATTTGCATCGTAACAGGGTGTTTTACATACCCTCTTTGACCCTCCCCTCTTTCTTTTCTCATTTGGTTTCTTGGTTCTCTTTGCAGATCTGGCTTTCCGCGGTTTGGATCTCAGGGGTTCGATTGGTTCGACATTTCAAGATTGGATTTGGAGCAAGCATGGTGCTACAATGTTGTACACATGTAAATTTGAGTGAAAAAAATGTTCACTAACAAATTAAATTTTGACTTGTCAGGTCTTATGTGGTTCACATCATAAATCCTACTAAATTGCATATGACATGTGACTCATCAAAACTAGATGAGTTATCAAAAGTGATACATGTCAGTATCTGAACCTCTATTAAACAAATCAAATCAAGTACAAAAGGGGACAAATTAACAGATCTAATTATATCAATTAGGGTTTAATTTCTTAAATCAAAGATTATAATTTAATTAAGAGCTAAATTAAATAATTAGCTCAAATTAAATCAAATCAAAAATCAATTTCACAAATCACACAATTCAGATTGGGGATTATAAACTAATATTGAATCGGTCGCCTATAAATAATAGGCTCATTTTCATAAGAAAGGACTTCGAAGAGAGAAACAAAGCAAGTCCAAGCCTTTGGAGAAAACCAGAAAATTCTCTAGCCAAAGCAAACACCAAAACACCTAAAACACTTATCAAACTCATGGGGAATCAACAAGCACAACAAACACATGTGCCGGTTCATCCACACTAAAGCAGAAGACCACCAAGTGAAACTCCTTGTGGTCAAGCCTCGATGGCTCTTGCATAAATCACAAGCCCGATTCAAGATTAAGTATTCTCGCGAGTTACGATCGTAAAATAATAAACCACAGAGATTGTAACCCTAAACATTTATTAATACAATTCTTTATTTTGTATACGTGTTATTCTATTATTCGTTGCAGAAATTTTTGTGATTACAAATGCATTCGCCCAACTCAACTTCGAGTTGTTTTCCTTTTGGCGACTGTGGGCATAGAGAGTGCGGCAGCTGTGGGCTGCTCTCTAGTGAAGGAGAATAAGGTTTTCTTTTGTATTGCTATGTTGCTTTTGATGGGCCTAAGTTTGTGTGGGTCTCCTCGGTTGTATTGGGTTGAAACTCCCTTCTTGCTTTAACATTTTTACGTTGTGTTTTATATATTTATGTTAGAATTGTGTGTAATATTTGGATGAGCCTAATATAGTTTAACTATTCACCACAATTGTAATGTTTCCTTTTTTTAATGAAATTTATCTTTTCGACAAAAAAAAATACTGTACACACAAAATTAACATATATATAGATACACTTTTTATTAGAGATAGACTTTAATAGTTATAATTGTAATTTGTATGTGAGACTCACTGTGCGAGCGTGTTAAGCAAGATATGACCAAGCGCGTTAGGCAAAACACACGTACGTCTTTCATTATTTTGTCTCACCAGACTGTAACGGTATATCTATTCCGACTTCCCAGCTAGGGTTTAACTATTAATTAATAGTAGACTCACTCCCCTGGACCCTGGTTTTGGAATTCCAGAAACGCGGTAAAACCTTCATGCGTATGCTTGAAATCCAGACATGACAATCTTTAACAGAAGGGTGCCTGAAGAATTTGTCGTTTTAAAGACGTAGCGAGCTCAAATAATTATTCATGGGCTTTGATTTTTATATTGATACAACAATTCGAAAATAAGTCAGAGATTCCGTGTCCCGTGGTCCATGCATATGACTCTCCCGTTCCATGCATGCCTGCCACTAGGACATTATTTAGTTATTTAGTTTCCGGCAAAGGTGGTGGCTTATATTTTGCAGTCCGTTTTATGTACGTATTATACACAGTGGCATTGAGTCATCCCACGATCGAGATTCGAGAGGATTAGAGCTACCTAGCGATATGTAGAAAGGTATCTTATCTACTTATTATAACAACTAAGAATATGTGTCACGTTTTAATTGTCATTTCTCATTTAATTAGTTTAATATGAAGAACATGCATGCTGATTAGTCCAGAACTGCACAACTGATCATAACTAATTGGAGGTGCTTTATTAGAATTATTGTTGATTTTATATGTTTTTGGGAGGCTCTAATTGACACATCCCGACTTGGATGTCCAGGTGGACACCAAAAAATTGAGAGGTGCTGGCCAACACCCCGTGAGGTGACGAAAGCCATTTGAAAGAATAAGTATAATTTAAGTAAGAAAAGAAATTTGAATAAAATAATACAGGCTGAGTGCCCAGGAGTGTGTGAACCGGAAGAAAAATAATAGTAGAGTAACTAATTTTACATAATAGAAAGTACTAGAGTAACTATAGTACTAAGAAAGATTTCCTACAATGAGAAGGAAACATGCCACCGCGTCACGACGTCAAGAGCTCTAAGCCTACTAAACCTGGAGGGGCGCAAAACAGAAAGGTGTAAGTGGGCAAAAACAAATAATTTTCTAAAACTTTGCTTTTCTGAAAGTACTAACCTCTCGCTGTAAAAACCCATAATAATTCTCAAAACCATACTATGATTAACAACGTAAATGTGGAAAGTCAGTTATTTTCCAAAACAGGTGAATAACCATAAACTCCAATATAAAATCTTTCAACAGAAATCAACACGTGGAAATCAATACCTGAAATTCAAGAATAACATAAGGCTCCATGGCATCAGTGAAAGCAGGTATATCATAAAATCACTGATAACAACAGGGTACGCTTAGTAGGCAGTGCAAACACACGAGCTCATGCAGAGATATTCTGCCATGAACAAGCTGGGTGTAATAATCTACGCTCGAGTACTACATACACGTGAAGCTGGTGCTAAGCGCGTCACAACGAGTTCTAGGTGCCAAGACAACTAGAACAGGCTGGCACCCACGATGGATCCAAAGTGAGCGTGTCGGTGCAGTATGAACATACACGTGAAACTAGTCCTGGCCCCGGACAGTACTATAGACACTGTGTAAGCCATCCTAATTGAGCGGGTATGAAAACATGCCACGGGTAAAGTCTCGTATCTTAAAATGGGGTAAAGTATATCGTTTCTAAAGTAAGGCCTGTAGTAAAATGTTCAAAAGTGGTAATCACAATACCGCAAGTGGAAGTACCGATAACTCGCTAAAACATTTGAATTTTCTGAAACCAAGCAAGGTAACCAAGCAAGTCTAAAATCCGTTTCAAAGCATACGTAAATATAAGTTTGGAAAGAAAAACCCACTCACAGTGATCGTAGCCGTAATTGCTCTACTTGTCGCTCTCCGTACTCCTCGGGTTGTCACTCCTAAAGTAAAACAACCACATTTAGTAAACTAATAGAAAACTATGAAGAATATGGAGTACGGAACTCAAATGAAGAGTTTCAGTGTTCAAAAAACTCAAATACGTCGCCGCAGGCAGCCGTGCACAGTCGCACGGTCTCACCCGTTGCCATAAGGTCCCATGCGTCGGTGGAAGCCCACCACGTGCGGTCACGCGCCGGTTACACGCGTCATTAAAGTTAATGGCGCTTCGTTAACTTTAACGGAATATTCTAACGACGTTAGAAAATATTCCGTTAACGCTATTAGTTAGGGAAAGGTATATACCGTTGGAATATTCTCGGTCTAACCGTATTTGGACTGGGTCTGCTGACATCAGGAAAGGGTTCGCTGACATCAGGGCCGGGTTTGCTGACGTTAGTGCTCCGATCGCCGTTGCTATTGCTGGCCGCCGCTAACCGGAACCTCACCGGAATTTGGGTTTTTCGCCAAAATTCTTCAAAAATCCACAACTCAGTCAAAACTCAACCATTTCACTCGTGTAATATATCAAAATGAAGCTAGGAAGATAAGGAATCTAATTTTACCAATTTTGACACATCCCGATCCTGGACACGCCAGGTGTCGGAAAGTGCTGGCCGACACCCCGTGAGGTGACGAAAGCCATTTAGAAGAATTGAAAAATAAATAAACAAACCGAAGTAAAATAAGCTCAGAGTGCACAAAAGTGTGCGGGCGGAAGGAAATAATAAAATAATGAGTTGTGAACATAGTAGAGGATACAAATTAATTACAAGTGTAGAGATTCCCTACATTGTCATACTACTGCGTCTCGACGTCGAAAACTCCAACTTACTAATCCTGGAGGGGCGCAAAACATAAAACGGTGAGTGGGTCAAAAAGCAATGTTTGATAAAACGTTGTTTTCAAAAGTCTACTAACCCCTCGTTGAAAACAAGTATAGTTTGAGAAAATACGCCATACCCTCAGGCATGAACCTCAAAATACTATAAGAAAAATACACGGGTACTCTCCGATAATGATTTACTGACATGCTCACCCATATGTAAACACACAAGCCCAAGTAGCTAAGCTACGAGGAACATGCTAGGTACATAAGTAATACGCTGAGTACTACAATGACGCGAGTCTAACACTAAGCGCTGTGCACATAGTGCAGTCACACAAGTTCGAGTTGCCTAGTGCAACCTAGAACAAGCTAGTACCTACAATGGATCCAAAGCTGCGTAGCGGTACTGGTAGTGACTACTCCAAACGTCAAGGCTAGTCCTGGCCACAAGACTGAGTACTAATACCTGGGGTGTTATACATCTACTGATGAGCAACAGTATAAAACATGTATGGCAATATGATACGAATGCTCTACCTCCAACAAACGTATATGATAAGAATTATGCTAACAGTTTGAAGAAAGCATTGAAAAACCATACGTACATATACATTTATCAAAACAAAAACCCACTCACTCACCTGTAGGTAGCCGGGTCGTAGCCCCCCTGTCCTGGGTAGCCCCGGTAGTCCTCTGGATAGGTCTCACCTATATGAGATATCACTGTAATAATGATTAAACTCATAAAGGTTACTAAATAACTAATTAATTAAACCTATTCCTTGTTTGCTCAACACGGAGGTCCAAAACACTCCGAAACATACCATATGTACTGCCCCTAGGTAGTACGCGTCGTCACGAGTCGCCTCGCGAAGACGGAATCGAAAAATGAGGCTCCATGCGCCCCCACGCGCGGCTCAAACGCGGGAAGCCGCGGCTCCACGCGCGAGTCAGCCTAGCCGGTCAACGCTGACGTCAGCGCCGGTCACCCCTGCCAATTTTCCGGTCGCCGGCGCCGCCACCGCCAGAATCTGGGAAATTTTCAAAGCTTCATAACTTCTTCATTTCAAGGCAAAAATGCACGATTCAAGTACCAAAATGAAGCTAGGAGTGAGGAGAATAATATTTTACCATTTTGGGGGCCAAAATCTGGCCAGAGGTGGCCTGAAAATGAGTGAAAGTCCACGGTGCAAAACCGACCGATTCGATTTCGTCGATTCTCGGCCAAACGCCGCCACCCAAGGCTTGAGCAAGGTCCCTGGGACTTCCAGGAACTCAGTGGTGATGAGTTTGAAGTGTCTCGAACTCGGTTTCACCGAGAAATGGCCGAGGCAAGAATCCCGGGTTCGTTGAAAAATTCGGGAATTCTGGGTTTTTGGTTTTTCCTAGGTTTGCAGGGTCTAAGATCGAGCTCAACTGGCTCAATTGTGTTGATGAAGGTCTTGAAACTTGGTTGGCCAAGGTTTGGCTCAGTGAGGAGGAAAGGGGAGCTCGGGTGTGCTTAACAAATTGTGAGGTTTTTTGGTTTTGCAGAGAACAAGAGAGGGAGAGGTAGACTGAGACAAAACTTGGGACAAAGACCCAGAAAATAAGGGGTCCCACAGACAACCAGTCAAGGCCACATAGGCCAACAGGAAGTTTGGGCCCCAGCCCAACAACCCAACTGTTCCAAAAATAAAAATACGGGAAACGTCGGTCATCCAACGCTCGTAAAATATTCGTTCGGACTCCGAACGACGTCTGGCTCGCGTCTACGCGTTTGTAACGACGAGCACGACAAGAAAACAAAAAGGGAAGGGTCGTGCGAGTTACGACGCAAAAGTCAACCAAGGGCATTTTCGTCATTTCCCGCTTCCGGGAATAAAATACTTCTAATTTTTAATACGGGCTGTAACATATTTCGAGGTCAAAAGATGGCCAGAGATGACTGAGAAATGAGAGGAAGTCACGGCTTGAAAAGTGGCCGATTCCAAACTTCGATTTCCAAGCTAAAATCGAGCATGCAAAGCTTGGGATATGAACTAGGACTCACTAGGAGTTGATTGGTGGTCACCACGAGACTGATTGTGGCTAGTATCGCCGGAAAAATTTGTCGGGAAAGCTTGAGACTTCGCTGGAGTTCAGTGCAGTCGGGGTTCGAGGTTAGGGAAGCTTGCAGGCTTGGTCTGGTGAATTGGAGGTAGTTCGTGGTGGTGGTTTGGGAGCTTGGCTCACCGGAGAAAGGTGGCGGAGCCACCAAGGTTTAGCTCGGGGAAGGAGGAGGCACGGGAGAGAAAGAGAGTGTTTTCAGAGTGAGACTGAGGGAGAGCACGGGAAAAGAAAATGGCAGTGGGGCCCACTGGACCCAAAGCCCAAACTACAAAATACAGTTCTTGTTAAAATAACGAGAATGCCCTTGAAATTAACGTCTCATAGAACCTTTGTTTGAACTCCAAATTTTGTTCCGTTCGCTTCCACGCGCTTGTATCGACGAGTACAACAAGAAAAAGCTAAGAAATGGGTCGTACACGTCACGACACAAAAGTCAACCATTGCCCAACGAAGGGCATTTTGGTCATTTTTTCACTTTCAGGAATAAGATACTATAAATTCCGGAACGGGCTGTAACACTAATTAAGAGAGAGGATGGTTGACGGTGCTCAAGCGCGTCAAAATTAACTGATGCACAATAATCAAAAGTAGTACTTACTGAGTTATGTTGGAATATAGTGGTTGTTTGAGTCAGTTGATCAAGATCATATAGGTTACACATTATACATTTGTATAGAAAACGGGCTAAAAAACACCGACCGTTAACGATCCATGTCCTTTTAAAGAAAGCTTGCAGTGTTCTTTGTATTTGGTGACCTCTAAATTTGTTGCACCGAAGACGGTGTCAACTGAACACATTTAGAACAAAATTGTAATTCTTTACAAAGTCAAAAAATGTTCTTTCACTTTTCAGAGCACAAAGTAAATATTATTGCAATTTATACTAATATTTGAGAAATATCTGACTTTGATAGTTGCACATTATTTCACTTCGTATGCTCTGTCTCCTCTCTCTCTCAGCGGTGGTTCGAGATCTGGCGCCGGCAACTAAGATTGTTCGAATGGAGAGTGCACGACATTCCCCCTCACTCTCTCTTTCTCCTTCTTACTCGTCCACCTGGGATCTGGCGACAACGACGGCTTCGACAACTTGATTGATGGTCGGTAAAGTGTAACCCTACTTCAATTGCTAATAATCAAGCTTTCCATTTCTGATTTCTTATCATAGTTTTGTTGTTTTGGATTACATAGAACTCGGTAGCTGATAAGTTGAAGTTGCCACCCTCTCTAAATTTATGTGATATATATGGGCATGATGAAGAATCCAAGTCTGTTCTGGTAATTAATTAATTAATTTAGTTCTCTCCCTCTCTAAATTTTCTTATTTGTTATTTTTGTTAATAACTAATAGGGTTCATATTCTCTTTGTTGTTTTTTATCCAGAGTTTGCTAAATAACCAAGACTACAAAGAAGTTTAATTCGCAAAAACTGTGAGAGGTCCAGAAAGTTTTATTCAACTTTTCTTGAACTTATTAATTATGTCATGAAATTGAATTTCGATTTTCTGTTTTTTGTTATGTGGTGCAGGTGCGTTGATCATGAATATATGTGGTGATACTCAATTTCTGGGATGGAAACAAATGAACGAAGGGTTGAACTTGGGTGCGAATTTGGAATTTCTAAAAACATAAATCATGAATCTGGAATGGGTAATGTTAGGAGAATAAAATTTTTTAACTAAATTTCTAAAAACATAAATCATGAATCAATGATGTGACAATAAAATAAGACTTTATGATTTAATAACTTTAAAAAGAAGACCAATTATAAACTGCCACATCATTTAATTTACAAATTTAGTTTAAAAAGTTTGATATCTCTATCATTATCCATTTAAAAAAATAATAATAATTATTAACTGCCACATCATTTAATTTATAAAATTAATTTAAAAAATTTAATCTACCTATTATTACCCATTTGGAATTAGAGAACTAGCGCCCATTTTTTTTTTAAAACATAATTTGGAAATTGGACACCGATGACAGAGAGCATCTTTTCTGACACAATCAGCTGATTCTATTTAATGAAATTGAAATTTCTACCACCGACTTGTAAACGGTGGCGATTGTGGCATTGGAGACTGCTACATAGCTCACCGACCATGATTTAGTGGCTGCATGGTGGCTAATAGGTTTTGACACCGTAAAAGTGTGCAATGAACCAGTTATGTCAACCTATAATAATGAGTGACCAATTTTTCTTGTAGTGGCTGCATGGTGGCTAATAGGAACAGTCTGTATCCCGTTTTCTTGTAGTGGTATAAAATATGCAATATGCAGGACTACCAATATTATCATCCTGCAACCTATAATAATTAGTGACCAACTTTTGAAAGGGTATATCATTGGGGGAATAAAAGATAAGCAAAAACAAATAATCAAGTGGCACAAATTAATTGAGAAAGAATGATACATTAACCACCAATATTATCATTGTGCAGTCTATAATAATTAGTGAGTGTCCAACTTTTTTCGAAAAATTATTTGGGGGAGTAAAAGATGGAGTCAAACTTTAATGGGAATGATTTAAGATTCATTTGGAGCCTACTACAAATTAAGCTGGACCATTCAATGACTGTACCATTGAATAATACGTACCGCTTAATTTTTTTTTCAAAAGATGAGCAAAAACAAAATTCAAATGGCAGAGATGAGAAAAAACAAATATCAATTGGCACAAATTATACATGTAAAACGCATGTGTGGTAGCCCAATACTAGGCCATGTCCAAGTAATGGGTCAAGAAATTGAGGGCGTGTTTACGAAACCGGAATGGAATGGGAAGAAACGGAATTGCACTTCTCCCGAAGCATTCCAGCGTTTACCAAGCTTTTGGGGAATCAGAAAACAGGTGGGGTCCACCTAATATCAGTAATCAAATTCCTAAATTTGCCGGAATTGGATTACCTAGATGGAGGTGGTATTTCGATTCCGGGTTGAAGGCTCCATCCGGAATCAACCTTTTCTACCCAAAATGCCCATGCACTTTTTACGTTAATCCTAAAATACCCCTCCCACCTCCAGGAATCCCTCTCTTTCCATAGCTCAGGGCACCAGACCTTGTTCTTCTGGTTGCTTGCAAAACCTATTGACAAGAACGATAAATGAAGATTCATGGGATGGGAAAGTGGTGGGAGGGTTGTGCGGTCTGGGAAAGAAAAAAGATTGAGGATGAAAGGGGGAGGCGTGGGAGATCTACGGATCTGGGCGAGTGGGAGGGTTGTGGGGGCTGTGGAAAGAAAAGATTGAGCAAAGGGATGGGATGAGGATGCTGGGGAGATCAGGAAGGGGAGGATGAGGATGCTGGGAGATCGAGAAGAAGAGGTTGAGGTGGCAAGGGATTGGGATTTGAGACTGGTACAGGTTGATGAGGAAATGGAAGGACGGGGATATTAAGATCGGGGAAAATGGTTAAATATGATATTAGGATATTTTTTTTGTTTGTTTAGGGTCTATTGCACATATTGAAGTAATTAAACGCTTAAATTTATGAAATTATACCAAATTGTATTAAAAAAAATAAGCATATAAAATATTTAACTTGGGACAAGGGCATTTTAGTAATTATACTGGTTTCTATTCCGATTCTGCTGAATTAGTAAACAGTTTTATGGAATCAGTACTATTTCTATTCCGATTCCAGAACATTTTAGTAAACAGTTTTTATTCAAATCTGGATTTTGATTCTCCTCAATTCAATTCCTCCTTAATCCAATTCCTCCAATTTTTATTACGGTTACGTAAACGTGCCCTGAGAGTAGCTTGTACTAGTTATTCTCCAAAAAGTTAGAGAGAGAGAGAGCGCTCGGGTTCGAGTAAGGTA
Source organism: Gillenia trifoliata (assembly GCA_018257905.1). Taxonomy (NCBI): domain Eukaryota; kingdom Viridiplantae; phylum Streptophyta; class Magnoliopsida; order Rosales; family Rosaceae; genus Gillenia; species Gillenia trifoliata. The sequence continues at coordinate 323,164 of CM031087.1, read as the reverse complement.
CGGAGTTAGGTGGATAAGGAGGTGTGCTTGTACATGCAAGAGGATATAGTTGCCCATGCATGGGTGACAAAAGGCAGTTAAGGGTTTCGCCACTTCACCATAAAACAAGACGCGTGTCATACTCATACATATATCGATCAGTAGTCGGTTGAAATTATATAATTATATATATAGGTAAGCCGTGGTTGAGTTCGACGATATATACATAGTGGGCAGCAGGAAGGCATATATAATCAATGGATCATCAGAAAATGGAAAAAGAGCGGGAGAAGCAGAGACGGGAGGAGGTTAAGCAGAAAGAGGAGGGTGGTGGTCATAGTGAAATATCAAGTATGAAGCCATTAACATATGAAGCCTATGGCGGTGGAATGTACGGTAGAGAGCCAGATCAGCCTGCAAAAGAAAAAGCAAAACCACCGGCCACTGAGAGCCAGAGTGCCGACGGACCAGCTGAAGCCACCACTCAACCCCCCCAAGCACACACCCCCACCTTCCACCGGCGACCGAGACCTTGATATCACTGGCCAATCCTATATTCAGTAGTAGACTAGTACACTTGAACCAATACCGCATCTATATAATACATATATATATATATATATATATATATTTGTCAATCCAATTAAATTGAAGATTGTGTAGTCTTAAAGATATTAATTGAATGGATCTATAAATTGAATATTTTAAATGTAATCTTTGAACGGTGACTGTGAAAGTGAAGTCTTAATTATGATTATAGATTTATATTGATCACAATTAGGGATATAAATATTCTATGCTTACACAAATTTTTTTATGCTTATACGAATCTAATCAGAAAAGTTACACGGTGAAGGAAATCTAACAGAAAAGTAACACGGTGAAGGAAATCTAACCATTGGTTTGAAGAAAAGTTACACACTTGCAAAAATGAAGGAAATGACCGTTTTGATTAAGAGATTAAAATGTATTGGTCACAACTAGTTGATGAAAAGTTATACACGCCAAGATGGTAACTTGAAGAGATAAGAGAAACTGAACAGTATTAGTATTGATTAAGAAATTGGTATGATAAAATTAAGTTTATATAACAACTGGTTCACAAAGAATGCCTTGCAATTTTCTTTTCTTAAATAAGTTTAATCTTGTATTTTAGCCAAGACAATGCGATTTGTCCTCCGTGGGTTTGCGTAGCTGGTTTGGATCGGGCGTACCCAAAGTTTGGGCCAGGCTCATGGGCCCAATGTTTTTTAATTTTAATTTTTAAATTTTTGTCAGTAAAACGAAAGCAGGACTACTGAGTACTGAAGAACCCTACTAGTGTCTTTGGTTCTCCGTCGGGAAGCTTTTGGGCGAATCCTCTCTCCAATTCTGTGTGTGTGTGTTTTCCGACGAGCAACGATGAACGACAGCGGCTAAATCATGGCCGTAGGGGGTAAGCCGCAGTTCACTGAATTGTATCGTAATATAATATGCGCACCAAATGTTCGATAATATGTCTCTTGGTAATTATTTTTTCTCCTCAAGAAAAACTTGAATATTGTAGATGGATTTCATCATTCACCAACTTAATTTCCGGGAATTTTGAATTGTAAGGTTAGGAAACAGGATTGAGCAAAATGGGCGCGAAACGAAACGATGGCGGCAGTATTGTGCGTCCAACTCAACTGGTGCGGATTACTCTCTGTTGTATCAATTCGATAAGCGGAAATCAACCAATTAATTATTACATCATTCGATGATAAGTGGGAAATATTTCAACTTCCAGGATGTAACTGATGAGTTAGAGACCTTGGATTTCCCCTCAAGTGGTCGGCATATGGTGATTGGTGGGCGCAAGGGCCATCTGGCTATTGTAGACTTGATGAATAAGAGGGTGGTTAAAGAATCTCAGGCGTGTTTTGTATGTTAGACAATACGAATGTTAAAAAGAAGTGGTGCAAGCTGTTCAGTGCGAGGCTCTTGCTAGATTGATTTACAAGTGCCTCTTGCAGCCATGTTCAGATCACATGTCCAAGTCTACATATGCGATCAGCCATGTTCGCATTGCTTTGGGTCATTCCCTGGGTACAGTTTCCATGTGGAGGCCTAGCCTGCAACATCTGCTCCTCTTCTCAAGCTGCCCCATCTCATGGCCGCAGCTGGGAAAGAGAATAAAATTATGCGGATGGTTCACGTGCAGTGGTCCTGAAACATTTGTCGCAGACTCGGAGCTTCGAGGAAAAGACATAGATGAGTCACTCATAAAATGGTTCAAAGGTTACCCAATAGGAAAGGTGTTGTTTCGACCTGATGAAGATGTTCTGGGTTCTGGGTTCTGGGTTCTGGGTGGTCGAGTATTCTGATTCCTGGTTCTGGGTGGCAATTCCATTTGAAAACCGTGAGCAGAGGAGCGACAGTGATGCCTGAGGGGAAGAAACGGAAACCAACAACTTCGCAACGGTTTGCTCGCAAGCAAGCAACTACATAAACCCAAGAAGAGAAATCCTAATGTTCAAAAAACTAATAACAAGGTAGGTTAGGCAGGTACTCATACACAATTGTGAAAATACTCACCCATACTTTGTTGTTATTGACCAAAATTATAGTATAATTAAAGCTGTAAACCCTGCGTGTTGTGTCGATTAATTTCCTTTTAAAAAAATAACATTCTGTATGATTAAATCAAGAGAATGTACGAATCCAAAAACACTCTGTTCCACACTATATTTCTTTCTCCTATCATTGTCGCTCTGTATTTGTTAATGTTGTTCAGTGGCTACAAATCTGTTCCGCCGGCGGTGCTTCCCAGTTGGCAGTTCGGTTCTTCATTTGGTTGAAATCATGAATGCATTGCTCTGTCGTCATGCCTGCAACTCGCTTTCGCTCCGCAGCGAGTTTCTTCCCAGCAACCCGGTCAAATTTGCTCTCCCAATTCTTTTCCCAAGCGTCATGGGCATCGCAGAGCTCAAGGGCGCCGTTGGCCCAGTGAGTCCAGCTCCACCCTTTGTAGAGGGTCAACATCACGTCCGCCACGCACGGGCCTTGGCACACAGGCGTGCAAGGCCTGCACTTGGCCCCGCTCAATGGCCCTGGGCTTGACAAGGACGCCACCGGCACTCCAAAGCGGTGCGGCGGGAACTGGTACTGGCGGTCTGTTACGATACAAAAGGGGAGTCGTTTAGTGACGTAAGGGACTCCTTGGGTGGTGAGTTGAGCCTTGAAGGCGGTTTCGGAGTTGAGTTGGTGGAATCCGGCTGCGTCGAGCTGGGGAAGGAGGGAGAGGCGGGAGAGGGCGACAGTGGAGGTGTTGAGGTCGCCAACTCCGAAGCGGTCGTTGAGTCCGCCGTAGCTGGAGCCAGGCGGGACCAGGTACTGACCCCGCACGAAGTATTTGGGGTGGAGAGGGGCGTTCCAGTAGCCGTCAACTCGGGTTCGGACAATCCAGTCGTAGGTGAAGTTGTTCTGTTTTTGGTAAGCTTGGATCATAGTTAGGCAGCCTTCCACCAGATTGAAATATTGCAAAAGACCCTGCACATTACATTTAATTTTAAATTTTATGAATTAACATTGAGTTCCACATTTTATATTGTGTATCCAACAGAACCCAAAAAGAAAATAAATTTACATGCTTGATGGCACGTGACTGCATTATTTGTACTTCCTCCTCCTAGTTAGTCCTGGCGTCCGACTCCTACCTTGTATTTTACGAATGCTTGCTTATTTTCTTTCTCCCAAAACAATTTAATTAGTAATTAGTAATTAGTAATTAGTAATTAGTAGGTGAACGCGCGCAGCTCAGAGGTTAGAGCATGCGATTGATGTGAAAATGGCAAACAAAAACGGCAGCAGGAACAACTAATTGTTGTAAACACGTTATTCTTCCCCAACCCAAGGATTTGCCATTTGACAAAAAGAAACACGTTATTCTTCCCCAACCCCGAGGATTTGCCATTTGACAAAAGGAACTGATACGATTACGATACCACGATTAGCCACGTTCCCTTTATCTATTCACTTCCTTTTGGTCAACCAACCAAAACTAAGAGTTTTTTTGTGAAAATATTTTTTAAATTAAAATGCAACTGAATTATAAAAAAGAATTTTAAAGTATTTTTTGTAATAAGCACGTTAACTATTTTTAAAACTCAAAAACATCTTTTTTAAAAACGTTTTCGATTATTTTAAAAACATTAACAACCATTACCATAATATCATAAAACAGAAATATAATTAATAAATATCTATGTTATTTTTTATTTTTGAATAAAAATTAAATAACAAAAAAAGAAAAAAGAGAAATAGGAATTGAGAAAGAAAGAGGAACCTGGATGCCATTGGGAGAGTTCTGGGCGGTTAGGACTCGGAGCTGAAACTCAGTCTCGGGCATGGGTTTTGGGTGGAAGATTTTGACGGCGGCGATCCTAGGCGCGGACTTGAGGAGGGAGAACTTGAAGGCGTTGGGGTCCACAGGACTGTGCAGAAAAAGATCGGAATTGGGATATTTGTTGAGAATCTTGTCGAGGATGGACGGCCCCGTGAGCTCGAACCTCCGGGCCCCACCCACCAAACAGACGGCGATTCTGGAGCGACCCAATTCCTCCTCCTCCTCCTTCTTCTTGTTCAACGACTTGGTCCGATTTTGACTTTGAGTCCCCGTGGGCGTTGGTGAAGCAATTGAAGTTGAATTGAAGTTATTGGGCGGCAGCTGGAACTGGAAGGGGCGGCCACCGCCGCGAAAGAAGGATCGGATGGGAGCAAAAGGGATGTTGGTGGGAGAGAAATAAGAAGAAGAAGAGGAGAAAGAGGAGAGTGAGAGGAAGAGTATGAGAGAGAGGGGAGGGATGACTAACAGAAGCAGGCGCCAATCGAGATCGGAAAACCATCTGGCGAAATAGACGGTCATCCTGTTTTCAGGGAGGAGGATTCTCCACTTCACCATCTCATCTGATTCTCTTTCTATCTCATCTGATTAGATAGATGTTGACGATGATGCCGGATCCAACGGCAATTAGTGTCGTGAGAAATTAGGGGCGGAAGGGGAGGGGGGGTGACTTTGTGTTTACTCCTGTCTCACCTGAACACTTTAATCACACCTCTTTTCTCTCATTTGATTTGATGTAATATTTTTCCGTTTCCTTTTCCAACTTCGTTTTGTTTTTGGTGTGGCCTCGAAGGAAGATGGCAAAGCCTTTTGGTGTGAGGAGAGGTTTAAAACTTCAAAGGAGGATCATAATATAATTATAATAACGCAAAGGGTGCTTTTTGGCTCGAATTTGGTTTTCTATTTCGGGTGCCTGCGGGCTCTTGTTGACTCAGTTGGTCTAGCCGTCTAGGTCTGGTTTGTATTGTCTCGGTCTTTTGTTTGGTTCGTTAGTTGACCCTATTGTCCCTTGTTGGGCTATGGGCTTTACCCATGCTTGTTAATTGGGCCTCTACTCTGGTTTTAGGACGTTAGCCCAAACGAGAAAATGGAATAGGGGGTGGAATAAGAAGAAGAAATGGAAGGTTTTGGGTGAGTGAGGCGAGGACGGAGGAGAGGACTCAGGACGGGGTTGGGTTGCATGATTGCATCTTGCATGCAACAACAAAGGATCGTAGTTTCAGTTTTGAGCTTTCAGGCAGTGTAGCAAAATCGAGCAAAGTCGCAATGCAAGGAGGATCATCGGGCATCGGATATGGTCTGAAATACCAGGTGAAGTTTTGAAATCCCTAATCCCCATTTCCCTTGTTTTACTCTCTTTTCCGCAAATCCATAAACCCTACTGATTCCGATTCCGATTCCGATTCTAATTCCGATTCCAATTCCGATTCTGATTCCCATTCGAACAATCGGGCAGGCTAGATGTATATCAGATGTTAAAGCTGACACGGATCATACTAGCTTCATCACCGGCACTCTGAGTCTCAAAGAGGAAAATGAGGTTTGCCTGCCTTCTTCCCTCTCGTCGAATTCTTTCAAACAAAATCGGTGGATCTGAATAATCGAATGGAAATTGTTGAATTGTTAAAACTGAGTAGGTGCATTTGATTCGGCTCTCTTCCGATGGAACCGAACTCGTGTGCGAGGGTCTGTTTTCTCACCCCAACGAGATCTGGGATCTTGCTTCCTGTCCCTTCGACCAGCGCATCTTCTCTACTGTTTACTCTACTGGTATGATATTGATACCTTTCAACCTTTTGAACAATGCTTTGATGTTACTCTTTTATTTTTCCTATTTCTCTCTATGTTTTATGCTAATCATCCTAATTTTGCATTTTCATCTTTGGTTTTATCTTGCTTCTATATTTGCTTTTTGCTTTCAATTCTCTGCAAGTCCAGTATGTCATGTCAGACTTTGGGAGTGTTTTTATAAAGTTCAATGTGCTTGAAGGCGAGTCATACGGAGCAGCAATATGGCAGATCCCCGAGTTATACGGTGAATTGAATTCCCCTCAGTTGGAAAGAATCACCTCTCTCGACTCACAAGTTGGCAAGATCAAATGGTCAGTATGTTTACCCTGCTCTTTCTCTCGGCATCATTTAGTTGCCCAATTGTGTTTTTAAACCTCGAATTTATCTTTCGTCTTTCCAACCATTTTTTCCTTTCTGTTGTTGTCATTTTTGTTTGAATGAAATAGAAAGATGTATGCCACCACAGGAAAAGGATTTCTAGAAATATAAATTATTACTTATAGTAATTAAATTTAAGGAATTATTATCTGATGCTTAGAAGGAAGATGCTCATCTAATGTTCTTGGATCATGTAAGTTTGTGGAGGAGTATTTGGTCTACTCTTGTGGTTATATTCTTGTAACAGGTGTTACTTTGCAATAAATTTCTTGTGGAATATAACTCGAGTTTAGTTTCGTGTTATTTGTTTTGAGATGTGGTTTGGTATGAACTTTGCATTATATGTTGGGCTCATTGATTCTTTCCATGTTATTCTTTGACTCTCTTATGTAATGTGAATATACATTGAACAGCATTCTTTGGTGGCCATCGGGAAGGCATGATAAGTTGATCAGCATTGATGAAGAAAATCTGTCCTTGTGGAGCTTAGATTTATCCAAAAAAGCAGCTCAGGTATTTTTTATGATGAAAATCCTTCAGAGATTTCTTGTCAGTCATCCGCATATATAGTACATGTTTATGGATAAGTAAAGTAACCAGATTTCTGTCTCTTTCCAAGATTTTTGATTATTATGGTTTCCCACTTCATCAAAATTTACTTATGCATGAACCTAAGAAGGAGAAAAATTGTTGTGAGGAAGGGAGGAAGGAAAAGACAACGAAATTGCCCCCTCTTGCTCTCTCTCATGTATTTTTTGTATTCAATCTTGTTACCATAATAAAACTATTGGCCTTTCAAGATCTTAAAAGTTTAGAAGTCAACGGAGTATCACTTTGAATTTCAGACTGATTCTTATTTAGGTCTTTTTGCTGAGTCCAGGTACAATCACAGGAGTCAGCTGGTGTGATGCACTGCTTGTCTGGTGGTGCATGGGATCCGCATGATATGAATGCTGTTGCAGCGACTTGTGAATCATCCATCCAATTTTGGGATTTACGAACAATGAAGTATGTATTAACACCTGCATTGTTTTTATTTGTTAAACTGGGCCAACATGGATTTTCAAACTTAATTAGTCAAATCCTCGTGTTAAGCGTATATTCAGTTTTGATAGTTCACATGAAGGGTTGCCGAGGGATGGCTACTATGGTACTGCTGTACTACTATATGGATTGGCTTGTCATTTTGCAGATCAGATTTGTTATTAACCAAGAATGAACAGAACTGTTTTAGGGACTGATACTTGTTTGAGGTTTTTGTCGTCAATATCTCTTCTTGATCAATAGTAGTTACCGTTTATCTGCAGGAAGACAAATTCTATTGAGCATGCTCATGTTCGCAATGTTGATTATAATCCCAAGAAGAAACATGTGCTTGTAAGAATGTAGTTTTCTATTCCTCTGAGTGTGCTTGTTTCATTCTATGTCTATACTCTATATTTAATTCATTTTCTTGAGCCAATTCTAAATTTGAGAACTTGAAAGATGTTCACATAACTTGCATGCCTCGACACATGCACTGACACAGAGACAAGGATTAGTCTATTGTTTTGCATAGAAATTGAGTAACAGTATTCTCATCTCACAAGAAATTTGTCTACTTTCAAAATACATTAGAGCATTTCACCAAAAAAAATGAATGACAGGGTGCACTTTTGTCTTCCAAAATATATTATTATTTTTTCTTTATCATTTCTCAACATAGCAGTTATAACTATCTTTTGTTCCTGTTACTATAGCACAAATTGTTAACACTTTTACAGATAACTGCAGAAGATGAATCTGGTATACGCATATGGGATCTTAGGAAGCCAAACGTGCCCATCCAGGAGCTTCCAGGACACACACACTGGTAAAATTTTTGTGTATTGTTGTTGCATTTCGGTCTCTTCAGCCATGCTTTTGCCTGATGACCTTTTGTGTATCGATGTATGTTTCATAATTTTTGGGATGTTCATACTTGTGTCAAAGAAGTGTCAATAATTGCGAACTTTAAATGTCTGATCATTACCTCTTGACATATTTTCAGGACATGGGCTGTCCGGTATAACCCTGAGTATGATGGGCTAATTTTGGTTTGTTCTCTCTCTCTATCCCTCTCTCTCTCTCAATGTTCACATGTTTTAGTCAATTGAACCCTTTCTGATAAAAGTATTCTATTGCAGAGTTCCGGCACAGACTCGGCTGTCAACCTGTGGTTTGCTTCTCCATCTAGCAATGATGAGTCTGGACGGTAGTTTACTTGCCCTGACACTCCATATATTCTTTTTCTGTTGACTAATTACATTCTTTGATTTTACTGATGGTTCGTATCATGTTTTGTCAGCCTGGTTGACTCACCTACTAGGTGGATTGATCCATTGCTGAACTCTTACAGTGACTATGAAGACAGTATTTATGGTAACTATGGCAATTCCTGAGGCATATAATTGATATTTTTTTTTAATCTTAAACTAAATTATTTTTACTTGAAACTACAGGCCTTGCTTGGAGCTCTCGTGAGCCTTGGATCTTTGCATCATTATCCTATGATGGGAGGGTAAGAACCACTAGGAACACTAAAAATCTATTTGTTTCAAATCATTCATTTTTTATTTTTTCAGTAGGAGCATGAATTTTGTGATATGTTCTGTTAAATGATGCCAGTTGCATATGCATTTGTAACTTGCTTCAGCTGCAATTTTGCATATGCATCAAATGTGTCACCATTTCGCAGGCATGTATCGTCTGTGTTTTGGAAGAAGTGTGCGCACAAACCAATTCAACTGTGTCTAATAAATGCGAAATTCTTTCTTTTCCATGTAAAACAGGTAGTTGTAGAATCAGTGAAGCCATTTCTGTCCAAGAAATAGGGTTTGACACACTGGTCCCTGTTGTTATGATTGGTTTACTTGGTGTGTGTGATTTTAGATGCCATTGTTTGCGTCTGTTGTTCTGAAAGATCACAAAAGACGACCGCACAAAATAGTCTTTCACAGAGATGAGGTTCTAGTTCAAGGTACTATGATCCACGAAATTCAATACACTCCTCAAGTGGCAATATAGATTTAGTTCCGATTCAAACACCAGCAGAAACTTGGGTGTTGCGAAAGCAAAACTGCAGAACAGGCAAGGGTACTGTTGTGGTATCGATTGACATTCATTCATGTGTCTTGGATTTCGTCTATGTTAAATAACCTCATTGTATTTCCCCGTTGAAGTATGTGAATGTTTGCTTGAAAAATTGGTTGTTTAACATAACATAACATGTGCGACTGTCTGTTACTAATTTTGATTTATCGTCTCTCGTTTGAAGTAGGTGAAGGATGGTCAAAATTTACATCTTTTTATCCACTTCCTTTTGCCACTCCACTCCACTCCACTGCATCTGCATATATCATCAACCAGCATCCCTTTTTTAAAAGATTGATTCACTTTTTCGTTACTAAATCGGATTCGGAAGGAGTTTGAGAGAAATGAATCAGTGATCAATTTGCCCCATGGTATCGCCTTAGATACACCGGGGACGTGGGAGAGTATTTACATCTCTCATTGCGTGACGATTCATGCAATATGAGAGACACAAACGCAAGGAAATACCTCTGCCGTTGCACAATAAAATCGAAGAGTCGTGAAGGTGGATTTTTGTTTTGGTTTATGAGGTGGTGGTGGTGGTCAAAATGTCAAAAACTTGTTTTGGCATGATACATTCATTGACAAAGATGGATTTGTTGGCGCCTAAATCTTCTTGATCAAGTGACGACATTAAGCTACGCTTATCCAATCCAGACACCAAAAAGCTCCTCGTCCAACAGCAGAGATGAACATGTTGTATCATCAGCCAGACGCGTGGCCATCATTACACCATGACTCTCTCTCGTGCCACGCCCACGTCCTGCTTTACACGTAAGATGCGTTATCCTTCTTTTTGTCAAATGCAAGATCGTTATCCACAAGCACTTACTCCAAATGAGGAAGAAGCTCATGGTCAACAGGTGCCCCGGCCATGTCATCATGGTGCCAAGCACTGACACGTGGCGGAACCAGGAGAGACGCTGCCCTTGCCTAGTGGTTAGACGCGTGTAGTCAAGCCACCAGATAAGGGATATGGAATTGGGGGCAGCAGATCAAGCCCTCTGCCTAGCGGAGTGGAGAGGGACTCGGAGTGAAGAGGGACTCGGAGTAGCCGAGCAGGTGCTACTCCTTCCATCCATCTCTACTCCCCAGTGCTTTTTCTTTTTGGGCTTGAAACTGGATAGAGTATTTGAATAAATTCAAATCAATAGAGTTTTTGAAAAAGTTGTTGTGGGCGAAGGCGAGGAATTACATTCTTCTGGATAACTAACCCAAAACCGCACATATCTTTATTTATTTGATTACTTGCCCCAAAAAAAAAAAATGTCAACTCATTCCTTGACTTTAGTTGAATTAGTTGGGAAATAGTAACAAACTTGCATCAAAAGAACGAGATTCGAATTCGCCAAGCAAGTGACAATGTGTCGGACATTGAAAGTCATGTAAATGGAGCATGATATTTGAAACGTAAAACTAGTGCATGCAAGTTTTTCACGTTATTTTATTACAATGCGTATAAATATGATTGGATTCCATTCAAAATCAGTCTTGATTGTTGTGTAGTTGGAATTTTTTTATTATTTTTAAAGAAGGAGGAAGGAACATATATAGGGTGTAGGATTGAACATAGCTTTCTGAGTTGAAGCAGTGGATTGAACAAGTAGCTTTCTGAGTTGGTTTTTCTTTGTTATGCGAATTTTGGCCAGAGTAAAACTGAAGACTTGTGGAAGAGAGCCAAACGACGGCTCAGTGTGCAACACGTGGCAGCGGTAGAGAGAGCCATGGTGGAGAGAAACACCAAAAAGAGAACAAAAGAATGGAAGTGGGGTCCAGTCTGCTCACGTGTAAGGGTGGTAAGATAAAATCTCGGGATTGGATACGGAGGACATGGCTGATTGCGTTGCACTTGCAGTCTTGCACCCACCCCCACCCACCGATCTCAACCGATCTCACTCACTTCACTTCACCACCCGAATAATCTCAACTTGCCAATTTCTCCTTAATTTTCATAGTTTCTCCTCAATTTCTCGTATCATAAACTCACACCCACCACCACATTATTATTAGTAATAGTATTTCCATTCCATTGATTGCCACCGTCTTTCCATCTTTCTCTCTCACGTCCGAAAGGAGAAGGAGGAGAAGGAGAAGAAGGAGAAGAAGGAGAAGGAGAAGGAGGAGAGGTTGATTCAGAGAAGAGAAGAGAAGAGAAGAGAAGAGGAGGAGGCGAGGCCTCCCGAGACCCTCCGTCCTTCCTTGTTCATCTTCTGTCCACAGCCCAACTCATTCAATCGGTCATTTTTTAAAGAATATGTCGCTAAACAAAGATTCGCCCGAAATTCTCTCTGTTGCTCTCATTGGCCCCCCTCCCCCTCCCTTCTCCCTTCTCCCTTCTCCCTTCTCCCCTTCCCTTATTTCACTCCCACTCTTATTAATTAATTAATTAATTAATTAATTTCCCCCAAAACCAAAACCCAAACCCAAACCCAGAGAGAGAGAGAGAGAGAGAGAGTAGTCAGTCTCCCACTCCAACTCTGAGGACTCCCTTCCAACCCTCTCAGTCTCAGCCTCAGTCTCCTCCGCTTGGGATTCATCGGGATGGCATTTTTGTAAACGCAATGGCGGCCACTTCCAGAGGCTTCGCTTCTCCACCTGATTTCAAGCTCACCCGCCTCGGCCTCGCTTTCCATCGCCATCCCCATCCTTCTACTGCTACTAATGCCGGCCGCCTGGGGGACCTCAGGAAGCGGAGGAGAAGACTCTGCCTTCCCAGGCCCGACCCAGCCGCAGTCACTCGAATCACTTGCTGCTGCTCCGACTCCGGGGTTCCGATCCGCTCCGGAAAGAGCGTCGACAAGGCGGACGAGTGGCGCTTCGATTCCAAGAAAAGGGCTCACAGAGCTGCTGGAGTCCAAGCCTCCGCCGCATTGCCCTTCTTTGCTTCGTCTTCCTCCTCGTCTTCTCCTGCTCAGTACGTTACATTACAATTTGCAATTTGCAATTTACAATTTACGAGGGAATACTTCAATTCCATTCTGTTGTTTGTTCTAGTATTGTTTTAGGGTTTAAATTAGTTGGCTTTTGGTGTTTATAATTAATTGGCTCTACTCTACTACGGTATATTGCTGCAGATCTCGCTTCCTGTCCAAACAAGAGAAATACTTCCCTCGCTGTACCCCAAGAAACTCCGGTCCGCAATCTCGTGACAGTCCTCCGAAAAGAGGTAATTTAATCAATCAATCAATCAATCGTTCCGCTTACCAATATACCATCATTGTGCTTCTTGTGATTATGGTGGTGTTTGATATTTTTGATAGATACTGGCATTGCCAATGAGAAGGAGTGGGGCATCAGCTTGTTAAATGAAAATGTAAACGAGTCTGGCACCAATGAAGATGGCAGTACTTGGTATCGCGAAAGTGGCGAGGACCTTGGCAACAATGGCTACAGATGTAGGTGGACAAGGATGGGTGGTACCTCCCACGACGCTTCCTCACAATGGAAAGAAACGGTATATATCAGAATTATTTTGCTTTTTCTACGTTTTTTAACTCTGCCATGTATGACTTGACTATCCTTCTTCACTTGTGCTGGGACTGGGAATGTGGACTGGGACTCAACCAAAACACAACCTACTTTATTAGGCATCTCTGTCATTTTGCTTACTTCAGTAATATTTATCACTGGATTCTAGGATTGTACTATCAAGGCACCTTATATTTCATACCCAAAAGTTCAAAACAAGTAGAGGGGGACTTGGACGTCCTGCTACCTGTAAACTAGCGTCGTATTCTAAGTCCCTTGCTGCATTGACTTTGTTTTTATAACCCCATCGAGTATCATCCCAGGTGGATGCATTTAATTGGATTTAATTATCTCATTGACAGTGGTGGGAGAAAAGTGACTGGACTGGATACAAAGAGCTAGGTATACTTCTTCCTTGTCTTCATCTTCAACTGCTGGCTATCATTAACTATGTTCATCACTATGCAATTTCAATGAATTAGATATCTTAGGTTCTTCATTGTCCTGAATAAAATCTCAACTGTCAGATTCGGCATAAACAAAGCAACACATTCATTTTTCTAAATGGGAAAAAAAGTTTTTATTCTGTAAATTTGTAGGCGCAGTCTTTGTAGGTTCAGTATTCATCCTTGTTTCTAGAAATTTTTTAACTCAACACTTCCCACTGCTGTGGTAAACGAGCACAAATATCTAAGGGCATTGAGTGACAATCATTCACTACATACTGGATTAATTAAATCAATATCTGTTTTTTCTGAAGACACTGTTCTGTCCTGTATAAGTTTACAGCCACTTGTCTTTCAGCTAATCTCACTACTATATCATGGGCATGGGTACATATAGGCATGCATAATTCCCATTTATTATCTTTTCATAGGTGTGGAGAAATCTGGTAGAAATGCTGAAGGGGATTCGTGGTGGGAAACTTGGCAAGAAGTTCTTCATCAAGATGAATGGAGGTCTTTATTTTATCTCTATTTGATTAAGTTTAAGAGAATTGCTTTTAACTTGCTAAGTGAGCGGTAGTTATAGAACTCTTTTGAATTTGTATTTCTTTCTTGACCTCCTCTTGTTTCATTGCTTTCCCAATATAAATTAATGCTGCAACTTTGAAAGCACAGTAATCTAGCAAGGATTGAGAGAAGTGCACAGAAACAAGCAAAATCAGGCACTGAAAATGCTGGATGGTATGAGAAATGGTAAGCTAAAATACAGTTTGTTGCTAATTCAATTTTTATTCACATTATAATGCATTAAAGAACTGGTGAGTTAGATAAACATATGGACGATTTTACTTATAATTTGGATGCAGGTGGGAGAAATATGATGCTAAAGGCTGGACCGAGAAAGGAGCACACAAATACGGCAGACTTAATGAGCAGTCTTGGTGGGAGAAGTGGGGAGAGCATTATGACGGAAGGGGATCTGTTCTCAAATGGTTTTCTCTAATTATCTTCTCTAACTGACTTGATTTAGTTCTTCAACTGTTCATATTAAAACAAAAAATCCTTCATTGTTCGTTCCTTTTAAATTCAGAAATTCGTTTGTCATCTGGTATCATCATTTTGACCATTTACAATTAAAAGTATCTAGTCATTGATATATGCTGGACGCTATAATTTTCAGGACTGATAAATGGGCTGAGACTGAACTTGGAACCAAATGGGGAGACAAGTGGGAGGAGAAGTTCTTTGCTGGGATAGGTTCGCGACAAGGGGAGACATGGCATGTATCTCCAAGCGGTGAACGTATGTGCAAGCACCTTGAACTATGATTAACACAAAATTTGTTTGCCTTGAATTGTTTCCCTGGGTAACTAGCAAACATATAAAATGCCGTGAATCCGTTCCAATCATTCAGATCTTCATGTTCATTTAACTTTTGAATAATGTAATCTGACGCAACTCTGTTTTTGCTCTCTCATGTCTAGGTTGGTCAAGGACGTGGGGAGAAGAGCACTTTGGAAATGGGTATGGAAAAGGGATAAGCTTGCTGAACTGCATTGTCATCTATTGTTTTGGTTTGAGAAGTTAACTTGCTTTCTCTTTGCAGTAAGGTGCACAAATATGGGAAAAGCACGACAGGGGAAATCTGGGATATTGTCGTGGATGAGGAGACCTATTACGAGTAAGAGTCTGGAGCTGGTTCCGTCTGCATATAGTTTATCGAAGCTGTCAAAAGGATTTCTGGGGAATCAAATATAACTATAATTTAGATCACATCTTCTGTTATTGCTCTTACTGTCAAAGTAATTTTGATCTTTCACTTTTTGATGAAGGGCTGAGCCGCATTACGGATGGGCAGATGTCGTTGGTGACTCTAGCCAATTGCTGTCAATTAAACCTCGAGAAAGGCCACCTGGCGTCTACCCTGCCCTTGATTTTGGATCATCGCCGCCCCCAGTTGATGAACCACCAGATGAATTTTCTCCACAATGAAAGGTGATTAAAATTTAAGTGGTCTAGTTTAGATTATTGATCCAAGTCCAGTTCTATTGGCTGAAACTCCTCTTTTGTAACGGACATTTTAGTCTTCATTTTATTCATTCTTTCAGTCGCCACTACTTTTAGTTTTTCGTCTTCATTTTTCGCATTATTTATTGGGGAGTTGCATTTATTTCTTCCATACCCATTTCCCAACACAGATTTCTAGTATTTACATGCGTTTTCACATTTTCGATTCCGTTTTGTGAACTTTTACAAAAATCATTATAAAATCTAATTTCCAGCATCTGGATATTCTCTGAAAAGTTTCAAATAAGATTTCAAAAGTTTAGGGTGATGCAAGAATTGCGTGAAATAGGGTTTTCAAAGGACTTTACAAGAACCTTTCAAATAAAATGGACTTGCAAGGTATTGGCAAAACCGAATTATAAGTACAATGGAATAAGAGATAAAAATACTAGGATGGCACTAGAGTGATTCTAACATCCCGATAGTCTTTGAAAAGCCCTAACTAAACTTTACAAATTTAGACCATCTTCAATGGTTGGGATAAAGCTTAAAAAATTTAACCTTTAAACCCCCCCAAAGTATTTCCAATGGTTGGGCTAGTTTAAGCCATGGGGAGAAATTTTACCCCAAAAATTTTCTGGGCCAAATTCTGCCCAAAATTTAAGCCAAAATAAAAGTGTGGACCCCGGTTTGAGCGTAGATGCACCACGAAGGTGGACAAATCGCAGGAGCAGATGCGCTCCTTGCATTGCACGCGTCCAAAATCGATAGCAAAATCGACAGGTGGGACCCATCATTTTCAGTTTGGTCGGCCACCATTTATGAGCCCAACGGCTCTTTGGCAATCCAAAGGCTGGCACAATTTGATCGTTGGTTCATCCAACGGTCACGATTAATTTTTTTTAAAAAATCAAATTTATAAATACATTAAATCCAACGGTTGAGATCGATTTTGAGCAAATCTAACGGTAAAAAAAAAGATCTGACGGCCCAAAATTAAATCCAACGGCTAAAACAATTAAAAAAAGTTATTTAAATCAAAATTTACCAAAAACTCCTATAAATACCTATGTATTTGTTCAAACATCCACACATAATTCACTTTCCTCATAAGGAAGCAAAGAAAAAAGGGAAGATGCAAGATCTGATTGGTGCCGCGCTTTGTTCCGGAGTTGAAAAAATGATTGAAGGCCAAGGGGAGATCAAGGAAGAAATGGTTCAAATGCACTTACTCATGGAAAAGCAAATGGAAAAGGATGATGCAAGAGACCGTTTAGAGCAAGAAAGGTTCGACTTTGATGTAATGAGGGAGGACCCCAACAAATACACTCCAAAGAGGAAGAAGTTCTTCCGTGAAAAGCAAGCGGAAATTATAAGAAGGAATGCCGCAAGGAATGTCTTTGAGGATGATGCCCTATCTAATGTCTATATCCCAAGTCCACCACCAAGTCAAGGATCAAATCCCTACGAGTATTATTAGTATTAGTAGTTATTGTAATTTTTATTTAGTGTTTTAATTATTGTTTATTAATCTTTATTTAGTGTTTTAATTAAATTTTAAGTATTAAATTTTAAATCTTTATCTTTATAAAAAATAAACATATTTAATATGAAAGCGTAACACACAAACACACATAGGGTAGGTTATGTGATTTTTCATTAATCGGAATTTAAATATTTTTAGGTTAAAATGTTCATAAAAATAAATTAGGATAATCTAAATCAATTTTATTTTTTAAAAAGTTACCAAAAAAAAAAAAGACTACAATCATTATTTAATAATCTCGGCATAAAATTTTAAGCTAGAACCATTGGAGAAGAAAAACTGTTTCTGGGTTAAAGCTTAAAATTTTCTAGGCTAAAATTTTAAGCTTTATCCCAAACCATTGGAGATGGTCTTAGGGTGGGACAAAAATGACAGGAAATTGAATTCTCAATGGATTTTTTAGAAACTGGTAAAACTGAGCAGAAATGGTGACTTGCTCATAGATTTTGTAAAACTCGATTTTTTTTTTTTGGTTTTGCGAGATCTTTTGCATGCAAATTAAGGACAAAGATTTAAGCTCTTTGGAAGCGGTTTTATAATTTATCGACCTCGAGAAATATGTTTTTATGAATTTCTATGTTGCACAATAGAATAATAGATAGAAAATACTAGCATGGCACGAGAGTGATTCTAACATCTCGATAGTCTTTGAAAAGTCCCAACTTAATTTTTACAAACTTAGGGTGGGAGAAAAATGATAGGAAATTGAATTCGCAATTGAGTTTGTAGAAATTACTAAAACCGATCAGAAATCATGGCTCACAGATTTTGTAAAAATCGAATTTTTTTAGTTTTGCGAGATCTTTTACATGTGAGTTGATGGCAAAGATTTAAGCCGTTTGGAAGCTGTCTTATAATTTATTGACCTTCAAAAGTATATTTTATGAACTTCTAAGTCGCAAAATAGAAAAATAGATAAAAATACTAGGATGACTAGAGTGATTCTAACATCCTGATAATCTCTGAAAAGTCCTAACTAAACTTTTACAAACTTAGGGTAGGAAAAAAACGAATGGAAATTGAATTTTCAATGAAGTTTTTAGAAACTGGTAAAACGGATCATAAACCGTGACTTATAGCTCACAAATTTTGTAAAAATCGATTTTTTTTTAGTTTTGCGAGATCTTTTACATGCGAATTAAGGGCAACTGACACACCCCGACCCGGATAGCCACGTGGACCCCGGATCTCAAGGCGTGCTGACCGACCACTCCGTAGGAGTGACGAAGTCATAGGAAGATTAAATAAGAAATTAGAAATGATAGATAAAATTAAATCAGAGTTTAACGAAAATACGGAAGTGTAATGTGGGTAGAACCCATTATTACATAGTGTCAGAGCTAGGAGCAGTAAAGAAAATTATTCCCATCCGTAGGATGGATATAGCACACAACAAAAGGAAATTAACATACACTGCAGAAAGAAAATCAGGCTACCAGCAGCTGCCACCACCGAATCGTCGCCAACTAAAGTCTAAATCCTGGAGGGGCGAAAAACAAGGGTGAGTGGGCCAATATCAATTTTCTAAGTAAAACGTTTCCAAAACTTTAGTTATAACCCCTCACTGTAAAACCCGTAGATTTACCAAAATATTTACTACTAAAGTAAGTCTCTAACATAAGTAAACGGGCCAACGCCCACAAGGATACGGGTAAGAATCATTTATCACAGTGAAAATCAACATTACTTATCACATGGAATTATGCAACAAGTCATATAGAAAGTAGCTACGTGACAGGCTGGGTGTTTAATATAACTACGCTCTAGCACTACATACACGTGAAGGCTGGCACAAAGTGTGCGTCACAACAAGTCTAGACGCCTAAGGCAATCTAGAACAGGCTGGCACCTAATCATGGATCCATGTCGAGCGTAATGGTGCGGGTGTGAACGATCACGTGAAGCTGGTCCTGGCCCGGACAGTGCTAACACCGTGCATAATGTGAAATAAGTAATACAATTAAAATCATGTGTATGCATGCCAAGTTTCATCATAAAACTCAAATCATAAACAATCATCAATAAATAAGGGTTTATCACAAATTAATCTAATTTCATAAAATAGGCATGCCATACACATATATATATTTCAAAAATACCATAAAACACATTATAATACTCTAAAAAGGGTAAGTACTAGGCCCACTCACTGATACGTAGTCGGATCGTAGCCCCCGTAGTGTGCTTGAGCTCGTTGCTCCTCCGGATAGGTCTCACCTATATGAGAGTTTACTAAACTAATCATTTAACAAGTCTTAATTCAATTAAAGTAATGAAAAAGACTTGAAATCGCCTTTGTTTGCTCGAAACGGGACTTGAATTGGTCGGAAAATGTGTTCACGCGCCGCCGTGCGCCGCCGCGGGGCTCCACGCGCCGCCACGCGCCGCCACAAGGCAGCACGCGCCGTCACGCGCGCCCACGCGCCGTCACGCGCCGTCACGCGCCCACACGCGCTCGGACGCGCCCCCACGCGCTCACACGCGCACGCACGCGCTCACACGCGCACGCACGCGCGCTCACGCGCGGACACGCGCCTCACGCGCCCAACAGTCACGTGAGAATATGCCCTAACGGCGTTACGGAATATTCCGTCGCCGTTAGAGAATATGCCTGACGCCGTTAAAGATTCGACGGAATATACCTTCGGTATATTCCCGGTTTGGACCGGGTTGGACCGGGTTGGACCGGGTCCTGCTGACGTCACGGACCGGTCGCTGACGTCACGCCGCTGCAACTCCGGCCGCCGGACGCCGCCGCCGTCCGCCGCTCGCCGGCGCCGGAATCTGGAAATCTTCGCCGGAAATCTGGAAATTTTGTAACTTCGTCAAATCGATACCAAATTTCACGAAATTTATACCAATTTGAAGCTGGTGTTACAAGGAATTCATTTTTACCTAGGATGGGGCCAAATTATGGCCGGAGACGGCCAGAAATGGCTTGGAAGTTCTCGGCCAATGTTTGAACTTCGATGAAACTGGTGATTCAGTCACATGCAGGGCCTGGGTTCGATTCCCAGGGCCCCCAGAAGCCCAAAGGTGGCTATTTGGAGTTGAATCGAGGTCGAGGATGGCTGTTCTTAGCCGATCGAGGTTCGCCGGGAAACTGGCCGAGTCGGGTTTCTGATTTTCTCGAGTTTTCCTGGGTTCCAGAGTGGTCCAGGGACGATGAACACGATGATGATGAAGCTCGAGGTCTGGTTCGAGTTCAAAAGGGAAGCTTCGGTTTGGAATCGGTGAAAATGGGTGTATAGAGAAATTTCGAGGGTTTCTGGGTTTCCTCTGCAAGTGGGATTATCTGGGTTGAAGGCAGTGTAACTTGCTTGAGAATGAAGGTGAGGACTCGAGTCGAAGCTTGCTCACGGGGAAGGCAGAGGAGAATGAAGCTGGTGTCTTGAGCAAATTTTCTGATTTGGGTGGTTTGCATGTAGATTGCAGACTGTGTGGGTGAGTAGGTGAGGCTCGGGAGAGTGAGAGGATGGCAGAGTGAAGGTGAGGTGTGAAACAATGCACACTGGTGGTGCTGGTTTTAAAACCAATTCAGTCGAATCTGGTTCAACAAAAACAGTGAGTGCTCACTGCCAAATTTGCATGCATTGGCTACCTCAAGAGGTGGGTGCAGGCCTCGTGGCTTGCAGAAACCATGGGCTAAGCCCACTGTTTTCAAATACTGCTCAAGAAAAATTACCGTTTTGCCCTTGTTCGTAATTTGTCCAAAATAAGTCCGATTCGAGTGTCGTTTGCGTCAACGGATCCGTAAATTAATGTACACACTAGAAGTACACCAAAATTTCTGAAAATACCTCGATAGAAGGGACGTAATCCCGAATGATACATTATGCCACTAAGGGCATTTTGGTCATTTTACCCCGTCGGGGAATAAAATACAATAAACGTAGGGACGGGATGTAACAGCAACGATTTAAGCAATTTGGAAGGGCTGGCACGAGAGTGATAGATTAATTTTTAAAAATATTTTAAATTAATTAAGGGCAAAGATTTGACCTCCAAAAATATTTTAAATTAATTTTTAAAGTCGGAAAATAGAATAATAGATAGAAAATACTAGCATGGCATGAGAGTGATTCTAACATCCTGATGGTTTTTGAAAAGTCCCAACAAAATTTTTACAAACTTAGGATGGGACAAAAATGACAGGAAATTGAATTCTCAAAGGAGTTTTTAGAAATTGGTAAAACTGATTAGAAACTTATAACTCACAGATTTTGTAAAAATGGAATATTTTTAGTTTTGCGAGATCTTTTACAAGTGTATTAATGGCAAAGATTTAAGCCATTTGGAAGCTGTCTTATAATTTAATGACCTTCACAAGTATTTTTTACGAATTTTCTAAGTTGTAAAATAGAATTATAGATAAAAATACTAGTATGGCACTAGAGTGATTCTAACATCCCGATAGTCTTTGAAAAGACTCAACTAAATTTTTTCAAACTTAGGGTGGGACAAAAATGACAGGAAATTGAATTCTCAATGGAGTTTTTCGAAACTGGTAAAACTAATCAGAAATTGTGATTATAGCTCACAGGTTTTGTAAAAATCGAATTCTTTTAGTTTTGAGATATCTTTTGCATATGGATTAAGGGCAAAGATTTAAGCCCTTAGGAAGAGGACCTATAAAATATTGACGTTCAGAAATATTTTTTATGAAATTAAATTCTCAATAGCCTTTTTCAAAATAAGCAAAATAGATAAAAATCGTGACTATAGCTCACAGATTTTGTTAGAATTGAATTTTTTAGGTTTGCAAGATCTTGTGCATGCGAATTAAGGGCAAAGATTTAAGCCTTTCGGAAGAGGTCGTATAAATTATTGACCTCCAAAAGTATTTTTTACAAAATTTAATTCTCAGCAGTGATTTTCAAAACAGGTTTATAGCTCACAGATCAAAAATCATGATTTATAGCTCACAGATTTCGTACCAATTGATTTTTTTTAGTTTACTGGGATCTTTTGCATGTGAATTAAAGACACAATTTTAAGCTCTTTGAAACAGTCTTATAAATTATTGACTTTCATGAGTATATTTTATGAATTTTCTAACACCCCGATAGTCTTTGAAAAGTCCCAACACAAATTTTACAAACTTAGGATGGGACAAAAATAACAGGAAATAGAATTCTCAATGGAGTTTTTAGAAATTGGTAAAACCGATCAGAAATCGTGACTTATACCTCACAGATTTTGTCAAAATTGATTTTTTTAAGTGTTGCTTGATCTTCTACATGCGAATTAATGGCAAAGATTTAAGCCATTATGAAGCGGTCTTATAACTTATTGACCTCCAAAAGTATTTTTTATTAATTATCTAAGTCGAAATATAGAATAATAGATAGAAAATACTAGCATGGCACGAGAGTGATTCTAACACCCCGATAGTCTTTGAAAAGTCCCAGCTAAAATTTTAAACTTAGGGTGGGACAAAAATGACCGAAAATTGAATTCCCAATGGGGTTTTTAGAACTTTGTAAAATTGAACAGAAATCGTGGCTTATTGCACACAGATTTTGTCAAAATCACTTTTTATTTTATTTTATGTTTTGCTAGATCTTTTACATGCGAATTAATGACAAAGATTTAAGCCATTTGGAAGCGGTCTTATAACTTATTGACCTCCAAAAGTATTTTTATTAATTTTCTAAGTTGGAAAATAGAATAATAGATAGAAAATACTAGAATGGCATGAGAGTGATTCTAACACCCCGATAGTCTTTGAAAAGTCCCAACTAAAATTTTACAAACTTAGGGTGGGACAAAAATGATAGGAAATTGAATTCTCTATAGGGTTTTTAGAAATTGGTAAAATCAATCAGAAATCGTGACTTATCGCTCACAGATTTTGTCCAAATCCATTTTTTTAAGTGTTGCTAGATCATTTACATGTGAATTATGGCAAAGATTTAAGTCATTTGGAAGCGGTCTTATATATTATTGACCTCTAGAAGTATTTTTTATTAATTTTCTAAGTCGGAAAATAGAATAATAAATAGAAAATACTAGCATGGCGCGAGAGTGATTCTAACACCCCGATAGTGATTGAAAAGTACCAACTAAAATTTTACAAACTTAGAGTTGCACAAAAATGACAACAAATAGAATTCTCAATGGAGTTTTTAGAAATTGGGAAAACCAATAAAACATCGTGAAGCTCACAGATTTTGTCAAAATTGATTTTTTTAGTTTTGTGAGATCTTTTGCATGCGAATTAAGGGCAAATATTTAGGCCCTTTGGAAGTAGTCTTATAATTTATTGACCTCAAGAAGTATTTTTTTATTAATTTTCTAAGTATGAAAATAGAATAATAGATAGAGAATACTAGAGTGGCACGAGAGTGATTCTAACACCCGGTAGTCATTGAAAAGTCCCAACTAAAATTTTACAAACTTAGGGTGGGACAAAAATGTCAGAAATTGAATTCCCAATGAATTTTTAGAAATTGGTAAAATCGATTAGAAATCATGACTTATCGCTCACAGATTTTGTCAAAATCGATTTGTTAATTGTTGCTAGATCTTTTACATGTGAATTAATGACAAAGATTTAAGTCATTTTCTCAAGCTCGTAATTTTCCGTCTGGGAAAAACTTGTACATCGAGAAGAATCAAACTTGCAACTCGAGACATGGGTTCAGCTGGCTCGAAGAATGAGCAAGACGATGCGAAGAGAAAGGACTTGATGAAATCAGGGAAGACGAAAAGGTACGCATTTGCTGATGCGCAGCGCGAGTATATTCTCGCGCTCCTCGCAGTAGGGGAGGCTATAAAGTTGTTTGTAGCAAGCCATTCTTTCGAAATTTCGACGTGCTCTTCGAACGTAGATGGAGGAAAGCAGCTGCAGGAAAATTCCGGTTGTTCGGATGAGGAACAAGAGGAGGTTTCTAGGGGGATGGTAATTGAGATAATTGTTTTGATTGCCTTTCAATTTCAAATTAGACTATTGTACCTTAACATAGCCCCGGTTTTCAGAGTCAATCAATTTCCAATGCGAAACTTGAAAACAAAATTATAATCCATGAGAAATTTCAATCCGCTATCTTGGTGAAGGACTGAGGAGTACGCGTGCGGTGTTTTTAGAGCGCATCCAACTCCTGTCCAGCCACCAACTGCACGCAGGCGGGCGTTGTCTCTATTGGAACATTTGAGGTGAGCCTAATGTACAAGTATTTGAACTCATTTATTTAGATTGAAAATTCTTTAGATTTAAGTTTTATATCATTGTTTTTAGAGTGCTTGAACATGAATTACAAGAGATTTTGTAATAAAAAAATATATTTTGTAGAATATGAAGATGATAATTTGGTATTATGGCAAGGAAAAGAAAAACAAAACAAAAACCCAACAAAAAAAAGAAAAAGAAAAAAAAAGAGGATCGGTATGATGTTACCGACTATCGTAGGAACGGATCAGTAGCGAGGCCCCGACTGGTTCTCACCATATCGGTAGGATCGTACCGATCGTCCTCTTTTCCTTTTTTTTTTTTTTTTTTTGCTTTTATCTTTTTTCCTTGAGTTTTCGTTTCGTTTTTTTTCTTCTTCTTACACTTCTTTATTTGGGTGCGTTTGGTTTTCGTTCTTTTCTTGGTATATGTTCTAGCACCCGAGGATTGAAGCTTTGGTTCGGTAGATATATCGGTAGTCCAAATTTAGAGAAATATGTATAAATATATGTATGGTAGTTGAGATAATTATTGTTATTGTCTTTCAATTTCAAGTTACAGTATTGTGATATTGACAATTATGATTATGTGTAACTAATTCTCTTTCTAGAGTGAGGGCTTGAGCCTTTAACATGAATATGTAGTTTCTTTTCAATCACTTATGATATTATGCATGCTACTTTGAATTGACAATCACCGGTTTAAACTATCTATTTACCTTAGTGCTTGATCACCATGAAGATGTGTAGACAAGTAATTGGATGAAATTTATGTTGGAATATCACCCTTGAATTGGTTAGGGCTTCTTGTAATTGATAATTGTAAGTTCACTTAAGGCGAATATCACGCTCTTAAGGGTTGCATGGTTTTTCAAAAGGTTTTCACAAAACGTAATAAGTCTTGCATGTTCATATTTGATCTGAATATCACAGATAGGTTGCATGTTAGATATACGTTCTAGCTAGAATATCACTAGCTAGAATATCACTAGTAGAATATGCAATAGGAAAACCTAAACTTTAAAGTGCATGTGTAATTCATAAGTAATTGGTAGAACTATATAGGATTGTTATTGCCGATGGCTGAACTCTAGAGTTTCGTATCTTTGATTTTTGACAATTCTTGACGAGCTTTATTTTTAATTATTTAAATTCCTGCGAATTTCCATTTATTTTTATTTTAAATTCATGATCACAAATTTCTATCGTTTCGTATTAAATAATTAATTAAGAATCGGATCTAAATAGAGGCTATTTATATCAGTCTCTATGGAAACGACATTGCTTGAGTTGCTACACTACAATAACCTTGTACTCTCGCGCCATGTTAGTCTTTTCTATCTATTATTCTATTTTCCGCCGTAGCAAATTAATAAAAAATACTTCTGGAGGTCAATAAATTATAAGACTGCTTCCAAAGGGCTTAAATATTTGCTTTTAATTCGCATGCAAAACATGTCACAAAACAAAAAAATTCAGTTTTGACAAAATCTATGAGCTATAAGTCACGATCTTTTACTGGTTTTGCCCATTTCTAAAAACTCCATTGAGAATTCTGTTTCTTGTCATTTTTGTCCCACACAAGGTTTGTAAAACTTTAGTTGGGACTTTTTAAAGACTATGGGGGTGTTAGAATCACCCTCGCACCATGCCAGTCTTTTGTATCTATTACTCTATTTTCCGACTTAGAAAATTAATAAAAAATACTTCTGGAGGTCAGTAAATTATAAGACTGCTTCGAAAGGGCTTAAATATTTGCCCTTAACTCGCATGCAAAAGATCTCACAAAACTAAAAAAATTCAGTTTTGACAAAATCTGTGGGCTATAGTCACGATTTTTTATTGGTTTTCCACATTTCTAAAAACACCATTGAGAATTTTATTTATTGTCATTTTTGTCCCACTCTAAGTTTGTAAATCTTTAGTTGGGACTTTTCAAAGACTATTGGGGTGTTAAAATCACCCTCGCGCCATGCTTGTATTTTCTATCTATTATTCTATTTTTTTGATTTAAAAAATTAATAAATAATAATTCTGGAGGTCAGTAAATTATAAGACTGCTCCCAAAAAACTTAATTATTTGCCCTTAATTCGCAAGCAAAAGATCTCAGAAAACTAAAAAAATTCAGTTTTGACAAAATCTGTGAGCTATAAGTCACGATTTTTTATTGGTTTTGCCCATTTCTAAAAACTCCACTGAGAATTTTGTTTCTTGTCATTTTTGTCCCACACTAAGTTTGTAATACTTTAGTTGAAACTTTTCAAACACTATTGTTGTGTTAAAACCACTCTCGGATTTTGTTAAAACTGAGTTTTTTTAGTTTTGTGAGATCTTTTGCATGCGAATTAAGGGAAAATATTTAAGCCCCTTGGAAGCAGTCTTATACTTTCTTGACCTCCAGAAGTATTTTTTATTAATTTTCTAAATCGGAAAATAGAATAATAGATGGGAATTACAAGCATG
Source organism: Gillenia trifoliata (assembly GCA_018257905.1). Classification (NCBI taxonomy): domain Eukaryota; kingdom Viridiplantae; phylum Streptophyta; class Magnoliopsida; order Rosales; family Rosaceae; genus Gillenia; species Gillenia trifoliata. The sequence continues at coordinate 296,441 of CM031087.1, read as the reverse complement.
GCGCGAGAGTGATTTTAACACCCCAATAGTCTTTGAAAAGTCCCAACTAAAGATTTACAAACTTAGAGTGGGGCAGCAATGACAATAAATAGAATTCTGAATGGAGTTTTTAGAAATGGACAAAACCAATAAAAAATCGTGACTTATAGCTCACAGATTTTGTCAAAACTAAATATTTTTAGGTTTATGAGATCTTTTGCATGCGAATTAAGGGCAAATAATTAAGCCCTTTGGAAGCCGTCTTATAATTTACTAACCTCCAGAAGTATTTTTTATAATTTTTCTAAATCGGAAAAGAGAATAATAGATAGAAAATACAAGCGTGGCGCGACAATGATTTTAACACCTTAATAGTCTTTGAAAAGTCCCAACTAAAGATTTACAAACTTAGAGTGAGACAAAAATGACAATAAATAGAATTCTCAATGGAATTTTCAGAAATGGGCAAAAGCAATAAAAAATTGTGACTTATAGCTCACAGATTTTGTGAAAACTGAATTTTTTTAGTTCTGTGAGATCTTTTGCATGCGAATTAAGGGCAAAATTTTTAAGCACTTTCGAAGCAGTCTTATAATTTACTGACCTCCTGAAGTATTTTCCATTAATTTTCTTAGTCAGAAAAATAGAATAATAGATAGTTAAGAGTAGTATGGCGCGTGGGTGATTCCAACACCCCTATAGTCTTTGACAAGTCCCAACTAAAGTTTTACAAACTTAGAGTGGGACAAACATGACAAGAACCAGAATTCTCAATGGAGTTTTTAGAAATGGGCAAAACCAAGAAAAAATTGTGACTTATAGCTCACAGATTTTCTCAAAACTGAATTTTTTTAGTTTGTGACATCTTTTTTGCATGCGAATTAAAGGTAAATATTTAAACCTTTTGGAAGTAGTTTTATAATTTACTGACCTCCAGAAGTATTTTTTAGTAATTTTCTACGTCGAAAAATAGAATAATAGATAGAAAATACTAGCATGCCGCGAGAGGTTTTTTAACACCCCAATAGTCTTTGAAAACTCCCAACTAAAGATTTACAAACTTAGAGCGGGAGAAAAATGACAAGAATAGAATTCTCAATGGCGTTTTTACAAAATTGGCAAAACCAATAAAAAATCATGACTACCTCACATATTTGGTCAAAACTGAATTTTTTTCGTTTTGTGAGATCTTTTGCGAGCGAATTAAGGGCAAATATTTAAGCCCTTTGAAAGTAGTCTTATAATTTACTGACCTCCAAAAGTATTTTTCATTAATTTTCTCAGTCAGAAAATAGAATAATAGATAGAAAATACAAGTGTGGCACGAGAGTGATTTTAACACCCCAATAGTCTTTGAAAAGTGCCAACTAAAGATTTACAAACTTAGAGTGAGAGAAAAATGACAATAAATAGACTTCTCAATGGAGTTTTTAGAAATGGATAAAACCAGTAAAAAAATCATGACTTATACCTCAAAGATTTTGTCAAAACTGATTTTTTTTTGTTTTGTGAGATCTTTTGCATGCGAATTAAGGGCAAATAATTAAGCCCTTTGGAAGCAGTCTTATAATTTACTGACCTCCAGAAGTAATTTTTATTAATTTTCCAAATCGGAAAATAGAATAATAGATAGAAAATACAAGTGTGGCGCGAGAGTGATTTTAACACCCCAATAGTCTTCGAAAAGTGCCAACTAAAGATTTACAAATATAGAGTGAGACAAAAATGACAATATATAGAATTCTCAATGGAGTTTTTAGAAATGGGCAAAACCAATAAAAAATTGTGACTTTTACCTCACAGATTTTGTTAAAACTGAATTTTTTTAGTTTTGTGAGATCTTTTGCATGCGAATTAAGGGCAAATAATTAAGCCCTTTGGAAGCAGTCTTATAATTCTATCGACCTCAAGAAGTATTGTTTATTAATTTTCTTACACCGAAAATAAAATAATAGATAGAAAATACAAGCATGGCGCGCGAGAGTGGATTTTAACACCCCAATAGTCTTTGAAAAGTCCCAACTAAAGATTTACAAACTTAGAGTAGGGACAAACATGACAATAAATAGAATTCTCAATGGAGTTTTTACAAATGTAATAAAAACCAATAAAAAATCGTGACTTATAGCTCACATTTTGTCAAACTGAAATTTTTTAGTTTTGTGAGATCTTTTGCATGCGAATTAAGGGCAAATAATTAAGCCCTTTGGAAGCATTCTTATAATTTATTGACCTCCGAAGCATTTTTTATTAATTTTCTCAGTCGGAAAATAGAATAATAGATAGATAAGAGTGGCATGGCGCGTGGGTGATTCTAACACCCCGATAGTCTTTGACAAGTCCCAACTAAAGATATTCAAAATTAGAGTTGGACAAAAATGACAATAAATAGAATTCTCAATGGAGTTTTTAGAAATGGGCAACATTAATAAAAGATTGTGACTTATAGCTCACAAATTTTGTGAAAACTAAATTTTTTTAGTTTTGTGAGATCTTTTGCATGCGAATTAAGGGCAAATAATTAAGCCCTTTGGAAGCACTGTTATATTTTCTTGACCTCCAACAATATTTTTTTATTAATTTTCTAAATCAGAAAATAGAATAATAGATGGAAATTACAAGCATGGCGCGAGAGTTGTTTTAACACACCAATAGTCTTTAAAAAGTCCCAACTAAAGATTTACAAACTTAGAGTGGGACAAAAATGACAATAAATACAATTCTCATTGGAGTTTTTAGAAATGGACAAAACCAATTAAAAATCGTCACGTATATAGCTCACAGATTTTGTCAAAACTGAATTTTTTTAGTTTTGTGAGATCTTTTGCATGCGAATTAAGGGAAAATTATTTAGCCCTATGGAAGTAGTCTTATAATTTATTGACCTCAAGAAGGATTTTTTTATCAATTTTCTAAACCGGAAAATAGAATAATAGATAGAAAATACAAGCATGGCGCGAGAGTGATTTTGACACCCTAATAGTCTTTGAAAAGTTCCAACTAAAGATTTACAAACTTAGAGTGGGACAAACATGACAATAAATAGAATTCTCAATGGAGTTTTTAGAAATGGGCAAAACCAATAAAAAATTGTGACTTATATCTCTCAGATTATTTCAAAACTAAATTTTTTTAGTTTTGTGAGATGTTTTACATGCGAATTAAGGGCAAATATTTAAGGCCTTTGGAAGCAGTTTTATAATTTACTGACCTCTAGAATTATTTTTCATTAATTTTCTAAATTGGAAAACAGAATAATAGATAGAAAATACAAGCATGGTTTTGCCCATTTCTAAAAACTCCATTGAGAATTCTATTTACTGTCATTTTTGTCTCACTCTAAGTTTGTAAATCTTTACCTGGGACTTTTCAAAGACTATTGGGGTGTTAAAATCACTCTCGCGCCATGCTTGTAATTTCGATCTATTATTCAATTTTCCTATTTAGAAAATTAATAAAAAATACTTCTGGAGGTCAATAAATTATAAGACTGCTTCCAATTAAAGGGCTTAATTATTTGCCCTTAATTCGCATGCAAAAGATCTCACAAAACTGAAATAAATTCAGTTTTGACAAAATATGTGAGCTATAAGTAACAATTTTTTATTGGTTTTACCGTTTCTAAAAACTCCATTGAGAATTTTATTTATTGTCATTTTAATCCAACTCTAAGTTTGTAAATCTTTAGTTGGGACTTTTCAAAGTCTATTGGGCTGTTAAAATCACTCTCGCGCCATGCTTGTATTTTCGATCTATTATTCTATTTTCCGATTTAGAAAATTAATAAAAAATACTTCTGGAGGTCAATAAATTATAAGACTGTTCCAAAGGGCTTACTTTGACACATCCCGACCCGGATGTACACGTGGACACCCAAAAGTCGGATGTGCTGGCCGACACCACGTAGGGTGACGAAAGCCAATTTGAATAAATAAAGAATATTTGAAGAATTAATGAATAAATACAGATATCGCACGAATACAAAATACTGAGAATTTACAAATAAAGAGAATTCAGAACAACTTCATACCACCGGGTCTCGATGTCGATAGCTCCAAACCGCTAAACCTGGAGGGGCGCAAAAACAAAAGGGTGAGTGGGCCATAGTTAATTATTTCTGTGAAAACCTTTCCTTTTTGAAAATACTAACCCCTCGCCGTAAAACAGGTAGTAAGCTTCGTAAAACCTTTCTTGAAAAACATAATATAATAGTAGGTAGAAAATCAAGGTAAGTACGGAAATGTACTTACCGTCCGAAACGGGCAGAAAGCCACCGTTCGGCATAATTTACTTTATAAAAGGTTCATAAAATAAGTTATACGGGAAAACTGCAACTCAAATAAATGTCTCCGTGGCATCAGTGAAAATCAGAGATAATATCACAATTCGACTACAAGATAGACGCTCGTTTAGGAATGGCAACACACGAGTTCATACAGATATATTCTGTCATGAACAGGCTGGGTGTATAAATAAATTTACGCTCATGTACTACGATCACGTGAAGCTGGCGCTAATCGCATCACAACGAGTTCGGGCGCCCATGCGACCTCGAACAGGCTGGCACCTTACTATGGATCCATAGTGAGCGTATCGGTGCGGGTGTGAACAATCACGTGAAGGCTGGTCCTGGCCCGGGACAGTACAATAAACACCGGGTGAGCCTTCCTAATTGAGCGTATAAAAACATGCCGCGGAGTATTTTTAAATTAAACAGTATAAGGTAATTTCCCTTTTTGGGATAACCTTTGAAACTACCACTAAATAAAGTATTCTCGGGTCCCGTACCCGAAATACCAAGTAATTAACCACAATACGTAAAATACCAAGAATACGCCATACGGGTACCAAGGTATAGAAATACCAACTTAATGGTAGATTAGGTGAACCCAAATATGATAGGAAATTATCGTTTCCAAAGTTCACCCAAATATGGCCCAAGGCCCGTCAAACAAATGTAAGATTCAAATGCATAAATAGGGAATTAAACTAATTAATTCCCTAAACCCTCGAAAATAGGGTTGGTACGATAAACGTAATACGCATACAAGATAATACCTAAATCACCAATTTAATGGCATAAAATCCAAATGGAAATATGGGTCGAGGCCCACTAATTTCCATGGCCTAATACATTACCGAAACTAACAAATATCAAGTCTATCCGATAAACCAAGTAAATACTACGAAGTACAAGGTCTACCGAAAATACGGGATAAGTACCAAACTAAAGTCACTAAAAGTGTAGACATAAATTAAGTTTGCCAACAAGTGTAATAATAGTCAATTTAAGGCATAGGCAAAACCAATTTAATAATTAAAACATATAAAAACATTTAATTTAAGTGAGGAAGGGGCCCACTCACAAATACCGAAGCCGGGAGTCAAAATGCACGTCCTCCGAACGCCACGGGTCGCCAAAACCTATTTTAGAAACCCACAAATTAGTAAAGTATACGAAATTACAAGAAAAACGGCGTTCGGATACCCGAAAACGGAGTTTCGGGGTCGGAAACCCCAAAACCGCCGCCGTGGGCCGCCGTGCGCCGTCGCACGCGCCGCCACACGCTGCCATTTGGCCTCACGCGCCGCCACGCGCGGCTGTGAGGTCACACGCGCCCTCACGCGCCGCCACGCGCCGGTGGAAGTCCACCACGCGCGGCCACGCGCCCCACGCGCCGGTCACGCGCGGTAACTGACGCCGTTACTGTTCCGTTAAAGTTAACGGAATATTCTAACGGCGTTAGAATATTCCGTTAACGCCGTTAAGGTTAACGGACGGAATATCCTTGGAATATTCCCGGTCCGACCGGGTTGAACCGGTTTGCTGACATCAGCAAGACCGGTTTGGCCGGTTTGCTGACGTCAGCGCCGATCGTCTTCAACCTTAGTCCGGTCGCCGGCGCCGCCGCCGGCCGCCGCCGGTCGCCGGTAACCGTCGCCGGAAAACTGGAAAAATGCAGAATGTCGAATTCTTCACCAAATTTCATGATTCATACATCAAAATGAAGCTAGAGGTTCAGGGACTTCGAATTTTACCTGAGTTGGTCCAAGATCGGCCGGAGTTGGCCGGAAATTGGAGAGAAGGCCTCGGCTAGATTTTGAACTTCAATGAACTCGAGGTTCCTGCCACATGCAGGACCTGGGTTCAATTCCTTGGACTCCCAGAAGTCCAAATATGGCGATTTGAAGCTTGATCGAGGTCTGGGTGGCCGTGGGTGGCCACTGGAACTTCGCCGGAGAAAAATGGCGGCTCTGGGTTCTCTTGCAGATCGACGGGTTTGAGATTCTAGGTTCGAAAACAACCCAGAGGCAGTGATGAGGATGATCAGGAGTCGAAGTGATCAAAGTGGAGCCTCGGGTTCGATGGGTGAAAGTATGGGTGCACAAAGTAATTTTTTCTGGGTTTTAAACCTCACAGTTTCTGGGTTTGCTGAGGCTTGAGGATGCTCAAGGATGAAGTTGATGATGGTGGTCCATTTGCTGAGCAAGGTGACTAAGTCACTGGATTTAGTCTGAGGGAACTCGGGTGGCTATAGTAAAATTGTGAGGGAGAGGGTTTTGCAGAGAGAGGCAGAGTGAGAGATCGAGAGAGTGAGAGATTGAATGAGACTGACATAGAGTTATTGGGCTTATTGGGTCCACTGGGCCCAAGCCCAAATTCAGAACACGAAACCGATTTAACGGAACATTAAAAATTAACGTCCGTAAAACACTCATCCGAACTCCGAATGACGTCCCGTTCGCGCCTACGCGTTCGTATCGACGAGCACGTCACGAAAACACAAGTGGAAGCGTCGTACGAGTTACGACGCAAAAGTCAACCGAAAGGTCAACCAAGGGCAAAATCGTCATTTTGCACCTCCGGGAATAAAATAATATTATTCTCCGGTACGGGCTGTAACATACTTATTAGCCCTTAATTCGCGTGCAAAAGATCTCACAAAACTAAAAAAATTCAGTTTTGACCAAATATGTGAGCTATAAGTAACGATTTTTTATTGGTTTTGTCCGTTTCTATAAACACCATTGAGAATTCTATTTGTTCTCATTTTTTTCCCACTCTAAGTTTGTAAATCTTTAGTCGGGACTTTTCAAAGACTATTGGGGTGTTAAAATCACTCTCGCGCCATGCTTGTAATTTCGATCTATTATTTAATTTTCTGATTTCGAAAATTAATAAAAAATACTTCTGGAGGTCAAGAAAATATAAGACTACTTCCAAAGGGCTTAATTATTTGCCCTTAATTGGCATTCAAAACATCTCACAAAACTAAAGAAATTCAATTTTGACAAAATCTGTAAGCTATAAGTCACTATTTTTTCTTGGTTTTGCCAATTTCTATAAACACCATTGAGAATTCTATTTGTTGTCATTTTTTCCCTCTAAGTTTGTAAATCTTTAGTAAGGGACTTTTCAAAGACTATTGGGAGTGGTAAAATCACTCTCGTGCCATGCTTGTAATTTTCGATCTATTTAAATTTTCTGATTTCGAAAATTAATAAAAAATATACGGAGTCAAGAAAATATAAGACTACTTCCAAAGGGCTTAATTATTTGCCCAGCAATTCGCATTAAAAGATCTCACAAAACTAAAAATTCAGTTTTGACCAAATGTGAGCTATAAGTAACGATTTTTTATTGGTTTTGTCCGTTTCTAAAACTCCATTCGAATTCTATTCATTGTCATTTTGTCCCTCTAGTTTGTAAATCTTTAGTCGGGACTTTTCAAGACTCTTTGCGTGGTAAAAAAATCACTTTCGCGCCATTCTTGTAATTTCGATACATTATTATTTTCGATTTCAAAAATTAATAAAAAATACTTACGGAGGTCAAGAAAAATATAAGACTACTTCCAAAGGAGCTTAATTATTTGCCCTTAATTTGCATAAAACATCTCACAAAACAAAAGAAGTCGGTTTGACAAAATACAGTAAGCTATAAGTCACTATTTTTCTTGGTTTGCCAATTTCTATAAACACCATTGAGAATTCTATTTGTTGTCATTTTTTCCCACTCTAAGTTTGTAAATCTTTAGTTGGGACTTTTCAAAGACTATTGGGGTGTTAAAAAAATCACTCTCGCGCCATACTTGTAATTTCGATCTATTATTTAATTTTTTCGATTTAGAATATTAATAAAATACTTAAAGGTCAGAAAATATAAAGCTGCTTCCAAGGAGCTTAAATTTGCCATAGTCGAATGCAAAACATCTCGGGAAAACTAAAGAAATTCGGTTTTGACAAAATCTGTAAGCTATAAGTCATATTTTTTCTTGGTTTTGCCAATTTCTATAAACACCATTGAGAATTCTATTTGTTGTCATTTTTTCCCACTCTAAGTTTGTAAATCTTTTTGGGACTTTTCAAAGACTATTGGGGTGTTAAAATCACTCTCGCGCCGTGCTTGTAATTTCGATCTATTATTCAATTTTCCTATTTAGAAAATTAATAAAAAATACTTCTGGAGGTCAGTAAATTATAAGACTGCTTCCAATTAAAGGGCTTAATTATTTGCCCTTAATTCGCATGCAAAAGATCTCACAAAACTGAAAAAAAATTCAGTTTTGACAAAATATGTGAGCTATAAGTAACGATTTTTTATTGGTTTTGTCCATTTCTAAAAACTCTATTCAGAATTCTATTTATTGTCATTTTTGTCCCACTCTAAGTTTGTAAATCTTTAGTCGGGACTTTTCAAAGACTATTGGGGTGTTAAAATCACTCTCGCGCCATTCTTGTAATTTCGATCTATTATTCTATTTTCGGATTTAGAAAATTAATAAAAAATACTTATGGAGGTCAAGAAAATATAAGACTGCTTCCAAAGGGCTTAATTATTTGCCCTTAATTCGCATGCAAAAGATCTCACAAAACTAAAAAAAATTCAATTTTGACAAAATCTGTGAGCTAATAAGTCACGATTTTTTATTGGTTTTAATTACCATTTCTAAAAACTCCATTGACAGTTCTATTTATTGTCCTTTTATTCCCACTCTAAGTTTGTAAATCTTTAGTTGGGACTTTTCAAAGACTGTTGTGGTGTTAAAATCACTCTCGCGTCATGCTTGTAAATTCCATCTATTATTCTATTTTCCTATTTAGAAAATTAATAAAAAAATACTTCATGAGGTCTGTAAATTATAAGACTGCTTCCAAAGGGCTTAATTATTTGCCCTTAATCGCATGCAAAAGATCTCACAAAACTAAAAAAAAATCAGTTTTGACAAAATCTGTGTGCAAGTCACGATTTTTTATTGGTTTTGCCCATTTATAAAAACTCCATTCAGAATTCTATTTCTTGTCATTTTTGTCTCACTCTAAGTTTGTAAAACTTTTCTTGGGACTTTTCAAAGACTATTGGGGTGTTTGAATCACCCTCGTGCCATGCTAGTCTTTTCTATCTATTATTCTATTTTTCGACTTAGAAAATTAATAAAAAATACTTCTGGAGGTCAATAAGTTATCGGACCGCTTCCAAACGACTTAAATCTTTGCCATTATTTCGCATGTAAAAGGTCGAGCAACACTTAATAAAAAAATCGGTTTTGACAAAATCTGTGAGCGACGTCATGATTTCTGATCGATTTTACCAATTTCGAAAAACCCCGTTTGGAATTCCTTTTCATGTCACTGTTGTTCCACCTTAAGTTTCTAAAATTTTAGTTGGGACTTTTCAAAGACTATCGGGGTGTTAGAATCACTCTCGTGCCGTGCTAGTATTTACTATCTATTATTCTATTTTCCGACTGAGTAGATTAATAAAAAATAATTCTGGAGGTCAATAAATTATAAAATTCCTTTCAAAGGGCTTAAGTATTTCAACTTCATTCTCATGCAAAAGATCTCACAAAACTAAAAAAAATCAATTTTGACAAAATCTGTGAGCTATAAGTCACGATTTTTTATTGTTTTTGCCAATTTCTAAAAACTCCATTGAGAATTCTATTTATTGTCATTTTTGTCCCACTCTAAGTTTGTAAATCTTTAGTTGGGACATTTCAAGGACTATTGGGGTGTTAAAATCACTCTCGCGCCATGCTTGTATTTTCTATCTATTATTTTATATTCCGACTTAGAAAATTAATTAAAAAATACTTCTGGAGGTCAATAAGTTATAAAACAGCTTCCAAATGACCTAAATCTTTGTCATCCATTCGCATGTACAAGATCAAGCAACACTTAAACAAATCGATTTTGACAAAATATGTGAGCAATAAGTCTCGATTTCTGATTGATTTTGCCAATTTCTAAAAACCCCATTGGGAATTCAATTTCCTGTCATTTTTGCCCCACCCCAAGTTTGTACCATTTTATTTGGGACTTTTAAAAAACTATTGCTGTGCTAGAATTACTCTAGTGCCATGCTAGTATTTTCTATCTATTATTCTATTTTCCAACTTAGAAAATTAATAAAAAATACTTCTGGAGGCCAACAAATTATACGATTCCTTCCAAGGGGCGTAAATATTTCCTCATAAGTCGCATGCAAAAGATCTCACAAAACTAAAAAAATTTAATTTTGACAAAATCTGTGAGCTAGTCACGATTTTTTATTGGTTTTGTCAATTTCTAAAAACTCCATTGAGAATTCTACTTTTGTCATTTTTGTACCACTCTAAGTTTGTAAATCTTTAGTTGGGACTTTTCAAAGACTATTGGGGTGTTAAAATCACTCTCGCGCCATGCTTGTTATTTCTATTTTTCGATTTAGAAAATGAATAAAAAATACTTCTGGACATCAGTAAATCATAAGACTGCTTCCAAAGGGCTTAAATATTTGCCCTTAATTCGCACGCAAAAAGTCTCACAAAACTAAAAAAATTCAATTTTGACAAAATCTGTGGGCTAGTCACAATTTTTTTATTGGTTTTGCCCATTTATAACAACTCCATTGAGAATTCTATTTCTTGTCATTTTTGTCCCACTCTACGTTTGTAAAATTTTACTTGGGACTTCTCCAAGACTATCGGGGTGTTAGAATCACCCTCGTGCCATGCTAGTCTTTTCTATCTATTATTCTAGTTTCCGATTAAGAAAATGAATAAAAAATACTTCTGGAGGTCAGTAAATTATAAGACTGCTTCCAAAGGGCTTAAGTATTTCCCCTTAATTCGCATGCAAAAGATCTCACAAAACTAAAAAAATTCAATTTTGACAAAATCTGTGAGCTATAAGTCATAATTTTTTATTTGTTTTGCCAATTTCTAAAAACTCCATCGAGAATTCTATTTATTGTAATTTTTGTCCCACTCTAAGTTTGTAAATCTTTAGTTGGGACTTTTCAAAGACAATCGGGGTGTTAGAATCACCCTCGTGCCATGCGTGTATTTTCTATCCATTATTCTATTTTCCGACTTAGAAAATTAATAAAAAAATACTTCTGGAGGTCAATAGAATATAAGACTGCTTCCAAAGAGCTCAAATATTTGCCCTTAAATTGCATGCAAAAGATCTCACAAAACTAAAAAAATTCAATTTTGACAAAATCTGTGAGCTAGTCACGATTTTTTATTGGTTTTGCCCATTTAAAAAAAACTCCATTGAGAATTCTATTTCTTGTCATTTTTGTCCCACTCTAAGTTTGTAAAATTTTACTTGGGACATTTCAAAGACTATCGGGGTGTTAGAATCACCCTCGCGCCATGCTAATCTTTTCTATCTATTATTCTAGTTTTCGATTTAGAAAATGAATAAAAAATACTTCTGGAGGTTAGTAAATTATAAGACTGCTTCCAAAGGGCTTAAATATTTGCCCTAATTCGCATGCAAAAGATCTCACAAAACTAAAAAAATTCAATTTTGACAAAATCTGTGAGCTATAAGTCACGATTTTTTATTGGTTTTTGCCCATTTCTAAAAACTCCATTGATAATTCTATTTCTTTTCATTTTTGTCCCACTCTAAGTTTGTAAATTTTTACTTGGGACTTTTCAAAGACAATCGGGGTGTTAGAATCAGCCTCGTGCCATGCGTGTATTTTCTATCCATTATTCTATTTTCCGATTAAGAAAATTAATAAAAAAATACTTCTAGGGGTCAGTAAATTATAAGACTGCTTCCAAAGAGCTCAAATATTTTCCCTTAAGTTGCATGCAAAAGATCTCACAAAACTAAAAAAATTCAATTTTGACAAAATCTGTGAGCTAGTCACGATTTTTTATTGGTTTTGCCCATTTAAAAAAAACTCCATTGAGAATTCTATTTCTTGTCATTTTTGTCCCACTCTAAGTTTGTAAAATTTTACTTGGGACTTTTCAAAGACTATCGGGGTGTTAGAATCACCCTCGCGCCATGCTTGTATTTTCTATCTATTATTCTATTTTTCGATTTGGAAAATTAATAAAAAATACTTCTGGAGGTTAGTAAATTATAAGACTGCTTCCAAAGGGCTTAATTATTTGCCCTTAATTCGCATGCAAAAGATCTCACAAAACTAAAACAAAATCAGTTTTGACAAAATCTGTGAGCTATATAAGTCACGATTTTTTATTGGTTTTGCCCATTTCTTAAAACTCCATTGATAATTCTATTTCTTTTCATTTTTGTCCCACTCTAAGTTTGTAAAGTTTTACTTGGGACTTTTCAAAGACAATCGGGGTGTTAGAATCACCATCGCACCATGCTAGTCTTTTCTATCTATTATTCTATTTTATGACTTAGAAAATTAATAAAAAATACTTCTAGAGGTCAATAAGTTATCAGACCGCTTCCAAATGACTTAAATCTTTGCCCTTAATTCGCATGTAAAAGGTCGAGCAACACTTAAAAAAATTGATTTTGACAAAATCTGTGAGCAATGTCATGATTTCTGATCAATTTTACCAATTTCGAAAAACCCAGTCGGGAATTCCATTTCCTGTCACTTTTCTTCCACCCTAAGTTTGTAAAATTTTAGTTGGGACTTTTCAAAGACTATCGGGGTGTTAGAATTACCCTCGAGCCATGCTAGTCATTTCTATGTATTATTCTATTTTCTGACTTAGAAAATTAATATTAAAAAAATACTTCTGGAGGTCCATAAGTTATCAGACCGCTTCCAAATGACTTAAATCTTCGCCATTAATTAGCATGTAAAAGGTCGAGCAACACTTAAAAAAATCGATTTTGACAAAATCTGTGAGCGATGTCATGATTTCTGATCGATTTTACAAATTTCGAAAAACCTCTTTGGGGATTCCATTTCCTGTCACTTTTGTTCCACCCTAAGTTTGTAAAATTTTAGTTGGGACTTTTCAAATACTATCGGGGTGTTAGAATCACTCTCGTGGCGTGCTAGTATTTTCTATCTATTATTCTATTTTCCGATTTAGTAAATTAACAAAAAATAATTTTGGAGGTCAATAAATTATAAGATTCATTCCAAAGGGCTTAAGTATTTCCCCTTAATTCGCATGCAAAAGATCTCACAAAACTAAAAAAATTCAATTTTGACAAAATCTATGAACTATAAGTTACGAATTTTTATTGGATTTGCCAATTTCGAAAAACTCCATTGAGAATTCTATTTACTGTCATTTTTGTCCCACTCTAAGTTTGTAAATCTTTAGTTGGGAGTTTTCAAAGACTATTAGGGTGTTAAAATCACTCTCACGCCATGCTAGTATTTTAATCTATTATACTATTTTCCGACTTAGAAAATTAATAAAAAAAAATACTTCTGGAGGTCAATAAGTTATAAGACCGCTTCCAAATGACTTAAATCTTTGCGATCAATTCGCATGTAAAAGATCAAGCAACACTTAAACACATCAATTTTGACAAAATATATGAGCGATATGTCGCGATTTCTAATCGATTTTGGGTTTATGTTGTCACGAAAAGCCAAAGGGGGAGATTGTGAAGTCTAGTCTTAGGAGTTTTTGGCTTTCCTTGTCAAACTTGTATCATTTTATCACACAACCTCTTTAGATCAATTGTTATTATATTAGACTTTAGGATGGGTATTATTGAAGGCTGAATCTTTGAAGAACAAAGTGTGATTGGGTTGTTCAATCTCAAGTAAGGTTTGTGCATGCATATGCATTTCACGTTTAGATTTCTTATGCCTTTCCGACTAGTGAAACTGCCTAGTCAGTGTGTGTATCTACTTTACACGAGAGCTAGCCGGCAATTTAAGAAAACCCACATGGGCTAGTCTGACACTGTTTTTCCGAGAGTGAGTTTTTCACCATTGATCATTTCAGATTGCTTTTACATGTGACAAGTGTCTTTTAGGTATTTCTTGGTTTAATAGGGTTGAGGGAGCTCATTTGTTCTTTGGTTAGAAAAATCAAATTTTGTAGAGAGTGTCTTAAGCTTCCCAAGCCTCCTCTCTGTGTTCTTCAAAAACCTCAGCTGCAAACTCATTTTTTGTGCATCAAATCTTGTGTCAACCCGCACAAATCTTTTGAAAATAGTTTGCATTGTTCATGGTCTGAAAAACTTGGTTTTTTCCAAATCTTCATATAGACCTTAGGTTTGGATTCTCAGTTAGTTTCTTCCTTCAACTCTTTGGCTGGAGAAACTGACTTGTTAATATTTGAATCCACAGCTACATTTCATTTTTTACATCTTTACATCATTTGCATGATACATGGTTCGTTTCGATGCCACAAGGTGATAAGCTCAACGGATGAAGTTGCCTTTTTGTGAAGACTGAAGACATGTCCAATTAGTGCAATATAAGGTTGCACAAAGGTACAAGCTGCTTTCAGAATAGGTATAGGAATTGAGCTTGTTGTAGTTATCTTTGTATGAACCTTATTTTTCACTAGTGGACTGGACTCCTGGGAGTCCCCTGGTTTTTTAACCCAGTTAGGGGTTTTTTCGGGCAACAAATTGTTGTGTGTTCTTTGGTATATCTTGCCTCCTTATATCACTGCGAATACTACATGCTCGTTTCATGTTATCTGATTTGTGAACAAGCGTCTGTGTATGATTGTTGTTATTAAGCTTAGTCTGGGTAGAGTCTGACTAGTTGTGTTATCTTGTCAATTAAGTTTAATTCATACTATTGTGTTTTCTGTTAGTAACAATCTTGTAACTAGTTGACTAGTTCTTCCAACTAGTCATATGTACAAGAGTTTGTAGGTTATTCCGCTTGGTATCAATTTTAAAAGGGCGTAAATATTTCCCCTTAATTCGCATGTGAAAGATCTCACAAAACTAAAAAAAATTCAATTTTGACAAAATCTATGGGCTATAGCTAGTAAAATTTTTGTTGGTTTTGCCCATTTCTAAAAACTCCATTGAGAATTTTATTTCTTGTCATTTTTGTCCCACTCTAAGTTTGTAAAATTTTAGTGGGGACTTTTCAAAGACTATAAGGGTGTTAGAATCACTCTCGCGCCATGCTAGTATTTTCTATCTATTATTCTATTTTCCAACTCAGAAAAGTAATAAAAAATACTTCTAGAGGTCAGTAAATTATAAGACTGCTTCCAAAGGGTTTAAATATTTGCCCTTAATTCGCATGCAAAAGATCTCACAAAACTAAACAAATTCAATTTTGACAAAATCTATGAGCTATAAGTCATGATTTTTAATTCGTTTTGCGAATTTCTAAAAACTCCATTGAGAATTCTATTTCTTGTCATTTTTGTTCCACTCTAAGTTTGTAAAATTTTAGTTGGGACTTTTCAAAGACTATCGGGGTGTTAGAATCACCCTCGCGCCATGCTAGTCTTTTCTATCTATTATTCTATTTTTCGCCTTAGAAATTAATAAAAAATACTTTTGAAGGTCAATAAGTTATCAGACCGCTTCCAAATGACTTAAATCTTTGCCATTAATTTGCATGTAAAACATTGAACAACACTTAAAAAACGATTTTGACAAAATCTGTGAGCTATAAGTCATGATTTTTTATTGGTTTTGCCAATTTCTAAAAACTCCATTGAGAATTCTATTTATTATCATTTTTGTCCCACTCTAAGTTTGTAAATCTTTAGTTGGGACCTTTCAAAGACTATTGGGGTGTTAAAATCACTCTCGCGCCATGCTTGTATTTTCTATCTATTATTCTATTTTCTGATTTAGAAATTAATAAAAAATACTTCTGGAGGTCAGTAAATTATAAAACTGCTTCCAAAGGGCTTAAATATTTGCCCTTAATTCGCATGCAAAAGATCTCACAAAACTAAAAAAACTCAATTTTGAAAAAATCTGTGAGCATTATATTTGTTGTCATTTTTGTCCCTCTCTAAGCTTGTAAAATTTTAGTTGAGACTTTTCAAAGACTATCGGGGTGATAGAAAAGACTAGCATGGCGCGAGAATGATTCTAACACCCCCATAGTCTTTGAAAAGTCCCAACTAAAATTTTACAACCTTAGAGTGGGACAAAAATTGGAAGAAATAGAATTCTCAAAGGAGTTTTTAGAAGTGGGCAAAACCAATAAAAAATCGTGACTTATAGCTAACAGATTTTGTCAAAATTGAATTGTTTTAGTTTTGTGAGATTTTTTGCATGCGAATTAAGGGCAAATATTTAAGCCCTTTGGAAGCAGTCTTATAATTTACTGACCGCCAGAAGTATTTTTTATTAATTTTCTAAATCAGAAAATAGAATAATAGATAGAAAATACAAACATGGCGCGAGAGTGATTTTAACACCCCAACAGTCTTTGAAAAGTCCCAACTAAAGATTTACAAACTTAGGGTGGGACAAAAATGACACAAAATTGAATTCCTAATGAGGTTTTTCGAAATGGGCAAAACCGATAAAAAATTGTGATAGCTTACAGATTTTGTCAAAATTGAATTTTTTTAGTTTTGTGAAATCTTTTGCATATGAATTAAGGGCAAATATTTAAGCCCTTTGGAAGCAGTCTTATAATTTACTGACCTCCAGAACTATTTTTTATTAATTTTCTAAGTCAAAAAATAGAATAATAGATAGAAAAGACTAGCATGTAGCGAGAGTGATTCTAACACCCCCATAGTCTTGGAAATGTCCCAACTGAAATTTTACAAACTTACAGTGGGACAAAAATCAGAAGAAAGAGAATTCTCAATGGAGTTTTTAGAAATGGGAAAAACCAATAAACAAATCGTGACTTATATCTCACAAGTTTTGTCAAAATGTAATTTTTTAAGTTTTGTGAGGTCTTTTGCATGTGAATGAAGGGCAAATACTTAAGCCATTTGCAAGGAGTCTTATATTTTATTGACATGCATAAGTATCTTTATTAATTCTCTAATTCGGAAAATAGTATAATTGATAGAAAATATTAGCGTGGCGCCAGAGTGATTTTAACACCCCATTATTCTTTGAAAAGTCCCAACTAAATATTTACAAACTTAGGGTGGGACAAAAATGACAGGAAACTGAACTCCCAATGGGGTCTTTAGAAATTGGTACAATCGATCAGAAATCGCGACTTATCGCTCACTGATTTTGTCAAAATCGATTTGTTTAACTGTTTCTAGATCTTTTACATGCGAATTGATGGCAAAGATTTAAGTCATTTGGAAGCGGTCTTATAACTTATTGACCTTCAGAAGTATTTTTTTTATTAATTTTCTAAGTCGGAAAATAGAACAATAGATAGAAAAGACTAGCATGGCACGAGAGTGATTCTAACACCTTGATAGTTTTTTAAAAGTCCCAACTAAAATTTTACAAA
The DNA here is from genome assembly GCA_018257905.1 of Gillenia trifoliata. Taxonomy (NCBI): domain Eukaryota; kingdom Viridiplantae; phylum Streptophyta; class Magnoliopsida; order Rosales; family Rosaceae; genus Gillenia; species Gillenia trifoliata. The sequence goes on along the minus strand of CM031087.1, from coordinate 278,854 downwards.
CTTAGGGTGGAACAAAAGTGACAGGTAATTGAATTCCCAACGGGGTTTTTCGAAATTGGTAAATTGATAAGAAATCATGACATATCACTCACAGATGTTTTCAAAATCGATTTTTTTAAGTGTTGCTAAATCTTTTACATGCGAATTAATTGCAAAGATTAAGTCATTTGGAAGCTGTCTTATAACTTATTGACCTCCAGAAGTATTTTTTATTAATTCTCTATGTATGAAAGTAAAAGAATAGATAGAAAATACAAGCATGGCGCGATAGTGATTCTAACACCCCGATAGTAAAGAAGGGTATGATCAACTCGTTGATTGTTGGGAGACGTATCGGCCTATATTCCAACCAATGTGATCTCCATTACCGATGGACAAATCTTCAATTTGTTCAGACTCCTAAAGCGAGAAAACTAGATGAATATGACCACTTATTTTGAAAAGTCCCCACCAAAGATTTTCAAACTAACAGTGGGACAAAAATGACAAGAAATAGAATTCTCAATGGAGTTTTTTGAAATTCGCAAAACCAATTAAAAATCATGACTTATAGCTCACAGATTTTGTCAAAATTGAATTTTTTTAGTTTTGTGAGATCTTTTGCATGCAAATTAAGGGCAAATATTTAATGTTACATCCCGTCCCTAATTTTAATGTATTTTATTCCCCGACAGTGTGAAATGACGAAAATGCCCCTAGTGGCTTATTGAGTCCTACGTGGACAATTGTTTTCTATTCACTTAATTTCGTACTTTCGACGTATTTTTCGTATTATACACTTCGATACGAACCCGTTGATGCGAACGGGACCTGATTCGGACTTGTAACGGACAAGTTACGATCAGGGGCAAAACGGTAAATTGCCACAAGCAGCATTTCAAAACCATGGATTTCCCATGGTTTCTGCAAGGCCAGTTGGCCTGCAATTCCATTTTTGAATCAACCAGCCTTCTGGCATGCGTGTAGGCATGCATTGGACAATGTCTGAATTTTTGTAAACCAAGGTTGACATGCATTGGGCAATTCTGTGTTAGAGATTCCCTTCTTTCTGATCCTTGGCTTTAAAACCATGCACACTGTGTGCACTACTTCACACAGAAATCACCTCACCATTCTGCCATCCCTCTCGAGCCTCACTCACACATACAATCTGTGCATGCAAATTGCTGCACAAACCCAGAAACCCAAAACTTACTAAGGCCACCCAGATCACCTCCACCCTCGACCTCCCTTGGACAAACTCGACCCCGTGGTCTGTCACCCTCAACTCGAGCAGGCCTGTGGCCTTCAACTCAGTCAAACCAAGTTGCAGAAAAACCCAGAAAACTTCTTTACACACCCACGTTCTCTGTCTTCAACTCGAGGCCCTCTTTTCGTCTCAATTTCGATCCCTGGGCATCACCACCATCATCCTCGAGACTTGGCGAGCCCAGAAACCCGAGGAAAAACCAGGAACCAGAGCCGACCATTTCTCCCGGCGAACTCGATCGACCGATCTCGGTCATTCCAGTCTCGATTCGACCTGCAACCACCACCTTTGGGCTTCTGGAGGTCCTGGGAATCGAACCCAGGCCTTGCATGTCATTGAAACCCTAAGATCGTCGAAGTTCAAGGTTTGCCGAGAACCTCGAGGCCGATTCCGGCCGTCTCCGGCCATAGTTTAGCCCAATCTTAGGTAAAATCCGATTCCTTACAACACCAGCTTCATTTTGGCTTTGAAACCATGAATTTTGGTGAAGATTTGACGAAGTTACACAATTTCCAGATTTCCGGCCAACTTTTCCAGAAACCGGCGGCGGCGAGCGGCGGATGGCGGCGGCGATCGGCTGCCGGAGTTACAGCGGCGTGACGTCAGCGACCGGTCCGTGACGTCAGCAGGACCCGGTCCAACCCGGTCCGAACCGGGAATATACTCGAGGTATATTCCGTTCCTATTTGACGCCGTCAAGGAATATTCCCTAACGGCGACGGAATATTCCGTAACGCCGTTAGAGAATATTCCGTTAACTAAACAGAATATTCCGTTAAAGTTAACGGCACGCCGTTAACTTTAACGGCGAGTGCACAGTCGCGCGTGGGCGCGCGTGCGAGCGCGTGCTGGCGCGTGAGCGCGCGTGTGGGCACGTGACGGCGCGTGACGGCGCGTGCCGCCTTGTGGCGGCGCGTGGAGCCCCGCGGCGGCGCGTGAACCCATTTTCCGACCATTTCAAGTCCCGTTTCGAGCAAACAAAGGGGATTTCAAGTCTTTTTCCTTACTTTTATTTGGAATAGACTTGTTTAGTGATTAGTTTAGTAAACTCTCATATAGGTGATGAAGGGAAATTTGCGGATTAACCGAGTTCATTAAGCAACATCATTAAGCATGCATTTAACAATTAAAGGCGGAAACATGCTTCTATGCACTTAAAACGAAACTTAACCCAAGAAATTCAAAGCCTAGTAGATATGGTGAACCATTAACAAAACTCAAGCACAATTTGAGTTGTGAATTTTTATACCTTTGTAGATTCCTCTTTGCCTAAGCAAAGGCTAATCACCCATGGAGAGGGCCTTCATTCCTTGCTTGGATGATTATGGATGAATCGGATTCTCCAAGTTCCCAAAGTAGGGAACCTCTAAGTCTCCACACCAAGGAGAGCCTTGATGAGAAGATGAGTGCCCTAGAGGAAGAGAGATTACTAGCTATTTTCCTCTAGGGAGCCGGCCTCTTTGAGAGAAGAGAGAGCTTTCACTCTCTCAATTCTCCAAAAGAAAACCACTTAGTTATGAAATGTTATAAACTTGTTTTATATCATTTCACAATGTAGTGGCAAACTTGCAATTAAAGCAAGTTTGCTACACATTCTCAAATGGCCGGCCATATTGGGTTCTTTGGGCTATTGGGCCCTAATCTATTATTAGCCATTAAGTTGTCATACAACTTAAGTCAATGGGCTTGACGTTCGAAGCCCATTGGGCCTTGAAGCCCAAAACCAACCCGAGGTCTATAACGAACTTATTCGTTTGATTAATTAACATATTAATTAATCCTTGCCATAAATAATTAAACCATTTAATTATTCTTACTCATCTCCATTGTTTCATCAAACTCTACCTTACACGGTGTACGATCCATTAGGTTCCTTTTAGCGAGGCAGTGGAGGATTAGAACCCTTTCAAATCTATTCCGAATTGAAACATACTTTCAATTCTCCCTTAAGTGATTATACACTTATAGGGCATCCACAAACCATGAGTGACACCTAGCAGCATGTCATGGCTACCCAAGCTAATCAGAAGAGGTGGAGAACCTATTCAGTTAGGATTGCAATGCAATACGGTCCTTCTCTAATACAATACTCTCGACCACATTGTTTGAGATGATAGTTTATTCATGTCTACTATCCAATGTGATTCCTTTATTTATATGATTACCTTGAATATGATTTGGAACGACTTCCTAAATCTTATTCATACTCTGGCCAGAGATTCTTAATCATATCATAGAGTATTCTCCTTCAAACGGTTTGAAGGTTAGAGATCCCTTGTTGCGCATTCACTTGCCTCCATGGCTAAGTAGCTTAACCCCAACTATGCCGTGGACACCCTCGGATGGGGTGACTTTGACATAATCAAAGATCAAGGACCTCACCACAAGACAACTGTGATGCCTCAGGTCAAAGGACTAATTTGCATTATCCCAACTATGAGTTCTCATGTGACATGATCATGAAAACTCATCGTTGATCGTGTTCAGTGGACTCAGTCCATATTGAGCACCTACATGCTTGTCTTGGTGTCAGTTACACCAATGACTCGAGACTAGTCACTCTCCCTGAGAGAAGACATAACATGTACTGATCTTAACGGACTGTCAATGCCCAATTGGCAATCCAATTCATCAGGAACGTTTAGGATATGTCTATGATCGAGAATGGTCTCATGAACCTAACTTGTTTAGATTACATTCTACTAAGCACATATTCCTTGGACTTATTGTTTAGGCATATAACATTTATATGAGAATACTATAAACAATAATCTATGCCCTTTATATTAAACTAAATTAGTTTAACATTTGAAATGTCCGTAAAGTATCATCATATGATTGGTTTTAGGGCACATTTCCAACAGGTGAGACCTATCCGGAGGAGCAACGAGCTCAGGCACGCTACGGGGGCTACGATCCGACTACGTATCAGTGAGTAGGCCTAGTACTTACCCTTTTTATATTATTATAATATGTTTTATGGTGTTTTTGAAATATATGTGTGGCATGCCTATTTTATGAAATTAGATTATTTGTGATAAACTCTTACTTATTGATTATTGATTTATGATTTGGGTTTTATGATGAAACTTGGCATGCATACACATGATTTTAATTGTATTACTTATTTCACATTATGCACGGTGTTAGCACTGTTCGGGCCAGGACCAGCTTCACGTGTATGTTCACACGCACCGACACGCTCACCTTGGATCCATTGTAGGTGCCAGCCTGTCTATGTCGCCTCGGCGACTAGACTCGTTGTGACGCACATTTTGTGCCAGCTTCACGTGCATGTAGTGCTAGAGCGTAATATATTAAACACCCAGCCTGTCATGTAGCTACTTTCTATATGACTCGTGTGCATATTTTTCCATGTGATAAGTAATGTTGATTTTTCACTGTGATAAATGATTTATACCCGTATCCTTGTGGGCGTTGGCCCGTTTACTTGTGTTAGAGACTTATTTTAGTATCAAATATTTTGTTATATCTACGGGTTTTACAGTGAGGGGTTATACTCAAGGTTTTTGAAACGTTTTATTAAAACTCGATATTGGCCCACTCACCCTTGTTTTTCGCCCCTCCAGGACTTAGACTTTAGTTGGCGACGATTCGGTGGTGGCAGCTGCTGGTAGCTTGATTTTCTTTATGCAGTGTATGTTTAGTTAACTCTACTGTTTTGTTAATTATCCATCCTACTGGATGGGAATAATTTCCTTTACTGCACCTAGCTCTGACACTATGTAATAATGGGTTCTACCCACATTACACTTCCGAATTTTCATAAAACTCTGATTTTAACTGCTTTTCCTTATTTAATTTTCCTATGACTTCGTCACTCCTACGAAGTGGTCGGTCAGCACGCCTCGAGATCCGGTGTCCACGTGGCTATTCGGGTCGGGGTGTGTCATTTAAACCCTTTGGAAGCAGTCTTATAATTTACTGACCACTAGAAGTATTTTTTATTAATTTTCTAAGTTGGAAAATAGAATAATAGATAGAAAATACTAGCATGGCGCGAGAGTGATTCTAACACCCTTATATTCTTTGAAAAGTCCCCACTAAAATTTTACAAACTTAGAGTGGGACAAAAATGACAAGAAATAGAATTCTCAATGGAGTTTTTAGAAATTTGCAAAACCAATTAAAAATCGTGGTAGCTTACAGATTTTATCAAAATTGAATTTTTTTAGTTTTGTGAGATCTTTTGGATGTAAATTAAGGGCAAACATTTAGGCTTTTTGGAAGCAGTCTTATAATTTATTGACCTCAACAAGTATTTTTTATTAATATTCTAAGTCAAAAAATAAAATAATACTAGCATGGCTCATGAGTGATTCTAACACCCCGATAGTCATCGAAAAGTCCCAACTAAAATTTTCCAAACTTAGGGTGGAGCAAAAATGACAGGAAATTGAATTCCCAACGGGGTATTTAGAAATTGGTAAAATCAATCAGAAATCGTGACTTATCGCTCACAGACTTTGTCAAAATCGATTTTTGTAAGTGTTGCTAGATCTTTTACATGCAAACTAATGGCAAAGATTTAAGTCGTTTGGCAGCGGCTTATAACTTATTGACCTCCAGAAATATTTTTTATTAATTTTCTAAGTCGGAAAATAGAATAATAGATAGAAAATACCAGCATGGTGCGAGAGTGATTCTAACAGCCTGATAGTTTTTGAAAAGTCCCCACCAAAAATTTACAAACTTAGAGTGGGACAAAAATGACAAGAAATAGAATTCTCATTGGAGTTTTTAGAAATTGGAAAAACCAATAAAAAGTAGTGACCCATAGCTAATAGATTTTCTCAAAAATGAATTATTTTAGTTTTGTGAGATGTTTTGCATGCGAATTAAGGGCAAATATTTAAGTCCTTTGGAAGCAGTCTTATAATTTACTAACCTCCAGAAGTATTTTTTATTAGTTTTCTCAGTTAGAAAATAGAATAATAGATAGAAAATACTAGCATGGCGCGAGACTGATTCTAAGAGTGATTCTAACACCCTTATAGTCTTTGAAAAGTCTCCACTAAAATTTTACAAACTTAGAGTGAGACAAAAATGACAAGAAATAGAATTCTCAATGGAGTTTTTAGAAAATGAAAAAACCAATAAAAAATAAGGACCTATAGCTCACAGATTTTGTCAAAATTTAATTTTTTTAGTTTTGTGAGATCTTTTGCATGCGAATTAAGGACAAACATTTAGGCCTTTTGGAAGCAGTCTTATAATTTACTGACCTCCAAAAGTGTCTTTTATTAATTTTCTAAGCAAAAAAAAAAAAAGAATAATAGATAGAACATACTGTTGGCGAGCCTTTCGCAGGGGGCAGGCAAGGAGCACACGGGTCGGCCCGTCCGCTGGTCCAAGCCTCTCTATTGGCGTTCTGCTCCAACAAGCCTCACTCCTATCCCTTCGGACTCGTGAGGCCTTCTGTTGTATGGTTTGTTGTCAGGCGTGCCACTATTGGCTTCTGCCAATAGAAAGATGTAATATATATTAAGTACTTGCGCCACAAGTAATATAACTTCCGTTCATCGGATTGGGCGACTTAGTTAGATAAGTGCAGTTAGGTTCTTTTTATTGCCTTGCTTGTTAAGGACTTTATTCTCTCTCGATGTTTATACCAAAGATTGCTTGAGATAGGGTTTCGTTATAAACTAGTTATAACCAAAATGCCCCACGCTCGCGCGTACACAAAGGTAAAGACGATAATTAAAGACGGAATGTAAAGACTGTAATTGAAGTGCTTGAAAGTAAAAACTTGTAAGTAAAGAGCAGTAAGTAAGAGTTGATAACGAAAGACTTTAAGTAAAAAGATCAATGTTATTACATTTTAAGTTCGTCACAGACTGAACAAACGTCCATCGGATTGGGTTTTGTTCCATCGGGATGGTTTCCTGTTCTATCGGGATGGTTTTAAGGCTAGTTCCTTAAGGAAAATGATCAAAGACTCTTTGGCCTAAGATTCTCAATCGATACTATCGCCAGTTTGGCTGGATAGCAGAGCTAAATTCACTACTCCTCTGGGGAGTTAGGATATATGATCCTAGGTTACTAGTCTTTTGGCTTCTCGAAGTCGCTGGCTACACAAGTAGTGCGAATGAGAAAGCAGCAGATAGAGACGAAGTCTGTATCTGGGAAAGGCTTTGAGGGATTTACTCAGAGGTTTCTTTCTGAACTAGAGAGTTCTGTTTTTTATTTGGTTGAGTGTCTTTGTCTTTGAATCCTCTCCTCGTTTATATAGACCAGCAGGGAGCCCATGTCATACCCGTCACTTCTCTCTGCCTTTGAAGACTTAGTAAGGAAAGGCTTAATCCTGAAAGCACAGGTAACGCCTCTAATCAGCCTACTCCCACTAAGAAAAGGTTCTTTATTCGTAGTCTAGTTCCCTCCAATTTGCCCAGTGCTTTGCATTAAATGTAGTCAGTGGAGGACTATTCAGACTTACTCCTTTTTTGTCTATTGGCCTGGGTTGGGCCTTTCCCCTTTTTAGGCCCAACGCTCATATAGACCAATGGGTGTGCCACGTGATCGCTGTCACTTCGCCTTTCCAGCCGTCACTTGGAGATTTTAGCTACTCTCTGAAGATTTGATTTGCTTTCCCCAAACTGCAGAGAACTTTGCATTTAATGCTCTAGTGGGGGTAGACGCAGCCTTTATCCCCTATCATTTACTAGACTGGGCTGGGCCTTGCCTCTCATGCTTAGCCCATTTGCCAATAACTTCATTCTAGCCCAGTAGATATTTTTCGGTGTAAACACATACGAGCATGGCGCGTGAGTGTTTCTAACTCCACGACAATCTTTGAAAAGTCCCCACTAAAGATTTACAAACTTAGAGTGGGACAAAAATGACAAGAAATAGAATTCTCAATGGCGTTTTTAGAAATTGAAAAAACCAATAAAAAAATAGTGACCTATAGCTAACAGATTTTGTCAAAATTGATTTTTTTTAGATTTGTGAGATCTTTTGCACACAAATTAAGGGCAAATATTTAAGCCCTAAGGAAGCAGTCTTATAATTTATTGACCTCCAGAAGTATTATTTATTAATTTTCTATGTTGGAAAATAGAATAATAGATAGAAAATACTAGCATGGCACGCGAGTGATTCTAACACCTCGATAGTTTTTTAAAAGTCTCAACTAAAATTTTACAAACTTAGGGTGGAACAAAAGTGACTGGACATTGAATTCCCAACGGGGTTTTTCGAAATTGGTAAAATCGATGAGAAATCACATATTGCTCACAGATGTTGTCAAAATCTATTTTTTTAAGTGGTGCTAGATCTTTTAAAATAGAATAATAGATAGATATTACTAGTATGGCGCTAGAGTGGTTCTAACACCACAATAGTCTTTGAAGCATACTTATAACTTATTAACCTCCTGAAGTATTTTTAATTAATTTTCTAAGTCAGAAAATAGAGTAATAGATAGAAATTACCAGCATAGCTCGAGAGTGATTCTAACACCCCAATAGTGTTTGAAAAGTCCCAACTAAAATTTTACAAACTTAGAGTGGGATAAAAATGACAAGAAATAGAATTCTCAATGGAGTTCTTAGAAATTGGCAAAACCAATAAAAAATCGTAACTTATAGCTCACAGATTTTGTCAAAATTGAATTTCTTCAGTCTTGTAAGATCTTTTGCATGCAAATTAAGGGCAAATATTTAAGCCCTTTGGTAGCAGTCTTTTAATTTACTAACCTCCAAAAGTATTTTTTTTATTAATTTTCTATGTCGGAAAATAGAATAATACATAAAAAATACTAGCATGGCGCGAGAGTAATTCTAACCCCCCGATAATCTTTGAAAAGTCCCCACTAAAGATTTACAAACTTAGAGAGGGACAAAAATGACAGAAAGCAGAATTCTCAATGGAGTGTGTAGAAATGGGCAAAACCAATAAAAAATTATTGCTTATAGCTCGCAGATTTTGTCAAAATTGATTTTTTTAAGTGTTGTTAGATGTTTTACATGCAAATTAATGGCAAAGATTTAAGTCATTTGGAAGCAGTCTTATAACTTACTAACCTCCTAAAGTATTTTTTATTAATTTTCTAAGTCGGAAAATAGAATAATAGATAGAAATTACTAGTATAGTGCGAGAGTGATTCTAACACCCCAATAGTGTTTGAAAAGTCCCAACAAAAATTTTACAAACTTAGAGTGGGATAAAAATGACAACAAATAGAATTCTCAATGGACTTCTTAGAAATTGGCAAAACCAATAAAAAATCGTAACTTATAGCTCACAAATTTTGTCAAAATTGAATTTTTTTTAGTTTTGTGAGATCTTTTGCATGCAAATTAAGGGCAAATATTTAAGCCCTTTGGTAGTAGTCTTCTAATTTATTGACCTCCAAAAGTATTTTTTTATTATTTTTCTATGTCGGAAAATAAAATAATACATAGAAAATACTAGCATGGCGCAAGAGTGATTCTAACACCCCGATAGTCTTTGAAAAGTCCCCACTAAAGATTTACAAACTTAGAGTGGGCCAAAAATGACATAAAGTAGAATTCTCAATGGAGTGTGTAGAAATGGGCAAAACCAATAAAAAAAATTGTGGCTTATAGCTCACAGATTTTGTTAAAATCGATTTTTTTAAGTGTTGCTAGATCTTTTACATGCGAATTAATGGCAAAGATTTAAGTCATTTGGAAGCAGTCTTAAAACTTATTAACCTCCTGAAGTATTTTTTATTAATTTTCCAAGTCGGAAAATAGAATAATAGATAGAAAATACTAGCATGGCACGTGAGTGATTCTAACACCCCAATAGTCTTCGGAAAGTCCCAACTAAAATTTTACAAACTTAGAGTGGGATAAAAAAGACAAGAAATAGAATTCTAAATGAAGGTTTTAGAAATTGGCAAAACCCATAAAAAATCGCGACATATATAGCACACAGATTTTGTCAAAATTGAATTTTTTTCAGTTTTGTGAGATCTTTTACATGCGAATTAAGAGGAAATATTCAAGCCCTTTGGAAGCAGTCTTATAATTAACTGACCTCCAGAAGTATTTCTTTTATTAATTTTCTATGTCAGAAAATAGAATAATAGATAGAAAATACTAGCATGGCACGAGAGTGATTTAACACCTCGATAGTCTTTGAAAGTCCCAACTAAAATTTTTCAAAACAAAGTGGGACAAAAATGACAAGAAATAGAATTCTCAATGGAATTTTTAGAGGTGGTAAAACCAATAAAGAAATGGATGAATTATAGCTCACGAGATTTTGCCAAAATTAGGAGCCCTAGCCAGTTTTGTGAGATCTTTTGCATGCAAGTGGAGGCCAAATATTTAAGCCACTTTGGTAGGTCTTATAATTTGTGACCTCCGAGGAAGTATTTCTTTTATTAATTTTATATGTCGGAAAATAGAATAATAGATAGAAAATTTTAGCATGGCACAGAGTGATTCTAACACCTCGATAGTCTTTGAAAAGTCCCAACTAAAAATTTTCAAATTTAAAGTGGGACAAAAATGACAAGAAATAGAATTCTCAATGGAATTTTTAGAAATTGGCAAAACCAATAAAAAATCGTGACTTAAGAGCAAATATTTAAGCCCTAAGGAAGCAGTCTTATAATTTATTGACCTCCAGAAGTATTTTTTATTAATTTTCTATGTCGGAAAATAGAATAATGGATAGAAAATACTAGCATGGCACAAGACTGATTCTAACACCACGGTAGTTTTTTAGAAGTCCCAACTAAAATTTTACAAACTTAGGGTAAGACAAAAATGACAGCAAATTGAATTCCCAATGGGGTTTTTAGAAATTGGTAAAATCGATCAGAAATCGCGACTTATCGCTCATAAATTTTGTCAAAATTGATTTTTTTAAGTGTTGCTAGATCTTTTAAATCCGAATTAATGGCAAAGATTTAAGTCATTTGGAAGCGGTCTTATAACTTATTGACCTTCAGAAGTTTTTTTTATTAAGTTTCTATGTCAAAAAATAGAATAATAGCTAGAAAATACTAACATGCCCCGAGAGTGATTCTAACACCCCGATACTCTTTGAAAAGTCCCAACTAAAATTTTTCAAACTTAGAGTGGCTCAGACATGACAAGAAATAGAATTCTCAATGGAGTTTTTAGAAATTGGCAAAACCAATAAAAAATTGTGACTTATGCTCATAGATTTTGTCAAAATTGAATTTTTTTTAGTTTTGTGAGACCTTTTGCATGCGAATTAAGGGTAAATATTTCAGCCCTTAGGAAGCAGTCTTATAACTTATTAACCTCCTGAAGTATTTTTTATTAATTTTCCAAGTCGAAAAATAGAATAATAGATAGAAAACACTAGCATGGCGCGTGAGTGATTCTAACACCCCAATTGATACATCCCGTACTCGAAAATAATACTATTTTATTCCCGGAGGTGCGAAATGACGATTTTGCCCTTGGTTGACTTTTCGGTTGACTTTTGGGTCGTAACTCGTACGACGCTTCCACTTGTATTTCCTTGACGTGCTCGTCAATACGAACTCGTAGACGCGAGCGGGACGTCATTCGGTTTCCGAACGAATATTTTACGGGCGTTGATTTTTCGACGATTCTGTATTTTAGCAGTTTGGGCTATTTTGAGTTTTGGGCTGGGGCCCAATAGTCTGCAGGCCATGTGGCCTATCCCAAGAATCCAAGATTCTTGTCTGGACCTTGTCCATTCAATGAACCCAGACTTCCTCCCTCTCTTCTTCTTCTTCTCTGCAGAAAACCAAAAACAAAAACCTCACCAAAATTTCTCAAGGCACCCCGTGCCTTTCCTCCCTCTCACTGAGCCAACCTTTGGCTAGGTGAGATCACTGACCTCACCATCGTCCTTGTTGCATTCAATTTACCCAACCTGGACCCTGCAACCCAGGAAAAATCTGAGAACCCAAATCGTGGGATTTCTCCGGCGAGGTTCGTCTCGGCCAACAAGGCCATCCAGGCCTCGATTCAACCCCAAAACTTCACCTTTGGACTTCTGGGAACCCTGGGATCACAACCCAGGGCTTACGTGTGAAGGAAACCTCGAGATCGACAAGTTTCAGTTTTGGCCGAAACTTTGGAGCCCAATTCCGGCCACCTCCGACCAGAGACCGACCCCCAAATTGGTAAATTCTGAATCTCCTCACTTCTAGCTTCATTTTGGTACTTGAATCGTCCAATTTGGCATTGAAATGAAGGAGTTATGAAGCTCTGAAATTTCCCTGAAATTCCGGCCAAATTTCCCAGTTTTCGGCGGCCGGCGCCGGCGACCGGAAAAAGGTCAGGGACAACCGGCGCTGACGTCAGCAAACCGGTTCAACCCGGTCGGACCGGAATATTCCGAGGAATATTCCGTCCGTTAGTTTTAACGCCGTTAACGGAATATTCTAACGCCGTTAGAATATTCTGTTAACTTTAACGGAACAGTAACGGCGTCAGTTACCGCGCGTGACCGGCGCGTGGCCGGCGCGTGGGGCGCGTGGCCGCGCGTGGTGGACTTCCACCGGCGCGTGGCGGCGCGTGAGGGCGTGTGTGACCTCACAGCCGCGCGTGGCGGCGCGTGAGGCCAAATGGCAGCGTGTGGCGGCCCGTGCGACGGCGCACGGCGGCCCACGGCGGCGGTTTTGGGGTTTCCGACCCTGAAACTCCGTTTTCGGGTTTCCGAACGCCGTTTTCTTCGTATTTTCGATTACTTTATTAATCTTGGGTGTTCCAAAATAGGTTTTGGCGACCCGTGGCGTTCGGAGGACGTACGTTTGGACTTCTCGGCTTTGGTATTTGTGAGTGGGCCCTTTCCCTATATTATTTAAATGTGTTTTATGTTTGGGAAATTATATTTGACTTTGCCTACATCATTACTATGATTTTAAATGGTTTTAGATGGTTATTTATTCTCGTATTATTGGTAGACCTCGTACTTCGTAGTATTTACTCGGTTTACTAGTTTCGACTCGGTATTTCGTTAGGCCATGGAAATTAGTGGGCTTGGGCCTACATTTCTATTTGGGAATTATACCATTAAATTGGTGATTTTCGTATCTTTTTGTACGCGTATCGCTAGTATCGAACCGGCTCTAATTTAGGGATTTTAGGGAATTAATTATTCTATTTCCCTACTTGTGCGCTTGGGTTTTTATACTCGTTTGACGGGCCTTAGGCCGTATTTGGGTGAACCTTGGAAATAGTAATTTTCTACCATATTTTGGGTTCACCTAGTTTACCATTAAGTTGGTATTTCTATACCTTGGTACCCATGTGGCGTATTCTTGGTATTTCACGTATTATAGTTATACGCTTGGTATTTCGGGGTACGGCACCCGAGAATACCTTATATATTGATTAGTTTGAGGGCATCCCTTATAGGGAAATTACCCCCACCTTGTTTTATTTAGAATATTCCGTAGTATGTTTTCATACGCTCAACTAGGTTGCTTACACGGTGTTAGGTGTACCGTCCGGGGCCAGGACCAGCTTCACGTGATTGTTCACACGCACCTATACGCTCGCTATGGATCCATAGCAGGTGCCAGCCTGTTCTAGGTCGCCTGGGCGACTCGAACTCGTTGTGATGCGCATATGCGCCAGCTTCACATGATTGTGTACACGAGCGTACTGTTATTTATACACCCAGCCTGTTCATGACAGAATATATCTGTATGAGCTCGTGTGTTTGCTATACCTAAACGAGCGGTTTATCTTATAGTTTAGTATTGTGATTGTACCACTGGTTTTCACTGAGGCCACGGAGGCTTTTATTTGATTTACGGGTTTCCCGTATATCCTTATTTTACGAACTTTCGGGTAAAGTATTTTCTGCCGAACGGTGGCTTTCTGCCCATTTCGGACGGTAAGTATATTTCCGTACTTACCTTGATTTTCTACCTATTATTAGTACGTTTTCTAAAAATGGTTTTTCAACCAATTACTTGATATTAACGGCGAGGGGTTACTATTTTCAGAAAGCAAAGGTTTTTACAAAAATGACTATTTATGGCCCACTCACCCTTCTGTTTTGCGCCCCTCCAGGTTTAGTGGCTGGAGCTGTTGACGTCGAGGCGCGGTGGTATGACGAAGGTTTTAAATTTCTTGGTATTGTAATTATACCTTGTACTCCGTACTTTGTACGACTCGTATTCTTCCGCCCGTACATTTGTGTACTCTGACCTTAAATTCATTCAATTGTTCAAATTAATTCTTATTTCTTTCAAATTGGCTTTCGTCGCCCTACGTGGTGTCGGCCAGCACACCCGATCTTTGGGTGTCCACGTGTACATCCGGGTCGGGATGTGTCACCAATAGTCTTCGAAAAGTCCCAACTAAAACTTTACAAACTTAGAGTGGGATAAAAATGACAAGAAATAGAATTCTAAGTGGAGTTTTTAGAAATTGGCAAAACCCATAAAAAATCGTGACATATATAGCACACAGATTTTGTCAAAATTGAATTTTTTTAGTTTTGTGAGATCTTTTCCATGCGAATTAAGAGGAAATAGTTAAGCCCTTTGGAAGCAATCTTATAATTAATTGACCTCCCGAAGTTTTTTTTATTAATTTTCTAAGTCAGAAAATAGAATAATAGATAGAAAATACTAGCATGCCACTAGAGTAATTCTAACACCCCGATAGTTTTTTAAAAGTCCCAAATAAAATGTTACAAACTTAGGGTGGGAAAAAAATGACATGAAATAGAATTCTCAATAGAGTTTTGAGAAATCGGTAAAACCAATAAAAATAGTGACTGGTAACTAACAGATTTTGTCAAAATTGAATTTTTTTAGTTTTGTGAGATCTTTTCCATGTGAATTAAGAGGAAATATATAAGCCCTAAGGAAGCAGTCATATAATTTATTGACCTCCAGAAGTATTTTTTATTAATTTTCTATGTCAGAAAATAGAATAATGGATAGAAAATACTAGCATGGCACAAGACTTATTCTAACACCACGATAGTTTTTTAGAAGTCCCAACTAAAATTTTACAAACTTAGGGTAGGACAAAAATGACAACAAATTGAATTCCCAATGGGGTTTTTAGAAATTGGTAAAATCAATCAGAAATCGCGACTTATCGCTCACAAATTTTGTCAAAATCGATTTTTTTAAGTGTTGCTAGATCTTTTACATCCGAATTAATGGCAAAGATTTAAGTCATTTTGGAAGCAGTCTTATAACTTATTGACCTTCAGGATAATAAGCTTCAAAATAGAATAATTAATAGAAAATTAATAGCATGGCCTTAGAGTGATTTTAACATCCTGATAGTCTATGAAAAGTCCCAACTAAAGTTTTACAAGCTTAAGCCGGGGCAAAAATGATATGAAATTGAATTCTCAATGGTGTTTTTAGAAATAGGCAAAACCGATACAAAAATTTGTAACAATCAATTTTTTTTAGTTTTGCGAGATCTTTTGCATTTGAATTAAGGGCAAAGATTTATGGCCCTTTAAAAGTCATCTTATAATTTATTGAGTTCCAGAAGTACTTTTTATGAAATTGAATTCTCAATGGTGTTTTTAGAAATAGGCAAAACCGATAAAAAATCGTGAATTATAGCTTACAGATTTTGTAAAAATTGAATTTTTTTAGTTTTACAAAATCTTTTGCATGCAAATTAAGGGCAAAGATTTAAGCCCTTTGGAAGGGGAATTACAATATGAATTTCTAAGTTGCAAAAAAGAATAATACATAGAAAATGTTAGCAGGTCCCGGAAGTTATTTCCAATGTTCGGAAAATCTCTGGAGTGTCCAACATATATAATTTAAGAAGCTTAGGGTGCGACGGCAAAACATTTTTAATGGACTTTTTAGTAATACAGAGCACTAAATTTTAATTGGTCAAGTCTAAATTTATTTACAGCTGGCGCCTGTTTCTCAATTTGGTAGAAATATCCATGAAAGAATGCAAACCAAACCCATCCCCGCACCTCTGTGATTTCTCAGGTGACTTGAAAAGAAACTAAGCATTAAACTCTTGTGAGTCGCTCAAAATCCTTGGTACGAATAAGCCTCAAGGCAGCCAACCATGGTTACGACACCCATTCTCTGCTTCAGCCCACTTATCTGTTTCCGACTCGTTGCTCTCTGAAAATCCATCTTCCACTCAGGTCACTTGTGGATGCCATCGCACTGCCCAGTGTTTCACAAGTTTGCTGCCATCAAATTCAAATGAGCCTCGTGCCGGTGTTCATATATCCTCCTAGTTTTATATACAGTAGAAGTAGATAATGGAGGAACCATATCCAAAACTTTTGGCTAGAGCTTGAAAAACTTGAGGGAGGAAATATGAAGAAATTGCGTATAAGAATCAGTTAAATGCGGTTGACAACTATTAGCAAGGGTCAAGATAGAACCGTCTAGTCTGAAAGCATCTCCTCCAGTTCAGGTTCCTCGGAGTTGACAGCGTCATAATCCACGTCTGTTCTGTTAAACAGATCATTGTCCAGGGGGCCACTTTGATATTCATCCTCATCAGTATCAGGCCATTCTGGATCATCTTCCATGTTTTGGGCATCAAATTCTACTTCCTCTTTTCTTGTTATATTATTACTCTTACCATATTTTCTAGGTCCCACATCCCTCTTGGCCTTGGCCTGAGAATCTTCACATATGCAGGTATATGGGTTCTCATGAAAACTACCCCTCCCTGGCCTCACTTCATTCGGCTCACCCATAAAGCCTCTCTGGTAAGTACGAACATTAGAAGCAAAAACTCCCCAGGTCATGTTCCCTTTGCTTAGGAACAACCGGTAGAGTTTTTTAGCATTTGGACGAATAGTAGGCTTATGTCCAAAATATCTCCTGCAACAAATAAAAGATGTGAGAACTAAGCAGGCAGTGGGGGGTAGAAGAATAAGATGAGAAGAGAAATGAAAAGGGGAAAGAAAGACAGCACACCTTCGTCCGGCTAGTATTTTGGCCATATTGCCATTGTTGTTGGTGACAAAGACATCACTTTCATCACAAACTATAAAGTCAAGTGCTGCCATGCGAGAAGAAAATGAATAAAACGGTTCCAATTCCTCCTTGGTTGCTATTGTCTCTTTTGAATAAAAGTTGGGGAACAGTGCCTTAAGGGGTGCCAATGTTTCTTCTCCTCCATAGACTTCCCCTGATGCCACATAGATGTGAACATCGCTGCCATAACCCAGTGCTCTCAACATCAGACCGACTTCTTCTGGAGTAAGTGGACACCTCCCATGCCTCCTTGGCTTATCAGGATTGCTAATCTGCAACTCCATCCAAAATACATCTTATAGATACCTTCTAAAAGATACAGAGCAATGATATATAAATCAACTCGATACACACATCATACTTGATTATAGACTAAAGTCTGGAACAGGCAGAGGCCGAGCATTGCTGACATAGCATTGTTCAGAACATTTTCTTTTCAATTTCCTATCTCAAAGTTGCTTATTTTTTACTCTTACTAAACAAACATAAGTACACACACAACTTGCGCTTGCACATTTATTAAAATTAAGGGTTGGGTTTTAATCAATTTACTCTCAGTTTTTGATTCAGGGGACATAAGATGACATAAATCCAAGAGAACAATCTCAATCCTTACATGTAAAGTCTTCCACCTCTTTCGTATGGCACCCAGTTCTTTCCTTTCCTTGTCTCCTCCACCATAATAACATCCTGAGAATGCAAGCATATCAGGTTCATACCTGTAACAGTAAACATTTAACTGCATCAAGAAACAACTTCACAAGCCTGCCTTAAAATTTGCAGAATCTTGTTTCTAATATGGGGGCAACTGTTAGTTGCCCAACTGTGTGAAGGTATTTCAGGGGTTGTGTTAGTCTACTCATGACCATGCACTTATATTTGTGTTTCTGTACATGTATGAACTAGATATGGAAAGCAAGGATACTACTGTACACAGAAATATGATCATTGGAACAAGGTTCGACCTGCAATTTTATGGCTCAATCTAAATATGCAAGAAAGACAGGGCAATAACGCTAGTTAAATGGTCATTCTAAACATACAAAATAATAAAAGATGGATAAAATTACCTCAGGTGCAATGCGATATAATGCTTGCTTCTCACCCTCATTCGATGAACCAACTTTTTAGCCATTTTCTGTATTGGGTCAGTAAACTTTAAAGCATGGTAGTTGACTCTACATCTTAATTTTTGCAGATCTGTATTCAACCTGTTTGCAAGTCTGTAATCAAACTTGTTGAGCTGAACAGCCTGTCGCAGAATGAAAACTAATAAGTGCCTTTTCCATAAATTTTGTATACTTGTAGAAAGATAATTCAAGAAGACGTATCTAGGGATGCAAACAAGCGGTGTCTATCCATTAAGGGATCAAATCAATCACTAGAGCCACACTCAAAGCTAAACTTATACTTATTTAGCAAATGAGCCCAAGCCTGGGGCTTGGCTCATGTGCTTGCAAGCCTGAATATATTGTTTTTATTTTAAATGCAATAATACAATCCTTAGGGAAAACAAAATGTCTGACCAAGAAAAATGCAAGGTCTGCTATGACTTTATGTGTTTACTTCACATCGGGTTCAGCAGTTGTGCAATGTTTCGATTTTCAGACAAGAACCATTTGGTCCACTAGATTGGGGACTGGATAAAATGTAAGGTAAATTCATATTAGATACCAAGTTGGGTATAGGTTTTAAGGAAAAATACCATATTTAAGAAAAAATACCAAGTTTAATTAAATATTTTATGATAAGCCACAAACTTTATTGCAAGTGATCCTATGACTAAATAAAAGATATGAGAGATTACCATATTGTCCTCAAGTTTATTTTTTTCAAAATTTTATAAGGCCTTTAGAGCTCGGGGTTAACTTTGAGGGTTTAGGGTTTTAAAAGGTCGGTCAAGGTTTGGGGTTGATCATTTTGGGTTTAGGGTTTTAGAATGTCCTTGGGAGGAGCTTAGAGCTTAGGGTGTAGGTCTCGGGTTTTGGGCGAAGCCCAAAATCCGGGAACTAGACCCTACGCCCTAAGCGATTAACGTAATTAAAAAAATTTTCTTCTAAAAAATTTCGTACTCATGCTTGTTAGTTACAATTCATTGGAAAAGTTCATGGCTATGATTTTGTGATGGTAGAGTTGGACATTATTGTCATTTTACCTAGCAAATTAGTTTGACTTTTCAACTAGTACCTAAACTAAAAATACGGTATTTTAACTTAAAGTTATTTTGAATTTGGTATTTAAACTAAAAACTCCCTAAAATGTAAGTGCACGAAATATGGAAATATCATGTATTTCGAAAGTAACTGTTGGCAAACAAACTGCGGGACACAAAAGTAGGCAAAGGAGAAGGCAGTACTGATGCAACTTACAGAGGAAAAGAAGTTTCTACATTCTATAAGAATTAGAAGCTTAAGAGAACTGAAAACTTACATGCCTTTTCAAAAGAACAGGTAATACACGATTTTGATAACATCTTTCACTACACTTCCTTGGAACACGCATAGTGGATGGCGTCCACATTTTACCTCCCTTTCTTGGAAGCTGCTTTGTGATTTTAACATCTTTTGACAGAAATGATATAAACCAATCAACATCAAAGATCTCTGAAAAGTTACTGCAAAAGAAAACAATTGATTGAAACATGTCCATGCGATTACAAAATCCAGATTGCAAGTAAATATGGCAGCATAGATATGATTCAAGGACTGACCTTGCATCCTTCCAGAAAGATTTCTGGTCCAACTTTGGAACAACAAGACTAGCATTCAGTATACGAGCGGCTACAACAGCATCTGTTATCTACCAAAGGTATAGGTAGAGTAAGCTCCCCACTAAAAGCAAAAAAAAAAAAAACTATACAAATACTCTATAATCAAGGAGCACAAATGCGACCAAGATAGGTTACAAGATGATCGCTGGAATAGTACATCCGTATCCCATTATAAGGCCCAACTACACTAATTCCGGTGAAAAATCAACTAAACCAAAGCCAACCAAGCTATGTATCTAGTTATACTCTCACACTAAGAACATGGATGTCAACTAATAGAGTAACACATTATGTCTCCAGAGCCCTCGCAAATGCAAGGGAAATGGTTAGAAATGCATACATCCAAGCATCCATATCTTATTTAACACCAGGAAAACTCTTAGTCTATTCTATATTATACCCCCTTTGTGTTTTTACCCTGGTTATGCATCAGTAGAACTGTCAGAGTTAATCCTCTCCGACATCCTCAAGGAACCATCAATGCAGTAACTACAACTATAATGCTGCAGAAGATAAACAAAAGTAAGTTACCCCAGTTCTTTGTTGATTCAAGCCTCCACTGGTTGCAATAGCCAAGTACCTATTAGGACGCGTAATTTCATCAACATCTGCAAATATGGACAAGATAGCCATTCAGGATGATATTATAAACACCAATGTCATTGTGAACACAAACGGAAGTGTCATTTTACGAAAACCATAAATAGGCAACAACAATGCATAATTGTGGTCAATCAATTACGAAACCCTATAGACCATGGTATACTAAACGGAAAGCAAATTGGATAAGAAACAGACTTGGAAATTTCTTGGTGGCATTGCTGCATCCATAGTAGAATTTGGAATTCCTGGAGCTCCAAAGATCACGATCCAATCTCCCTCCACCGCTCTGATATTGAACAAGTAAAGAGAAGCCGTAAAGATCCAAACAAAACCTAACATTACATTAGGTTGAAATCCGAAATTGAGAAGGAAAGAGAAAAAGCCCTAACCGGAACACGAAAGACTGTAGGCGGCCCTGCAATGGCGTCGTCGCCCACGGCAACATTGAACTAGAAGGAAACGATGAAATTAGAATACGAATCCAATCAAACGAATTGTCAATTGTGAATAAGAAGAAAATGCGAGAGAGAGAGAGAGAGAGTACCGTAGAAGAATGACGTGGTTGATGGAGGTTATTGACATCGAGAGGGGAAGGAGCAAGAACCAAGAGAAGGGCGAAGAGGATGAGAAGGGCTCCGGAGATGGCGGAAATGAGGGGAAGAAGAAAGCGAAAGCGGTGGTAGTAGTGGAGGCGGCGGCGCTGGAAATGAAAAGCCATTGGTACAATACAAGTGGCACGGCGGGTCTCTTTGAGAAAGTCGTACACTCAATCACTGTCCTCTCTCTTGTTTTATGTTGCTTTGCGTGGGTTTTGGGTATGGAATCTGAATGAATGAATTAGGAAACAGATCGAACACCGCCCGCCCTCCCACCACCCGCAGAGGCTGAGACTTGAGGTTGTGCGAGATGTGGCTGGGGGGTGTGGGGTGTGTGTGGGTTTGCAGCCTGGCACCCAGCACTACGAGTGGACTACTGCCTCTCTCCCTCCCCCTCTCCCTCTGTGTGTTTTACGAGAGGAGACGAGACGAAACGGTTTTGTTGCTGACACTCTGCTCTCTGCTCTGCTCCCGTGCCGAATCTGAAATAAACATTTACAGATTTCCTACTTACCTTACGAGAGGAGACTATTAGCGTTGGCACGTGCTTGCTTGATCCACTACTCGCAACTTTTTTTTATTTCGTATTGCATAATTAGTAACTTTATTATTTTTTGCAAATTGCAACAAGTCCGTTTTAACCGAGTGTTGAGTTTTGAGTTTTGATGGTGATGGTGATGGTGATGGTGATGGTGATGGTGGGGTGGTTACTTAACTTCAAATGGAGTAGCGTTGTTGATTTGATTTGTTTGCCAAACAGACGAATGCATGTGCATAGAGAATTAGGATGGAAAGGAAGCGATGCCTTTGCCCTCTTTTTGTTTTACTTACTAAATAGATGCTAATATGTTAAAAAAGGCAATGAGTTTTTTGTATTGGATTGGTATATTGTATTCTTTTCTTATAAGGAGTTTGACCACTTTCTTGTTGTCAATTAGTCTACAACGCAAACTCCCCTAGTTTCATCGCCTTTAAATTAAATGCAGCCATAAATTTAAGAAAACTTCGAGAGTTTAACATTTTTGTTAACATATTATAGCAGCTTGAGGCCCTCTCAACATGTACCTAAACCCTACTATATAAGATATCATTTGATAACTATTTTGTATTTAGTTTTTATTAAAAATTGAAAACTGAAAACTAAAAACTAAACGATTCAAGAACCTAAGAAACAATCAATATCAAATCCTGGAACCGTAAGATTCAAACACATCCCACAGTTGGAACGATTCGATCAGGAGGGAGAGGGAGACGTTCCGAGTTTGAGTAAATTGACTTCAACTTGTCGAGCAAAGTCTGCAAAATCCCAACTACATCAATCCATTATAGTAGCGATTGAAGAGGCGAGCTGAATGAAAAAATAGAGCAGACTTAAAATTAGATTTAAACAGTTGCAGGTTTCTTTCTTTAAAATCTTGGCTGCATTGGGTAATGAAGCCCTCACGGCCCGTTATTAAAATTTTATGGGTGTCCTCGTATGATTCTATCAGTGCAGTGCAGTGCAGGTGCAGTGCAGCGCCGTAAGAACAGAAATGCAGACCCAAACTTAATTAGACTTAATCAACGAGAAAAACATCAAACAGGAGTAGTATTAATTAACTGAATTCAAGCAATCAAGTCAAAGGTGACAGAAGCAGCATGCTGGAAGGCCTCAAGTATCAGGTTTGTAACCGATCGTCACAGACTCTACCAAATTTGTGGGCATACATCTACCAAATCTGGTAGATGTAACCGATCGAAGAAAGATAAGAGAGAACTGAAGCTTCGTGTACTACTCGTACCCCAATTCCCTTGGTCTTTCCATTCACATTCCAAAACTATAGATGTTGACATTGAATTTCTGAAATGCAATTTCAAACTTACATCTTCTTTCTTTCCCAGAAAAAGGAAAACAGATATTAGCTTATACATTGGTTCTAAGATATGATCCGCGGAATGATTCGGCGTTATTCAAAGGGGCAAAATGATACGAATGCAATGCACCTCGCTGAGGAATCCAATAAACAATGTAGCAACATGATATATATATATATATACACACACACGCGCACAAAGGATTTCAAACACATACAGAAAATTAGAAAGCAAAACACAAGGAAAAGAAAAGAAAACAAAATTAAGCAAAATAGTCAGAAATCCTAAACAAAAAATAAAAATGCACAAACATACTTGAACTTGGGTGACACTGACAGGCAGCTCCTTCTGTGGAATCTTATTGCCGCTTGATTTGCGAGCAGTCTGCTTCCCGCGAACCATTTCTTCTGTAAACACACACACACACAACCTTGAAACTATTTACAATAAAATTAGAGAAAAAAAGAATCAGATAATCTCAATCCAAGCGAAAATGAAAGTGAGACGTACGCGTAGAAACCAAGAGAAGGGGAAAAAATTGAATGAGGGAGAAGGGCAGGCGCGATTGGAACTGTACGGAGGAGAGAGGCGTGGACTCGGAGTTCTATAGCAACCCCCCAGTCTGCTCATCGCACCCCGTTCCTTCAAATTTCTTCCTTCCCCGTAGAATTATTGTTGTTTTTTCACTATATGTCGAAACTCTGAGTTCTCTCTCTACCATTAAGAACGAAGACATCAATTAGAATTTGAGATCTTTGATTTAGGATATATCAATTAATCTATATTATTAAGGCCTTAAGTTTAAATTTTTAACAAAATATCAAAAATACTCTTGCTTATAGGTTATAAAAAATAAAAAAATAAAAAAAGTAGGGATATAATGGTAAAATTATTAAAATGAGCGGGAAAACTTATCTGCAAAACAAATCTAAGAGAAAACTGATATTAACTGACGCCTAAAAACCACCTCCACCATTCTTTTCGCCCAAAAACCCATTCTCGCGTTAAAATTACTATCCCATCGCCGAGAAGCCGATTTTGCTCTATTTCTCTCCCCTGCGCTCTGATTTCAGCAGAGCACAAGATTCCTATCACCATTCGGCGGCAACCCACCACCTCTCGACGAGATTTCGCCGGAAGCCGCCCACTTTGGAAGAGAAATGAAGGAATGAATCAAGCCGAGCACAGGCTCGATCTCATCTTCCACCATTGAAGCCATTTTAGGTAAACATAATTCTCTCTCGCTCTCCTTTCCTTTTACACCATTGAAGCCATTTTAGTTTTGGGGTTTGAATTAGGGTTTGAATTAATCCTTTAAATTTCAGTTTTGGGGTTTGAATTAATGCTCTAAGACCTCGTTTGGTACGCCGTATAGCGCACCGGATAGTACTAATAATCCGGTCTCGGGTGCTTGGTGCGCTTCGTACTAAAATAGTCACCCGACTATTTAAACCGGGCCCACCATTTAGTACCCCTCACACCTGACTAATAATACGCCCAAAAACCTCCGTATAATTAGTCGGGTTCGTCCCTCTCACTCTATTGGTCTAGCTTGAAGGAAAATATTTGAATTACAAATTCATTTGAGCAACACTTAAGCATGTTATTAACAAATTAAAGGCTCTTAGTTAGCATATTAGTACTCAAAAACAAAACTTTGCTCATGACTTTTGAAGCCTAAATGTTGTGAACCAAGACACAAACTCAAAATCACATTAGTAAGTTGTAGCATCCTATACCTTTGTAGAATCTTTTTTGCATGAGCAAAGGCTAAATACCCAAGAGGGCCTTCAATCTCATCTTGGATGAACACCTTTGCTTGGAGGAGTTATGGTTACACCTTGAATCAAATTGAAGGTTACCTATGTACTTCGTCTCCTACGAAGATCAAATTTTTCGTAGTCCTTGCATTTGACGAGGATTTGAGTGAGTTTGTATAAAGAACAAATTGTGTTCTTCACACACACTTAGGGCGCCACCCAGTATAAATAGTCGATATTAGTCTGATACTGCATCAAACACCCGACTAATTTAGTCAGTACTGTCTGATGACAGATTATCCTATCCGACTGAAATAGTCAGTCCAGTCCGAGCTGCCAAACGAGGGCTAAGTTTCAGTTTTGGGGTTTCAATTAAGGTTCTAATTTTAATTATTCTTATGCAATTTCAATTAATTTCAGTTATTGGGGTTAGACCCTAATCCCCAAATTCCAACCTTTCACCAGGCGTTCAAACCCCCAAATTGCAGTTGACCTCCAAACAAGAAGAAATAGCTAGGTCAGTATGTTTAAGTCTTTTTTTTTTTAATTTTATTTCCTTTTTTTCCAATTTGAACTTGGTGTGGATGAGAGTTGTGTTTTGTTTTACATTTGGTCGGTTTCAGATTCCCAAATTCCAACCTTCCACCATGTTTGTGCAATATGTTGAACATACTTGCTTAATTGTTCTAATCTTTGTGTTCCTTTTGCTTAATCTCTTGATCTGCATCGGTTTGGTTCGATTTTTTTTTTCTGATCTTATTTTTTTTTCAATTTAATATGTAAAATGTTTCGGAGATTTGTTATCTAGTTCCTGAATTTATTTAGAATTATTTTTTTTGGTATTGGAGATTGACTAATTGAAGTATTTAATTTAATAATTGTTTTCAATAGGTGGAACAGTTGTATGAATAATTTGAATATTTCAACTGTATCTGAATGTAATTCATGCCATATTACTATTGGATTTCTGTGATTCATAAAACAAATAAGTGATGGGTGTGTATGAATTATAGGCGTTTGCACTGGCAGAAGGCCTTAGTTCAAACCCCCAAATTGCAGTTGACCTCCAACCAAGAAGAAATAGGTCAGTATGTTTAAGTCCTTTTTAAAAAAAAAAAATTTATTTCTTTTTTTCCAATTTCAACTTGGTGTGGATGAGAATTGTGTTTTGTTTTAGATTCGGTCGGTTTCATATTTGTTGCTTCCATGTAACGATCTTCAACATTTGGAGGTAAAACCCTCACGCATGCAGAGGCTTCCTAATCGATTCGTATGCGCGATACTATCAGTCATGTTCATCATTTTTTTACCTTTTTCAAGTCCTCCAACAGAGGCTTCATATCTCACTGCCTTAGCATACATCAGTCATGTTCATCTCTATGTTTATATCGTCTTTATACGGCCATCCCTTTTATAAAAGGTAAAAGGGATGGGCATACACGGTGATATGTGGTTTCAGATTCGGGATGGCCGTATAATCTATAAAGGTGATTATCTTTTTTTTTTTGTGGTGTCAAGCTATGCTAAGCTCTGTTTGGCTGACAAGAAAATCCAATTCATAACACATTCAGCTCACTCACTCAAACTGTTTGTAATAACCTCGAAAGCATATATTAAGCATATATATTTGCAGGTTTTAGGCAACTGTTTGGGTTTTACGATAATCTTTATTAAGCATATATTAGATTATATCCATCAGTTGAGCGATTACAAATACATCTGCCGAATATGCACCAAGTTATATTTAATGATGATGATACTATAACAGAGATTTTGGCAGATGCAAGGCAAACAAAGACAATGCTTACTGAATTTTTCACTCTTAATCGTCAAGATTCCGCTGCTAGACAATACTTATATAGAGATATCCTAGAGCATTACAGATGGCTTAAGCAAAAAAGATCCTGGTAGAAAAGAAAGAATTGCATCAAGGTTATTGGGCGACTATATACAGTACCACTAGTTGATGGTGAGAAATTTTTCATGCGCATCCTTCTTAATCATATCAGAGGACCAACATCTTTTATTGATTTGAGGACTGTTGACGGTGTAGTGCATCCAACTTATAAGCAAGCAGCAGAAATGCAAGGATTGTTAGAAGAAGATAATAGTATTCGACAATGTTTGCTAGAGGCCTCTGCAATTTGAATGCCAATAGCTTTGAGAAGATTATTCGTCACAATTTTGGTATATACTGAACCAATTAGTGTTCGAAGATTATGGGATGAGTTTTATTCATTCATGATTGAAGATTTTACAGTTGGAAATAACATACCAACTATTTTTACTATAAATAGGCTTTTACGAGAATTGAATGGACTATTGGTACAGTTCAAAAAGACCATTAAAGATTTTGATTTGCCTCAGATAAACAGGGACGTTGAAGCATTATCTGAAGTTCCGAGATGTATTGAGGATGAACTCTCTATAAGTGTTATGCAAACAGATCTTGACGCAATTGAACGCTTAAATGATGACCAAAAGTTTGCGTACAACATTATAATAGGAGCAATGGAACGAAGTGAGAATTCAATATTTTTTGTGGATGGTCCAGGCGGAACAGGAAAAACTTACTTATATCGTGCACTTTTGGCAAACTTGAGAAGATCTGGTCATATAGCACTGACAACAGCAACATTTGGAATAGCTGCTACGATATTACTTGGAGGAAGGACAGCTCATTCAAGATTCAAGCTTCCACTCAGTCCTGATGGATCATCAACATGTTCAATTAGTAAGCAGTCTGATCTAGTAAAGCTAATACAAAAGGCAACGACAATCATATGGGATGAAGCCAGAATGGCGCATCGCTATGCTTTTGAAGCACTAGATCGCACTCTTAGAGATATAATGGAAACAAATTTACCATTTGGGGGGAAGATTATGGTTTTGGGGGGAGATTTCCGTCAAGTTCTTTCTGTTGTGCCCAAGGGAACAAGATCTAAACTAATTCAAGCCAGTGTGGTAAAAGCAACATTTTGGTCACAAATAAAGATCCTCAAACTCAAATAGAATATGAGATCCCGAAGTGATCAACAATTTTCAAAATTTTTGCTTCGAGTTGGAAATGGGGAAGAACCTATATTTATGGATGAAATGATAAAAATACCCGACTGCATGGTTATACCATGGGAGGGTGAGCAGTCCATCAATCAATTTATTGATGAAGTTTTTCCGAATTTGGAGGATCATGTAAATGATGCAACTTACATGGTGGAATGTGCAGTGATAACTCCAATCAATGAAGATGTTGATATGCTTAATGAAAAAATAATCAATATGTTTCCAGGTCCAGAACAGACTATGTACTCCTTTGATTCAGTTGAAGATGACACCAAAAATTTGTATCAACCAGAATTTCTCAATTCGATCTCAGTTGGTGGTTTGCCTCCACATAAATTGACATTGAAGAGAGGTGCTCCAATCATGTTGTTGAGAAACATTGATCCAAAATTGGGATTGTGTAATGGTACCAGATTACTATGTTGTGGCTGTCATCAAAACCTTATTGATGCTGAAATCCTAACTGGACAGTGCGCAGGAAATAGGGTGTTTCTCCCAAGGATCCCTTTAAAGACTCCCGATAGTGCCGGACTCTCATTTGAACTTACAAGAAAGCAGTTTCCAGTCAAGTTGAGTTTGTTCTCTCTTGTTCTTCCTCTGTTTTCTAATCGAAATGCAATGAGGAAAAAAAAAATTAATAATAACTGTCTTAGTCATCACCATACCCTCTAATCCAAATTGCGCATCAATCAAACCTACAATTATTTTCCTCAGCGCCCATTTGCACAATCAATTTTCTTGTTCTTGATTTTATATTGCTTTAATTTGTGGGTTTGGGTTAATTTGTATTTTGTTTTCTGAAATCTAATTGTGGGTTAGGGTTTGACATCAAACAAAGTGAAAAAAGAAGAAGAATTAAAAATGGTATGTAGTAAGGCGAGCAGAAGACCTGGGCTATGGTGTGATATATTGTTAATTAGGATGCATTCAATTAATTAATCCATCTTCCA
Organism: Gillenia trifoliata; assembly: GCA_018257905.1. Classification (NCBI taxonomy): domain Eukaryota; kingdom Viridiplantae; phylum Streptophyta; class Magnoliopsida; order Rosales; family Rosaceae; genus Gillenia; species Gillenia trifoliata. Next base: position 250,057 of record CM031087.1, on the reverse strand, counting down.
TCTTCGAATAGTAAGTTTATAACTGCTAATTTATTTAATTATTTAATTTTTCATAAGAAATAACTAATACATATCTAAACCATGGTTAGTTTTTTGGACATGTGGCACAATTTTGGAAGGAAGGTAACGATCACCTTAAATTAGGAGAGTGAGCAAAAAGGAACTCAACATTTTTTATGCTAATGCACCTAAGTCAAACAAGTGAGGTGATGAGGTCAATTTAGAGCTATGGTTCTCATATTGTCATTTTATTTCATGCCTATTTTAACTTTTAAAGTTTTTTTTTTTGTCAATCATCATTTTTCTAATTTAATGTTATTTATGTGGAATAAGTTGATTTTTAGCTTAAAAGTTATTTGATTTTGAATATTATATATATATATATATATATATGTAAAAGATTCAAATGTGGAGAGATAAGTTTGATACCGAAAATATAGTAATGTGGATATATAGGTTTTTATACCTATTGAGGAGGTGGTGTAGATAAGATTTGCTTACATATTGATAAGGTTTCAATTGACTACACATGCTAAGTGTCCATGTTGATTGTATTTAGGTTTTGTTTTTTTTTGTTTGTTTAAATGACATTATATTTTACGTCAACAATAGGTTTATGACTAACAAAATGGTTTCTTATGGAAGCTTTCAAAATTCAAAATGTATAATTTGATCAAATAATGCATTTAGTGAAGAATTTAAAATTTGGTTTTTTTATTTATCTAAAAGGACAAATTCGTTACTAAGAAAACGTTCAACCCTAAAATAAATAGATATTAATTAAAAAAAAATTAATTTTGGATTTTCTATAAAATGTTGTGCATTGACTGAGTCTATCAAAAGGAACCTTAGAAAAATAATAGGGCGACCACATTTTTGATAACCCACATTGTATCATATTCTCTAATAAGGTGTGATTTACTTGTATTAGTAAATCCTACATGTATTAACGAGAGAGTACACTATACTTTAGTCTTGCAGTTAGTTATGTGTATTCAAACTATGGTTGCAATTTCTGTTTTATTGTGATAATCAAGTTAAATGATTTTTCGTATTTCAAAAAACTCGGTCGGGTATAAGAAGTAAACCAAAGGCATAAATATTATCCAATAGTAAAGCCGCATGGTACTTTCCGTGGAGTATATTATACGCACGTTTAAAGCACACGTGCAAAAGCCTGGGATCCTCATCCCTTCCTTCCGTGCACTGTGAAGCTCAAGTCTCGCCCACTGTGTCTGTGTCTGTCTGTTGTAGTTGATGGGAAGAACACCACTAGAGGTACAGGTGCAGCAGCAGCAGTCCGAGACTTAATTGAATTTGAATTCTATTGGAGTTTTAGGAGGAAAGGGGCAGCCAACCAAATCAAATCATGTATTCGCTGACGGTGAAGCCCTCTTTCGTTTTACCCAAATTTTCTCCGTCGTCGTCGTCGTCTTCTTCTTCTGCACATTGTCGGGCTGGGCCGTGTTCTTCCTCGGTCAGCGTCAGCTTCCCAATAAAGACGAAAAACGGAGGAAACAGACTCGCACTGAGACTTGACGCTTACGATTCCTCAAAGAGCGACAGTCCCAATGCCTCCGCCGATTCCAACCCTCCCAACGCCACCACTCCTCTGGTACTGGTACTATCTATTACCCTCTCTCTTTCTCTCTCAATTTTACTCCCCGTTGTTACGCTAGTTGTCGTTTACTAGCCATTTATAAATTGCAATTATATCATATTTGAGATTGTATGTTACTGGAACAAACGACATGGATTATGGATGATGATGATGATGATGATGATGATATTGCTCGGATGGTAACAATTCTCGGCAGCCAAAGAGCAGGAGAGAAATCCTGTTGGAGTACGTCAAAAATGTGCAGCCAGAATTCATGGAGCTGTTTGTAAAAAGGGCACCCCAGCAGGTATTTTATGTGTAGTTGCCAGTGCCACTAGTGCATTGCATACCATCCTAATGTCGATGAGGGTGTTTTACTTCCTAATGCAATTTCCATGCCTTTGACAACACTTTTCACGCTTACTCATGTAATGTAGGTTGTTGATGCAATGCGCCAAACAGTGACAAACATGATTGGAACATTACCCCCACAGTTTTTTGCAGTGACAGTCACCACCGTAAGTGTATAACTATTATCCATTCTTTTCGTCGCCATAGCAGCTCGAGTATAGTAACATCTGATCTCATGGGTGGCTGACTGATTTTAACTGATGCAAAATTTCATGTGCATGTTTTCTTAGTTGTTGCATTTAAGGAATTTATGTACTCAGTGGGATTGGTTAACTTCCATCTCAGGTCGCAGAAAATCTTGCACAACTCATGTACAGTATCATGATGACTGGATATATGTTTCAGAATGCACAGTACAGGTTGGAACTGCAGCAAGGTTTAGAGCAGCCAGCTGCTCTTCCTGATGTGCAAGATAAAAAGGTATTTCTCCTTTTTTCAATTTCTATTTATGAACCATACTCATCTTGAAACCTTTTACTACGTTACCATGTATTTGTTATTGTGTTTTTCCGATGGCACTGAGATTAGGCCGTGATGGCAAGTTCAATCATCTGACCCGTGTTACTAACATGCAAACTCCTGCTTCTCCTAAGTAATATGTAGAGTTTGTGACATTCACTCATTCTGATGTTTCCTACACATTTTTCGTAGTTGTTTATAATTATATGACCTTTTTCAATTTTTCTGTTTTAGTTTTTGAGAGGTTTCACTATACAACCTTTAAATGGTGCCCTGTGACTGTTACAGGAGGCACCAGATTATGCACCTGGTACACAGAAGAACGTGTCAGGTGAAGTTATTAGGTGGAATAATGTTTCTGGCCCAGAGAGAATAGATGCCAAGAAGTACATTGAGTTACTTGAAGCAGAGATCGAGGAACTAAATAACCAAGTTGGTAGGAAATCCTCCAGCGGACAAAATGAATTGTTGGAATATCTTAAGTCTCTTGAGCCCCAAAATATAAAGGTAAACAACATCGCCTCTGTTTATCCCATTCCCAGCTACTTTTGATTGGCTAAATGTTTAGGTCTGTGGCTGGCAGCTGAGTCCGAGGTAAAATTTTAGGTTGAAAAGACCTTACTAGTCGGCTGCGCCATCATCCACAGGATATTGTAGCTATCTAATGTGAATTGTACTACTGTTATTGCTTGTGAAATTCGTACATTTACTTATAGAGGTCCATAAATCTCTCTGTGACTCTTGGTTGAATGTCTTCAAATTTGAAGGAACTGACGAGCAGTGCTGGAGACGATGTTGTGGTTGCGATGAATACGTTCATCAAGCGGCTTTTGGCTGTTTCTGATCCTGGCCAAATGAAGGTTTGCCTCTGGAATGAGCCATCTTTAAGTTGAAGTGGAGCCATCTCATATTACTCTTAAATTTAGGGATAGCAACCTCACTTATTCTGATCAACTTCTTAAACTGAATGTAACCTTGTTGAACAACTGGTATGTGTTGTTGGTACAGACAAGTGTAACAGAGACAACTGCACCGGAACTTGCCAAGCTGCTGTATTGGCTCATGGTTGTTGGATACAGCATTCGCAACATCGAAGTTCGTTTTGATATGGAACGAGTACTTGGGACTCCTCTGAAGCTCGCAGAATTGCCTCCAGGAGAAAATGCTTAATTACTCCGCAAAGAATTGCAAGATAGGCGTGGACGAAGCTGAGGGTTCCGAAGAGAGAGATACGAACAGAACAGGCATGGAAAAAGGAACTGCTTACAATAACAGATTGATCAGTAGTAACACAATTGTTATTTAAAAACAAGAGCCAATGATTCATTGTGTTGTATTGTATAAAACGATCCCTGATTTAAAACGAAACGACGACAGCAGAAACTAGGAGGAATCAAAGCAAACTTGTTCCACTAGGCTATTAGGCACAGTTAATCCTGTTTAGACAACCGCAACCTGATTTGGGCACAGTTATCCTTGTTTATACAAGCAAAGCAACTGCTTACAAATTAGCATCTTCATCCCTATGATACATCAGTGCTTGTTTGTTCCAAGTTGTAGTTGGCCCATTTTATTCAACATTGGTATTTATCGCCGCGGCGTGTTCTCATCAGGACTTCAACCGGTGTCTTTGTATTCCAGGAGCTTTCTTCTGCTATAGTGCATCTCATGTCCTCTCTCCTTCCTTCCTCAGGCCCTAAACCCTTGGGCCTCGTTTGAACACCACGCACCACCCCCACCCCTAAAAAAAAATAAAGGAAACTCACTCGAGCCAGAGTTCTACGGTCTACCTATATATTAGGCGCCTCCTTTCCTGCTAGTGTAGTTAGATGAGAGTCTTCTGGCCCATGGACTTTCACTGGGTGACCAAGAAATTGGGAAGCCGAGCACCGCACACCATCTTAAATTCAAAAGGGCAGCAGCAAGGTTCTCTTCAGAATCTTCGAAAAGCTGTACTATTCGTGATTCCGCTTCCATATCTTCAGCAAATATAAAGTCATCCTCAAATTCTGCCTTTTCTGGAAAGCTTCCATCTTCGTTGCATATCATACGCATACTCAAAACCTGCAGTGCTTCCATGGCTGTGCTGTGAAACCCGCAGTTCACATATGCAGAGAAAACGAAATAGCAGGTCGTTGGATCAGGCTGGATCTTTTCTTGGTGCATCCACTCAACGACTAATTCAACTGCCTCGATCAATTCCTGACATTCATTTTAGGGGAGAAGAAAAGGAGAAATTATCAGCAAATAATGCTTTTTTGATCTTACAGACACTTCTTTCTGAAAGAGCAAAAACGGCACATACGAGATACCTTTTCACAGGCTTTTTGAAGAATGGTATTGAACAACAAAGTATCAAGTTTAGTCCCTTCTGAGCTGGCTTGATCCAAAAGATTCAATGCTTCATCAATGTCATCATCTTCCAACACAATCTGAAACAAGATAGGCTCACAACATAATGACCCATACAAGATATATATATATATATATATATATAAAAGAGGGAATGCACTAACAAGGATAAAAATACCCTTATTAAAACCCGCTACCTTTACCTTTATGAGAGCAGTGTACGTCACTGTTACTGGATAAAAGCCATCTCGCAACATCATGGAAATCAATGCAGCAGCAGATCTATAACATTTCAGCATGCTACAGCAATCAATCATTATATTATAAGTTGCAGCATCTGCCGGGAAACCAAATGACTTCATACTTTTAAATATCTTAATTGCCATTTGACTCTGCACGTAAAGTAGATAAACACTGGTCAAATGTTGCCCATATCATGAAGTTTCAAACGAAAGGAAAAGCAATGGTGTTGGAAGCACCTACTTCCTTAGCCTCAACAAGTGAATGCAACACCGTATTATAGATAGGTGTTCCCAGATAAACGTTATTACGACAAAAAATATTCTCTGCCACATGCAAATACTGGATCATCTCTCTTATCATCCCCTCTGTTCCAAGGGCTTTCAACTGGAAAATAAAATAAAATATGAATGCCATAGATGAGGTAAGGTGAAACAGAGAAAAAAGAAGAAAAAAAGCAAAGGACTGAATGACAGAGTAGGATTCTATGAAAGGAAGAAAAAAACAAAAAAACAAAAGTTTTAGTACTTCCAAGCAGATGAGCTTCAAGAAGGCAGCAAAGAAGTTTTAAATGGATCATAATATTTATGCAACACTAAGCAGTCATGAGTGAAACTCCCTGCATGCACAATGAAAAGTTTTATAGACTATAATTTATCTTCCATCTGTGAGCAATGTCTTTTCTCTTCTAACGCTTTTACCAAAGACTTTGATATGCAAGCTCAAGGAGAGAACTAAGATACCATCCCTAAGAGGCGCAGCAACAATATAACTGAAAATGTGATGACGCAAATGCTGTACTCTGTTAAACAATTGGAACTAGTGTTGTATGTGCACTGCTACAATTTTTACAATTAACAAATAAAATTCTATCGCAGTACCAACAGTTAACAGCTTCGATAGATGTTAAAAAAGTGTATATTATTTATCAAGCTCCTTATACCTTCAGTTTGAATAGAGAATTAATTATTTAATAAACCATGTATAGAATGAAGATTATGTTCTGCAGTCACCTATCAGACTAACATTTTATAACCACGTTTTCCAGTTATCAGATGATGAAGTTCTTAAGAAACCATGTATTATGTCTCATAGTGACCCTTGTCAGTCAAAGGCGGCAGTATGCCACCTACCAATACTCCATTTCATTCTCTAAATAAAGGAAGGAGATGCATGAGGCTAGGGGTTACCAAGTTCTTCATTGATAAATAACTGTGCTGAATACCATATCTTGCCATATCCATTTCTATAGCATTGATACGTTTAGCAGCATCCACCTGTGACAACATGTTGCCCTCTTCATATGGGGCATTCACGTTACCAAATAATAAAAACAGTAGCTCGTACGTGTTAATATTAGGCATAACTTCTAATCGTTTCATTTTAGCCAACATCTGCACTGCTCGTTCAGGTTGATCCTGCATAGTTCATGCAACAATATTTGAATTTATTGGAAACAAAAAGAAAAAAACATGAAAAAACTCAGGCACTGGAGAATTTCAAGTGAGCATTAAAACATATGAAAAGAAGAAAACAGATAAACATACGGCTAGCATAAATACTCTTTTGGTATGCCCATGTTAAATAACTCCTATTATTAGAGCCAAACAAATTCTTTAACTATCAAAACAAGAATGAAGAACAAAAACTTGCACAAAGTTATTAAAATATTTAAACCATATCAAAATCAATCTTAAACAATCACCCAACCAATTCTACTCTTACTCTTATAAAAAAGTTCAAGGACCTTTCTTTTATTAGAAACAAGGGTTTGAATGTTCAGTACCCTATATCATAATTCATAGACTACCCATGTGCGCTGCAATCCAATTTTAAGATTTTAAAAGTTCTAATTAGCAAGGTCACAGAAGGAATTCTGATATGAGAACTCAGTTTTATACAATATCAGCTCACCGTTGTATCACATGCTGCAAGAAAAGCATTGAAAGGATGTGGATATGAACATTCAGATATTTGATCCAGCAGAGCCTCAGCTAAATTCAGCTTTAGCACTTTGCTGCACCCTATAGAAAGGGTGGCAAGAGTAGAATCATATGGCTTCAGATTTCTCTGCTGCATAACTTGTAACTGCAGAAGGATAAAAAAGGTTGCAAAACTCTCTAATTAAAAGGCAAAACCAAAATGACTAAAATACATTGCCAACAAATGCAAGATCACTTTTTTTTTTTTTTTTTAAGATGATTGGCACATGCAGAAACCAATATAACTTACAATTTCCATTCCAATACTGAAACCTCGCTTAGAAGCAACAGCTCTGACAAAGCCATCATATGTATGGCTGGATGGTTGCAACCCAAAATTTTGCATCTAGACGAAAATGGGCCTCTTTAGTATGTCATAAGATAATATCTGAACCAAGTATATACAGAATAAAAAAGGGAAGGATAGAGAATCACATAATCAAACTAGAAGATTGAAATCCGCAAAGAAAGTAGCCATCAAAGCAAAAGCATAGAAAACTGTAATTTAAAATTCTGCAGCTTATAATTACATAGTTCTCCCAGCAATAATATCACATTTCAGTGAGTGTACATATAAGATTTGCTTATAAGAACAAAAATTTGAGACATCTGAACACTTTTGTATAATATGATATCACTTAAACAAGTTCAAGTAAAAATGTCATTATACCTGTAGGATTAACTGCTCTGCCAGACCATCATTTCTCAACTGTGCACAAGCATGAATCACATCATTGAATGACCATCTCAAAATTTTCTTAACAGGCTCGCTTAAATGTTTATCAAGCATATCTAGCCGAATATTCTCAACTTCTCCAACTCCCAAGTCAACAGTAGTCGACTGATCTGCACTAACAGCATGATCATCCAAAGGTTTACTGTATATGGAAGGAACAGAAAGTTCATTCTCCTCCAAATCTAGCTTCTTCAAGCTTAATTCACAATTTGAAGGTATAGGAATGTCCAATCTTGAAGAATACAACTTTCCTTCAGAAGTTCTATTAACATTCGTGTTTCCCCTGGTGGCTAAAGCCACCATACGTTGCAACGTCACATACGCAGATTTTAAATCTCCCAACCTAGTAAAGGACCAAATAAACTTCCGTAGAGGTATAATGCTCAGACTGTAGTGTTTGATATAGTCCTCCCAAATTTCATGTGCTGCACGGAGGTTTTGCTGCCAAACTGCAAACTAGAAGAAATGAAAATGTAGGGTAACTATGATATGACCCAAATAACTTAAAATCATGTGGCTCTCTTATGCATGCTAAAAGTGAACTACAGGGAAAACAAGTCATATCCACATACATGGTCAGGGGAAAATAACTAAGCATGTGAGTAAGTCATCCAGAAACATAACTTTTGCAATCAAACAGTACAAACACTGTCAATTTTGTAATTTCCATCCTTGAAAGTTGATGTAAAAGAATAACCTTTTTTTTTTTTAAGTAAAATCCTGGAATTGCAAAAAATTCAAGAGAGCATCATATCACCATCCTCATCCTCATCAAAAATAGAAATGGCAATCGAAGATGATACTTCTGAATGTCACAGAAAAATCAGGACGTTATTTCCACACATACTTATCAATGGGAAAGGTAAATGCTATAATTAGGGCTTTACTTGAAACTGATCTTTTTATCCCCTTACAAGCACATTGAAACATTACAACACAAAACATTTGAAGCCACAGTCGGGAGATTAATAGTAAGCTGAATACATCAGTCAACCAAACCAATTCCCCTGTTAGGTCATTTTGCAGTGATTAAAGCAAAAATGAATTCTTTTGTTTAGCCTAAATAATAAATAAAAACGGATCTAGTGAAGAGGAAATTTTTGTGCATGAAAAGAAAGGAATGATATTTGAACAGATCAATAAAAAAAATGTTTTGCTTTACACACCTTGAGAAGCTCCGAATATGTAACTTCATTCTTCCCCACCATTTGATGCTCCATCAGGTCCAAACACTGATTGGCATTTATCACACTTTGCATTTTAGCACAAGCCCTTAAGAGACTGTTGTAGATAGGTAGAACTGGATAGATGCCTTGACTTTCTCCTAGGAAATTTATCAACTTAAATGCCTGACCAAAGAACAACAGGTAGACACATGAGTGCTAAGTTATTAAAAGCAGCTGACAAAGAATGATGCTACAAGTGTGGTTCCATCTTAATGGTAGCTCCGATAGTTCAATAGCTACAGTACAATCATGATATCAAAGTAATCCTAACAAAACAGTTCTGCTATTACCAGCTGACTAGGCTAGCTAGATAATAATGTTTAAGTCTATAGTATGAATCCTACCTCCTCTAAGTATCCTCCTTTACATAGAGCTTGCATCATGAGCAAGGAGCATAAGTTATTCAGGGTAATCTCCTTCTCATCCATTATTCTCCAAGTCTCCAATACAAACTGCATGAAAAGGAAACAACTGAGTTTAATGTTAGGACCCAAACAAAAATACACTTGGAAGCAACTACTGCCATGTCAAAAAATTGGAGGATGCGATCCCTACCTTCACAATGGCATTGGCATGACTGAATCAAGCCAAGGGGCAGGACGGAACAATGATAACAGTTAGTGCATTTTCAGAAAGTTATATCAGTCCACAGAAAATTGACAATGTGATGCTACTGATGTACATGGAGTAAAATTGTCTACAAATAATTTTCTAAGCTTTCCTTTGATACTCTTCAAATTACCATAATCAGGTACAAACATCAACAACTTAAATGCACTAATTTTCTTTTATCTCAGCTAACTAACACATACATGAGACTGAATCCCTATGTATCTCAAACGTATAGGGTAAAAGGTATATGATTAAAGAGCTAACAAAACAACGAGCTAACAAAACAAATCATCTAACTAGTTGACGTAAATAATGTGTAGCATAATAAAGGAAACACACAACCCTGCAGTGTGCGCGTCTCAACTAAATTCCATGTTTGTCAGCTTACCAATGGATCAGGTGACCTGGCACAGTACTTAAGAATATGAAGGAAATCATCAGCTCTTAAGGAATGGTTCGCGTGGCTAAGATTCAAAAGCATATTTGAAGCTTTGCCCCTCTCACCCAAGCGCAGCGCATCAACAATTTGCATCTGCATGGACCCTGTAATAGATTCTGTTCCGTGCCACATAACTCGATGACCTGCATTAATGACCTCGCACTGAAATTCAGAAAACAGACTTGCATATCGATGCTCCGCATTTTTATGCCCATTTGGACTTGTGCACGGGTATAATTGCATGAAGGCAGAACGCACAAGAACTCACATGCACGAGCGAGCAAAGCAAACAGAGAAGAGTAGACTAACCAAAGATTAAGAGGTAGAGACAGTGTAAAGCGTAAAGCAGATGGTATGGTATGGTATGGTATGGCCTGGCCAGGGAGACAGTTGCAAAAGAGAGAGTAGAAGAGTAGGGAAAGATTACCGTTGTTTGAGGAGGTTGCAAGAGTGCGGGGGGAGTCCAGTTTTTGAGAAGCAAGTCTTGGTCCCTATACAAAAAAACAAAACTCCAGTAATGACAGCAATGACAACAACAGAAGAGAAGAAGCAAACCAAGGAAAACTGGAACTTACACGATGGTGGTGGCAGTGCGGTTGAGATTTACCATTCCTAAGCGAATCTGCAATTGCTCTCGCTCTCGCTCTGTAATACATGAATATGATACAACGAATGAGTGCAATTGATGGGATGGGATGGGATGGCGTGCCCTAATTCCTAAATATGTAAATGTGTAGGAGGAGGAGGACTGGAGGAGGAGGTTGGTCGTCTGTGCATGATTGATTGATTAGATTACAGAGCTTCCTCAACCCTCAATTCTCCTAGCGTGCCGTTTCTCTTCTGAATTCTGTTTAGGGTTTAAGCATTTTGACTGAAACAGCACATTTCTCGGGAAAATGTCAGAGAGACATGGATTCCCAGGAGGAGAAGGAGGACGAGGAGGACGAGCACACTCCCTCCCACTGCTGACTGCCAACTGCCGACCCTGTGTGATCGATCCAAGCAACCCGATCAAGAGGCCCAACCCAAGCCTGCCCTCTGTTTTTTCTTTACATTACTATTTCTTTTCTTTTTTTCATTTTTCAAAGAGGTTTTTTTTTTTTTTTTTTTTTCCAAATTCTTTTGATCGTCTTTTGCTTTGAAAATTTTAAGATTAATTTTTTAAAATTTTATGAATTTCTTGGTGATGACGACGGCGGTGATGACGGTGGATGGTGGTGACGAAAACGGCAGAAGCGACAAAAGCATGTGGTAGTGGCGGTGATGTTGTTATGTGGTGGCGGCGGCGGCGGTGACAAGGGTATATGGTGGTGATGGTGGGCACTCATAGTTGAGCTTTTTTGTATTTTTGGTTTTAAACTCTCACTAATGGAAATTTTGAAATGACAACTATTTACATAAAATTTAAACTTGGGAAATGGAGGTCCCAAATTCCAAGTTTTTTTTCTACGCAGAAATTCTAAATTTTTATGTTTATGAATCCAAACAATAGAATTGGTGCATGTCAATTTATAAATTCTTATTTTTGTCCAAATTTCAAGTTTATTTAGTATAATTTATCAGATGTCTCAGAAGGGAGGGACTATTGACACGGGCCGCACCTTTTGAGGCTAATCTTGGAGCATGGAGGAGGCCCAATCCCACTTGACCCAGCTTGATGGCCTAGCCCAAAGCCCACAGAAGTAAAGGGGACACATTCTAGATAATTCCTGGGTGTCTAGGTTCATTGTATATTCTAGATCTTTCTCGTGTATTATGGTAGACCGTTAGATTGGTTTAATCCTAGCCATCCATTCAGGGGCTAGACTTGTATATAAGGGGGAGGCCTCATTTGGCCAAACGATCTCATACATCTCTCAATTGTAAAGATCTCTAGTGAGCAATACAACAATCTTTCTCTCAAATCTCTCTGAGTGTTCTTACTTGTTCTTTGCTAGTTCTTGTGCTCTTGTGTAGTTCGATCCGATCGAGAGGGAGGAAGGCTGACTTAGCTTGTTCAAAGGCGAAGAACGAGTCTAAGGTCGCACGAGCAGGAGGCTTCGAGAGTCATCCCGTGACAGCTGGCATCAGAGCAGGTCATTTCGATCTGCAAGAAGAGACAAGATGGCTGGAGAGGGCACGAACACAAAGAAGCAATCTAAGAAGGGTGGAAGGGAGCACTTGAAGGACATGCTCTCATTATTGGAGTCCCGCATCGTCATGTTGGAGCACGGCGTGGTCGAGTTTGACAAGAGACTCGATGAGGACGTTCCGTCGAAGGAGGCCATAGAAGGTTTGGAGGATGACCTCAAGGGGCAACTTCAGGGAGCACTCGACTCAATGATAGAGGACCTTCGTGGGGAGCTCAAGACCCAGTTGGAGCAGTTTGCAGCGGAGATCGCGTAACTGCGTGAGGGGACCTTGTGTCGAGAGGCGGTGTTTAACAGGTCTAATGAGCCAAAGCTAAATCCTATAATGGGAAGCAGGAAGCAAAGGAACTTGACACCTTTCTATGGGACATGGAGAGGTACTTCAAGAACCTAACGATGGATGATGATGAGTCGAAGATCTCTACGGTTTCGTTGTTCTTTACTGACAATGCTTTCATGTGGTGGCGTCTAAGATGCATGGAGATAGAAGCAGGTACGTTTTCACTTGAGAGTTGGACAGATTTCAAAGCTGACTTGAGATTGCATTTCTTCCCGGAGAATGCGAAGTTTGAAGCTAAAGAGAAGCTGAGGTGGCTAAAGCATACTGCTAATGTGAAAGACTATGTTAACACATTTGTCAACCTGTTGTTCGAGGTGCTCGAGATAACGGAGGAGGACAAATTGATGTATTTCTTGAGTGACCTCTAGACATGGGCTAGAGTGGAGCTGCAAAGACGACATGTCCAGACCTTGTCAACAACGATTGCGGCAGCCGAGTCTTTGGTGGAGTTGAAGAAGACTAACCAAGGCGACTCTAAAAGCAAGTGGAAGAAGTCTAGTGGTGGAAAAGGTGGGGGAGAAAACGACAAGCCAAAGAAGGGAGACAAACCTAGTAGCAGTGGTGGTTCCGGCAAGTCGTTCCGCAAGAAGAAAAAGTATGACAAGCATGAGAAGAAAAGTAACAAAGACGACAAGGTTGGGCCTTGCTACTTGTGCAATGGTCCGCACTTGATGCATGATTGCCCACAGAAGAAGGCACTCAGCGTCATGACCAAGCAGAGTGAAGAGGGGGAGGCCAAAGAGGAGGCGAGAATGGGTTCGATACGAATTCTCAATTCCTTGCAAGCCAAAGTCACTCAGCCCGAAGGTTCGTCAGGTAGGACGATCTTTATCGAAATGGTGGTGAATGGGAAGAAGACTCAGTCGTTGGTAGACACGGGAAAATCCCACAACTTCATAACCGTGAAGGAAGCAAAGAAACTTAGAGTGTGAGTCTCTAGAGAATGTGGCAAGATGAATGTGGTGAACTCGCCTGCTAGCATGATCGTGGGAATGGCTCATGGAGTGAAGCTACATCTTGGCACTTGGAGTGGATAAATGGACTTCACTGTCACACCGATGGACGACTACAACATGGTGTTGGGCATGAAGTTCATGGATAAGGTGAAAGCTTTCCTCATTCCTCATTGTAACATTATATGCATTGTTCAGGATGGAATGATGTCGTGCATGGTACCACTAACAAGGTCTGCCAAGCCAAAGGAGAAGTGCATGTCCGCCATGCAATTTAAGAAGTCGTGGAAGAAGGGTGAGGTGACCTTTCTCGTGGCGTTGATGGAGGAACCAGTGCTTACATTACCAGATCCGAGCAAGCTATTTGAAGTACACACTGATACATCAGACTTTGCGATTGGTGGCGTACTGATGCAGGAGGGGCATTCAGTGGCGTTTGAGAGTCGGAAGCTAAATGACACCAAGCAGCAGTACTCTACACGTGAGAAGGAGATGACAGTCGTGGTGCATTGTCTGCAAGTATGAAGGCATTACTTGCTTGGTTCTCACTTCGTAGTCAAGATAGACAACATTGCCACAAGCTACTTTCAGACGCAACAGAAGTTGACACCAAAACAAGCGAGGTGGCAAGACTTTCTGGCGGAGTTTGACTACAAGTTGGAGTACAAGCAAGGGAAGGAGAATGTTGTGGCAGATGCATTGAGTCGGAAGGCTGAGCTCGCAGCCATCACACAACCTGCAAGTTCTCTCTTAGAGCGTATACGAGAGGGTTTACAACACGATCCTCAAGCCAAGAACCTGGTAGAGCTTGTCAATGAAGGGAAGACAAGGCGATTCTGGCTAGAGGATGGGCTTCTATATGCCAAAGGGAAACGGATCTTTGTGCCGAGGTGGGGCAACTTGAGGCGCAAGATCTTGAAGAAGTGCCACGACACGATGTGGGCAAGACATCCAGGCACTCATCGTACATTAGCTTTGGTGGGAGCAGCATACTACTGGCCTCCGATGCGAGACGATGTCGACTCGTATATGAAGACTTGTCTTGTGTGCCAACAGGACAAGATGGAGCAGAGGCATCTTGGAGGATTGTTGGAGCCGTTACTTGTGCCATCGAGACCATGGGAGAGTTTGTCTATGAATTTCATCACATGTTTGCCGAAGTCTGAGGGTTGCAGTTCGATCTTGGTGGTGGTCGACAAGTTCACAAAGTATGCTACTTTCATCCCAGCTCCAGTGACATGCAGTGCAGAGGAGACCGCATGTTTGTTTATGAAGCACATGGTGAAGTATTGGGGAGTCCCGCAGAGTATTGTCAGTGATCGGGATGCTCGCTTCACGGGCAAATTTTGGAAGGAACTCTTCAAGCTGCTTAGCTCGCAGTTGAACTTCTCTACCAGTTTTCACGCCCAAACGGATGGACAGATAGAGCGAGTGAACTCGTTGTTGGAGTGTTATTTGCGGCACTATGTGAGTGCCAATCAGAAAGATTGGCCCAAGTTGTTGGATGTGGCTCAATTCTCATACAACTTGCAGCAGTCAAGGTTTACAGGGGCAAGTCCTTTTCAGTTGACGACCGGACAACAACCTTTGTCGCTGAATATAGTGGAGAGTGGCTACACGGGGAGTAGTCCTGCTGCATACAAAACAGCTAAGGAGTGGCAGATGACTAATGATCTGGCTTGTGCTCAGTTGGAGAAGGCAGTGAAGAAGATGAATAAATGGGTGGATCGAAACAAGCGAGATGTGGAATTCCAGGCCGGTGACATGGTACTTGTGAAGCTCAACCCCTCACAACACAAGTTTACACGAGGATTACATAAGGCGTTGTTAAGAAAGTACAAGGGTCCCTTCTCCGTACTCAAGAAGGTTGGCCGAGCTGCGTACCTTGTGGAGTTGCCACCCAAGCTAAGGTTTTCATCTGGTGTTTCATGAAAGCAACCTTAAGCCCTACCATGCCGATCCCAACGAGCCAGAACGAGGAGTGTCTAAGAGAGCTCCTACGATAACGGTGACTTCATTTGACAAAGTGGCGGATAGCATAGAGGCGAAGCGCGAGGTGAGCCGCTCTAGAGTGCCAAAGTACGTGGAGTACTTTGTCAAATGAAAAAACTTGCCAATGTCCGATAGCACATAGGAGAAAGAGGAGTCCTTGTGGTAGTTCAAGGACAAGATCATGGAATTCGAGAAGGGCAAGTTGACGAGGGTGTCGGCGAGTCAGGTGGGGGAGAATGACACGGGCCGCACCTTTTGAGGCTAATCTTGGAGCACGGAGGAGGCCCAATCTCACTTGACTCAGCTTGATGACCTAGCCCAAAGCCCACGGAAGTAAAGGGGACACATTCCAGATAATTCCTGGGTGTCTAGGTTCATTGTATATTCTAGATCCTTCTCGTGTATTATGGTAGACCGTTAGATTGGTTTAATCCTAGCCATCCATTAAGGGGCTAGACTTGTATATAAAGGGAAGGCCTCATTTGGCCAAACGATCTCATACATCTCTCAATTGTAAAGTTCTTTAGTGAGCAATACAACAATCTTTCTCTCAAATCTCTCTGAGTGTTCTTACTTGTTCTTTGCTAGTTCTTGTGCTCTTGTGTAGTTCGATCCGATCAAGAGGGAGGAAGGCTGACTTAGCTTGTTCGAAGGCGAAGAACGAGTCTAAGGCCGCACAGGCAAGAGGCTTCGAGAGTCATCCCGTGACACTATGAACCATGAAATCCTTTTTCTTTTTTGTTACAGTATCCATTAAATCCTTTTTTCAATTTCACAAGGTAATTTGCTACTCACTCGTTGGGCGAGGCAAGTATCCAAGAAATCCTTAACAATTAAGAGGCAAGTATCCAAGAAATCCTTAACAATTAACATTACTAGAAGAGGAAATCGGAAATCCTAGCACAGAATCCGGATTAATCATGAAATCTTGAGCAATTAATAGAAAAATTAAAGTCGAGCAGATCCTAGTAGAGAAAATCCTAAAAGAGGATGATGAAATCATATGTTGAAATCCTTAACTATTAATAGAGGAATTCACTCCATTGAAATCACTAGCTGGCTAGCGTTACATATATAATATCATCAGTCATCAGGAACTGAATCCACCTAATTGAGCTAATTGAACTAGTTGAGCTAATTAAGGTAATTGAGCTAATCAAGATGTCGACGTCCGTGGAAGTCAAGATAATTTCCAATGAGTGCATCAAGCCCTCTTCCCCAACACCCCAACACCTGAGAATCCACAAGCTCTCCCTCTTGGACCAGTTCATTCCCTCCATCTACGTACCCATGATCCTCTTCTATCACCCCTCCTCCTCCTCCTCCTCCATTGACCCCATTAATACTGCTACTGCTACTGCTACTACTACTACTAGGAGGTCACAACTGCTAAAGCAATCCCTCTCAGAAACCTTGACTCACTTTCACCCACTTGCCGGAAGAATTAAAGACAGTCTTTCTATTGATTGCAATGACGAGGGGGCTCGTTACATAGAGGCCGAGGTTGACTCCAATCTCTCCGAGTTTCTCAACCATCCTCATCTCTCCTTCATCAGTCAGTTTCTTCCCGGCGAGGCTAGCTGGCACGAAGCAGCTCCAGGAGCTCCCGTTGCTATGATGCAAGTCACCAACTTTGCATGCGGCGGTTTTGTTCTGGGCGCCTTTGTTTCACATATGGTTGTTGATGGAACTGCATTGAGCGCCTTCCTCAAAGCTTGGGCGGCCACAACATTTCGCTACATAGCGACTCCTAATACTCCTCATTATATTTATACCAAGGGTAATTTTGATGCCCCATCTTTGTTTCCCCAAAATGATGAATGCCCAAGAGAAGCCACCATGATGGCTTTGTACTCCCGCTTTCTGAAAGTGGGAAAGTGTGTTACAAGGAGATTTGTATTTGATGCCCCTGCTCTGGCCACACTCAAGAAAAAAGCAGCGAGCTCAACGGTGCCAAATCCAACGCGTGTGGAGGTTGTCACGGCACTCATCTGGAAACGCATTATGGCTGCCTTTAACTTGAAGACCAAATCCAACACTGTCCAGAACCGGAGGCCAACTCTGATGACACACGCAGTGAATTTGCGTCGAAGAGCTGTGCCACCAGTTTCCGAATACACTATGGGAAATTTTCTGTCCACGGCAGCCGCGTTGTCACAATGCAGTAGTAATACTGAAGATGACGCTCAAAAGGCGGACGACTTAGATCATGTTGATGATGATCGTGATCGTGAGTTGGGTAGGTTGGCGAGGCATGTGAGGGAAGCAATAAGCAAACTCGATGGTGATTTTGTACAAAGCCTACAAGGGGATGGGACTAGAGGGCTCACCAAATTCTGTGAGCCTCTCAAGGAGATGGGAGAGACTTTGTCTCGCGCATTCGCAGGTGCAGCTGATGGACAGGGCCTGGATTATATAGGATTTAGCAGCTGGTGCAATTTTGGTCTTTATGAAGTTGATTTTGGGTGGGGAAAGCCAGCATGGGTGTCGTGTGTTGGGGGAAAGAGGGGTGCAGAAGAGCCTGTGTACATGAACATGGTGGTTTTAACGGATACAAGGCCGGGGGATGGAGTTGAAGCCTGGATTTATCTAGATGAGCAAGATATGGCCATATTAGAGCATGATCCTCACTTCCTTGCTTTTGTTTCTTTAAACCCCAGTCCTCTTCCTATTACCATCAAAACACCATGGGCAGAAGGCAACTCTGTTTCTCATCCGGATCCCTGGCATTAATTAGTGAAATAAAGATCCATTAATGTATGTGCTAAACAAAAATCAATATTAATGCAATTGTAACAGTGCTTTACTTAACTCCTATCAGTTGAACAATAATAATAATTAAGTCGGTCTTTCAGTTTAATAAGACATTACATTATGGCTTTGGCTATTTAACGTACTATAATTTAAGGGTAAAGGAAATTAAGGTGCGCGGAAGGAGGGAGCAAGCGTTGGCACTTAGCAGCAGTAGCTTTGAGATGTGACTATATATACCAATACCAATGCTGGACATTTTTACGGTATTTGCCTCCCCACTCCCCAAATCCTAGTCTCCTAGCTAGCTAGCTAGCTACAACAACGTCCAGTACTGAACCTGAACACTGAAGGAGTTAGCTCATTCGAACGCTGGAGATCAGAACTAATTTAGTTAATGGAGGTTCATATAACATCCAAAGAGTGGATTAAACCCTCCTCGCCAACACCACAACACCTGAGAACCCACAAATTGTCTCTGTTGGATCAGTTCGCTCCTCCCGTCTATATCCCCATGGTCCTCTACTATCCCAATCCCAATCCCAACCCCCTATTGCAGGAAGAATGCTTGGCTGAGAAGGAGGAGGAGGACCCAGCTGCAGGCTGCAGTAGGAGCAATACCACCCTGAGCATTAACAACATTAATACCAATACTAGTAGTAATATCATTGTAGAGGATGCTAAGATCAGATCGCAACTGCTAAAGCAGTCTCTGTCCAAAACTTTAACCCATTTTTACCCACTCGCAGGAAGAATCAAAGACCATCTTTCCATAGATTGCAACGACCAAGGAGCTTATTATGTTGAGGCTCGGGCGGACTCCCATCTCACCCACTTTCTTAGCAATCCTCCTCTCTCATTAATCTCCAAGTTTCTTCCATCTCCAAGCACATGGGATGGCCCGACTCCAGGTGCTCCAGTCTCTATGATACAGGTCACCCTCTTCCCATGCGGTGGATTAGTCATTGGTGTCACCATTTCACACATGGTCCTGGATGCATCTTCCACGAGTGTCTTTCTTAAAGCTTGGGCGGCCATGGCTGGTGATCATACTAATCATCATCAGGCTGATCAGGCTGATCAGGCTGAAGCCTGTACTCATGATCACCCAATCATAGTATTTGACGCCGCATCTGTTTTCCCTCCCAGTGTTGCATACCCAAGAGAAGCAAACCTTACCGCTCTGTGGCATCCCTTCTTCAAAATGGGGAAAAGTGCAACGAGGAGATTTCTGTTCGATGCTCCAGCAATAGCTAGGCTAAAGGCCAACGCTGCTACCGCTAGTAATACGAACACTAGTAGCTGCAGAGTTGGTGTGCAAAATCCGACCAGAGTGGAGGTGGTGTCGGCCCTCATCTGGAAGTGTGCCAATGCAGCATTTCAAGCCAAATCCGGTGGTCTCGCTGGGAGGCCAAGTTTGGTCGCCCATACAGTGAATTTGCGGCAGAGAGCAGTCCCACAACTCCCTCAATCTTTAATGGGAAATTTGTTTTGGTTAGCGCATTCAGTAATAATGGGTGATGATCACAAGCACACGGATGACGATCAGTTGAGTAGCTGTATAAGGAGGCTGAGGGAAGCAAAGCTGAAAATCGATGAAGAATTCGTCAGAAAGTTGCAAGGGCTGGGAGGGTTTGAGCACCTTATAAAAGTCGTGAAAGAGGACGCTCAGGGTTTCTCTTCAGTGGCAAGTAGCGGAGACGGAATCAGCTTCACCAGTTTGTGTGGCTTTGGTTTCTACCATACCGACTTTGGGTGGGGAAAGCCAGCATGGATAAGTAGTGTTGGTTCACCGGAACTTGAATCCCGGTTCACAAACATAGTGACACTGTTAGATACGAGGTGGGGCGAGGGAATTGAAGCTTGGGTTATCCTGGATGCACAAGTCCTGGGGATATTAGAACAGGATCCCCAGCTCCTGGCATTTGCAAGTCTCTGCCCTGCTGCTTTCGACTCGACTAATATTTGTTAAACCATTATCCACTCTTGATTTTAACGAAAAATGAATAACATTGATTTACTAGAGTTTGATTTCAAAGAAATTGGAAAGGTCAGATCTACGGACAGACTATCAGTCTCCATCGTCAGCAATCCTATTCCTATTTCCTACGTTTATCTATCTCGAAAACCAGTTGCATTGCCTTGCCATTCCGAAAATAGTCCACAAAAGAAAGAAAATTAACCTCAACACTTTTTTTATTTTTATAGCTCCACCCTCCAGTCAGGTGGTTCTACTTCTACGACTAAGATCGAGTAAACAGAAAATCTGAAAATCTGAAAAGGTTACGTGGCAGCTCTAACTTCTAAGGTTATTGTGGGATAATACACCATGTTCCGCAACACACAAGATAGGCCCTCGGATTGCCCTTTCCCTCCACTAAAACTATCCCCCAGGAACAAAACAAACCGATAAACTACTCAACACAATACCAGTTGAGTTGGGTGGGGGTTGTTGCCACTGAACAGCCATCCCTAACAGCAACACCACAACTGCGCTTTGGAGGAGGAGGAAGAGCCGCCGGAGGAGGTAGATGCTCAGCTCAGCTCGAATCAATCAAATTCAAAGGGATTGTAAAGATGATGCTTCTGCCAGTGCCAGGTTCGACTTGCTTCCCTTCCATTCAATTGGCTTCTCCGATACTCATCCGCCACCACCACCATGTCTGGCCTCTGTCCGCCACCGCAGGCGCTGCCGTTACCAATTCATCCGAACCCCATCTGCCCCCAATTCCATCTTCCTCAACTACGATTCATTCAACCACAACCTCAACCTCGAGACGACGCCGCTTTGGGGACGACCAAGCTGCCGCTTCCCCCTACGACTTCGGCCCCCTCCTCACCTTCCTCGCCAACTCCATGTCATCCGATGATGATTCCGCCTCCTCCTCCTCCCCAACCTCACTCGACCCGACCGAGTTTCAGCTGGCCCAGTCCTACCGCGCTGTTCCCGCCCCACTCTGGCACTCCCTCCTCAAATCCCTCTGCGCCTCCTCCTCCTCCTCCGACATTGGACTTGCCTACGCCGTCGTTTCGTGGCTCCAAAAGCACAACCTCTGCTTCTCCTACGAACTCCTCTACTCCATCCTCATCCACGCCCTCGGCCGCTCCGAGAAGCTCTACGAGGCCTTCTTGTTCTCCCAGCGCCAATCCCTCACCCCCCTCACCTACAATGCTCTCATCGGCGCCTGTGCTCGCAACGGTGACCTCGAGAAGGCCCTCCATTTGATGTCCCGCATGCGCCAGGACGGTTACCGCTCCGACTTCGTCAACTACAGCTTGATCATTCAGTCCCTCACCCGCTCCAACAAGATTGATTCCCCAATCATGCTCAAGCTCTACAGGGAGATTGAGTCCGAGAGCATTGAGATCGATGGCCAGCTCTTCAACGACATCATTGCTGGTTTCGCTAAAGCCGGCGAGCCCTCCCAGGCTATGCACCTTCTTGCCATGGTCCAGGCCACTGGCTTGAGCCCCAAAACCGCCACTCTAGTTGCCGTCATCTCAGCCTTGGGGAATTCCGGTAGGGTAGTTGAAGCCGAAGCTATCTTCGAGGAAATGAGAGAAGGAGGATTGCAACCCAGGACCAGGGCTTACAATGCCCTTCTCAAAGGCTATGTGAAGGCAGGTCAACTGAAAGATGCCGAATCCATCGTGTCGCAGATGGAGAAGAGCGGCATTTCACCCGATGAGCACACTTACAGCCTGCTCATTGATGCCTATGCGAATGCAGGTAGGTGGGAAAGCGCAAGAATTGTGTTGAAAGAGATGGAAGCTAGCAATGTGCAGCCTAATTCCTATGTTTTCAGCAGGATTTTAGCCAGCTACCGCGATAGAGGGGAGTGGCAAAAGTCGTTCCAAGTTTTGAGGGAGATGAAGAGCAGTGGAGTAAGACCCGATAGGCATTTTTACAATGTCATGATTGACACTTTTGGAAAGTCCAACTGTCTTGATCATGCTATGGCTACCTTTGAAAGGATGCTATCTGAGGGAATCCACCCGGACACCGTCACCTGGAATACGCTTATAGATTGTCATTGCAAGTCAGGCCACCATGTAAGGGCGGAGGAGTTGTTTGAGGAAATGCAGCAAAGTGGGTGCGCCCCTTGCGCCACCACCTATAACATCATGATCAATTCCTTTGGGGAGCAGCAAAGATGGGATGAGGTGAAAGGCTTGTTGGGGAAGATGCAGGCTCAGGGTTTACTGCCCAACATAGTTACCTATACCACATTAGTTGACATTTATGGAAAGTCGGGGAGATTTACTGATGCAATAGAGTGTTTGGAGGTTATGAAGTCTGCAGGCATGAAACCATCCCCGACGATGTACAATGCCTTAATTAATGCCTATGCACAAAGAGTAAGTTGTCTTCCTTACACTAATGTTAATGTGTGTGTGTGTGTGTGTGTGTGTGTATTTGTTTCTGATTGCTGAAGCTTTAGATAGATTCAACCAGAAAGCTATTCTTCTTACTTGAGACTAGCAGTTTTATCTTTCTGTGTTGGATCCCTGGTAGTGAATTGGATAAGAGTCTTATCGTGAGTGTGATGGTCCATGTAAATGTTTGACAGGGTTTGTCGGAGCAAGCACTGAACGCGTTTAGGGTAATGAGAGCAGAAGGATTAAAACCCAGTCCCTTGGCTCTCAATTCGTTAATCAATGCATTTGGTGAAGATAGAAGGGATACTGAGGCCTTTTCTGTGTTGCAGTACATGAAGGAAAATGTAAGTTATTTCTAATGCTGTCACAATTACTGCTACTGCACAGATTGGTACAACAATTGATCTTGTTTCCTTATAACTGCAGGACCTGAAACCAGATGTAGTTACGTATACTACACTGATGAAAACCCTTATCCGTGTTGATAAATTTTATAAGGTATGAATTTCATATAACATTACCATAAGATAAGATAACCTTTGCATATCGTTGCATGCGGCATAACAGCCAGGCCTTGAGCTTATAAAATTTCATAAGTTGCATGATTTTGGTTTCAGGTTCCAGCAGTGTATGAAGAACTGATTATGTCTGGATGCACTCCAGATAGGAAAGCTAGGGCAATGTTACGGTCTGCGCTGAAATACATGAAACAGACACTCAGATCCTAACTGACATGATTTGAGTCATACAGCCACAGTTAAATGTGTTCACCTGTGCCAGCGTCTCCAATGGCTGTAAATCACCATCTCCGACAGTCTGATGATTTTGCAGGGACTGGCCGTGGGCAAGAGGATCCAACATCAAGGGCAATCGTGTTCCAGAGTTTGGGAACAAAGCACACCCTCCCTAGTGACAAACACAAGAACAGCTGAAGAGAGACACCCCCGTTGCCATAGCCATTACCATTACCATTACCTTTACCTTTACCTCACCAAAATTTTAGGTTGTGATAAAATGTGATTTATTGCATGTATCTTGTAAAAATTTGTCGATTATTTTTCGTCATCATAAAGCAGAATAATAAAACTAAATTGTATGTCTTTTTGCGAAAATTCTTTCATACTACGTAGTATGGAATACTACGTAGTATGAAATACTACAAAGTATGGATGGCGTGGATTGTTTTGGATGATATGAGTCTCGTGAATTCAAACCATCCAATGCTCATAGTATGGAAGTTGGACCCGTGTTTTTGTTCATTTTTCAAAAGAAAGTCTGCGGTTATTCAACTCAAGTTCAGCAAATCATGCTCCTGGTTATTCAAGGTGTGAAGGCCGATTAATTGTTCGGAGATTAGAGTAAAATAGTCGCATACATTCAATCCAAGCAAATAGATGATCACTTAAATTAAATTAAAAGAATATTATGAGTTTTTCAGAGAAAACAATTACACTATGCCTTAAAAAATTGTTCGTATCGTGTCTACTTGTACAAAATATCCAATATTTAACTTAAGAGCCATCCTTTCTGAAAAATTTGGCATACACCCCCTCCCTATATATTTCTTATTTTTGCTTCTCCTTTTCCCCATGACGACAACTAGGAACGTGAAATCAAAAAATTCACTTCAAATTATGAACCTCAACTTCTTGCTGCTCACGGTGTTTTACAATCAGTATTGGAAATCAATGGAGAAGTGGTAGAAATGTGCGGAACATGTCGATCAGTCCAGCGCGGCGTGGCACGAAGCCTCTGACACGGAGTTGTTTCTCAATATCAAAGTGCAATAGCAGCAACAATTGGTCTAGCACACTTGCTTTTTGAAATTCTGGAACAGAACATGAACATTAACAGAACGGACGATAACAAGAAGAGCCTGAAATATGTTCTTATCTCCTGCATTCCTAGTTCAAGCACCTCCATCTTCTTTCCGTATCTACTACTCCTCTCGACTAAGTACCCTTCAAGATACTCATCTATGGATACCCACTTGTCTAATAAGGTGGGCACAGAAGCCTTTGAATTATTTTCACCAAGCTGGTCTGGCCCCAATTTAAAAATTGTGAAAAATGCAGCAGACCATTCATTGAGAACTCTCTGAAAGCGAAAAGATTTACACTGTTTTCATTAACCGTCGCTTCTATATATGCTGAAACTTAAAAGATGGCCAAAAGACTGACATACATTGAAGGTACCGAAGTCAGTGGGATTGAACATTTTGAAGCAATCTCTTGATGAGGCTGCTCCATCTCCATATATCTGAGTCACAACGAAAATGGAGGCAGATTTGTCTGGGCCAAGTTGCTTTTAGATCAGAAATTTGAAGGGAAAAATGAGGGATAACTTGACAAACCTCAAAGGTGAAAGCCATTGGCACCCTTACAATGTCGAACATAAAATCAGTTGCTGTCCCATGTGCCAGGTACCTAGAAATAAAACTTGATGAAAAAACTTACAATAACCATTTTAAAAGAGTAAGCATCAAAACCTATCAACTTTGGCTCGCGATTCGAGGAGAGATGTGGGGGGGAGAGGGTGGTGGTAAAGGTTAATGAGCCAAATAAACCACTTAAAATTTCAGACCCAAAAGGTGGTTAGGTAAAGAATAGAGGCTGATCTTAAAATTTCAGATAACAATAGTAACTATCAACTGATTCGAGGAGAGATGTGGAGGGAGGGGGTGGTGGTAAAGGTTAATGAGCCAAATAAACCACTTAAAATTTCAGACCCAAAAGGTGGTTAGGTAAAGAATAGAGGCTGATCTTATAATTTCAGATAACAATAGTAACTATCAACTGAACAATATAATAACGACTATTAGTAATACTAACCCAACAGAACCTCCACCAGACCCAACCATGCAACGCTTTTGGCAATGCAGTTGGTTGAGTTCTTCAAGCAATGACTTCATCTGGTGGGAGGAAACTCCATCTGGGGTTGTGTTCTTATGGTCATACGGCATAAATAGAGCCTGAACAAACCAGAAGCTTTATAAGAAATGTGTCATATGCAGAGTACACAAACCCTAAATTGAAATGAATCGAAAATTGAGGATCACTTTGCCACTTCAACGGTAATTGGAAAAAGAACATAAATTAGTATAAAAGTGGCAGATTGTAGGGTGACATTGCATTTGGTAAAACAGAATTGCATTAACCATTAACTTCAAAAATGGTATATATGACTTCGGAGTCAACATGAGGGAATGCTAATTGAAAGTTCGTGTGACCTACCTCCATCCCAGAGTGTATATTAATCCACATGTGTGGATCAAATGACACGGCAACTTTCCGCATTATCTGAGTTTCAGGCTCGCTGAAAGGAGCAGTTCCAGGATTTTCCTCATATGGATCATAATCCTGGGACAGAAAAACAAAATAAAAGAAAAAGTAGTCTCTTAAGCACAAAATAGCACAAGAAATGGAATGACAGTTGAATATTTATGTTAAGGAGAGGAAGCAGGAAACAATAAGTGAAACTACAACATCATCTAATGGTGGGTTGTATATATAATCTTAAAGAACATCCACCTAGAGAAGACACCTTAATCAATACACTTAAAAGATGAAATAAACAAGCAAAATGATAAATGCGGTATAGTATGATTAACCTTCTCTTTTTTGCCCCAATCTACGCTCCAATTACGGTTGAGATCAACTCCCCTCCCTGTCCAATATGCAAACTTAAGCAATTAATAATCTTTATAAGAAGTGATACATAAATCAAGGATTCATGCACATATATATAGACAAAATCGTGAAGAATACCACACACGATAGGGTACTTTACAATTACGTATCCATGGAAAATCTCGTATTAGTGCTCTTTTATATAATAGCCAATAGGGGAGCATTTAATTGACAGAGGATTCTATTTGTAATGGTGTCTGTGTATGTGTGTGTGTGTGTTCATATATATTTTAGATCCCAGAAAATCAATTGATTTACCATTTCTCCTCTCACAGAGGTCTCCTGCTTCAACAAGTCTACGACCATTTAAGTTTTCCAATGGAACCACCTGACATAAAATTAGATATCAGAACTAAAAAAATGAAACTTCTTAAAGTATCTCCAAAGATATAGCTAAGAATCGAAGAGGAAAATATTTCAACCCCACCATGAGTCTTGCAGCACATTACAAAAATGGTACCTTTATCAAGAGCCTGTCAAGGGTAGTGTCTAAGGAGGCTGGGTCCAGGTTGGGTAGAAACTGTTCTTTACTCAAGATTGATAGGATTCGCAATGCAAGCTCGGATGTAATAAGCTCCCTTCCATGCTGCCCAAAACTCTGGAAGACAAGGAATCATCTGTCAAAAACACCAGCCATTACCAATCTGAGATTATCTATAACTATAAGCAGCCACAACCCGCTATGCAAAATCTAGTGAGAACGAATCCAGCGCATAAAAATACATGAAAAAAACTTACAAGAAGGATCCGAAACTTTGGCTGGTCATCAGTCTCTTGCCTTCTCCGGCAATAAGTAACTATTGCGATCTCAGCAGAGTAGCCCTTGTTTCGAGATTTAATTGTATCCAACTGTCATTAGAACATGAAATGAATTTTAGAAGGAAAGAAAAATGATAGAGTCTCAGGCAGAGGAAACCTACAGTGAGCTCATCTGGGTGCCGAAAGACGAGAGCTTTAATTTCTTCCATCAAATCCCCACTGCAGAGCAATGAAAAAGGAAAACTTTGATTGTTATACGTATATATCGTATACGATGTTTTCGGGGTTAAAATTAAATTGCCTGAGGAATTCATAACAAGTAAGGCAATAATTGAAAGGAGAGGGAGGGAATAGCCAAAATTCCCTACAATTTCAGACCGTAGAGTCAGAAAGCAAGAAATTAAATTGCAGAAAGAACCGGAAAACCCATCTCTAGATTTAAACAAAAATACGTGAATCAATCAGTAACTGCCAATTCGGCACAAGTCCGTCCGCAGACGGCAGATGAGATTAATCAGTCAAAATACAACATGATTAATGCAAAAAGATTGGAATAAAGTAAAGAAATAAAATCAATTGAGAAAGAAAGTAGAGGTGACCTGGAATGATAGAGATCGCGGTTGATGGGGGTGAAAGAAGAAGAAGGATTGGTGATGTTATTAGTATTGCCATGGACGACGACCAGGAAACCTTGCAACCAAGCAAACAAGCAGAGAGTGATGGATAAAGGAGAGGAGAGCGGAAGGAGACGAGCCATGGCATTGGCAGTCGTCGGAGGAACAAGTTGATGATCTCTTCTTTTTCTTTCTCTCTGTCTTCTGTGGTACCCTTTCACCATCATTATTTCTTTCTTTTCTTTCTTTTCTTTCGAGCGAGCTGTGTGAACAAGGGAAAGACAAGGGTTGTATTGTCTTTTGGTCTGCTTGTCCTGAATCCTGTTTGTTCCATTTTCCACGTTCGACGGTCTTGATATTGATACCTCCGCTTATTAATTTTATTATTCTTTGCAATTTGCAAATTTGGAATTTGATACCTCCCACCACTTCATTTTCATTTTTCTGAACAAGTCAATCATACGCTTATTCATTACATTTTAGGGACACTTAAAAACAACACAAAACATGGGGATTTGATCATTTGAGTTGATTATAATCATTAATCATATTCGTCTCTAATTTAAAAATGACACACTTAAACACGTATATGTGATTGTATAACTTGAATATATATATATTTTAAAAGGGACATGTTGGTGATCAAGTAAGACAGTTTAGTCTTTCGGAGGCTGAGAAGACTCACAGAAATATTTCAACCTATTAAATAACTTATAAAATATAACCAATCAAAATTTAAGGTGAAATGAATTAGGTTAACTCTTTTATTTTGTTGTAAACCTTATATTTTATAGGTAATTTTGTGCTGATGAAGATTAAATAGGTTAAACATATCATTACGATGTAACATGTCTGTATCGTATTCAAATTTAAAAAGAATGACTCGATTAATAAATGTGTCATGCTCAAGGTGACCCTCATCGTGTTTGACTTGACACGAACCAAAGTCGTGAACACAATTTTCCACCCCTACAATTTTGATACTTATCTTTTGCTCAAATAAGTATTTTAGCCTCATGGGTTTTAAATATATCAATTTTTTCTTTGTGCTTTACTCTTTTAGTAATCTTAGTTATTTTTCGGGTTTTTTACATTTAGGCCCTTGCAACTCTTAGACTCTAGATATAAATCCACATATAAATAAAATTCACATTTTGAATACGATGCCATATTAGATAAAAAAAAGTCCATGAATTTGAGTTTATTTACAAAACCATGCCATCAAATCCCCTATATGTTTTTTTTTGTAGACGTTTAATTTTTTTTTTGTTGGTCAATGTAACATCCTGTAAAAAGTTTGTTATAAAATAATTCCCAGGGGATATTTTGGACACGTGTATGATTATTTTGTACACGAGACCGTGTAATTTTACTGTTTTGGTGGGTGCACAATACCCCCAAAACCCAAAATATTTTTCTTTTCCCTTATCTTCTTCCTGAACCTTCTCCCTTATCTTTTTTCATCATTTTTCTCTCCCTCTCTTTCTCTTGCACCGTTTGTTCACGTCGACAAAAGATGTCGAACCGAGGCAAACTAAAATCACCACAATCTTCATCTCGACGCCTGGACTCAACGGTACAAACGTTCGTCCAAACTCCCGACCGTTTGACGAGAAAAGCTCATGGAAGAACCGAACCTTCCCGAAAATTTTCTCGCCATTTTAGACCGAGGTGAGGTTTCTAACTACCACCAATGGATTCCTCTCATTGAGTAGATGAATTTTCATATGTCATTTGCTTGATTTGGTTGAGTTTTGACGTAGTTCGACAAAACTACCGTAGCCGCAGACTTTCGAGGTAATTTCAGGCCATTTCCTGAGCTTGTACGACCAAACCAAAGGTACATTGTCATTTTAATCCTCTCTAGCTTCATTTTGACATAAAGAACGTGAAATTTGGCCAAGAAATGAAGAAGTTATGGAGATTTGAAAATTTCTCCAGAAACCGGCCAAAATTTCGGCTTCGGCGACCGGAGCAATTGCAGCGGCGAACGGCTGCTGACGTCAGCGACCAGTTCAGACGGGGCGGCTGACGTCAGCAACCGGTTTAGACGGGGAGGCTGACGTCAACGATAACATTAGCAAGCCGAGAATATTCCTTTTAACGACGTTAGGAATATTCCGTTAGATTTAACGGAGACGCTGGAATATTCCGTTGACGCCGTTAGTTTGACCGGCTCAAGTTGACGTTTGGAGCAGAGGCAGGCCAGCGCGTGAGCCGCGTATGAAGGCGCATGGGACGTTATTTTTTAATTCTGTCAATTCGAGGCGACTCGTGACGACGCGTACTACCTAGGGGTAGTACATATGGTATTTTACAGAGTGTTTCGGACCTCCGTATTGAGCAAACAAGGGATAGGTTTAATTAATTAGTTTAATTAGTAACCTTTATGAGGGGAGACTTATCCAGAAGACTACCGGGGCTACCCAGAACAGGAAGGCTACAACCTAGCTACTTACAGGTGAATGAGTGGGTCTTTGTTTTGATAAATATACTATTATGTATGGTTTTCACTGCTTTCTTTAAATTGTTAGCATGATTCATATCATATACGATTGTTGGAGGTAGAACATTCGTATTATATTGCCATACATATTTCTATACTATTGCTCATCAGTAGATGTATAACACCCTGGGTATTAGTACTCAGTCCTATGGCCAAGACTAGCCTTGACGTTTGGAGTTGTCACTATCAGTACCGCTACGCAACTTTGGATCCATTGTAGGTACTAGCTTGTTCTAGGTTGCACTAGGCAACTCGAACTTGTGTGATGCACTCTGTGCACATCGATTAGCGTTAGACTCGCGTCATTGTAGTACTCAACGTATTTCTTAAATACCTAGTCTGTTCCTCGTAGCTTATCTACTTGGGCTTGTGTGTTTACATATGGATGAGTAGTCGGTTTGATTTTCGGGGAGTACCCGTATTATTGTTATAGTATTTTGAGGATCATATTGGGGAGTTTGACGTATTTTCAAAAACTATACATGTTTTCCAGCGAAGGGATAGTATGTTATTGAAAACAAAGGTTTTATCAAACTTTGCTTTTAACCCACTCACCTTTTTATATTTTGCGCCCCTCTAGGACTTAGAGACAGATAGGTTTATCAGAGACACGAGGGCTTGCTTTGGCTGTGGTTGGCAGTTCTGACAATTGCCTCCAAATTATGTAGGATTTGCTCATACTTTTAGTTAATTTCTACTTATCCATCCTCACGAGAATGTGAATGTTTTTACTCTATGCACTATATACTATGCTCTGACTGTTATGCACCTGTAATAATGGGTTTTACCCTTCACCGCACTCTTACTTCCGCTTCCAACTCTAAATCTTTTCACTTTTTCTCATACACATGCATAATTGGCTTTAGTCACTTAACACGTGTCGCCCAGCACTTCCCGACACCTGGCGTGTAAGGATCGAGATGTGTCAGATTGGTATCAGAGCATAAGTTTTAGGCAGTCATGCATTTATCACTCTGTGATATTTGCGCTAATATTTCTTGATTTTGTGATGTCAGAACTATGCCACCTCGTCGAGCACCTCGTACCCAGGCATCAACTAATGAGCCTGTTGCACCACCTTTCGATTTCGCACAGTTTGGTGCTGCTTTTGCTAATGTCTTTCAGACGAATTGGCGTCCTCCTCCTTCTGAGCAAAAGAATGTCTTGGAGATTGCTTCCAATCTTCAAGTAAAGTCGTTCTTAGGTCGAGAAACCTCCGAGGCGACAAAAACTTGGCTGAAACATGTTGAGAAAACCTTCCGAGCCATGGAGCGACAGGGAAACTTTCCGACGGAACAGTGGGTCTCGACTATTACGTGGTTTCTGCAGAGTGAAGCTTGTTCTTGGTGGGCTTATGAAGTGACCCTAATTCCACCAAAGCTGCAGGAAGACTGGACGACTTTTAAGGAACACTTCGAGGCGAAGTACTTACCTTCGGAGTATTGGGCCAAGAAGCGAGACAACTTCTTCAATCTGAGGCAGAAGAGCATGTCAGTAGCCGAGTACCACTGGAAGTTCACTGACCTATCCTGCTACTGCCCAACCATTGCTAGTAAGCCAAAGGAAATGTTACTTCAGTTTAGAAACGGTGCCCGTAAGAAGCTTCGTACTGCAGCATCCTCATATCCATGCACTACTTACCAGGAGTTCTATGAGGCTTTACTCTGTGTCGAGGATTCAGAGAACACTCCCGACAGTGGTGGTGATGATGACGACGAAAATGGTAGTCAGAGAAAGAACAACAACAACAAGGGATATTCGAGATTCTGGCCGAAGAAGAATCAGTCATTTAAGAAAAGTAGTTACAACTTTGGCGGATCATCTAGTGGAGGATCTAACCCCATCACACGTCGATGAGGTAAATCCACTGTTGGTTCCCGTTTTCCGACTCAGAGCAGTTCAGGGAGCTCTAACATTACTCGTTGTCGTAAGTGCAACAATTATCATTCTGGAGAGTGTAAGCAGACGAGCCGAGGATGTTTTACTTGTGGTCAAGTGGGCCACAGAGCCAGTAATTGTCCTCAGAGGCAGCAAAATCAACAGACGAGTATGGTTCCTCAACAGTATATGCCACCATACGGATCAGGCCACTTCCAGCAGCTATCTTTTGGCGACACTGTTCATTATCAGGGTGATGTGTCTCAGTACTCTGGAGACGCTTATCAGTTCCCTATGGGCGTTCCTCAGTTCACGCCGAACATTCCTCAATTCTAGGGAGGCTATACTCAGTTTCCCCAGAGCTTTCCGCATTTTCAGGGAGGTTACCTTTCGTATCAGCAGGGCAGTTCGCAGTGGTATGGAAGCGGTCAGTATCAGACCAATGAGGCAACTTCTAGTGGCGGTGGACCGAGCAGACAAACCGGTTGAGGAAACCAGGAATGTGGCGGACAGGGTAGGAGTAACCAAGGATCCAGAGGCCGTACAGAACAGCAGACACAGGACCGAGTCACAAACATCACTGCCCAGGACGCTCAGACTAATCCTGATCTTGTCATAGGTATGTTGAACATTCTTGGTCATTTTCCTAGAGTTCTAATTGATCCAAGTGCTTCTCATTCAGTTATATCCCTTCAGTTTGCTCAAACCACTTAACCATACTCTACTCCTCTCGAGTATGATTTGGGTATTGCTATGCCTAGAGGTAAAGTTTGTTATGTTCAATATGAGTATCAAGGATGTCCTGTCCTTGTTAACGAAGATGATATGCCAGCTAATCTGATTCCTTTGGACATCAAAGATTTTGATGTTATCTTAGGAATGGATTGGTTACATCAAAATCACGCCATGGTGGATTGTCATCGTAGGGTTGTCATTTTTCGAGACCTAGCATGCCTATTGTGACTTTCACCGGCAAACGCAGCGGTCTAAGACATGGATTCATCTCCGCCATGAGGGCGAAACGAATGTTGAGGAAAGGTTGTCAGAGTTACATTGCTCATGTTGTGGTGAACGATGAGAATCTGGCTCGAGTCGAGAACGTGCATGTCGTTAACCAGTTTCCTGATGTATTTCCTGATGATCTACCTGGACTACCTCCGGATCGTGAAGTGGAGTTCACCATCGATCTTCTTCCAGGTACTAATCATGTTTCTCTTACACTTTATCGCATGGCTTCTGCAGAGTTAAGAGAATTAAAGTTGCAGTTGCAAGAGTTAGTAGACAAAGGTTTCATCCAACTCAGCACCTCTCCTTAGGGAGCTCCGGTCTTATTTGTGAAAAAGAAGGATGGAAGTTTGAGACTTTGCATCGACTACAGGCAGCTTAACCGGGTGACGATTAAAAACCGTTATCCTCTACCTCGTATCGATGACTTATTTGACCAGCTCCGTGGTGCTCGAGTTTTCTCAAAAATTGATATGAGGTCAGGTTACTATCAACTAAAGGTCAGACCAGATGATGTTCCCAAGACAACGTTTCGGACTCAATATGGTCATTATGAGTTCCTTGTGATGCCATTCGGGTTAACGAATGCTCCTGCAACGTTTATGAACTTGATGAACCGGGTATTTCGTCCCTACCTGGACAAGTTCGTGATTGTCTTCATTGACGATATCTTAGTGTTCTCTAAGAGTGAGGTTGAGCACGCTAAGCATCTTCGTCTAGTTTTGAGGAGTTTTTTGGTCTATCTTATTTTCTTTTTATTCATTTTTCTTTTCTATGAATAATAACATATTTATAATAATAAAATAAAAAAAACTCAATTTATTAATAACTCAATCAAAATAAATAAAATACAATTATCCTCAAGAACAAAATGTTTGTTATGCTTAATATATTTAGTTTGATCTGTATCTGTCTTAATTCTGCTCTTTATTCAAGTAGTTTTTTGCGGGAGAATCAGTTGTTTGCCAAGTTCAGAAAGTGTCAATTCTAGCTGACTGAGGTATCTTTCTTAGGACACGTCATATCCTCAGAAGGAGTTCTTGTTGACCTACAAAAAGTAACGGCGGTAAAGAATTAAGAGCGACCACAGACTGTTACTGAGATCCAAAGTTTTCTTGGTCTTGCCAGCTACTATCGGCGTTTTGTGAAGGATTTCTCGGCAATAGCCCTTCCTCTCACAAAGTTGACTAGGAAAGATGTCAAGTTCGAGTGGGATGATGATATTGAGCGGAGTTTTAAGAAGTTGAAGCATTGTCTCACTCATGCACCTGTCTTGGCATTTCCCGACGACAATGGGAATTTCGAGGTCTACAGTGATGCTTCTTTGAATGGTCTAGGCTGTGTTCTGATGCAACATGGTAGGGTAATCGCTTATGCATCCCGTCAGTTGAAGCTGCATGAAATGAACTACCCTACTCATGACCTAGAGTTAGCAACCATTGTTTTCGCACTAAAAATCTGGCGGCATTATCTCTACGAAGAAACGTGCAAGATCTTCACTGATCAAAAGAGTATGAAGTACTTGCCTACGTAGAGGGATCTGAACCTGAGACAACGAAGGTGGATGGAGTTGATTAGTGATTATGATTGTTCTATTGAGTATCATCATGGACGAGCTAACATCGTCGCAGATGCACTTAGTAGGAAATCATCTCATGGTCGACTCAACGCACTGTACGCATGTCATATTCCTCTTTTAACTGATCTCAGGAGTATCGGTGCAGTCTTAGGTTATAATCATACTGGAGCTTTGTTGGCCAACTTCTCTGCTAGACCTCTTCTGTTGGACCGTATTCGTGAGGCTCAGGCGAGTGATCCTACTTCTCAGAAATTGATTCAAGTAGTTCTTGATCGTACCAAAGATGACTTCAGAGTTCGACATTCAGACGGATTACTCCTGATGAATGACCGGATGTATGTGCCTAACGATGCGAATTTGAAAAAGGTAATCTTGGATTAGGCGCATGTTTCCACCTATGCCATGCATCCAAGCAGTACTAAAATGTACCATACTATCCGACCTTTCTACTACTAGCGTAGAATGAAAAAGGATATTGCAGAGTACATGAGTCGTTGCTTAATTTGCCTGCAGATCAAGGCTGAAAGGAAGAAACCGTTTGGATTATTACAGTCACTTCCCATTCCTGAGTGGAAGTGAGAGAATATCACCATGGACTTCGTGTATAAGCTACCCCTAGCATGTGGAGGCTATGATGGTATTTGGGTGATTGTTGATCGACTGACCAAGTCAACTCACTTCTTGCCAGTCCGTGAGAATTATTCTTTTAACCGTTTGGCTAAGCTTTTCATTGACGGAGTTGTCAAATACCACGGTGTTCCTGTCAGTATTATCTCTGATCGTGACCTCAGATTCACTTCAAAGTTTTGGAAAGCTTTTCAAAAAGCTTTGGGTTCGAGACTACTATTTAGCACTGCTTATCATCCTCAGAAGGATGGACAATCAGAGAGAATTATCCAGACCCTTCAGGACATGCTGAGGTCCTCAGTGCTACAGTTCGAAGATAAGTGGCATGATAATCTTTCTTTGGTAGAGTTTGCCTTTAACAACAGCTTTCATTTGAGTATCGACATGTCTCTATTCGAGACATTATATGGTAAGCCTTGCCGAACCCCCTTATGTTGGTTAGAAGTTGGTGAGCGAGCTCTTGTTGGTCCTAAAATTGTAGATAAGACGACTTAGAATATTCAGATGATCAAAGGAAACCTGAAAGCTGCTCAGGATCGACAAAAGAGTATTGCCAACCATCACTTGACTGACCGAGTCTATTCAGTTGGTGACATGGTGTTCTTGAAGTTATCACCATGGAGAGGCGTTGTGCGATTCGAGAAACGAGGAAAGTTGAGTCCTCGTTACATCGGTCTGTATGTCGTCACTGAACAGATTGGTGAGGTTGCTTATCGACTTGAGTTACCTTCCGAGTTGTCAAGGGTGCATAATGTCTTCCATGTGTCCATGCTCCGACATTATATCTTCGACCCATCTCATGTCATTCATCCTCAACCGTTGGAGATCAACCAGGACTTGACTTATGATGAGTTATCGGTGACCATCCTAGATTGGAAAGACAAAATTCTACGGAATAAGTAGATCCGTTTAGTGAAGGTTCTGTGGAGAAACCACTATGTGGAAGAGGCGACTTGGGAGACGAAAGAGCACATGAGAGCCAACTACCCCTATTTGTTTTTCGCTTCTACTTGATTGTAATTTGAATTTCGAGGACGAAATTTTCTTAAGGGGGGTAGATTGTAACATCCCGTAAAAAGTTTGTTATAAAATAATTCCCGGGGGATATTTTAGACACGTGTATGATTATTTTGTACACGAGACCGTGTAATTTTACTGTTTTGGTGGATGCACAATACCCCCAAAAACCTAAAATATTTTTCTTTTCCCTTATCTTCTTCCTGAACCTTCTCCCATATTTCATCATTTTTCTCTCCCTTTCTTTCTCTCGCATCGTTTGTTCACGTCGACCAAAACTGTCGAACCGAGGTGAACTAAAATCACCACAATCTTCATCTCGACGCCCTGGACTCAAAGGTACAAACCGTTCGTCACCGTTTGACGGGAAAAGCTCACGGAAGAACCGAACCTTTCCGGCGATTTTCTCGCCATTTTAGACCAAGGTGAGGTTTCTAACTACCACCAATGGATTCCTCTCGTTGAGTAGATGAATTTTCATATGTCATTTGCTTGATTTGGTTGAGTTTTGACGTAGATCGACAAAACTACCGTAGCCATGGACTTTCGAGGTAATTTCAGGTCATTTTTCGAGCTTGTACGACCAAACCAAAGGTACACCGTCATTCTACTCCTCTCTAGCTTCATTTTTGACATAAAGAACGTGAAATTTGGCCAAGAAATTAAGAAGTTATGGAGATTTGAAAATTTCTCCAAAAACCGGCCAAAATTCCGGCGACAGCAACTGAAGCAGTTGCAGCGGCCACTGGCTGCTGACGTCAGCAACCAGTTCAGACCGGGCGGCTGACGTCAGTGATGATGTCAGCAAGCCGAGAATATTCGTGGAATATTCCTTTTAACGGCGTTAGGAATATTCCGTTAGATTTAACGGATATGCTGGAATATTCCGTTAGATCTAACAGCGTCAGTTGACGCCGTTAGTTTGACCGGCTCAGGTTGACCGCGCGTGCGGTGCGCGTGAGCCGAGGCAGGCCAGCGCGTGAGCCACGCGTGAGGGCGCGTGGGACGTTATTTTTTAATTCTGTCAATTCGAGGCAACTCGTGACGACGCGTACTACCTAGGGGCAGTACGTATGGTATTTTACGGAGTGTTTCGGACCTCCGTATTGAGCAAACAATGGATAGGTTTAATTAATTAATTTAATTAGTAACCTTTATGAGTTTAATCATTAGTATAGTGATATCTCATATAGGTGAGACTTATCCAGAAGACTATCGGGGCTACCCAGGACAAGGGGGCTACGACCCGGCTACTTACAGGTGAGTGACTGGGTCTTTGTTTTTATAAATATACTATTATGTATGGTTTTCACTGCTTTCTTTAAATTGTTAGCATGATTCATATCATATACGATTGTTGGAGGTAGAACATTTGTATTATATTGCCATACATATTTCTATAATGTTGCTCATCAGTAGATGTATAACACCCCGGGTATCAGTACTCAGTCCTATGGCCAGGACTAGCCTTGACGTTTGGAGTTGTCACTATCAGTACCGCTACGCAACTTTGGATCCATTGTAGGTACTAGCCTGTTCTAGGTTGCACTAGGCAACTCGAACTTGTGTGGCGCACTTTGTGCACATCAATTAGCGTTAGACTCGCGTCATTGTAGTATCAACGTATTTCTTAGATACCTAGCTTGTTCCTCGTAGCTTATCTACTTGGGCTTGTGTGTTTACATATTGATGAGCAGTCAGTTTGATTTTCGGGGAGTACCCGTATTATTGTTATAGTATTTTGAGGATCAAACCGGGGAGTATGACGTATTTTCAAAAACTATACATGTTTTCCAGCGAGGGGATAGTATGCTATTGAAAACAAAGGTTTTATCAAACTTTGCTTTTGACCCACTCACCTTTTTATATTTTGCGTCCCTCCAGGACTTAGAGGCGGATAGGTTTATTAGAGACACGAGGGCTTGCTTTGGCTGTGGTTGGCTGTTCTAACAATTACCTCCAGATTATGTAGGATTTGCTCATACTTTTAGTTAACTTCTACTTATCCATACTCACGAGGATGTGAATGTTTTTACTGTATGCACTATATACTATGCTCTGACTGTTATGCACCTGTAATAATGAGTTTTACCCTTCACCGCACTCTTACTTCCGCTTCCCACTCTAAATCTTTTCACTTTTTCTCATACACATGCATAATTGGATTTCGTCACTTAACACGTGTTGGTCAGCACTTCCTGACACCTGGTGTGTCAGAATCGGGATGTGTCAGTCAACCACATTTAATTTGTTTAAGTTATTTTTATTTTGTGTGAAATCCCTCAATCCAAAACCTAATTAGATCAAGTATATGCGGACATGTATTATACATATTATGTATACTAATACAATAAAAAGAAGTAGGTAAATTATTTTTTTTCAAAGTTTAAAAAGTAGGTAAATTAAATTTGTAAAAATTAAACAATAGGTACATTATTTTTCATAAAATTAAACAGTAGTAAGTTATTTTTGTAAAATTAAACAGTAGGTAAATTATTTTTGTAAAATTAAACAATAGATATAGAATTTTTGTGATATAAAAAAAATATTAATGGATAGACTATTTCACTAAATTAAGTATATTCAAATTGAAATTTATTGCTGAAATTAATTTGTTTTTCCAAATTAATGGTTAGAACCATATTTAATGGCTACAAGACCTTGCCAAACTTTGAATGCATGTGATCAATTACAACCAAATTACTCAACCTTCCATTTTAATTTCTATACTAGTCTCTTGTCACAATTTGCTCTTTTTAAGTTTTTTTTTTTTTTTTTTTAATATTTGAAGAAAAATTAATATACAGTTTATGATTTTAAAAGTTCAAAAAATGATTTAGATTATTTTTTAAAAAAGTTGTACATGTTTTACCAAATTTCCTTTCTCCTTTTATATATATAAATTAATATAGATATTGACACACCCCGACCTGAATATCCAAATGGACACCGGATATCGAGGCGTGCTGACCGTCACCCCAGGGGGATGACAAAGTCATGGTGAATTAAGAGAGAAATAATAAAGGCATTAAAATAAGGTTTTGAGAATAAATTAAAGAAAACAGTGCGGAAGTGTGTAGTGTGGGATAAGACCTATTATTACACATAATATCAAAGCTAGGTGCAGTAAATTAAAAGAATAATCTCATCCCATAGGATGGATATGTAACACAACTGAAGGGAACTAAACATACTTCCACAGAGGGGTAGAATAGTAATAATATCAGCAACAGCCACCCGATCTCGTTTGCCAACTAAAATCTAGGTCCTGGAGGGGCGAAAAACAAAGGTGAGTGGGCCAAGTACAGTTTTATAAAACCTTTTCAAAAGTTTGGGATATAACCCCTCGATGTAAAACCCATAGTTTACCGAAAATATAAGTTTACTAACAGTAATGATAAAATCAAGTAAATGGGACTGTGCCCACAAGGATACGAGTATAAAAGATATCACAGCAGTAATAAACATCACATTACTTATCGCATAATCAAAGCGCACGAGTCATGCAGAAAGTAGCTACATGACAGGCTGGGTGTTTATAGTTTACGCTCTAGCACTACATGCACGTGAAGCTGGCGCTAAGCGCATCACAACAAGTCTAGTCACCAAGGTGGCCTAGAACAGGCTGACACCTACGATAGATCCAAAGTGAGTGTGTCGACGCGTGTGAACATACA
Source organism: Gillenia trifoliata (assembly GCA_018257905.1). Classification (NCBI taxonomy): domain Eukaryota; kingdom Viridiplantae; phylum Streptophyta; class Magnoliopsida; order Rosales; family Rosaceae; genus Gillenia; species Gillenia trifoliata. Next base: position 210,104 of record CM031087.1, on the reverse strand, counting down.
CGTGAAGCTGGTCTTGGCCCGAACAGTGCTAACACCGTGCAATATGCGTGATAAGTAATAATTTTCTAAAATGTATAGACATGCCAACATTTATTCAATAAAGCCAAATAAGCATAATTGATAAATCATAATATGCTAAGTAAATCATTTATCAAGTTAATAAAACATGGTATGCTATACAAGTCATAAAATCACATTTAAACACATACTAAATAATAATATTTTAGTAAAGAAAGGGCCAACTCACTGGTAAGTCGTCGGATCGTAGCCGCCGTACCTAGCTTGAGCTTGTAGCTCCTCGGGATAGGTCTCACCTATATGGAAAATTACTAAACTAATCATTATGCAAGTCTATTCCAATTTAAAGTAAGGAAAAGACTCGAAATCCCCTTTGTTTGCTCGTTTCGGGACTTAAAATCGTTGGAAAAGGGGTTCACGCGCCGTCACGGGGCCCCACGCGCCGTTACGCGCCCACATGCGCCCACGTGCGTACTGTTCACTGGCCGTTAAAGTTAACGGCGTGCCGTTAACTTTAACGGATATTCCGTTTAGTTGACGGAATATTCTCTAACGACGCTACGGAATATTCCGTCACCATTAGGGAATATTCCTTGACGGCATTAAACTTAAGCGGAACATACCTTTGGAATATTCCACCGGTTTGCTGATGTCACACACCGGTTTGCTAACGTCAGAACCCGATTCGATGACGTCACTGCTCCGGTGACCGCTGCAACTTCCGGCCGCCGCTCACCGACGCCGTCCGCCGGCGCCAGAATTTGGAAAATGTCGCCGAATTCTAGAAAATTTCACATATTCTTCATTTCTCAACCATTTTTCACGAAATTGGTGTCAAATTGTAGCTAGGAATGAGGGGAGTTGGAATTTACCTTCAAACACCTCAAAAGGTGCCTGGAAATGGCCTTGAAAGAAATCGGCCAAAATCTGAGTTTGTCGATCTAGGTCTGAAACTGGCATGCAAGGCCTGGGTTTAGTTCCCAAGGCTCCCAAGAGTGGATTTGTGAAGGTTTGGGGCTGGATCGAGGCTCGATTCGACAGGATTGGCCGGGAAAAGCTTCTCCGGGAAAACTGTGTTTGGCTCTCTGGTTTGGGCTGAGTTTCTGGGTTTTACAAGGTCTTGAGTTGATGAGGATGACAATGATGCACACAGTGATGATGGTTGATCGAAGGAAGGCCGAGAGGTTGAGGGTGGTGGCCTCACGGGGTGGCTAGAAAGGTTTTGGGTGTGAGTGTGATCTGTAATTGCATGCACAGTGTTTCTGTGTTAAAAACAGTGATACAAGCACGGGTAAGAGAAAGGTATAATGGCAGACAAGGTTGGTTTGATGTGTGAAGAAATTCACGCAGGTTTGCTAGTTTTAAAGGCACCAAAAGTGCACAATCACATGCATGCAAACAAGCATGCACCAACACAGTCTGAATTCAACAGAGGTGCAGAGCACTTTGGTTTCAATTGAAACTACGGAAAGCAGTCCACTGTTTCAGAAAATACCGCAATTTGGGAAAATTACCAAATTGCCCCTATTCGTAACTTGTCCGTTGCAAGTCCGAAAATGATCTCGTTCGCGTTTACGGGTTCATAAAGAGGTGTGTAAGCTGAAAAGTACGGAAATAAGTCGATGGAAAATAATTGTCCACGTAGGACTCATATGGCCACCAAGGGCATTTTAGTCATTTTACACAATCGGAGAATAAAATACAATACTTTTAGGAACGGGATGTATCAGATATTGCAATAATGGTTTAGCTAAGGGTATAATAGGAATCTAAAAAATATAAAAACTGACACACAAGCTTAATTTGGTAAGTTGCTTAGTTGGATCCTAATGACACATTCCGATCCTGACACGCCAGGTGTCGGGAAGTGCTGGCCGACACGTGTTAAGTGACGAAAGCCAATTATGCATGTGTATGAGAAAAAGTGAGTAGATTTAGAGTTGTAAGCGGAAGTAAGAGTGCGGTGATGGGTAAAACCCATTATTACAGGTGCATAACAGTCAGAGCAAAGTAAATAGTGCATGGAATATAAACATTCACATCCTGTCACATCATGGACCAACTCCATCGTAGCACGATATTGTCCGCTTTGGGCCACACCCTCACTGTTTTGTTTTTGGGAACTCACGAGCAACTTCCCAATGAGTCACCCATCATGGGATTGCTTAGCCTAAACTCGCTTAACTTCGGAGTTCAAATGGAATCCGAAGCTAGTGAGCTCCCAAAAGGCCTCGTGCTAATTGGAGGTGGGCATGTACATATAAGGCACATCACTCCCTCTCCGTTGGTCGATGTGGGATATCACAATCCACCCCACTTAAGGGGAACCCGACATCCTCGCCGGCACATCCGTACTGAACGGCATAGTGGCTCTAATACCATTTTGTCACATCCCGGACCGACTCCGCCGTAGCACGATATTGTCCGCTTTGGGCCACACTCTCACGATTTTGTTTCTAGGAACTCACGAGCTTGTTTCTAGGAACTCACGAGCAACTTCGCAGTGGGTCACCTATCATGGGATTGCTTTAGCCCAAACTTGCTTAACTTCGGAGTTCCAATGGAATCCAAAGCCAGTGAGCTCCCAAAAGGCCTTGTGCTAATTAGAGGTGAGCATGTACATATAAGGCACATCACTCCCTCTCCTGACACATCCCGACCCGGATATCCACGTGTCAATACCGGATCGAGGTATGTTGGCCAACATCTTAGAAGGGATGACGAAAGCCATAGTGTAAGTGTTGTGTAAAAGTACAAATAAATTAAAACTAAAGTCTATTTTGAAACTTATTTCAAAATAGCGTGTGAAGTGCAGGGCCCAATAAACAATAATCAGTCTCAGAGCACAGCTAAGCAAAGGATAGACAGAATACAACTATTAGGAACATACTTCCGTACAATAGTTGTAGAAGGTGTCAGAACCACCAGTGATAACTTCACTTGCCATCGGATCAGCCCTTTAAAACCTGGAGGGGCGCAAAACAGAAAATGTGAGTGGGCAAAAATAAACATTTAGAAAAACCTTTGTTTTCTGAACATAATAACCCCTCTTTTAAAATTCATGTATAGTTTCCCAAAATCATACTACGTATAGTATGAAAGTTTCCAAAAATATAGATAAATACCTCTATCTTGAATAACATATAATATTTAACGTCAAAACGTTAGTAAGGCACCGCTGTCAAAATATGAGTAATACCAACACCTCAACAATTATATTGTATACTCATCGACAAAACTGCATAAAGGCATCCATGCTAAAAGTATGAGTAAATATCAATATCTCAACATAAAGCATGCCCAGCAACATATATAATATGCTCATCAATGTATGCAGACACACAAGCCCATGTAGAAAGTAACTACATGGAACAGGCTGGATGTAATAAATATATATATGCTCTGTACTACGATCACGTGAAGCTGGCGCTAAGCGCATCACATACGAGTCCTAGTTGCCTAATGCAGACTAGTACAGGCTGGCACCTACAATGGATCCAATGTGAGCATACGGTGCGGTGTGAACATGCACGTGAAGGCTGGTCCTGGCCCGGACGAGTACTAGACACCGGTGAATGCATGTATGATGAGCAGATACAAATATACATAATCATGCCATTGCAGTTTCACAAATCTCAACACAATAATATTTCTTTATACTTAAACCATAAGTAAAATCATGGCATGATGAAGAAAATCAATTATAAAAACATAGGGGAAAACATATAATAATATCCTTTAAACAAAACAAAGCCCACTCACAGATACATAGTTGGATCGCAGTCGCCTCGCCTTGTCTGACCCCTGTACTCCTCGTGGTAACCCTCACCTATATGAGGTATCATTATGGTAATGATTAAACTCATAAAGGTTACTAATTTAATTAATAAATAACACCTATACTTGTTTCGCTCAAATCGGAAGTCCTAAACACTCCGAAAAAATACCATACATACTGCCCAGAGGTAGTACGCGTCGTCACGAGTCGCCTGGAAGTGATGGAAGTAAAAAAAGTGGCTCCACGCGCCCTCACGCGCGGGCCTACCTCGGCTCATGTGCGGTCAAACCTGAGCCGGTCAACTAACAGCGTCAGTTGACGCCGTTAGATCTAACAGAATATTCCAACATCTCCGTTAGATCAAAAGGAATATTCCCAGACTATTCTCCGGTCTGGATCGCTGCTGACGTCATCGCTGACGTCACCGGCAGGTCTGAACGGTCACCGCTGCAAATTTTTCCCGCGACTGGCTCCGCCGCCGGCAAAAACTCGCCGGAAACTAGAAAATTTTTCTAAACTTCCTAACTTCTTCAATTCTTAACCATTTTACACGATCCATATATCAAAATGGAGCTAGAGAGAAGGAGAACACGATTTTACCTATTTGGAGTCCAAAAATTGGTCGAAAATGGCCGGAAAGCCACGGTATACAACCCGAGGTCCGATCTCCTTCAAAACTCAACCAAATAGCACGAATTTAGTATGGAAATTCATCTACTCAACGAAAGGAAGCTAATGGTGGTGGTTAGGAACCTCACCTTGGTCGGGATTTTCAAGAAACTCGCCAAAAAGGTCCAGTTCTTCTGTGTCCGATTCCCGTTAAACCGTGAGGAGTTTGGGCAATTGGCTTGCACCATTGAACTCAGTGAGTAACAATGAACAAGATGGTGGTATTTGTTTGGCTCGGTTCGAAAGAATTGGCAAGGTCACTGTTTGACTGTGCATTTTTCAACGGGGAGAAGAAAATGGCAAACAAAAAAGAGAGTGAGGGGGAAAAATCTGGGGGAAAAGAAAAGAAAGAATGAGATTTTTCCCAAAATAGCTGGGTAATTGGATCCCGCCTAATACACGTACCACTATATTTCCATAACAGGAAATAAATATTCAAACGTACGTAACTTTTTCGTTATAAGTCGGATTTACGTCCCATTCGCGCTCCCGCACTCGTAGTGACGAATACTACGAGAATACCATAAGTGAGGAGTCAAAATTTAAAAAGAATTCAAGCGTCCACGTAGGACTTCGACGTAGCCAACCAAGGGCATTTTCGTCAATTTACAACTTCGGGAAAATAAAATACAATAAACTTAGGGACGGGTCATCACATCTCCGTTGGTCGATGTGGGATATCACAATCCACCCCACTTAAGGGGAACCCGGCGTCCTAGCCGGCACATCCGTACCAAACGACAGAGTGGCTCTGATACCATTCTGTCACATCCCGGACCGACTCCACCGTAGCACGATATTGTCCGCTTTGGGCCACGACCTCACGGTTTTGTTTCTGGGAACTCACGAGCAACTTCCCAGTGGGTCACCCATCATGGGATTGCTCTAGCCCAAACTCGCTTAACTTCGGAGTTCCAATGGAATCTGAAGCCAGTGAGCTCCCAAAAGGCCTCGTGCTAATTGGAGGTGGGCATGTACATATAAAGCACATCACTCCCTCTCCGTTGGTCGATGTGGGATATCACATCTAATCACTGGGTTTTATTTGGATAAAAATAATATGATGGGTTATAGGCTAGAAAAAATGAGTTTGGAGGGAGAAAGTTAAATTTTCTATTATTTTTAACCCAATTTGATGTTAATTTTGAAGTGCGAGTCTTTGCATATGTGTCACGTAATAATACATACTTTAGATGAAAATGACAAAAATAAGTGATTAATAATATCTATTAGAATAATGCTATTTGATACAAGCGAGATTGTGGAAGATGAAATTAAATCTAAGATTCTAGTTACGGATGTAAATGTTATTTGTACCACATTTACTAAGGTAAGATCCCCTCTTCTTTAATAAATATATGGATCTCACATTTGTTTGTATTAAAAAGGGATTAACAAAGTGATCAATAGAGGTGGTCCGAATAACATGTCTTTCCCTCGTGGATCATACATCATAATGTAGAGTGTAAACCAAATATACTATTTTAAATTCACTGAGCAAGTGAGCATATCCATGGAAGTACAAGAAGTATCAAAGGAGTAGTAAAGGAGTGGGGTCCAACGAAACGAATTTTCGGAGTTGGGGATTGGATTGCAGCATAGCCATGTGATGTTGGTCCAGAGTGACCCATGCTTCTATTCCGTCGCCCAACTTGGTGTCAACCAAAATTATAAGATTCAAGAAGACGGAATTCCCAGTCGAACCGACGCTGCTGACCCAAACAGGCTTTCCCCACCCGAAATCACCACCTTCGTAGAACCCAAAATTACACCAACTGCTAAACCCATAATAATCTGATTCTGATGACGGCAGCGACGACGACGATCTTAATTCCTCCAGAGACTCCAGCATGTGACACTTCCCCTCCTCCTCCTCACCTGCAGATCGCATTTTGTTAACAAAATCACCATCAATCTTCGACACTGCATTCCTCAACTCCCCCACCAACCCATGCAATTGCAATCCTGCTACATCATCATCATCTAGCATTAATATTGGTGTCGGGCATCGAGCAGCCGCAATCCAAAGGAGGTTTCCAACTGAATACTCCAAGTCTAAATCCAAAAGAGATGTGATCCTTGAGCGGAGGTTGACTGCATCGGTGATGAGTGAAGGCCTTTGGAAACCATGTATTTGTTTGGAGGCAGCCATGGCGCATTGCCATATGAAAGCCGAAGCAACCTCAACACGCGTCGGCCGTTTCACCTTATAATTATTATTATTCACTGCTGCCACCATGTCCTTTAGGGCCGCTATAGCCGAGCCCTCAAATACAAGTCTTCTTGTGACGCACGAGGACTTGCCGTCGTTTGTGAACAAGGAACCCCACATCGGAAGTGATGAATCTCTGAGCCATAATTCATCGTTTGTGGGGAACAGACAAGTTGCAGCTGATAAATTGGGTTTGGTGGGGTGTATAATTTTTGTTGAAGCTGCACTTGGTGTTTGATGATCATCTGAATCTGATGATGATGACAACGTAACTGAATCCGAGGATGTCAACGAGGACGATGAGGATGAAAATGAAGATGATCTTGAATACAATGTAGAGCGGGGGAGGCTGCTTCGGCTGCTGCGCAAACGAGCAGTGGCAGTCCAGGCCTTGATAAAGGTGGACAAAGCAGCACCATCAAGGATCTTGTGGGAGATGCATAGGCCGATGGCCATGCCGCCACATTTAAACACACTTACTTGAATATTGGTTACACTAGTATTTCTACCTGCATTTGTAAGGTCACAAGGGAGGAATCGATGTAGTAGCAAAATTAGGTCATCAGGACGGCTGAGAAATTCACGAAGAGTAGTGTGCTTCACTCGGGCTTCCACGTAATGAGCTCCTTGGTCGTTGCAGTCGATGGACAGGTCATCTTTGATCTGCCCGGCAAGTGGGAAGAACCCAGTCAAGGTCTCCGACAAAGATGTCTTGAGCACATGTAACCTTTCCATGATTGTGGCATCATCATCATCGTGATTGTCGAGATGGCGATCATCATCATCATCATCATCACCAAGGTGAGTGGAAGTAGTGCAGGGTTTTATGAGGGTAGGAGTATTATAACTAGGATCAGAGTTGTCATAAAAGAGGATAATGGGAGCAAAGGGAGCAGGTATGAGCTGATCCAAAAGGGAAAGCTTAAAAATTCTGAGGTGAGAGGGTGTTGGGGAGGATGGTTTAATTCTCTCTTTGGAAACAATTTCTACTTCCATTTTCGTCATGAATCTACTTTTGTTTGACAATTTCTTAATTTCAACTCATGCTGGTTTCATTAACTAGCTAGCTAGTTTATATATAAAATATTGGCAGCAAAAGGCATCTTTCTGCATGAGGTCCGACTCCAGCTTTGTTTGTCATATTAGGGATAGAGTGAGTGGCTAGCCGGATACCTATCCAGCTAGAAAATGACCGATCGATGCATATATATATATATATATATATATATATGGAGATGACTTTGTCAGTTAAACCATTTGAAATGACTTTGTCATTTCCTCAGCATTTAAAATATGGTATGATACCATTTGGTATCAGAGCCAAGTGAGTGGTTAGTCAAATTATTTCTCAGCTTATTCATTTGTATTTGTATTCTCACTTTATTTCAAGTTAAATTTATCTGCCTTACTCCTTGTTGACTTGTTTTTCTCTCAACCCAAACAAGAAGGGGCGTGGTCCAAACATTAAGTCCCGTAGAGCTCGGCCTGAGCTGAGCGCATGAGCGAGAGAGAGAGAGCCATAGTCAGGAGAGCAAAATCCTTCCTGTAATTGGGCTTCTTGTTTAAACTTTCTAGTCATTACAACAGCAGGTTATTTGTGATCTAATTCGATCACAAAGACTAGTTTAAGAATAATGGTAATACAGAATACTCCGATATAATAATGTAATAACAAAATTGGGATGAAGATGTGTATCTTTGGTAGGATCGGAATATCCCTAAGGTATCCAGTCAATTATAAGAAAAATGGTCAATAGCTTCATTTCGTAGGTGAACATCATGTTAAAAACAAGAGAAGTGCTGCTTATGCTTCTTGTGCAAAGAACATGAAACTTGTCAGCTTATTTTACACCGAACAGATTAGGTCACATAAAAGACGGTCATAATTATATTCATATTGGATTAGTTCAAAATTGCGTAGAAACCACTAACAAGAAAATTTAATACTTCAAGATTTATGTCTTTAGAGATGCACGATTTACAAATTTCATGATAGTGTTCTTGGCATATTTGAGCTAAGTCTTTATAACTAGCCCACTCCATTTTGGATTGTTTTGTGATTCAGCGCTAGTCTTCTTTTCGTGACCTCACATGTTAAAAGCACTAACTTTAAATATAAAGACTGTGGTATGAAGTCTTAGAAGGAGTCCTCAACCAAGGGCCTAGCTATGCACTTATTGGCAAAGTCACAGCACAACATGAATTTCCTGCTCAGTCAAAAGTCCTAGAGATCATACACTTTTAATTCAAACAAATCAAAGAAAAATGCCAACATATTGTCCCACGACAATCAAATGGTCAAGTCAATCGCTTTAGATTGGTGTTTAACAAACGAAAGTAAACTGTAAATTTATAAAATAACTTAGTAAATTTAGATAACATAGAACAGTATTTTGATTCGCACACAGATTAACTTAATCCCCTAGACGCCAAGTGTCGCCTACACGAAAGTTATCGCCATAAATTAAATAGGTCTGCTTATCGCAGTAAATTCTTTTCCTGATCCACTTAGTATCTAATAGATAGAGAACAAGATTTAATTAGTGATTTAGCCAATTTAAAAATTAATTCAGCTTAGAACACAAATTCTGAAAAATACACATCCACATTACCAAATCAGATAGTGAACATATCCCCCAATGTACCTCGGGGATTGATAACTCTCCGTACTATTAGTCTTAAACCTTTTCAAATCAATTGAACGGTTAACAAAGACATACTACCAAGTCAACATTCCTAGAAGAAACAACTTTAGGAATAAATATAATGGTGAACAAAAAGGAAGACATTTATAGTAAAATGGAAAAAATCATGAATTTACACAGCTTCAGTTATTTTCTTATCAGTGCTGAAGAACATTATGAATCAACCGGTTTGAAGTAATCACAAAAGAAAATTAACAAACAAGATAAAGCCCACCTACTTGCCTACCATCCTCCTTTAGAAAACATAGTAATTGACTACATCCAATACTCACACATACTGCTTGCATTTAAACTTCCAAAAGAAGAAAGTGGATTAAAACCACCATAGAACGTAACAACTTACAAACCAAAGTCTACACATTTATAGGCAACAATTTCTAGACAAAAATAGAAGTCAAAGACTCAATTAGTGTTAAATAAAGTTAGCAAGAAAAGAAAGACCTTTAGTTAATTTTCCTGCATAAGCATGCCTAAGAAGACCACAACTTTTACATGTCGGGCCCACCCTACCAAAAATAGACCAAAATGTTACATGAGTTAAAAGGTGAAAGAACAGCTGGGTGTTCTAAAACTGCAAGAAGTCACAATAGAAACTCACTTAAACTAGTTCGGCCCGTGATGCTGGAAGCTAATTCAATCCAACAGATTGAAGAAGCTTTTCAAGGGTTAGAATTAAAAAAGAATCATCAATAGGAAAGTCACCACAAGTCTAGTCAAAATTGGTATCCAAGGCCAACTCCGCCGTATATCCAACATTGAAGAAAGAAATTTTCAAAGTCAATGCTTCTGGTCTGATAAATTGTATGAATGGAATATTGATGGTTTATCTGAAAGCAAGAATTATTAAATAAATTACAACACATGTCTATGGTTGCAAATAGTTATATTACTAATCATAACCTTAGTCAAATACAAGTTGTTGATCTTTTAGTCATTGTGTTTCATCGGGTATGTTGCATTCTTGTGGAAAACATCATAATTTCTCAAAAAATGAAATTAAAATGCAAAGAACGATGAAGAAGGTATCCCACTTTGATGAAAACATTGAAGAGGAATCTCCGATGAAATACTTTTGTTTTTACAATTATTGAACATTTATTGGTACACCTAGCAATGTAACCTCTAGAATACATGATCAACTCTAAGAATTTTACGTTGTCCTACTTTGAGGATTTTCGTTGGTATAAAGATGTTTTTATGTCTAGAGTCATGCTACGAGAAGACAGAATTAACCATTTTGAAAGAAAAATTTATAATGGTTTGCCAAATTTGTTTGCACAAAATTAGACAAGTCTTAGTCAATGAAGATGGTATCATACCATATTCAACTTTAGCTTATGGAGTCATCATCAATATTATCCGTAAGGAAGGTTTGAAAATGTGTATTGATATGAAAATAACTAAACAAGTTAATCAAGATAAGTCAATTGCAAAGTATGAGTTAGAACTTTTGTGAACAATAGGGTTGCCTCCAATTGCCCCATCTAGTAAAAAGAAAAAATACATTTCAAAAGTCATGGTAAGTATCCAAGTCATGATGCTAAAGAAATAATATAGATTTAAAATAGGCGTTGAATCGAGGTTTTATGAAAACCAAAATCCAAGAATGGAAAAGAATTTTTCAAATAAATTTCAGCCAAAAAATAATGATGACCAAAAAGGAAAATGCTATAAATGGTAAATTTGGGCATTATGCCAATAAGTGCAGAGTCAAGAAAACTATTAGTCAATTGAAAATCTCTGAGGAAGAGAGAAATCACCTTATCCAAGTCTTAGAAGCAAGAGACACAGACTCCAAGTCAATCAAGAAAATTCAAAGAGCTCCTAGTTCAAACTCTAGTCAACTTTCCACAACTCGTCTTCACCAAGAGTTAAGATAGGATGTACCGATGGATGTCTGTGAAACCATATCAAGACTTAGTAAACAAGAAGAACAGAAGATCTTCATAGAATTAATTAGCAAAATAGTTATCCAAAGAGTTAAAACAATTTTACTTCCAAGGAAACTTAAAAATTAGTAACTCAAGAAGAACCTAGCTCGAGTCGGGCCCCATGAAACCCAAAATTTATTAGTAAAACATTAGAACGTTTAATGCAATCCAAAGAAGGAAGTTACAAATTAGAGACCTTCGTAGAGAGTTAATGAAATCAAAGAAGAAATAGGTTTATTAAAATCGTAGAATATGTATAGACTACACTCCTTAGTCACCTTCGTGACGTTGTACCATTATAAGTGGAAAAAATTAGTAAACTAAGAAGAACAAGACATCAAGTCTTTGCATTCTCGAGTCTAAAGAGTCACCAAAGAACTAATTTTAGGATTATTAAGTAAATCGTAATTCAAAATGGTATTCTAGGAATAAAAAATAATATTGAAGATTTCTTTAATTTGAAACCATTGCTTGATTGATTCAAAAATGATTTAAATTGCATTCACATGTTTAATTAAATAAATATTTTCAATCAAATGAAGTTCTTATGTGCCTAATCATCAAATTTACATTTTAAAATATGAAATACTAAAGGCACATGTTTGCTCAAGATTCAGCTTACTAAAACCCCATTTGTTTTAATTAAAAATATTTCATCCAATATTTTAGGCTTACCTTCATTGCACTTCTCTACCCATTTAAAGTCCATCATGATTTGCATCACTACTTCGCATGTTAGGACAAAAATCAAATTTACTCGCACGTAAATGCATTTAAAAAGTTAAAACTTTTGCAAATGACGTATTTCAAAATGAAGCTTAATTGGATAAATCAAAATCACAACATTCGATTTGTAAAGAAGAAATTAATTACAAAAGAATTGAAGAACAACTTTCCAAGAAATCTTTATTAGACAAAGATTTCATGTTTTCAAGAAAAATTAATTAAAGAGATTTGTTTCACATTCCTAATGCCTTTTGGCATAGAAAACAACACATAGTCAAATTACCCTATATTAAACAGATTTTAGTGAAATAAGATTCCTACTAAAGCACGTCCAATCCAAATGAGTTACTAAATCATGGAATTTTGTAAAAAAGAGATTCATGATTTACTGGTAAAGGAATTATTAGAAAAGCAAGTCGCTCTGGTCTTGTCTACCTCTTTTATGTTCGTAAGAGGCCGAATAGAGAGAGTTCAGATTAGTAATCAATTACAAACCTTCAACGAGGTAATCGAATGGGATTAGGTATCCGATTCAAAATAAACGTGATTAACAATTCCACTTAGTCAAGCAAGAGTTTTTAGTAAATTGATATGAAATCGTGCTTTTGGCAAATTCAAATACATGAAGATGATAAACAGAAATCGCATTTCTTTACATCTTTTGGTCACTAAGGGAATGAACAATGCCCTTTGGGCTTAAGAATGCAGTTCAAGTGAATTTCAAAAAATATTAGTGAATGAAATATTTGAATCAAGATGTCATTTTTACATTATATGGGAATGATATAGTTCTAATTATTCTCCCAAGTCAATTGATGAACACTGAAACACCTTCACATGTTTTCCGTAATTATTAAGTCTAACCTAGTTGTTTCAGCCTAAGATTAAACTATTCCACTTCAAATAGGTTAGATTCTCATATAACATTTCAACAACTCATCCAACCAATAGATCGATAATCCAAACACGACAAATTTTAGATGAAATACAAGACAAAACCCAGCTGCTAAGGGGCCATGATCCCTAAATTATGAGTGGCATTCTTATCTCAATCTTAGTGCCACAGTAAGCTTTTTGTTTGACAGTTAAAAGAGTCTACCCATCTTGGTCCAAAACACACACCATAGTCAAAACGATCAAATCTCATGTTACACACTTTCCTTGTCTTTGGACATTCCAACTCCAGGATCGCTCCAAGACTCAGAAACAGACGTCCGATTTCTATTTATGGTATTCTCAAATACTTCAACTCAGTTCCAGTTGAACAAATTGTTCGTTTTCATTCCTGTTTGAGACCAAATTTAAAGTAATTATAGTACTATAAAAAGCAAATGTATCTATAGTATTATGCATTAGCAAATTTCAAGATGATTTATTAAACCAAAGTTTTTAGCAAGAGTCGATTGTAACCGCAAACATGTTTTGGAAAGCAGATGTCCAAAACATTGCATCAAACAAATTTTTTGCAAGATGCAGCAAGCCAATTTTAAGCATTTTGATTTTGACATTGAATACATCGTGAGGCATTCATAATTGCATCCTTGCATTTTCTAACCGAGACTCATAGACAAAAAGAAGCATGCATGAGCATTTCTCCCGCCACACTACCTCTCACTGGGTGCAGAGTCAAGCCTGTACTCTTCAAGAAACCCATCTCACTCTTACAATGACCACAGCCATAATCTTTGGCCTCACAGCAAATCCCCATAGGCCCAATATCGGGCCACCCAGCTATCACATTAGCCACCCTACCCTTTTTCGCATACCAAACACCCTCAAATGACAACAAACTTTTTATATCCAAAGTCATCTCCATATATTAAGAACAACACTTAATATTCTCTTCAAAGATCCCGTCCTCTTTTCCCAAAAGGACAAGGCCCTGTGAAAAAATAGCAAAAGATTACCTTCCCAACTTTCATTATGTCCTCATCAATCCTACAAATCACTCAAATTTTATCAAGCAATTCTCAAAGGAAACGTAATCAACAGCCATTAAGCCTATTTACTCTTCTCATCCCCTACCAGACTACTTTATCACTCTACATTAATCGCTTTTTAACGTATGCATTGGGGCATGCCCCTTACAATTACAAACAACTTCACTCAAGAAACGCTCGCCCGCTACCCAATATTAATTCAATTATTTTGATTATATTCGCATGGACTAACATATTCCCGCACTCAAACAAAGATTTTAGTCACTCGTGGTTCATCTCCTTTGACCACAAATTCGCACGATTTTCCCAAAATATGGGTTTCCACAATGGTGGCTAGTTCATGGCCCCACTTCACCATCATCCCGCAGTCACTTAAGGTAATCCTCAACACTCACTTCCAACCAGCTCAACAGAGTAAATTTGACCACTAAATTGCCCTTCTCGGCACTTTTTGCAGGCCAAGCACAAAGTCTCCATGGATCTCAAATGAATTATGATATATTCTCGCGAGCTCCATGCAGTCGATCAACAATGTGGTGGGATCGGCTCAATCAGAACGCGATCATCAAGCCAAGTAATCAAAGAATTTCCGATTCAAACGCACTAACTCAAGACCCATTGTGCCAACCAAATAATCACTAAAGCAAGAACCAGCCGCTTTCTCAAAGATCCGGAGGATATCAAACATCCTTCCACCAAAGGCTCGGTCCACCAAATCAACACCGTGTCCCGTGACAAAGCCTCCTGGGCTAAAAGACTTAGCACGAGACTACCAAAGGTTACGAAAGCATTCGAGAAGAAGAAGAAGAAAAAGAAGAAGACAAAGAAAGCTCTTCAGACCGTAAATGGGTTATCTACTCCAACAACCGCCATACAAGAAATTGACAAAGCTGACAAGTGACATAAAGATTCACAAGATCTCACGACCGCGGAAAAATTCACAGACAACAAAGAAGCCATCATTCAAAGAGTCAAAAGCGGGGCCAAAAGCACTGTAATCAATCAGACAAAGCACTATTCATCCACAAAGGAAAGCAAGGTTAATCCACAAAGAAAGCTTACTCCACCGAAAGCAAGATAATTTCGCCACTAAAAGGCAATCATTCTCGCTTCTCCACTCACTCTTTCCTCGCCTATTTAAGAAGCCATCCTCATTCATTCAAGGCGCAGCTCATTCAAGAAGAAAACCAAGTTCTGAAATTCTCAAGACTCTCACACCAATCAAATTTATATTTAGTATCAAACACTTGTAATTTAATTATTCCACACAGGATGCCTACGAGCTCCACACATTTATTTCATGCATCATCATTTGTTTGATTCAAACAACAATTAAAGTTTGTGGTGCTTCTTTAATATTTTCAATAAAAGTAATTTCAAATATATTTGCATTCATTAATTTAAAAAATGCATTCAAGTTTTATTTTAGAAAACTTTCTGCTTCTTTCATAAGAAACCTTACGCCCGCATACCCTTGAATATTTAATTTGGAGAGTTAATACTAATAGTGATTATTTTCTAATTTTTCTTATGTATTTATCATTGGTATATGAATCATCATTGACTAAGACTTGTCTAATTTGTGTGCAAACAAATTTGGCAAACCATTTATAAATTTTTCTTTCCAAAATGGTTGGTTACCGTCTTCTCGTAGCATGACTCTTAGACATAAAAACATCTTTTATACCAACGCAAAATCACTCAAAAGTAGACAACGAATTAATGAGTTGATCATGTATTCTAGAGGGCTACATTGCTAGGTACCAATAAATGTTCAATAATTGTAAAAACAAGTATTTAATGCATTCCAGATTCCTCTTCCAATGTTTTCACCAAAAATTGGGATACCTTCTTCATCCCGCTTTACCGTGATTTCAATTTCATTTTTTTGAAAATTCCGGTGAGATGTTTTTCCCACCAAGAATGTAACATACTCAAAGGAAACTCGTGACTAAAAGATCAACAACTTGCATTTTTATTGCCATGATTAGTAATATAACTATTTGCAACCATAGACATGTGTTGTAATTCTATTTAACAATTTTTGCTCAGATAAACCATCAATATTCCATTCATACAATTCTATCGTATTTCCAAACAAGAAAATTGACTTTGAAAATTTTCTTCAAACTCGGATATCCATGAGCTGCCTTGGATACCAATTTTTGACTAGACTTGTGGGGTCAATTTTCCTATTGGTGATTCTTTTTAATTTAACCCTTGAAAAGCTTCTTCAATCCGTTGGATTGAATTACTTCACTATCCCCGGGACTCAACTAGTTTCCCGATCGAAGTTTTCATTGTGATTTCTTCAGCTTTTAGAACACTAATCAGTTTCTTTCACTCTTAACTCATGTAACATTTGGCTCATTTTTTGACTCGGTGAACTGACATGTAAAGTTGTGGTCTTACTAGACGTAGCATCCGGAAAGTTAACTAAAGGCCCTTTTTCTTTACCGCTAACTTTGGTCAGATTTACCTCGGTCTATTTTGACTTCTATTTTGTCTAATTGTTTGCCTATCGTGTGTAGATTCTGGTTTGTGAAGAAATTGCTCTCTATGACCGGTTTTAACTAATTTTCTTCTTTTCGAAGTTTAAATGGAGAAGCCAAGATGAGTATTGGATGTAGTGATTACTATGTTTTCTAAAGGAGGATGACTAGATTTAAGTAATTGTTTTATCTTGTTTGACCCAATTTTCTTTTGTGATTACTTCTCCAAGCCTGCTACTGCATTCAGTATTCTTCAACATAATCAAAGAAAATACTTCAAACCCTGTAAATTCGTATGAAGTTTTTCCATTTACTATAAATGTCTTCCTTTGTTCTACTATTATATTTATTCCTAAAGTTGTTTCTTCTAGAATGTTGACTTCACTGTTATATCTTTATTTAACTGCTTTCCAATTGATTTGAAAAGGTTTATTAAGACTAATAGCTGGGGGTTTACATCAAAATCGAGGTCATTGGGGACATTCCGGTTTCACTATCCCGATTTTGGTAATGTGGATGTGTTACCCGACCGTGTTCTAACTCTAATTAATTTTTAAATTGGCTAAATCACTAATTGGGAATCTTGTTCTTTCATCTATTCTAGATAATTTAAGGTGGATCCGTAAAAGAATTTCTTTCCTCTGGTCTCGGTAAACCTATTTGACTCGTGATAACTCGTAGAATCGACACTTGACCGTCTGGCTGGGATTAAAGCATCCCGATCAGACACAAAATACTGTTTATATGTTATCTAAATTTACTAAGTTATTTTGTAAATTTACCAAGTTTATTTACTTATTAAACACCAATCCGGCTGCGATTGACTTCTCGACCATTTTGATTGCACGTGGACACGTATGTTGGCATTTTCCCGATTTGTTTGAATTAAAAGTGTGTGATCTCTAGACTTTTGACTAAGGCTTGAAATTCATGTTTGTGCCTCGTGACTTTGTAATAAATTCTCGGAACTAGAGCCAACGTTGATTCTCTAAGACTTCATACCCCAAGTCTTTATATTTAAAGTTAGTGCTTTTAACATGTGAGGATCCTCAAAAGACTAATCGTAAGATCCGAAAACAATCAAAATGAATTGGACCGTTATAAAGACTTGACTCAATCATACCAAGAACACTATCATCGAAATTCTGTAAATCGTGCATCTCTAAGACATAAGAGTACCTCGAAGTATTAAGGCTCTTTTCTTGTTAGTGGTTTTACCTAATTTGAATTAATCCAATATGAATATAATATGACCGTTTTTTTATGTGACTCTATCTGCTCGTGTGTAAATAATCACAAGTTTCATGTTCTTTACTCAAAGCATAAGCCTTTTCACTGCTTTAACATGATGTTCACTACTAAATGAAGCTAACGACCATTTTTTTCTCTTATAAATTGACTTTGATCGATACCTTAGGGATATTCCAAATACTACAAGATTCTTCTCGTGACTAAAATCTAATTTTGTTCTTCATTAACTATATCGTATTCTACTCATCGTGTTACCAGAAAGGTCGGCAAAATGGTTCAGATCTAAATAACCTACTCATTGTAATGACCAAGTTTAAACAAAGTAAATTTACCGCATTTTACTCTCCCCGAAACTATGGCCTCTCCGCTCATGCGCCCGCCAGCCGATCTACTGACTTAATGTTTGACCACGCCACTGTTTGGGTCAGAGAAACAAGTCAACAAAGGAGTAAGATGAGTAAATTTAACTTGAAATAAACTCGAGAATACAAATACAAATGAATAAGATTATCGAGAAATACTTGACTAACCACTCACTTGGCTCGATACCAAATGAGTGCGAATACTTAATTAATCGCAGCTGCTAAACCAACCAATTAATCTCGAAGCCATCGTAGCAGAAGGACGAGTGCATGGTAAGATGATAATCGGTAATGATGATTATATAACAATGATAAATACATAAGAAAAATTGAAAATAATCACTATTAGTATTAACTCTCCAAATTAAATATTCAAGAAATTGTCTCCAAGGTATGTTTCTTGATGAACGTAAAGTTTTCTAAAATAAAATCTGAATGCATTTTTAAATTAATGAATGCAAATATATTTGAAATTACTTTTATTGAAAATATTAAAAACTTACAACTTAATCGTTGTTTGAATCAAACAAATGACTGATGCATGAAATGAAATGCCGGAGTCAGAGGGTGAACTGAATAATTAAATTACAAGTGTTTGATACTAAATACAATTTGATTGGATCAGAGAGTCTTCAGAGAATTTTCGAACTTGGTTTTCTTGCCAATGAGCTCTGCTTGAATGAATGAGGATGGCTTAAATAGCCGAGGAAAGAGGCTTCGAGTGGAGGCACGATTGCCTTTGGATCGACCGCAGGGTATCTTTGCTTTCTATGGAGTGAAAACTTTTAACGTAGGATTAACCTTGCTTTTACCGCAGGATGAATAGTGCTTTGTCTAGATGATTGATGCTTTTGACTCCGCTTTTGACTAATGATGGGCTTCTTTTGATCGTTTCAGAAGTTTTCTACGCATCGTATGATCTTGGTGAATCTTCATAACCGCCCATCCGCTTTTGTCCAATTTTGCCGGGCAACGCCGCTTGTCAGTAGATGCTTTCCCGACTTTTCCTTTCAATCAAGAGCTTTCTTTTGTCTTCTTTCTTCTTCTTCTTCTCCGTAATGTAATCACCGCCGCTTTCCTCGCTTAGTAGTCTCTCGTAAGTTAAGTCTTTTAATCGCAGGCTTTGTCACTTCGACACGTGTTGGGATTTGGTGGACCGAGCCTTGCCTTTGGTGGAAGAGGATGTAATGATATCCTCCGATACCGGGGCGGTTTGGTTCTGCTTTGGTGATTGGATCGGCTGGCACAATGGGTGCCGAGGCCGATCAAGTTGAACTGGAATTCTTTGATTACTCGCCAATGATCCGCTCGATCAACCGATCCCACCATTCGACTGACCGACTGCGGAGCTCGCCCCGAGAATATATCATAATTCCATTTGAGAATCCAGCATGGAACTTTGTACTTGGGCTTATAAAAAAGTGCCAAGTGGCAATTTGATGGTCAAATTTACTCCCCGTTGAATCAAGCATTGAAGTGAGTGTCGAGGATTGCCATGTTGACTCGGGATGATGACTGCTGGGGCCATGAACTAGCCACCATTGTGGAAACTACGCTGGGAAAATTATTCAATTTGTGGTCGGGAGATGAACCACGAAAGGACTAAAATTCTTCTGCTTGGTGCAGAATATGTTAGTCCATGCAATAATATAATCAAAATAATTGTACTAATATCAGAATCAACGTTTCTTTGTTAGTTGTTTGTATCAAAGGCATGCCTAATCAGCTTCATAAAACGACACGCAAGTAGAGTGATAAAGTAGTCCTGACCGGGGATGAGAAGAGTAAACGGGCTTAATGGCTATTGATTCTGCTTTCACCGAGAATTGCTTGATAAAATTTTGAGGATTTGTAGATCTCAAGAGGGACATAAGGAAAGTTGGGGGAAGGTAATCTTTACTATTTTTCTCGGGCCTTGTCCTTTTGGGAAAGAGACTAGGATACTCAACAGTATTCTCATGTTAATTTCTTAATATATGGAGACGACTTTGATATAAAAAGGTCAGATCGTGGTCGAGGTGTTCTGATCGTTCAAAAGGGTCAAAAGGAGTGGCTAATGCCTCGCCGAGCAATCGCGTGACTGAGTAATCGGGGCTCATGGGGATTTGCATCGCAGAGCTCCAAGGTTGCGAACCTATTGGCCGCCAAGGCCGGTACGACGCATCAAGCAGTCCGGCTTCAATTTCGATCAGTAGTGTGGCTGGAAGCCCTTCTCGTCCGCTCATTTTGTCCCGCAGAATTCTCCTGGTTAGAGTAACTGGGATGCACTATGAATGCCTCGATGTATTCAATGTCAAATCAAAAATGCTTAAAATCGACTCTATCTTGCAAAATTTGTTTTTGATGCAATGTTTGGACATCCTTTTTCTAAACATGTTTTGCGTATTTACAATCGACTTACTAAAAACTTTTGGTTTAATAAATCATCTTGAAATTTGCTAAATGCATAATACTATAGATAAAATTTCTTTTTTATAAGATTATAATTATTGGAAATGGACTCAAACACCTAATGAAAAAACGTAACAATTTGTTCAGAATGGAACTCCGGGAAGTTGGATCAAGCTGAGAATACCACCGAAACCGAAATCGGAGGCGTCTGCTTTCACGATCTTGAATGATCCCCGAGTTGGAATGCCAAGACAAGGAAGTGTCTTAACATGAGATTTGATCTCGCTTGACTATGGTCGTGTGTTTACCGGACCAAGGTGCGGTGACTTCTTTAACTCGTCAAACAAAAGTTTACATCGCGTTTCCAAGATTAGGATAAAATTCTGCCACGTAATTTAAGGATCCTAAAAATGCCTTAACGGGTTTTATCCTCGTACTATCCGGAAATTTGTTTTTTCCAAGAACCGATTACCTGATTCATTGCTGGATGGTTGATCGAAGATGTTGTAACCGGTAATCTAACTCGATCGAATAGTTAATCTTAGCTGCGTAACAACTAGACCGTTAGACTTAATAATTCGGAAACATGTGAAGGTGTTTCCGTTGTTCATCAATTGACTTAGAATAAATTAGAACATCATCAATGCAAACAATCGTGAAATGACTATACCGATTAAATATTTCATTCATAATATTTTGAAATTCACTTCTGTGCATTCTTAAGCCCAAAGGGCATTACATCTCCATTCATAGTGACCAAAAGGAGTAACAAATGCGCTTTATATTTATCATCTTCTTCATGTATTCGACTTGCCAAAACCCCGATTTCATCGAATTTACTAAAAACTACCGCTTGACTAAGTCGTTTAATTAAATCACGTTATTTGGAATTCGATACCTAATCCATTCCAAGCATTCGCTGAGAGGTTTGTAATTGATTACTAATCTAGAACTCCTCTTCTAGCTCATGACTTTCCGAACATGCTATCAGGACAAGACCAAGACGACTTGCTTTTTCTAATGATTCCTACTGGCAAATCATGAATCTCTTTACAAAATCTCCATGATTTCGTGACTCATTTGGATTGGACGTGCTTTTGCGGGAATCTTATTTTCACTCAAAATCTTTAATATGTGGTAATTGACTATATGTTGTTTTCTATGCCAAAGCAGACAGGGAATGCTCGTAACAAATCTCTTTAATTAATTTTTCTGAAACATGAAATGGTCATTCTAATAAAGATTTACCGAAAGTTGTTCTTCAATTCTTTTGTAATTAATTTCTTTAAGAAATCGAATCATAGATTTTTGGTTTATCAAATTAACTGCTTGAACATCAATATTTTGCAAAAGTTTTTAAATTCCTTTTAAAATCAAGCTTCGTGCGTAAAGTAAATTTGATTTTTTGTCCTAGCATGCGAGTAGATGCAATCATGATGGACTTAAATGGGTAGTAGAAGTGCAATGAAAGGTGTTTCCAAATGACTGATCGTAAATATTTAATTAAAACAAATGGGGTTTTAATGCAAACTGAATCTTGACAAACATGTGCCTTTAGCCATATTTTAAATGCATAGGTGACCGGGACACACCTAAGAACTTCATTCGATGAGAAAATATTAGTAGGAATTAAAACCTTCTTGAATGCAATTTAAACTCACAGTCAATCAATCAAAGCATTGGTTTCAAATTGAAATCTTCAATAATTAAGCTTTTATTCTAGAATACCATTTTTTGAATTCTCGATTTTACTTAATAATCCTAAAATTAGTTTTGGTCGACTTTTAGACTTTAATCTGAACTTGACTTTAAGTGCCTGCTCTTTCTTCTCTCGGATTTACTAATTTTTTGCCCTTAATGGTCTCAAGGCTCGAAGGTGACTAAGGTGCATCTTAAATTTCTATATTCTCCACTTAATAAACCATTTTTCTTTCGATTTTATTAACTTTCCAAGGTCTCTTAATTGTAACTTCCTTCTTCGCTGACTAAACCGTTTAATGTTTTTACTAAGACAAATTTTTGGGTTTGTCCGACTCACTCTGATCGGGTTTTTCCTTGGAGTTACTAATTTTTAAGTTTCTTAAGGTAAAATTGTTTTAACTCGGATCTTCTATTTTGCTAATTAATTCTATGTTAAGATCTTCCTGCTTCTTGTTTACTAAGTAATTTGATATGGTTTTACAAAGATCTTATCAAGACATCCTATCTTAACTTCATGAAGACGAGTTGTGGAAAGTTGACTAGAGTTTGAACTAGAATCAATTTTCTTCCGATTGACTCGGGTCCGTGTCTCAACTCTAAGACTGATCAACTGGATTTCTCTCTTCTCAGAGATTTTCAACTACTAACAGTTTTCACTCAAGATTTCTATTGGCATAATGCCCAAATTTACCACATTTATAGCATTTTCCTTTTGGTCATCATTATTTTTCGTTTGAATTTGTCGAAAAATTCTTTTTCCATTTACCGGATTTTGCTTTTCATAAAACTTATCGTATTCAAAACCTATTTTAAATCTATATTATCGCTGGCCCTGTGACTTGGATACTACCATGACTTTTGAAATCTGTATTTTTCTTTTTACTGATGGGGCAATTGAGTAACCCATATTGTTCACAAAAAGTTCCTAACTTACACTTTTGCAATTGACTTATCTTGATTAATCCTGTTTAGTTATTTTTAGCAAGGTCATCAACATTTTCAAACCTTCCTTCCGGATAATATTGATGATAGTTTCCATATAAGAGTTGAATATGGTATGATACTATCTTTCATTGATCAAGACTTAGTTCAATTTTTGTGTAAACAATTTGGCAAACCATTTATAAATTTTTCCAAATGGCTGGTTACTCTTCTCGTGAGCATGACTCTAGATGTAAAAACACTTTATACCAACTGTAAAATCATCAAAGTAGGACAACGAATAATGTAGCTGATCATGTATTCTAGAGGTTACTGCGGTGTACCAATAAATGTCTACCAATTGTAAAACAAAGTATTTCTATCGTGACGGGAGATTCCTCTTCCAATGTTTTTCATCAAAAATTGGGATACCTTCTTCATCCCGCTTACCGCATTTCTAATTTCATTTTTGAAAATTTCGTGAGATGTTTTTCCCACCAAGAATGTAACATACTGAAACTCGGTGACTAAAAGATCAACAACTTGTATTCGACTAAGGTTATGATTAGTAATATAACTATTTGCAACCATAGACATGTGTGTTGTAATTTATTTAATAATTTGCTCGATAAACCATCAATATTCCATTCATACAATTCTATCGACGTAAATAAAATTGACTTCCTTGAAAATTTCTTTCTTCAAACCGGGATATCCGCGAGTCAGCCTTGATACCAATTTTTGACCAGACTTGGTTATCACTTTCCTATTGGTGATTCTTTTTAATTCTAACCCTTGAAAAGCTTCTTCAATCCGCTGATTGAATTAGCTTCACTATCCTCGACTCCAACTAGTTTCTCGACTGAGTTTATTGTGATTCTTTCGCTTTAGAACACTAACCTTTTTTTCACCTTAACTCATGTAACATTTGGTCTATTTTTGACCGTGGAACTTCCAGATATGTAAAGTTTGCGGGTCTTACTAGACGAGTATCCGGGAAAGCACCAAAGGTCTTCTTTTTTACTCAATCTTGGTCGTATCAATTGGTCTATTTTTGACTTCTATTTTGTCTAATTGTTTGCCTATCGTGTGTAGATTTCCTTGGTTTGTGAAGAATTATTTCTATGACTGGTTTTAATCCACTTTCTTCTTTTGGAAGTTTAAAATGGGAGGTTAAGATGTGAGCATGGATGTAGTGATTACTATAAGCTTAAAGGAGGATGACTAGGACTAAGTACTGTTTTATCTTGTTTGACCCAATTTTCTTTGTGATTACTTCCAAGCTCTGGCTACGTATTCATAGTATTTTCAACATAATCAAAGAAAAATACTTCAAAACCTCGTAAATTCAAGGAAGTTTTTCCATTTACTATAAATGTCTTCCTTTTGTTCTACATTGCATTTATTCCTAAAGTTGTTTCTTCTAGTGAATGCTGACTTCAAATGTTATGTCTTTATTTAACCGCTTTCCCACCACTGAAAAAGGTCACTTAAGACTAATAATTTCTCGGGGTTTGGCATCAAAATCTCAGGTCATTGGGATATCCGTTCACTATCCTCGATTTTGGTAATGTGATGCTATATCGACCGTGTTCAATCAATTAATTTTTAAATTGGCTAAATCACTAATTAAATTCCTTGTCTTCTATCTATTCTAGATACTAAGGTGGATCCGCAAAAAGAATTTCTTTCTCCGTCCCGTAAACCCATTTTGACCGTGATAACCTCGTGTGTGACCGACACTGACCGTCTAGCCGGGGATTAAAGTTAATCCCACCGCACTGGGCAAAATATCGTCGGTAAGTTATCTAAATTCTACGTTATTTTGTAAATTCATCAAGTTTACTTTCATTTATTAAACATCAACTGGCAAGCATTGACTTCCTCGATCATTTGATTGGTAATGCGGGGACACGTGATGTTGGCATTTTCCATTTGTTTGAATTAAAAGTGTGTGATCTCTAGGACTTTGACCAAGGCTTGGAATTCATGTTTGTGCTCGTGACTTTGTAATAAATTGTAAACTAGAGCCAACGGTTGATTCCTTCTAAGACTTCATACTCCTCGAAGTCTTTATATTTATTAGTGCTTTTAACATGTGAGGATCTCAAAGACTAATCGTAAGATCCGGGAAAACAATCAAAATGAATTGGACTCGTTATAAAGACTTGACTCAATCATACCAAGAACACTATCACTCAAATTTGTAAATCGTGGCATTCTGCAGACATAAGAGTACTCATATTAAGGCCTTTTCTTGTTAGTGGTTTTATCGCAATTTGAACTAATCCAATATGAATATAATTACGACTGCCTTTTTTATGTGACCTAACTGTCGGTGTAAA
The DNA here is from genome assembly GCA_018257905.1 of Gillenia trifoliata. NCBI lineage: Eukaryota > Viridiplantae > Streptophyta > Magnoliopsida > Rosales > Rosaceae > Gillenia > Gillenia trifoliata. The sequence goes on along the minus strand of CM031087.1, from coordinate 184,662 downwards.
TAATCGACAAGTTTTATGTTCTTTACTCAAAGCATAAGCCTTTTCTACTGCTTTTAACATGATGTCTACTACTTAAATGAAGCTATCAATTTACTTTTATAAATTGACTTACTGGATACCTTAGGGATATTCCAAACACGCAAGATTCTTCTCCTCGCATTTCAAAATCTAATTTTTGTTCTTCATTAACTATATCAGTATTCTACTATCGTATACAGAAAGTAGTATGGTAATGAATTAGATCTAAATAACCTACCCATTGTAAATGACTGAAGTTTAAACAAAGTAACTTACCGCATTTTACTCTCCCCGAAACTATGGCTCTCTCTCTCCTCCGCCTCATGCGCTCCGTCAGCCGATCTCACGAATTTAATGCTTCACCACGCCATCAAGCCAATAGAGAAAAACAAGTCAACAAAGGGGAGTAAGACGATAAATTTAACTTGAAATAAATCCGAGAATACAAATACAAATGAATAAGATTACCGAGAAATACTTGACTAACCACTCACTTGGCTTTGATACCAAATGAGTAAAGTGAATACGTAATTAATCGAGTAGGCGGTTAAACCAACCAATTAACTTGAGCTTTACCGGGTAGAAGGATCGTGAAAGTGCATGGTAAGATGATAATCTATAATGATGATTATATAACAATGATAAATAATATATAAGAAAATTGAAAATAATCACTATTAGTATTAACTCTCCAAATTATTCAAGAAATTGTCTCGGCGTAAGGTTTTTATGAAAGAATCCAAAAGTTTTCTAAAATAAAACTTGAATGCATTTAAATTAATGAATGCAATATATTTGAAATTACTTATTGAAAATATTAAAACTTACAACTTTTGACTCGTTGTTTGAATCAAATAAAATGACTGATGCATGAAATGAAATGTGAGTCGTAGCATCCTGGGCTGAATAATTAAATTACAAGTGTTTGATACTAAATATAAATTTGATTGACTCGTGAGAGTCTTCGCAGAATTTTTCAATTCTGGTTTTCAATAATGAGCTCTCGCAGAATGAGGATGGCTTCTTAAATAGCCGAGGAAAGAGGCTTGGAGCGATATGCACGATCGCTTTTGACTGATCGAGGGGCATTTTGCTGTGAGTGAAAACTTTCATCAGAGATTAACCTTGCTTTTTACCGCGGATGAATAAAGCTTTTGCTCCAGATGATTGATGCTTTGACCGCTTTTGACTCGAATGATGGCTTTTGATCGTTTCAGAAGTTTTCACATCGGCGATTCCTGTGAATTCTCATAATCCGCCATCCTCGCTTTTGTCCAATTTTTGCCGCACCGCCAGCTTTGTTGGGTAGATGCTTCACTTTTTCTCGAATTCAAGAGCTTTGTCTTCTTCTTTTTCTTCTTTCTGTAATGTACCGCTGACAGTTTCCTCATAAGTAGTCTCTCGTGGCAGTCTTTAATCGGGAGGCTTTGTCACTGACATGTGTTGATTCGTGGACCGAGCTTCTGCTCTCGTGAAGAGGATGTGGGTCGATATCCTCCGGGGATAGCCGGGAAGGCGGCCGGGTTTCGCTTGGTGATTGACTGCCGGCACAACGGGAAGCCGAGCTTGATCAAGCAATCGAAATTCTTGATTACTTGGCCAATGATCCGCTCCCGATTGAACCGATCCCACCATTTGACCGATCTCGACTGTGGAGCCGCCCGAGAATATATCATACTCCATTTGAGAATCCATGGAACTTTCAGACTTGGACACATGTGTGCCGAAGGGCAATTTGATGGTCAAATTTACTCCCGTTGAACTGCAAGTTGGAAGTGAGTGTCGAGACTGCCAAGTGACTCGGGATGATGACCTAAGTGGGGCCATGAACTAGCCACCATTGTGGAAACCACGCTGAAAATCATTCAATTTGTGGTCAAAGGAGATGAACCACGAGTGACTAAAATCTTTCTGCTTGGTGCAGGAATATGTTAGTCCATGCACGAATATAACTAAAATAATTGTAATTAATATTGGGTAATCGAACGCTTTCGAGTGAAGTTGTTTGTAATTGTAGCGGGCATGCCTCAACTGCCTGCTAAAAAACGCATTAATGTGCATGGGGAGGATAAAGTAGTCTCGACTGGGACGAGAAGAAAGTAACAATAATGGCTATTGATTCTGCTTTAATCGAGAATTGCTTGATAAAATTTGAGTGATTTGTAGGATTCAAAGAGGGACATAATGAAAGTTGGGGGGAAGGTAATCTTTTACTATTTTTCCGGGCCTTGTCCTTTCGGGGAAAGAGGACTGATAATCAAGAGGTATTCTGATGCCACTTCTTTAATATATGGGAGATGACTTGATATAAAAAGGTTGACTGTAATGAGGTGTTTGACTGTCTCAAAAGGGTCAAAAGGAGTGGCTAATGCCCGCGATAATCGTGACTCGATAATTGGTCACCCATGGGGATTTACTCGTGAAGAGCCCACAGTTATGAACTCATTGGTCATTGCTAAGGTCATAGGACGGGTTTAACAAGAGTTCTGGGCTTGACTTTTTGACTGGGGTAGTGTGGCGAAAGTTCTTCAGTCCGCCATTTTTGTCCCGCAGAATTCTCTTCCTGGTTAGAAAACTGGGATGTAATTATGAATGCCTCATGTATTCAATGTCAAAATCAAAAATGCTTAAAATTGGATCGCCATCTGCAAAATTTGTTTTACGCAATGTTTTATTATCCTTTTTCAAAACATGCTTTACATTTACAACCCACTTACTAAAACTGCTTCTTAATAAATCATCTTGAAATTTGCCAATGCATAATACCATAGATAAAATTTCTTTTATAAGACTATAATTACTTTGAGCCAATCTAGCATCTCTAATGAAACAACAATTTGTTCACCGGAACCTGGGGAAGTTTGACTGCTTGAGAATACCACCAAACCGAAATCGGAGTGCCTGCTTTCTTACGATCTTGGAATGATCCCTTGAGTTGGAATGCCAAGACAAGGAAGTGTCTTAACATGAGATTTGATCCGCTTGACTACGGCCTGTTTACTCTGACCAAGGCAAAGCGACTCTTTTAACCTCGTCAAACAAAAGCTTGATCACGCTAAGATTAGGATAAAATTCGCTACGTAATTTAAGTGGATCCTAAAACGCCAGAATCGGGTTTTATCTCTAATTTATCCGGAAATTTGCTTTACAAATCGATTATCTTCGATCTATTGGTTGGATGGTTGGATCGAAGATGTTGTAACCGTAGGAATCTAACTCTTTGATCGAAGGTTTAATCTTTAGTTGCAACTAGACCGCTAGATTCTTAGCCAATTCTCAAAACATGTGAAGGTGTTTCCAAAGGTTCATCAATTGACTTAGAATAAATTAGAACATCATCAATGTAAACAATCGTAAATGACTATACCGATTAAATATTTCATTCATAATATTTTGAAATTCACTTGGTGCATTCTTAAGCCCAAAGGGCATTACATTTATCTTCATGAAGTGACCAAAAGAGTAACAATGCGCTTATATTTATCATCTTCATGCGTATTTGAATTTGCCAAAACCTCGATTTCATATCGAATTTACTAAAACTACCGTTTCGACTAAGTCGCTTAATTAAATCACGTTTATTTGGAATGTGGATAATTAACCATTCCGCAAAGACTCGTTGAGAGGTTTGTAATTGATTACTAATCTAGGAACTCCTCTTTCAGCTCAAGACCTTTTCCTGAACATAAAAGGTCAGACAAGACCAAGACGATTTGCTTTTCTAATGATTCCTTTACTAAGTAATCATGAATCTCTTTTACAAAATTCCATGATTTGACTCATTTGGATTGGACGGGCTTTAGTGAATCTTATTTCACTAAAATCTTTAATATAGGGTAATTTGACTATATGTTGTTTTCTATGCTGTACAGATTAGGAATGTCGTAACAAATCTCTAATTAATTTTTCTGAAAACATGAAATGCCGCCTAACAAAGATTTCATCGAAAGTTGTTCTTCAATTCTTTTGTAATTAATTTCTTCTTTAAGAAATCAATCAAGTGATTTTGGTTTATCAAATTAACTGCTTTTGAAATACTGCCATTTTGCAAAGTTTTAACTTTTAAAATCAAGTCATATATAAAGTAAATTTGATTTTTGTCCTAGCATGCCAGTAAAGGATGCAATCATGATGGACTTTAAATGGGTAGAGAAGTGCAATGAAAGGTAAGCCTAAATGATCGATCGGGAATATTTTTTAATTAAAACAAATGGGTTTAATGCAAATCAATCTTGACAAACATGTGCCTTTGGTATTTCATATTTTAAATGCATAGGTGACTGATTATCGCACTAAGAACCCATTTGATTTATGAAAATATTTAGTAGGAATTAAACCTTCTGAATGCAATTTAAATCAGCTCGAATCAATCAAAGTAATGGTCAAATTGAAAATCTTCAATAATTATTTTTATTCTAGAATACCATTTTTGAATTCGATTTTACTTAATAATCCTAAATTAGTTCTTTTGGTCGACTAGACTCGTAACTGAATCCTGACGTAAGTGTCTTGTTCTTCTTTCCGGATTTACTAATTTTTGCCCTTAATGGTCTCGGTCACAAGGGGTCAAGGTGACTAAGGAGATCTAACTTATATTCTCCGATTTTAATAAACCTATTTCTTCTTTGATTTTATTAACTTCTCTCAAGGTCTCACTGTAACTTCCTTCTTGGTTGACTAAACCGTTTCTAATGTTTTACTTAAGACAAATTCTTGGGTTTGTCCGGGACTCCACTTTGACCGGGTTCTTCTGAGTTACTAATTTTTTAAGCTTCTTAGTAAAATTGTTTTAACTGATCTTCTATTTGCTAATTAATTTATAAGAAGATCTTCCCGTTTCTTGTTTACTACACCGATATGGTTTACAAAGATCCATCAAAGACATCCTATCTTAACTCAAAATACGAGGTTGTGTGGAAAGTTGACTAGAGTTTAACCAGAATCGAATTTTCTTCATTGACTCTCAGTCTCGTGCTCCCTTAACTCTACATTCTGATCAATTGATTTCTCTCTTCCTTCGTAGATTTTAATTGACTAATAGTTTTCTTGATCAAGACTATTGGCATAATGCCCAAATTTACCACATTTATAGCATTTTCCTTGGTCATCATTATTTTTGGTCGAATTTATTTGAAAATTCTTTTTCCATTTACCTGGATTTTGGTTTTTCATAAAACTTATCGTGATTCAAAACGCCCTATTTTTAAATCTATATTTCATCGCTGGCCCTGCACTTGATACTTACCATGACTTTTGAAATCAGATTTTTCTTTTACTAGACGTGGGGCAATTGAGGCAACCCATATTGTTTACACAAAAAGTTCCCAACTCATACTTTGCAAATTGACTTATCTTTGATTAACTTATTTAGTTATTTTTATATCAATACACATTTTCGAACTTCCTTCCTCAGATACACACATGATATTTCCATAGTAAGAGTTGAATATGGGTAAGGATACCATCTTCATTGACTAAGACTTGTCTTAATTTTGTGCAAACAAATTTGGCAAACCATTTATAAATTTTTCTTTCCAAATGGTTGCCATCGTTTTTCAATAGCATGACTCTAGACATAAAACATCTTTTATACCAACGAAAATCACTCAAAGTAGGACAAACGAAATTTACCTATTGATCATGTATTCAGATGTTACATTGTTGTGTGTACCAATAAAATGTTCAATAAATTGTAAAAACAAAGTGTTTATCAGACGGAGATTCCTCTTTCCAATAAAGCCATCAAAAATCGGGATACCTTCTTCATCCTGCTTTACCTTATTTTCAATCATTTTTTGAAATTGCGGAGATGTTTTTCCCACCAAGAATGTAACATAATGCTGAAACTCCAGGACTAAAAGATCAACAACTTTGTATTCACCAAGGTTATGATTAGTAATATAACTATTTGCAAACCACAGACATGTTGTAATTTATTTAATACCCTTGCTCGTATAAACCATCAATATTCCATTCATAATTTATCGACTAAAACAAAATTGACTTGAAAATTTCTTCTTCAAACTCGGATATCCGTTGAGTTGGCCTTGGATACCAATTTTGACTAGACTTGTGGGGCTGACTTTCCTATTGGCATCTTTAATTCTACCTTTGAAAGCTTCAACTGCTGGATTGAATTAGCTTCACTATCCTCGGACTCGAACTAGTTTCTCGACTGAGTTTCTATTGTGACTTCTTCAGTTTTTAGAACACTCAATCGTTCTTTCTACCTTTTAACTCATGTAACATTTGGCTCATTTTTTTGACTGTGGAAATCGATATGCAGTTGTATCTTACTAGACGTAGTACCTGGAAAGTTAACTAAAGGTCTTTCATCGCTAACTTTGGTCAGATTAATTGGCTCATTTTAATTTCTATTTTTTGTTTAATTGTTTGCCTATCGTGTGTGTAGACTTTGGTTTGTGAAGTTGCTCGCCTATGACTGTTTAATCCACTTTTCTTTTGGAAGTTTAAATGGAGAAGCCAAGATGTGAGTATTGGATGTAGTGATTATCATGTTTTCTTAAAGGATATACTTGACTTGGTACTTGTTTTATCTTGTTTGACCCAATTTTCTTTTCAGGATTACTTCTCAAGTCGGCTACTGCATTCATAGTATTCTTCAACATAATCAAAGAAAATACTAAAACCCGTGTAAATTCAAGGAAGTTTTTCCATTTACTATAAATGTCTTCCTTTGTTCTACATTATATTTATTCCTGTGCTGTTTCTTCTAGGAATGTTGACTTCAAATTGCTATGTCTTTATTTAACCGCTTCCAATTGATTTGAAAAGGTTTATTTAAGACTAATAGCCGGGAATAATAACAAAACCGAATGCTGGGACATTCAGCTACCATCCCTTGATTTTTGGTAATGTGGATGTGTCACTGTGAATTGTTCTAACCCAATTAATTTTTAAATTGGCTAAATCACTAATTAAATCTTGTTCTCTATCTATTCTAGATACTGGGCGTGATCCAGAAAGAAATTTTCTCTCATTCAGAAACCTATTTGACTGTGATAACTCGTGCACCACACTTGACCGCTCAGGCCGGGGATTAAAGTTAATCCTTGACTGCACTGTCAAAATACTGTTTATGTTATCTAAATTTACTAAGTTATTTTGTAAATTTACTCTATTACTTTCATTTATTAAACACCAATCAAGGCAGATTTGATTTCCTAATTATTTGATTTGAATGTAATATTTATGTTGGCATTTTCCCGATTTGTTTGAATTAAAAGTGTGTGATTCCCAGGACTTTTGACCAAGGCTGGAAATTCATGTTTGTGCCTCGTGACTTTGTAATAAATTCTCGTGAACTAGAGCCAATCGTTGATTCTTCAAGACTTCATACTCGGTCTTTATATTTAAAGTTGCTGCTTTTAACAGGAGTGATCTGGAAGACTAATCCGAAGATCTGAAATAATCAAAATGAATTGGGACTGCTATAAAGACTCTGACTCAATCATACCAAGAACACTATCATCGAAATTTGTAAATCGTGGCATCTCTACATATAAGAGTACCGGGCGACAAGCGCCTTTTCTTGTTAGTGGTTTTACCGTACTTGAAATCCAATCCAATATGAATATAATTTAATAATCGTTTTTTTTTTATGTGACCTTAATCGTCGGTGTAAATAACTGGCCAAAGTTTCCATGTTCTTTACCAAAGCATAAGCCTTTCATCAAGCTTTTAACATGATGTTCACTACTTAAATGAAGCACGACCATTTTTTCTTATAAATTGACTTACTCGGATACCTTAGGGATATTCCAATACTACAAGATTCTTCGTACTTCAAAATCTAATTTTTGTTCTTCATTAACTATACTAGGTATTCTACCTAACGTGTTACTTAGCTAGTAGCCGGGCAATGAATTCAGATCTAAATAACCTACTCATTGTAAATGACTAAGTTTAAACAAAGTAAATTTACCGTATTTTACTCTCGAAACTATGGTTTCTCTCTCTCTCTCCACATGCGCTCCGCTCAAAGCCGACTTACTGACTAATGTTTGGACCACGCTCATCGTTTAAGTGAGAGAAAAACAAGTCAACAAAGGGGAGTAAGACAGAGTAAATTTAACTCTAGCCAACCGAGAGAATACAAATACAAAATGAATAAGATTATCGTGAGAGAAATACTTGATCAACTAACACTCACTTGCCTGACATCAAATGAGTGCGGAATACAGAATTAACTGAGAAGGTTAAACCAAACAATTAACTTCGCCATTTGTGCAGAAGGATCAGAAAGTGCATGGTAAGATGATAATTCTGTGAATGATGATTATATATCAATGATAAATACATAAGAAAAATTGAAACAAAAATAATCACTATTAGTATTAACTTCCAAATTAAATATTCAAGAAATTGTCTGGGCGTAAGGTTTCTTATGAAAGAACGAAAAGTTTTTCTAAAAATAAAACTTGAATGCATTTTCTTAAATTAATGAATGCAAATATATTTGAAATTACTTTTATTGAAAATATTAAAAACTTACAAATTTTCGAACGTTGTTTGAATCAAACAAATGTGACTGATGCATGAAATGGTAAATGGTGGAGCTCGTAGGGCATCCCGCCGGAATAATTAAATTACAAGTGTTTGATACTAAATATAACATTGGATCGTGAGAGCTCGCAGAATTTTCGAACTTCTGGTTTTCTTGTCAATGAGCTCGCTCTGAATGAATGAGGATGTGGGTTTCTTAAATAATGAGGAAAGAGGCTTGAGGGAGGCGCATCGATTGCCTTTTGACTGATCAGGCATTCTTTTGCTTTGAGTTAAAACTTTTAATGTGAGGATTAACCTTGCTTACCAGATGAATAGTGCTTTCTGTCTAGATGATTGATGCTTTTGATCGCCATCAATGACGGGTTCGATCGTCAGAAGCTTTCGCTGCATCGGGGCGATCTTCGTGAATTCATAATCGCGCCTTATCCGCTTTGTCCAATTTTTTACGCACGCCAGTTGTTGGGGTAGATGCTTCGACTTTTCTAATCCTAAGAGCTTTCTTGTCTTCTTCTTTCTTCTTCTCTTCTCCGTAATGTAAATGTCAGTCATTTTCAGTAGCCTCGTACAAGTTCAAACTGGAGGCTTTGTCACGGACACAAAAAGCTGGATTTCCGGTGACCAGCCTGCCTCGGTGGAAGAGGATGGGTCGATATCCTCCGTATGTCGTGGAAGGCGGTCGTTCTCGCTTTGGTGATTGACTGGTTGCAAAATAACGGGTACGAGCGACCGCTGAATCTCCGGGAAATTTTTTGATTACTTCTGGCCAATGATCCGTTTCGACTGAACCGACCCACCATTCACTGATCCCACTCGTGAGCTCGCCCGAGAATATGGTAATTCCATTCGTGAACCACGGAACTTTTGTACTTGGCCATAAAAGTGCCGAAGGGCACTTGATGGTCAAATTTACTCCCGTTGAACTCATGTTGGAAGTGAGTGTTGAGGATTGCCATATGACTTCTGGATGATGATCAAGTGGGGCTATGAACTAGCCACCATTGTGAATGCACGCTGGGAAAATTTATCTGGACTGTAGTCAAAGGAGACAGAACCACGAGTGATTAAAATTGCTTGGTGCAGGAATATGTTAGTCCATGTACTAATATAATCAAAATAATTGTAATTAATATTGGGTAATCAACGCTTCTTGAGTGAAGTTGTTTGTAATTGTAAAAAGTATGCCTCAATCAGCTTTCTCGTTAAAAACGATTAATGTGTAATATGATAAAGTAGTCCGACTGGGGATGAGAAGAGTAAATGGGAATAATGGCTATTGATTCTTGTTTCACCTAGAATTGCTTGATAAAATTTGAGTTGATTTGTAGGATTCAAGAGTATATAATGAAAGCTGGGGGAAGGTAATTTTACTATTTTTCTACTGTCTTGTAAGATACTGATACTCAAGAGGTATTCGATGTTAATTTCAATATATGGAGATGACTTTTGGATATAAAAGGCTGATCAGTGGGTCATGTAAGCTGACCGTCAAAAAGGGTCAAAAGGAGTGGCTAATGCCTCATTGATAATCGGTGACTGATAATTGGGGCCTCTGGCTGGGATGCATCAGAGCCCAAGGTTATGGAACCTATTGGTCATTGCTAAGGCTGAGGACGGGTTTAATGAAGAGTCTGGCTGACTCTTTTTGACTTGGTAGTGGCGGAAGTCTCCTTCATTCGCTATTTTTGTTCCGTGAAATTTCCTCTCAAGAAAACTGGGATGCAATTATGAATGCCTCGATGTATTCACGTCAAAATCAAAAATGCTTAAAATTGACCGGCCATCTTGCAAAATTTGTTTTGACAATGTTTTGGACATCCTTTTTCAAACATGTTATGATTAACCGACTTACTAAAAACTTTTATTAATAAATCATCTTAAATTTACACGCATAATACTATAGATAAAATTTCCTTTTATAGTACTACAATTACTTGTTTCAATTCCAAACAATTTAATGAAAACTTAACAATTTGTTCACCGAACTGGAAGTCGATCGCTTGAGAATACCACCGAAACCGAACTGAGGCTGCCTGCTTTACCATCTTGAACTGAGTTGGAATGCCAAGACAAGGCGGTCATTGAGATTTGGATCAATACTCATGGCTGCAAAGCCATCAATAAGGGGAAAGTGTGACTCTTTAACTCGCCAAACAAAAGCTTACATCACGCCCAAGATTAGATAAAATTTCGCTACTTAATTTAAGCGATCCTAAAAAACGCCAGAATCGGGTTTTAACTTAATTTCATCTCGAATTACTACAAATCGATTACTTCGATCTTATTGCTGGATATTGATCGAAGATGTTAAATCGGTGAAATCTAACTCTTGACCAATAGTTTAATTTAGTCGTTATAAAACAACTAGACCGGTAATTTAATAATTTTGGCATGTAATGTTTCTGTTCATCAATCGATTTAGAATAAACAGAACATCATCACGTAAACAATCGTGAAATGACTATACCGATTAAATATTTACTATAATATTTTGAAATTCACTATGTGCATTCTTAAGCCCAAAGGGTCAAGCATTCCATTCATAAAGGACTCAAAAAGGAGTAACAAATGCGCTTTTATATTTATCATCTTCATGTATTTGAATTTGCCAAAAAACCTCAATTTTGCTATCAATTTACTAAAACTACCGCTTGACTAAGTTTAATTAAATCACGTTTATTTGAATTCGATAATCTAATCCATTCCAAAGACATTCTGGAGAGGTTTGTAATTGATTACTAATCTAGGAACTCCTTTCTCTAGCTCAAGACTCTTCTCTCGAACATAAAAGGTCAGACAAGACCAAGACGACTTGCTTTTTCTAATGATTCCTTTACTTGGCAAATCAGCTTAAATCTCTTTTTACAAAATTCCCATGATTTCGTGACTATTTGGATTGGACGTGCTTTAGTGGGAATCTTATTTTCACTAAAATCTTTATCATAGGTAATTTGACTATATGTTGTTTTCTATGCCAAAATAACAGACAGAATGTCGTAACAAATCTCTTTAATTAATTTCTTTTTCTTTAAAACATGAAATGCCTAATAAAGATTTACTCGGAAAGTTGTTCTTCAATTCTTTTGTAATTAATTTCTTCTTTAAGAAATCAACTGCTGGTGATTTTTGGTTTATCAAATTAATCGTTTTTGAAATGATCGCTATTTTGCAAAGTTTTAACTTTTTAAAACTGCTTTCTGCAAGAAAAATTTTGATTTTTTGTCCTAGCATGCGAGTAGTGCATGCAATCATGATGGACTTTAAATGGGTAGAGAAGTGCAATGAAAGGTAAGCCTAAATGATCGGACTTAAAATATTTTTAATTAAAACAAATGTTTTAATGCAAACCGAATCTGACAAACATAAAGTTTTGGTACTTCTATATTTTAAATGCATAGGTGACCTGACACGACTAAGAACTTCATTTGATTTATGAAAATATTTAGCAGGAATTAAACCTTCTAATGCACTTAAATCGAATCAATCAAAGCAATATCTAAATTGAAAATCTTCAATAATTATTTTTATTCTGTAGAATACCATTTTTGAATTCCTCGATTTTTATTTAATAATCCTAAATTAGTTCTTTAACACTTTTAGACTCGGGGACCAACTTGACGAAGTGTCTTGTTCTTCTTCTCCTCGGATTTACTAATCTTTTTGCCCTTAATGGTCTCATAATCAAGGTGACTAAGGTGTGATCTAACTTCTATATTTCCGATTTTAAATAAACCTATTTCTTCTTTGATTTTATTAACTTCTCTCCTGGGTCTCTAATTGTAACTTCCTTCGTTGACTAAACCGCTTAATGTTTTTACTAAGACAATTTTTAGTTTGTCCGGACCGACTCACCTGTTCTTCTTGAGTTACTAATTTTTTAAGTTTCTTAAGGTAAAATTCGTTTTAACTCTCGATCTTCTATTTTTACATCAATTCTATAAGATCTTCCTGTTTTCTGTTTGGCCAAGTAACGATATGGCCTTATAAAGATTCATCAAGACATCCTATCTTAACTCTTGGTGAAGACGAGGTTGTGGAAAGTTGACTAGAGTTTGTTCAATTCAAATTTTCTTCCTCAGACGACTTTGGGTCTTCAGGTTCTTAACTTAAGATTTGGATCAATTGATTTCTCTCTTCCTCGCAGATTTTCAATCACTAAGGTTTTCTTGACTCACACTTATCGCATAATGCCCAAATTTACCACGATTTATAGCATTTTTCCTTTTGCCAATATTATTTTTGGTTGAAATTTATTTAAAATTCTTTTTCCATTTATCGGATTTTGGTTTTTATAAAACTTATCGATTCAAAACGCCTATTTTTAAATCTTCATATTTATCGTTAGTCTGGTGACTTGGATACTTACCATGACTTTTGAAATCGATTTTCTTTTACTAGATGGGCAATTGGAGGCAACCCATATTGTTCACAAAAAGTTCCTAACTCTCATACTTTGGTAAATTGACTTATCTTGGATTAACTTGTTTAGTTATTTTCATATCAATACACATTTTCAAACCTTCCTTCGATAATATTGATGATATTTTATAAGTAAGAGTTGAATATGGTAAGGATAACACCTTCATTGACTTCGATTTGTCTAATTTTGTGTGTAAACAAATTTGGCAAACCATTTATAAATTTTTCTTCCAAAATGAAGGTTACCTGCCTTTCTCAGAAGATGACTTATACATAAAAACATCTTTATACCAACGAAAAATCACTCAAAGTAGGACAACGAAATTAATTGTTGATCATGTATTCTAGAGGTTACATTATGAAAAATAAATAAAATGCTCAATAATTGTAAAAAAAAAATGGAAAAGCATTTTCCATCAGACGGAGATTCCTCTTCCAATGTTTTCATCAAAAATTGGGGATACTTCATCCCGCTTAATGATTTCAATTTATTTTTGAAAATTCTGGTGAGATGTTTTTCTCCCACCAAGAATGTAACACAATTAAGCAACCCCGTGACTAAAAGATCAACAACTTGTATTTGATTAAGGTTATGATTAGTAATATAACTATTTGCAACCATAGACATGTGTTGTAATTTATTTAATAATTTTTGCTCGGGACAATCCATCAATATTCCATTCATACAATTTATCGACTAAACAGAAATTGACTAAAAAATTTCTTCTTCAAACCGATATCTCATGAGTCAGCTTGGATACCACTACCAATTGTAATACTTTCCTATTGGGCTACTTTTTTAATTTAATCCCTTGAAAAGCTCTTCAATCATGGATTGAATTAGCTTCACTCATCTCGACTCAACTGTTTCTGATCGTTTCTATTGTGACTTCTTTTTCAGCTTTTAGAAACACTAACTGCTCTTTCACTCTTAACCTAAGTAAAAAATATTGTGGGTCATTTTTGATCTGGTGGAATCGATATGAAAAGTTGTGGCGTCTTACTAGACGAGTATCCGGAAAGTTAACTAAAGGTCTTTCTTTTGTCACAACTTATCAATGACTATTCATTTTTGACTTCTATTTTGTCTAATTGTTTGCCTATCGTGTGTCAGACTTTGTCAGAAGTTGTTCTGCTCTATGACTCGGTTTTAACTACTTTTCTTTTTGAATAATGGAGAAGCCAAGATGTAGTATTATGTAGTGATTACTATGTTTTGTGCCAGAGGACACTGCATAAGTAATTATTTCTATCTTTGTTTGACCCAATTTTTTGCATTATTCCAAGCTCATACTGCATTCATAGTATCTTTCAACATAATCAAAGACAAAAACATCAAACCAGGTAATCATAAAGTTTTTCCATTTAATATAAATGTCTTCCTTTGTTCTACATTATATTTATTCCTAAAGTTGTTTCTTCTAGAATGTTTGACTTAAATTGTTATGTTCTTTATTTTAACCTGCTTCCAAATTTCTGATTTGAAAGGTTTATTTAAGACTAATAGCTGGGGTTTACATCAAAACTGAGGTCGCTGGGGATATCTGTCACTATCCTTCGACGGGTAATGTGGATGTGTTACTCGACCGTATTCTAACCTAATTAATTTTTAAATTGGCTAAATCAATTAATTAAATCTTGTTCTCTATCTATTCAGATACTAAGGTGATCCAAAAAGAATCTTTTCTTCTCGTCCGTAAACCTATTTGATCATGGATAATCCTGTAGACTGACACTTGACCGTCAGTCAGATTAAAGTTAATCCTCGACTTACTTGCCAAACATCGTTTTATGTTATCAAATGATTGTTATTTTGTAAATTTCGGCATTTCTATTTATTAAACACCAACTGAAGGCGTGATTGACTTCTGACCATTTGATTGTACGTGGGGACACGAGGCGGGTATTTTCCGATTTGTTTGAATTAAAAGTGTGTGATCTCTAGGACTTTGACTAAGGCTTGGAAATCTAAGTGTTTGTGCCTCGTGACTTTGTAGACAAATTCTGTGAACCAGAGCCAACGCGTCGATTCTTCTACTTCATAATCAAGTCTTTATACAAAGAGTGCTAATATGAGGATCTGAAATATCAATCAGCAGATCTGAAACATCAAAATGAATGGACTGCAGGAAGACACTATCTTCATCATACCAGTAAATACTATCACCAATTTGTAAATCGTGTATCTCTGCTATTATGTAGCATCAAGTATTAAGGCCTTTTCTTTATTAGTGGTTTTACCGCACTTGAACTAATCCAATATGAATATAATTAAGTGACCGCTTTTATTGCGACCTAATCTGTTCGTGTAAATAACCTAATTGCTTCATGTTCTTTACTCAAAGCATGTTTTCTAATTGCTTTAATACGATGTTCACTACGAAATGAAGCTACTCGAATTATTTTTTCTTATAAATTGACGCATCGGATACCTTAGGACATTCTACTACTACAAGACTTTTCCGTATTTCAAAATCTAATTTTTGTTCTTCATTAACTATATCAGGTATTCTACTCATCGTGTTACTAGAGCTTGTGCTGGCAGTCGAATTAGATCTAAATAACCTACTCATTGTAAATGACTCGAAGTTTAAACAAAGTAAATTTACCAGATTTTACTCTCCCTGAAACTATGGCTCTCTCTCTCTCCGCTCATGCGCTCCGCTCAGGCCGACTCCTACGGACTTATTGTTTGGACCACGCCTTACTGTTTGGGTTGAGAGAAAAACAAGTCAACAAAGGGGAGTAAGACAGATAAATTTAACTTGAAATAAACTGAGAATACAAATACAAATGAATAAGATTACTGAGAAATAATTTGACTAACCACTCACTTGGCTCTGATACCAAATGAGTGCGGAATACAGAATTAACTGAGTAGGCGGTTAAACCATTTGGTATATATATATATATATATATATATATATAAAATTCTCTTAAGACTCTCACAGTCAATCAAATTTATATCAAACACTTGTAATTTTATTCCAAGAAGGATGCCTGTGAGCACCACATTTCATTTCATGCATCAGTCATTTGTTTGTTAATTCAAACAACAGTCAAAGTTTGTAAGTTTAAATATTTTCAATAAAAGTAATTTCAAATATATTTGCATTCATTAATTTAAAAATGCATTCAAGTTTTATTTTAGAAAACTTTCGTCCTTTCTTAAGAAACCTTACGCCCAGACAATTTTTTGAATATTTAATTTGGAGAGTCAATACTGATAGTGATTATTTTCAATTTTTCTTATGTATTTATCTTTGGTATATAATTATCATAACTGATTATCATCTTACTATGCACTCTGATCATTCTACTCAAGTAAATTCTCAACCTTCAGTAAAAAGGTAATTCCGCCCTCATTTGGTATCAAAGCCAAGTGAGTGATTAGTCAAGTTATTTCTCAGTAATCTTATTCATTCGTATTTGGTTTCTCAGTTTATTCCCAGTTAAATATATATATATATATATGCATCGATCGATCATTTTCTAGCTGGATAGGTATCCGGCTAGCCACTCACTCTACTTTTAATTTACTCTTTGTGATGTTTATCAGACTGAAGCGTGCATTCATATATATGCTTGATAATGACCCTATACATACACACACACACACACACACACATATATATACTGTGGCGAAGCTACGTAGGAGCGAAGGGGGCGGTCACCCCTCCGCTCGCCGGAAAAAGAAGGCAGGAGTGGACCCTTGAACACCCCCTGGACTCTGGTTTGGCCGGAAAGTGGGCAGCACCGCAAGCACGCGATGGTTTTGAAACAAGGGTTTTTTTTATATATTTTGAAATCCAGGCCAAAACAACGTCGTTTTGGGGTTGGTAAAAAAAATTTTAAATTTTTTTACAAAATGGCGTCGTTTTGGTTTTATGGAATAAAAAAAAATATTAAAACGGGGGACCACTAGTCCCCATCCCCAATTCCCCAATCTGTTTTCTATTAACCCCACCCCAGGTCCCTACCCTTTTCCCAGATACGGGATACCAGATCCCGTTCCCGTCCCCAACCCACCCACCCACACTTATACTCCCATTTTCCCAAATTCCACCCCGTTTCCCTTTTCTTGTTCAGTTGGTTGTTGGCCACCAAGGGCAGCTGCTCCAAATTTCAATTAAGGTAAAATTTTAATTTATTTCAAACCCTAATTGATTATTGAATACAAATTTTTGTTTAATTGATGTAGGATTATAGAGTTATACATTATATGGTTGTTGATTATAGATTATTCATATGGAGGATGTAGGATTATAGGGTTATACTTTGGGGACTTGTTTCATGATGTAGAAAAGTTTTGTGAGGAGCATGATATTGTCGTTCCTAACATGGAGGATTTGCATTTCGTACCTGGAAAATCAAGGCGTAAAGCTCCAAAAATCACAAACTTCCATTACTATCGTGTGGACCTCTATTTTCAAGTCATTGATATGCAACTAAAGGAATTGAATGATCACTTCAATGAGGTAAACACCGAGTTACTTCATTGTATGGCATGTTTGAGTCCAGTGAATAATTTTGCATCTTTTGACAAAGCAAAAATTGTTTGTTTAGCCCAACTTATCCTCAAGATTTTGATTGTATGGACCTCATGAATCTTCCAATTCAACTTGACAATTACATTCATGATATGAAGATGCATAGTGAGTTTTCATCATTGAGAGGAATTAGTGATCTTGCAAAAGAGTTAGTGAAGCAAGGGAGGTCTGAAAGTTATATGTTAGTGTATAAGCTTCTTACATTGACTTTGGTGTTACCGGTTGCAACCGCTTCGGTGGAGCGAGCTTTTTCTGCTATGAAGATTGTGAAAACACCATTGCGTAACAAAATGGGAGATCAATGGTTGAGTGATAGCATGCTTGTTTACATAAAGAAAGATGTATTTGCTTGTATTGATAATGAGCCTATTATGCGACGTTTTCATGACATGAAACCTCGCCGGCAACAATTGTAATTTGTTTGTATTAATTAATTATGGAAGACATTACCATATAAAAAGATTTAGTTGTTGCCATTTTTCTTTAACCTTGCATTCTTTTAAGTTCGCCTCTTTTCCCGAGAAATTCTGGCTTCGCCATTGTATATATATATGGAAAAATATACTTTGAAGATAATCAAGAAGCATGATAGAAACCTTTTCAGCTAAGAATCTAGCTAGCTGCTAATTAGTTATTATATATGACAATGATATTACTTACTACAATCATTGCCGATCGATCAACTTGATACCTACCTGCTTAGGTAGGTACGTATACTCACTCTAACCTAGTTTGGTTAATTTTTTATTTTTGCTATATAAATATTATATAGCTCTTGAATCATGATATCGACACTTTCACATCATCATCATCATCATCATCATCATCATCATCATCATGCATGCAGGCATGCATTGTTGTTTCATGTGCATGGCTACAGAATTGAAGATAAGCGCTTAAAAAAGGAAAAAGAATCCAATAAGCTTAATAAGCTCCGCCCGTAGTATTGTGTAGTATGCATATGTGTGTGTATGGAATACAGCCGGCTTGCAATATTGCAGCTTATTGCTTGTCCTAACCCCTAAATAAATATAACTACTCCTAACCTTCAACCACGTTGCTCTCCTAATTAAGTCCTAACAAACGAAAAGAAAAAAACTATACAAAATGTGGTCGATGTTTATGCGACAACAGTCACAACACCAGTTACTCAAAACGCAGCAAATCCATCCCACCGGTTTCTCTTCCTATATGCTGCATACGATGCCCTAAACCAAAGCTAAAGCCAATCCAAAATGAACGCTCGTTTAGCCCAACCCGGTAATTTTTTATTTTTTAGTAGAGCAAAAGTCTTAGTAGACTAGATAGGTAGTTTTTAGGAGGAGAAAAATTGGTGGAGATTGAATCTGCACAAGAATGCATAGATATGATTGTTTTTCCGCCACTGTGATAAAGCGCCATATGCAATGCATAAGTGAACTTTCTAAAACTACTTTAACTACAAGTCTCTTTACAACTCAATATTCTTAAATTCTAAAATATGTTTGAATGCTCTTGTGGGATTCGCTAAGAGAAATTAAACAAGTTTTGACCATAACAATTTTTTTTTGGCAGGCAATTTAGAGTGTTAAAAAAAATTACCAAATTATGAAAAACTTATATCTTGTATTTTTTTTTTGGTCAAAGAAAACTTTATCTTCAATATATATAAAGGAATAAGACAAATTTGGTAAACACATTCGTAATATCAAAAATACCTTTCTCTTTTTACAACTTAAAAAATAATAATTTAATTAAAAAATTGAAAAGAAACAACCACATCTATTGAGAAGTTAATGACCTTTTTAAATTAATTTTTCCCTAAAAATTGAAAATTAAGTATTTTTTTAAATAAAAATTAAATATCTAAAAATAAATATAAATAAAATACAAAAGAGTCAATTACCACTCGTTTTAACAGGTGGCAAGAGGCTAATATTTTGTATAGACCCGCGTTTAAGTTGACAAATCCTCAATAATAAAACGGTTACCATATTGGCAACCCCACCCTCATAAAAATAGAAAAAAAATAATATATATCATATCCCCACAAATAAAAGGAAAATCCAGGTATTCATGGAAAGAACATCTACACGGTCTACCTACTGTTTTAAAAAATTTCAAATAATGCTACACCGTCCGATCAAAAATATGACCGTTGGAGGCGCCGCATCGTTTAAAATTCAAAGCGACAAGTCCTCACACAATAAAACCAAGCAACACAGATACCAAGGATACATACAGTTAACCTCCTCCTCCTCCTCCTTATTCTTCTTCTCTCCTGCTCTCTCTCTCTCTCTCTCTCTCTCTCTCTCTCTCTCTCTCTCTCTCTCTGTAGGAATTTGGCAATTTGCTCCCAAGTTTGAATACAATCAATCAATCAATGTCAAGGGTGAAATCGGATCGCAAGCCTCCGCTGGCTAAATCACCAATCAGGCTTCGACCCCGTCGGGTCCACGGATCAAACTCAAACGTTATGCAAACCCCATCAGGTCGGTCTGAGATCCGGTTCCAGCAGCAAACCGATCCAATTTTAACAGGTCTGATGCATTTTTTGTGTTTGAATACGCGCGGTTCTAATCACATTGAAGTTGAATTGATAATGATTTTATTATATATGGGGATATTTTAATTTGTATGAATTATTTCAGGAGGGTCTTTAAGAAGATCGGAGAAAGCAAGGGGCACAAGCAGCACATGGGAGATGGAAGAAGCGGATCTTCGACCCGAATACCAGTCAATTTCCTGGGAACTGAGGGCTTTAGCCAAGATGGTTGGTGACGAATTGGGCAAGGAAAATTGTGCTGCTGCTGATGTGGATAGTGATATGAAGATGAATTGTGGGGGTGGGAATTCGTTGATTTCGAGCCCTTTGTTCGAAAGGGGTAGATTTTACGAGGAGTACTCTGCCAGAAGGAACGAGCGGCTCAATAGGAAGAACAAGATCAAAGAGGCTCAAACAAATTCTTTTTCGACAACAACTGCGTCGGCTTCAAAATATAAAAGCTATAATAATAAGCTGGGTGTTACAGTAGAGTCTGCCAAAATAAGGAGTTTTAGCAGTAGTACTAGTAGCAGCAGCAGGAAGCTTCAAAGCAGCTTGAGGAAACCGGTGGTCTCTGCGGTGGCGGAGACTCCAATTCCAATTCCAACTCCAATTCAGCGGAGGAGCACGAGCAGCCAGTTCGAGAAACAGGCTCCTCCGAGTCTAATTCCAACTCCAACTCCAACTCCGAGGTATATGCTGAGGAGCATGACGAACAAAGAGAATATGATGCTGCCTCCTCTGCCTCAGCAGCCTTCTCATAATAATACCAATAATCATAAGGCATCTGCCATCCGTGGGGGACGCAAAATCGGAGCTCCATCAAGAGTCGTTGGGGGATATTAGTCATTAGATTTCATTAGATTAGAGAAGATTTGATTGATTTCATCATTTTGGTTTGGAAATTGGATGTTTTAGTTGGGGAGTTGACTCTCACTCAATCAATCAGGCAAAAGTCTCTTCTCTCTGTTTCTCAAACTCTCTCAAACACTCTCAAACATGTATAATGATGATGTGAGTGAATGTTGGTTTCTTTCTTGGATTGGATCATTGGAGCATAAACAAATTTTCAGTTTTTGGGGGCAAAGTGAGACCCGAGTTTTGTTTCGGGGCAAATGAACAATTAAGCTTAGGCCTTGGGGCAAGACTGTAAATGAAGACTTTATAAACAAACAAAAGATACAAATAAACAAAAGCTGTGACCGACTATTTGGAGAGATGAGATTCAGATTGAAAGGGAAGAATGGAGAAGCTTATGTCAAGAAGGTACAAAGAAAGGCCTATGCCTGAGGGTTACATATTCCCACCCGATGCAAGACCCGGGAAGCTTACCGTCGTTCCTCTACGCAGCATTCCGGTCATTGATTTGGGTTTGGGTTTGGGTTTGGATGGTGGAGGAGCAGCAGCACAAGCTTCTGATGCAGTTGACCAAATACTCAAGGCTAGCCAAGAATTTGGATTTTTTCAGGTCATTCAAATTCTTCCATCCGTAATTCTGATTCTGTATGTAGCTAGTCAGTTACTGCTAGGACTAGTGCATGTCAAATTCCAAATGAAGGTTTTATTTATTTATTTATTTATTTTGTATA
The DNA here is from genome assembly GCA_018257905.1 of Gillenia trifoliata. Lineage (NCBI taxonomy): Eukaryota > Viridiplantae > Streptophyta > Magnoliopsida > Rosales > Rosaceae > Gillenia > Gillenia trifoliata. The sequence continues at coordinate 163,036 of CM031087.1, read as the reverse complement.
CGAACAAGAGCAGGTAATTAAGCATGGGATATCAGAAAATTTGTTGAAGGAGACGGTGGGTGTGTTGAAGGAGCTGTTCCAAGAGTTGCCTGACGAGGACATTGCAAGCCTCTACTCCGACGACCCCAACAAAAGCTGCAGGCTCTTCACCAGCACCAGCGCTGGAAATTTTGAAACCGAACCTGTTCATCTTTGGCGTGACAGCCTCAAACACCCCTGTCACCCTCCTTTACATTGGCCTCAAAAACCGACTAGATATCGGTAAGTCCAAGCTTAGATGATATACGAATTATGTATTTTCAGTTTTCAGACAGACAATCAAAAGGGTTTATTGATGAGATTTGAATTCAGAGATGTTGTCGGGGAATGTTCCACACAAGTGAGGGAACTGGCCTGGAAGATCTTGGAGCTAATGAGTCAAGGACTTGGGCTGGCACCTGGGCATTTCAGGGGTGAAGTAAGCCAAGAAATGTTACTGTCAGCAAATTATTACCCGCCTTGCCCGGAACCAAGCTTAACACTCGGATTACCTAAGCACGGTGATCCCAACCTCATAACCATTTTACTCCAAGGGGATGATCATGTCAATGGTCTTCAAGTTCTCAAGGATGGGGAATGGATTGCTGTCGATCCTCTTCCATATGCGCTTGTGGTTAATGTCGGTTATCAATTACAGGTACGTACACCCTCCCTACTCCCTACTCCCTACCATGTATGTTCCTCACCGATCGCCTTGTTTTCTTTGCCATGCATCACAAATTATACACGGTTGCACAATTGGAACGGGGATATTGTAGGTTATCAGCAATGGGAAGTTGAAAAGTGCTCAACACCGGGTAGTGACGAATTCAAGTGCCGCTCGGATTTCAGCTGGGTTTTTCGTGATGCCTTCCCATGATTGCCTTATAGAACCTGCTGCAGCTCTGATCAATGCAAGCAATCCCCAACTTTACAAGGGCTTCCCATACAAAGACTTCTTTCTCAACTTTGGTACAACGCTGGGAAAAACTGAACAAGTACTGGATCGCTTTAAGCTTCAGGGTTAGCTAGCAATGCAACTTGAAAAGGGTTATTCAAAAATGTCCTCGAGTTCGAGTGAAATATGTGATGATTAACGCAGTTATGGAAATTTATTTATTTTCATGTATATACATTCTATCTGCAACTTCATCTGCATCTGCAAATCATACCAACTTCTTCAGAGCGAGCGTTTAACACTGATACAAAGAAATCCCACCCTTATTTTTATTATTCACACCAACGGGCCACAGACTATATCTACAGAGAGCAAAAATGTCACTCCTCCGATGACCCTTGGTCACTCTCTTCTGCTCTTGGTCCAACAGCACCGTCATCATTCGCAGAACCCAGTTCTTCAAAGTTCTCCCGCCCAACCACAACTTCCTCTGCTATTGATGTCTCACTCACGTCTGCCTCCTCACTTTCATCCACTCGATAATAAACCTTACAATTTTGCAAAGAAACAATTAAGCCATGTTCCATTACTCGAGTTTTAATTTAAACAGGACGTGACACAATCAAATCACCACACAACGTTTAGAATGCACTGAAATCAGATACTAAACAAGATAATAAAATGTTCATCAAAACCATAAAACAATAACATCAAGGAAAGATGATCGTATTCATACCACACATGTTTGAGCCGGTGAGAGTATTTTGAAGGAGTTGGGACGGTTATTGAAATTTGTTTCAGGAATCCCCGGTATTCCTTCTGGGAATGTGAAGTGGTCTACGTCATGGCCCACCTGCCAGCAGAGTAGCGAAATCAACATATCAAAAGGTGTACACCTGATCTAAAAGAGACACGTTTTTGTTTCTTTTAGTTGCATTATCCTTAAATACTCTCTCACTCTCATTCACCCCCACTAGGAATAGGAATCCCTTACTCTTCCATGGCCACCAAACTCCCAGGCATCACTATCTAGTGCAACTCTGTACTTCCCAGGTAAGTCGCACCCAACTTTATACCTGTATAATTCCATAACACAAATCACTCGAATAAATGACATTATTTGTGGACAAGCAAACAAGCACGCACATAATTTTACCAAAAAGTAAAAACTGACATACCCATCGTATGTGTTTTTTGGATGAAAATTGAACACAAAAACTAAATCTCCGCGCTCAAAGACAATAACCTGTAACATCCAACAAGTAGTCAATGTTTCAAAAATCCATCATCTTGTTTACATTATCACTTACTGGTTTATCTCTAATTGGTAACCATAAAACTGCAGGAGCCAGGCAGGTTGGCTGGTGGGGGCTAAACAATGGATCGCACACATTTGAGAAAAGAATGAGAACCATCTATCTATCCGCTGATATTTGTGGGATAAAAGAGAAGATTATCTTACCTTGTCTTCTTCATTTGTGCTGCTCACTATCTGCTTTGTCGACGAAAGGAATGAAAACTTCTCATCAAGCAAATTCATAGCTTTGTCAAATGCATTCATAAACTGGACAAGTTCCAAGCATAGGGATGTAAGACTTGGCACATACTATTGCAAATAAAAGCAGAAAAATCAACCTTGCAACATCAACTCGTACATTAGGATCCCTAAAACATATATGATACACATCACATGGGTGCCTTTTTGCATGATACAGAGATGGAAGTGGCAGAGCAATAATGTCCTACCACAATTCCATTGGAACATAATCTAGAACATCAAACCTGAAATATTGATCACATTGTCAAAGAACTGTTATGGCCCTTAGTTGCAAACTTACAATAAATGTGACCCAATTATCTATCTAATTTTGTCAACCTATATGCAGACATGCAAGCAACGTTAATGATTTTTTATGTTGATGTTATGGGGCGAGTCATCAATTTATCCCTCAATGTTTAGAAGTGTAATAGGAGCAGCCATTGCCAAAAAGCCTATTAAGCATGCCAATAATAGCAAAATTCCGAAAAAAAAAAAAACTAAAAAGTTGTTTCTTAACCTTATATCTCAAATGATCTGTATCCACCAGGTTCCACTGGCGTCTGCACTTCTCATAACTCCACCCGTTGCCTTCTCTTGGAAAGTCAATCCATTCAGGATGGCCAAACTACACAAATCACTCAGTAAGAAAATCTTCAACAGAAATCGTGAAACTGCAACACTAACAGAAGGAATTATGGGGACGTACAATTTAGGAAGGTGGGTTTTACATTATTTATGGTGAGGAAGAGCCAATAAAGCCTTCTAAGTTATTTAGTAACTGTCCGTAGGTGGTTACGTAAAGAATACAAGCTGATGTCCTTAACTTGTTATCCCAGTTCTATGTGCTACATACAATTTAGGAGTGATAAAGAAACCAACCCTTCTACAGGGTTTCCAACAGTAAATTTTTCATATGTTCTACGTTTCCTCCCCAATAAAAAACAATGGCACCGTCCATATGCATTCTATTGTAATTTATCTAAGTCCTGCTGTACAGTGACGCCAATAGTTTGGCAGGCAGAAAACTTGGCCAATGTGCTTACCTCATTTCCCATGAAATTAAGATAGCCCTCGCCTCCTAATGCCATAGTTAAGAAATGTATCATCTGCAAAAAGAGGGGCAAAAATGACAACAAATAAAATATAAAAAAAGATGAATGAACTGAAGATTTAAGAGCGTTTTATATTTTATATAACAAATTGTGGAGCTGACAAAGATGCAAAGTAGTTTTTGGACACTGTTCACCGATAAACTAGCAAAAATTTAACAAAACTGTTGGAGATGCTCTAAGAGATGAATCTGCTAACAAAATCTGACTGTGGTTAAGCTCTCCAGATCCAAAAATCAAGTCAGCCCCACAATCATTGTTAAAAAGACTAATAATATATAGGTGGTGAACATGATTCGTGCAATTTGATGGTTATGGTTTTTGTTGATATAGTCTGATATATATACATTTAACCAAAAAAAAAAACAAGCATAAGATTGAGACTGTTCAGATAGATAGCTAAGGACATAAACCCAACAAGGAAACAGATGCTTCTTGCAGGACAGAGGTAGCAGAAAAACCTTGTGAAGAGCAACCCCCCGCTCGATAGTAGGAGAAGCATCAGTTAAACAAGACATGCCAGAATACATTTCTCTATCCATCAAAAAGAATGCAATTGTCTTGTCACCCACAATTGCCTGAAACAAAAGAATTGGTATTTTAGTTTGCCAGAGAATGTTCACTATGATCAAATTTGAAGTCTCTTATCTTGTTCTGTCTCTTTCTTTATCCATAAAACACAAAAAGAAAAACCTGATACCTGGTCGTGACTCTCAGCATAGGAGATACACTTCTCAGTGTACCTCCTATTTGTCAAGCTCCATGAAATTTCCTTCATTGACCACTCTTCGTCACTCTTGTTTTTCACATAGTCAATCCATTTGTCAGGGACGGCCATTGCCATCCGGTAATCAAAGCCAATACCACCTTCAGAGACAGGCCGACCAAGTCCGGGCATACCAGAAACATCTTCGGCAATTACAGTTGCATCTGGCAACACTTTATGGATCAGATGGTTGGCAAGCATCAAATAAACAACAGCATCAACATCTGTTGCCTCACTAAAATACTCATGATAATCCCCTGAAAATGCCATGTTTATCCCGTGATGATGATATAACATTGAAGTTACTCCATCAAATCGAAACCCGTCAAATTTAAACTCCTCCAGCCACCACCTCAAGTTGGATAAAAGGAAGCGGAGAACTTCCCAATTAGCATAGTTGAAAAGTCGGCTGTCCCATAACTTATGATAGCCTCTATCTCCTGTGTGGAAGTAGGACTCTTGTGAGCTTTGACCAACTTCAAAGCCATTGAGGCCATCAGTAACGTTGTTACTTGCATGGCTGTGAACAACATCCATCAATACCCGCAGACCTAGGGAATGGGCTTTGTCAATTAGATATTTAAGGTCCTCAGGTGTTCCAGATCTACTGCTGACGGCAAAGAAGTTTGTCACATGATAACCGAATGATGCATAATAGGAATGCTCCATCACGGCCATCAACTGGACTGTGTTGTAGTTATTTGCTCGGATACGAGGTAAAACGTCATCAGCAAATTCTCTATATGAACTGATGCGGGGTTCTGAGCTACTCATTCCAACATGTGCCTCGTATATTCGTGGAGCCTTGGGTTTTGGAGGACGAGGATACTTGAACTGAAACCTGCAAGGTCAAAACACTCCCTTGTTAGCATGAAATGGGCCAATCCAAAGCAGAAGTACCAACAGATATTTAAGTGTATTTTGCAATATGAAACATGTTTCTAGCTTTTGGACTCAGACGCAAGAATTTAAGATCCCTAGAAACGGTGCACATCATTTTTTCAAACCATTTTGTTCGGTTATCTATCAAGGTATTCACCTACAAGTAATGCAACTTAGAAGAGGAAACTATGAACAAATGGTACCTTTCTGATGGCGGTGGATCCCAGTAGACACCGTCATATGGTGCTGCGAACCTTGCTGGGTCCACGGTGGCATATTGAATCCAAGCAGGGATGCGATCGACCCAAACTCCATCTCCATGCTTGAACCGGAATTTCACCCTTGAATTGTGAGGAATGGCTGAATTTCCACCAGAGTCGGGTATCCTGATACTCCAAACCCCAAATTGGTTCTTGTCCATCTTGTGTTTGGAGCCATCCCATCCATTGAAGTCCCCAACAAGTTGTGCCTCCCTGAGTTAATTAGGAAACAAAACTTGTGATAAAGCAATTAAGACGAATAGCATGCCCCAGAAACAGAAAGTTATGGAATTGTAGGTACTGAGGTACTCACCGAGCGGCGGGGGCCCATTCGCGGTACGCAATTCCGCCTTCTTCTCTGTTAAACCCAAATTTCAAATAACCTAGAGATGAAGCAGGCAGGTGTTGGAGAATGAGGTTAAGGAAAACGCCAAGATGAGTCGAGAAAGAAAGGAAAATTCAGGGAAGAAATCGATTGCGTAACCTTGAGCGAATTCCTGTAGACCTCCTTCGTATGTCTCAATAAGCCTTTTCTGATCCAGGTATCTGTGGATCGTATACTTGAAGTGGTCCTCGTGTGGTTGCAGGGCTTGATCGATGCTCAAGATTGCAATGGTTTCCATGTCGTGGTCGGCGGCTGTTGCTATGGGGCTGCCGTCCATGAAGACGGCTTTACTTTTGGAAGCATGGTCGTCCGCCTGAGAAAGAAAGCCAATGCAACCAGCATTCAAGGAACATGAAGCAAGGCAGCAGAGCAGATTAAGAAGCAAGTAAACGCACCTTGGAACATGTTGTTGTTGTTGTTGTTGTTGCTGTTGTTGAGGCCCAGGGGGAACCAAACCTCACCGACCTCACTGCTTCCTGCTGTTTGCCCTGCAACTGCAAACATGCAAATATGCAATTGTAAATTAATTAATTAAGGAAACTAAAATTTTAATTTTGGCTGAGTGAGTGACGGTGACCCACCCTGAGTCCGACTCCGACTCTGAGACTGAGTCTGGAGAGGCAGTCGTCGTTGGCGAGAGGAGTGGGAGTGGGATGATGAAGAACCAAACAAGTCGGTGCCAACATCTTCTTCTTCTTCACCGAGTCACCGAGTCACCGACTCAGCCTGTATTCTTCCTTGATCGGCGATGCGATGCCCCGTTCGTTTTCTTTTTCCCCCTCCTTTTGTATTAGTATTATTAGTAGTCCTATTATTAGTTAATTATTATTACTAACTGCAAACGCAAGCAAAAGGCCAGATTCATTTCTTTCTAATTCTTCTGCTAAAAGCCTAATTCAATCGGTGCTTTACTTGTTCATCTAATTCTATCTCTAATTCTATCTCTAATTCATGTCTTTGATTGATTGAAAAACATCTCAACGGACCGGAGTGGCACTCCCTCTGTGCCAAGTGGGATCCACACTCAACTAAAAAAAATCATGAACCTATTTGATTGCGATTGCGATTGCGATTGCTTTCCACTTTATTTCATCCACGTGACTGCGCGCTGCCCGTCAATTCTATTTTCTCGGGACTTTCTTGCATATCCCGGAGTATTTCGTACTCCGGGTATTTTAACGGTTAGATTTTTGTTTTAAAATATAAAAATCAAGATCCAACGATTAAAAAATTCAGAGTACGAAATACTCCGGAGCACCCAAGAATTTTTGCTATTTTCTCTTCTGTGATATCACTCTTTCATATTTAATACGATGCTAAAATACTTTTTTCTTTCTTTTTTCTAAAAAAGAAGAGTAACATCCTCAGCAGTCAGGCCCACAAGGTTTGCTTGCACAACTCTGGCCCAAGGAGGAGGAGGAGGAGAGTCCAAAAAGTAATACGAGTGACCCAGCCCATTGAGCCCAAGCTCCCTAAAATCCTTGACAAGTTTCACACTAGCGACATGTCGTGTACGACTGACGCAATGTGTGCGAGCGCGACTATAAATTAGGGGAAGAGAGGGAGGGAAGACGGTTCGAGTTTAGGGTTTAGCGGAGCAGAGCGACAACAAGAAGAGGAACCCAACACAGTGAGTCAGTGAATCATGAGCAGAAGTTTGGGAATTCCGGTGAAGCTTCTTCACGAGGCGTCAGGGCACGTGGTGACGGTGGAGCTCAAGAGCGGTGAGCTTTACAGAGGAAGCATGGTCGAGTGCGAGGACAACTGGAACTGTCAGCTCGAGAACATCACCTACACCGCCAAGGTATGCTTTTCCCATCGATTTCTTTTTCTTCAATGTGCTTTTATTTTTGCTTTCGCTTTCTTTTCAACGCCTCCGATCTCTGCTGCCATCTTTTAAATTAAAACCCTAGATTTCACGCGCGCGCTTGCACTGACACTGCACCTCTCTCTAACTGAATCTGACGGACCAATTGCAAGATTATCAAAGTATTTAATAGTGTTCCAAGACCCTGAGCTTTTAGTAACAAAGGCCGAAACACCGGTGAAAACAGTGGATTAAAAGGTAAAGGAATTGAAATTCTGCACTCTATTAGGCAAATTGCCCTAGATGGAGCTGAATGATTGTTTCCGATTTTTAGGATTCGGAAAGGGGTGGGGGTGGTGGGGGTGGCGGTGGTGGTGGAGGTGGAGAATCTTAAGAGATGGTCTAGTTGCCCAATTTCAATAACGTGGAAGTAGATTGAGCCAGTAAGGATTAAACTTGCTAATATCTATTACTGCTGTTATGCATAATATTTTAACTGGATTTGGTCTTCATGATGCATTCAAAGTTAAAAAGTATGCTTGAACCAACCACTGAATACCTTTTTTTTCTTGCTAAAGAACTATCAACTTAATCTTCTTATATGGCCTGATGATGTTTCGATGTTGGATGTTACTGCGTCACTCTTATTTTCGGTGCTTGAACAATCAGTTTATCTTTGTTTCATTTAGTTTCTGACATTGGTACACTCATCTCCAGGATGGAAAAGTTTCACAGCTTGAGCATGTATTCATCCGAGGGAGCAAAGTAAGGTATATAATAACAGATCACTTTTTGTTTGACAAGCACCCATTCATAATTTGGTCAAATTGTGTTGCTTTGCTACTCCAATTGATTGCTCCACTGATACCGATTTGAAATTTTGATAGGTTTATGGTCATACCTGACATGCTGAAGAATGCTCCAATGTTCAAGCGCCTGGATGCAAGAATCAAGGTATCCTTTCATATCCAAATAATCATTAAGTTCTCCGTACCGATGACTTTTTTTTTTTTACTGACATTTTAATTTTTGAATCTGGAAGGGCAAGGGTGCTTCACTAGGAGTTGGCAGAGGTAGAGCTGTTTCAATGCGGGCTAAGGTAAGCTATTCTCGTTTTTACTGAATCTTAATGCAGTTTCTTTTCTGCCCATAGAACCTTTGAAAAAGGGTTTGATACCTTCCATTTGAACATTTATCATTTATGTGTGAGAAATGTGGAGACCACCCAGATTTAGTCTTCTAGCAACTTATTAGTTCAAGCATAGGGCTACAAAACTCTGAAAATATTTGCTTTACCAACTCTTTATGGAAAAGAAAAGGAAAATGGATTCGGCCTTGGCTAAATATATTTTGTTGTGCAGGCTCAAGCAGCTGGCCGTGGAACAGCTGGTAGGGGTGTTGTGCCACCTGTTCGAAGGTAATTCAAAATCCTGGGTGTAAAAGAATAGACTTTGTTTGGGAGACAAGAAGAAATCAGAGAAAGCGTATCTTGACAGGGTGTTGTCGATTTGTATGCAACTGTTATGTTTTGGATGCTACATCTTTTGACTCTTACATGTACTCGATTTTCATGTAGTTCATATTGTTGATGCCATAGCTTCTTTTCAATCTAAATCTTCAGAGTTAGTAGCCTTTGTTCTGTTTATTTTTTCTTAAGTTTGAAAAAAGAGTAAAAGAGCGAAGGCGGGGGAAGAAGGCCAGTCTTGCTGCATGCATAAACATTCGATTTTCGACATGCTCAAAACCAGATGAACATGACAAGTATCATAGTGAAAGAAACAAAGGCTTTTCTTCCCTTGCCATTTTTATTCCAACAGTTAAACTAATATACATATGGATATAAATTTGGATGAAGAAACTTACAGAAATTTGGATAAATATGGATATAGAAAATTAGTGGAAGTAACCATATAGTTCTAAAAAGCAAATGCAGAAATTCCAGGGGTTGGAAGCGTCTGTTGTAGGACCTGTCAGAACAACCCTGAAGAATCTGAACGGAAGAAGCGCGTTCTGTCCAGTGACGGGCCATGATGCAAATTGCCCAGGCTTGCATATGGTTTGGTCATTCTCGTGCACTCTCAGATTTGTCCATGTCTTTCCATCCAGAGATCCCTATAAGAATATTCAACAACGGGATTACTCCATACGCTTTCCTCTGTGTCCCACAATACTCGTTAAGACCCCCAAAACGAAGAACGAGCATGCCTAAAAATGAAAATAAAAACGACTCCAATGCGTCGGATTTCAAGTCTTTACCTGGAAATTCCAATATCTCATGTAGGCCCTGGACCCATCCTGCCCCAAGGTGTAGTAGTTGCTAATAAGCTGAAAATCAGCCAATTTTCATGCATCAGAACGCCGATCAAAACAAAATTACGACACCTACGTACTGGCAGGAAGGTAGTCCACATGAATATGATTAGGCAGACTCTATGGGCTTTGAATTCGTCAACTTAATTGGAACCCCATTTTTTACCAGAAGGGAGCATATGATGATGTTTATATGTCAAAAGCACATTCATTGTATTTATTACTGATGCAGATTGAACATACAGAGATATACCTGATGATCTGCACCAATATCAACCGTCCACCAGGTGCTTTTGCGTCCATCTTGGATCTGTGGCCCGGCAAAAGATGTTCCCTGATGTGGCCATACATTGTCACATTATTTCGATTCCTCGTATACCATATTTGATACTTCTATTTACCGTACCTGGTAAGTTCTTGAGACCAAAACCTTGGGATCAGTGAACCTAGAAGGGGGACTGCTTGCTGTAATAGTAATTCTCTGAAACGTGCAAGAATGGGCAGCTGTGTTAAAAATGATTAAACCTAACAAGAGCCATAAAAAGGACGAAAGATGTAAGAATTTACTTTAGCCAGAACAGGATTAACCCATTGATGTTCCCCATATGATGTCCCTGCAAAGTACAGAACTCCATTGCTGTCCCCGTCACATATGTACTGGAGCTCCTTATAACTAGATCGTCTATGTTGGATTCTCAGACTACAAAAGAAGACTATGTTAACTTCCTAAATACCCATCCGCACATTAGTCAGGAATCCTTTCCAAACAGATTATCGAGAGGAGTAAAGAGCACGGTAATTATTAAAAATGAAAAAACTCGTTAAGCTCAGAGCATGAACACCATACACCTTTCGTCAACCATGTTAACTCCAATAACCAAAACTCACTTATGCTCATTTTCTGGCCTTGCCAGTCCATGCTTGATACAATTGATGGCCTCCGTGACCTGTGATATCAGCATAAAAAGAATTATTCAGGAACAATAATTATTTTTACGTAGGAGTAAGTAAACACAGGAAATGCCCAACTCACAAGATTATTGAAAGTAGAACTATGCCTGCTAATGTTGCTCTTCTCCAACTGCAAAATTATTATAGTCAGACAAAAAACTTCTAGTCTTCGGTAGACTAGTGATACATCTCTATACCCAGGGTCCACATACCTTCTCAAGCAAGGGCAAGGGTAGTAATAGAAATCGAACAAAGGACAAAAGGTCATGAACTGTCTGCAGCCTATCCCCAAAAAGAAGTTCCAGGGTGGAATATAGCATCATTTCATCTATCATCTCCCACCCATACTCTTCCTTTGCTTTCACACCCCACATTAAGACTGCATTGAGAACCTTTTCTTCAGATGTTACAGTCAAATCCGGATGCTGCAATCAAGGCAGGGCCAGAGCTATTATAAGGTTGCAAGCGGGCTTTTCGAAGACCTCTTGTTATATATACAATTATACATAAGTAACAAAGAAACATATTTACATTTAAGCTGTGGAATCCTCCCCAATAAATTATGCTTGCAATTAGATTAAAACTATTGGTCCCTCACAGATAGGTTAAAAGGGTTATGATTTGCAAATTAACAGCTCAAGACATCTTGTTTTCTCAAATCTTCTGTAGAAAGGTAATGGGTTTCTGATCTTGTCAAGTTGTATTTTAATCAATAATTCTCATTACAAGTACAAGTGACATTTTCATATATTAAATATATAATTCTGCTTTAAATTTTGGCCCCTCCAAAGTTGAAATCGCAGCTAAAATCTTGCCACAAGGTAAACCTCAACCTCACTGGTCTCTTACATTAGTCCTTTTGTATACATGACAGGACCTGATATAGTAGTCCTGAGCCTTCAGCTATCCATCAATATTGATACTAGTGACTTGAACAGTGAGATCGTACCTGAATGATATTGCTAAAGGTTGTCTCATCTAACAAAACGAAGTCAATGCTTGCGGTTGTACAGTAGTCAAAGTGCATCGAAAAGTTCATCTCGCAAGTTTCTTGAATAAGTTTGCATGATGGAATCGATGAAACCACTTGAAGGACCAGACATACTGAGTCCTGCAACAAACGTCAACAGTTAGCTTCAAAGCAACAGTGCAATTATTTTTCCAAAACAGTCTGCTTCCACGTCCATTAAACTTGATACAAGTAAAATTCTTGTTGTATGACTTCTTCCACTAGAACTCCATCCCTGCATATAATATGCACATGAGATGTATCAATATCTCTATAATTCATTTTTAGAAGGAATCCCTTCTTTTGTTTTCAGAAGTTCGAAACCGCAAGTCACTTCCCCGTTCTTTTATTCTAGTCAAGCAAGTGACATTTTGTAAAATTGAAAAAATAGGCACCACTATAGATGAATTAAACTATGTTGTAAGATAAGGATTATCAAACTACCTCCGAGAGGTATTCTAAAAGTGTTTTGCAGCATTCCTGATGAAGGAGAGTAACTCCAAATTGATCGGCCAACAGAAAGAGTTGGAGTAATAAGGCACCAGAATCAACAGTAGCTTCTAAACTGAGTTCCCCACTATACATGAACTCAAGCAAAGCTTTGAATGCTTCAGGTGATATGTCTCTTAAAAGAACCTCCGAGGATATTGTTTCACTCATTCCATTTGTGAACATCTGCACAATGAAACATTTGTATAGAAAAGTCATCCGTGAGACTTAAGAAAACAAAATTAGCATGAACAGATAAGAATGCACCCCTGGATCACATTTATAACCAACATTTCACTCGTATAGCAATGCATTCCTCTCCAGTACAATTATGTCCTTATTTGATTTATCTGAGAAGCATAAGGGTGTACATAAAATAGAATAAATATGAAGCAGAATAATGATCAATTGGATCACCTTTGCAAACGGGAGACTCCATAAACTAAGAATAATCTTATGTGATCGGGCAATAAGGCCATGACCCTCAATGTAGATATTTACATCACTGTACTTGCTAGTTAAATACAATTGTTTCAGCCGCGGTAAATCGACGGGAACTCCAAATGGGAAGGCTGTGCAACAATTCGGCCGAGTGCATGGATATGACAATTCCACACTTTTTCCGAAGTCAACCAAATTTTTATTTAGTTTCCATCGTTCCATGGCTTCCTCGCATTGCTTCACTAATGGAATCACTTCATAATGTAAGCCTAGAGCCCTCAAGGAACCAAGTTGTGGTTCTGGAATCTATATCAAACAGAGCCATAAGACCTATTAGAATTGAAATCTCTGTAACAAAATTAGAACTGCCAAGGAAGAATATCTAGAATACTAGTCTGTATCAAATGGTAAGGATGATTAAGCTGACTTACGAACCACCCACGTGATCTGTTCTCTTATATATACATACATATGAGAGAGAGAGAGAGAGAGATGAATCTCACGTAAAAAATAACAAGCGAAAGGTTCTTCATGTAAAATACCTGCTTGTCAAGGATGCAGGAGCATCTATAGCAGAAAATAACATATATTTGTAATTTCTTTACGTTAACATGCTAGATACTCTATGCTTTTGAGATTTCAACAGATATGCATTTCTGATTTCCCCATAATTTAAGCTATATGTACCTGTGTTTGGCCTGTGTAAATATATTGAAGTAGAGCATGTAGAACCGGATAAGGTACCCCCTTTAGCCGGAGAACATCTTCTGAAGAAGTCAATGGGAAATTACCAGATGCTACCAAAATAGACTTGTGAGCTGGTACAGGCCTTTCTTCAGTACCAACGATGAAAAGGACATCAGATAATTCCCAACTTTCAAGAAAATCTTCAATCCCCCATTTCTCATAAGCTGTTCGTTCATCCTCCAGCTCCTCTTCATCCTCCTCCTCACATATGTACTCACCACAGTCCACATGCTTCCACAAGGATATATGGTTGCGAGTTAATGGCAACACACTGACATTCCTGTACCCAACATGTTTATCCCAGCTACTAAGCCCGATATAACGAATAGCACAATTTGGATGCGAATCTAGCCACTGAAAGACTAGATTCTGAAAAGGGTATTTTCCCTTACCAATACTGATTAAACCATCACAGATGCTGATCCAGTAGCTCTGAAACGCAGAAGAAGAACAAAGACCAACACCCTCCACATCCACCACAGTATTCCCATCTACCTCAATTTTCAACCGCCTATTCCTATGACTGCCCAGAATAACAGTATAGTGAGGACTATTATCTCTTTTGTAATGATAGTGCTGGCTTCCTACATTCTCCCGGAACACCAGTGTTACATCATTGTGCGCAGAAGCTTCAAAAGCCACGCAACCGCGGCCGGCTTCCCGGAACTTTAAATCCTTCGGCCAAGCACACTCAAAGGGGGCCACTGTAAGGAACTTTTTCTCTTTCTTATCCATGATCATTTCTTTTTACAGAATACCATTCAATAGCAGAGATGGAACATTAGGAGTCTTGTAGCTCGCGGCCCGACTGACTCACTGACTCACTGACTCACTATCTGGAAAATTAAGAAGGACAGAGTGTGATTTAATTAGGCAACAACACAACCATCCATTTTAGATTTTAAAATATGACAGACTGACTGGGTGGCTATGATAATCGGACGAGTGAATTCAGCATCAAATTTTCAATGAATCAAAAGCACGCGCGCGCGAGAGAGAGAGAGAGAGAGAGAGAGAGAGAGAGAGAGAGCTTAAATGAAGCCTAATTCTGTAATGAGAGATTTATGGACGGTCAGTTGATAAACTGGTAGAAGAATAATTCCATCCTCAAGTCAAGTCTGAACGCAAACACTAAAGTCTAAAACAATGAATGAATCACAGACAAACATCATCATCATCATCATCATCATCAATCACAATGAATATATCAGGTAATTGTTTGTTTGTGTGTATCATGTATGTATGTATGTATGTATGTATGTATGTATGTATGTATGTATGCATAACGAAAACGAACGATTACAACAATCCCTCAGAAAAATTAGAAAATCAAATGACCCACCTCAGAACTCTGAAGAAATTAATTGACAGTTACAATGGAAAATATTTCTCGAGCTTCTTCTTCATCTCATCGAAGAAAATCGTTCATGGCTCCTCCCTCCCGACTGCCGACTGCCGACTGCCGACTGCCGACTGCCGACTGCCGACTGACTTGACGAGTGGCCAACAACTATTGCAAGGCAATTTCAACTTTCATCAACACGCACGCCGAGACATTTAAACAAACAATTCCAATTCTAAGCCAATTTCACCAATCCAATCCATTTTAATTGAATTGAGTTGGTACATAAAACTCCCTTTCCCTTTCAGACGGGAGAGAGATATTCCGAACTTGATGGCTTACCGGTCGTCTTGTCTTTTTCACAATTCTTTTTTTGTTTATTTTCTTTTTATGGTGCCTACGTGGCAGCTGTGCATGCTTTTATATGGATTTTCTTTTGCCCAATCAGTAAACCAGTAGCACACACTTCATCTTCATGTTTCATTACCAAAAGTAAGAAGAGAATACTGTTTTTCTTTGTTTTTGGAAAATTTTAAAAATAAGAATACTATATATAACTAAAGTGAGGGTGATGCTCACACTTCATTGTTACCGTTAGATTCGTTTATTTTAATTGATCTAAAATAAGATTCTTGAAATTTAAACTAATCTAACGACAATCAATAAAGGGTGAGCATCACCCTCACTTTAGGGGGTGAGCACACATACACTCATAACTATTACTCTATTATTCAGCTTTATAGTTTCTTTTTGTTACACATTACCACACATAGATATGTAAACGTGTCGGATTCATATCAGATCAGCCTTGATTCATATCCAGATTCATTTACAATCGAACTAATCGATTCGGATCATATTATGATCATCGGATCTAATTTGTCGATTCAAATCCGATTAGTATCGATTTCAGATCAGATTGAATCCTTACCAAATTTAATTTAAGACCTAAAAAAGATTAAAATATCATTAGTAACGGGTCCAACTTCCATACTAAGTAGTATATAATACTACGAGCATTTGATGGTTTAAATTCACAAGACCCTATCATCCAAACCAATCCACGCCATCCAATTCTTTTGTTATTAATGGAAGAATTTTCTCATTAGTAACCTCATTCTTTTGTTATATTTTTCTATTTTTAATTAAAATTTTCATGTTCAATAATAAGAAAATAGTATATGTATATTTTTAATATAAAAAATAAAAAATATGTTATATTAAGTCGGATTGGATTATTATCGAATCGGATCAACCTCAATCTATATTTGGATTCATTTATAATTGGATTATCTGATTTGGATCTTATTCGAGTAATTGGACAACAGTCACATAGATACAGGTGGTATCATTCAGCTAAGAATTTTGACAGACGGCTGGCCAGACCAACAAGAGGCTCCTTTGCTCTCAATGCCCTTCCTTTGTGCCGGGTTGGACAATGGCGATAAGCTCCGATGACGGAGGGATAGCCGGATAGGGATCAGGTTCAATGGCGAACAATCCGAGAGAGAGAGAGAGAGAGAGCACTCGTACCATTGCTAGTGCAATATTATGAGTAGTAATAGTAATACTAACGGACATTGGAAGCCCAAAAGTAGGTTAGTTAGAAACTAACCAACTTTCAAATAGCATTCTATTTTAGGCTCCATGTATTTCCAATTTCAAGAGCCACAGACCCGAAAAGCCCGCGAAAAGCTTCTGACAGGCACCAAGAACGAACACACAGAGCACCTGCAAATGGAATCCATGGAAATTAAGGTTAGGGTTTCGTTAACGTCAACCCGGCTTCCGGCGGCGAATGATGCAATCATAAACCCTAGGGCAATGCTATTGCTAGTTCGCTTACTCGTGATTTGAAGTCAAAATTACTCTAAGAAACTAGGCTTTAGGATTTTGGTTCATATAGCATACATTTATGATTAAAGGGGGAGGCCCATGGCGATGGATGGAGAGATCAGAGACGAAGGTGAAGGTGAAGGTGAAGGTGGAGGTGGTGGAGGTGGCGGAGGAGGAGGGGGAGAGATCAGAGATGAAACTGCGGAGGGTGTGATTGAATATGTTGCTCAATTCGGAGAATACCGAAGGACGCAGAGGAAAGAATGCTATAACCTGGTGCGGCGTATGAAGCTCTTGCTGCCGCTTTTTGAAGAGACGCGGGAGCTGGACGGGCCAATTCCGGAGAGGGGTGCTGCTTGGTTGGCAAATTTGAAGAAGGTGCTTCTCATGGCCAAGAAATTGTTGAAAACTTGTAATGAGGGGAGCAAAATTTATCTGGTTAGGCTTTTTCCTTTTGAAAGTTAATAGATGTTCAAATTCGGAACTGTGAATTATTTATTAAGTTATTTGTTGTTGTGGTAATTTAGGCACTTGAAAGCGAGGCAATCATGGTTAGATTTCATGCGGTTCATGAAAGACTCGGTCAGGCTTTACAAGGTTTGCCTGATGAACTTTGCATCTCAGATGAAGTTAAGGAACAGGTATAATGCACCCCATGCGTTATTTCATTTTGCACACAGACAGATCTTTATCAATTCAAACTATTCCTCGCTTTGCTGCACGCGTTTGATATAATTGGCACTCCAATCCTGTCTGTAGTTTTGTTTCTGATACAAGTAACTTTTTTCGCTTTGTTTCAGGTTGAACTGATGATCATGCAACTTAGACGAGCGAGGAAGCGAACAGACACACAGGACATAGAACTCGCAATGGATATTATGGTGGTTTTGTCCAAAAAAGAAGATAGAAATGCTGATAGTGCCATTATAGAGAGGCTGGCCCAAAAGCTAGACCTGCAAAAATCCGAGGACCTTAAGATCGAAACAATTGCTGTGAGGAACCTTGTCAAAGACAAAGAGAGAGGAGGGCCAAGTGCAGAGACCACGCAGCAAATCATTGATCTTCTTAACAAATTCAGGCAAATCGCAGGAATGGAAGCGACCAATGTCCTTGACGACCCTGTTATGCCTAAAATGCTCGAGAAGTGCCCGTCTTTGATGATCCCTCATGAGTTCCTCTGTCCAATCACGCTAGAAATAATGACGGATCCTGTTATTGTTGCAAGTGGACAGGTGATTCGCTTACATGAAATATGCACTAGCTAGGTTTCCCTAGCATACATTCTTCTTCCTTCTACTCGTGTGTGTGTTGGAGCACAGTTTACGTTTACAATTGTTCTATTAACAGAATGGAAACTGATTAGTTTTTTCTTCTTTCTCGGGTTTGGTTATTTCATTGAAGACGTATAACAGAGAAAGCATACAAAAGTGGTTCGACACCAATCATAGGACATGTCCTAAGACCAGGCAGACTCTGGCTCACCTGTCACTTGCACCAAATTACGCTCTCAAAAATCTAATCATGCAGTGGTGTGAGAAGAACAAATTCCAGCTCCCGAAAAAAGAAACTTCCACGGGCCAGGAAAGCTCCTCCACCGAACACAAAGAGGAGATCTCATCATTGGTTGATCAGCTGTCATCAAGTCACTTGGAAGTGCAAAGGAATGCGGTCATGAAGATTCGTTTCATCTCTAAAGAGAATCCGGAGAACAGAATTTTGGTTGCCAAAAGCGGAGGAATCCCGCCACTGGTGCAACTTCTTTCCTATCCAGATTCTAAAATTCAACAGCATGCAGTAACGGCTCTTTTGAATTTATCGATTGATGAGACAAACAAGAAACTGATAA
Source organism: Gillenia trifoliata (assembly GCA_018257905.1). Lineage (NCBI taxonomy): Eukaryota > Viridiplantae > Streptophyta > Magnoliopsida > Rosales > Rosaceae > Gillenia > Gillenia trifoliata. The sequence continues at coordinate 144,400 of CM031087.1, read as the reverse complement.
CCAGAGAAGAAGCCATTCCAGCTATTATACAAGTCTTGCAGAATGGAAGCACAGAAGCTAGAGAGAACTCTGCAGCAGCGTTATTTAGCTTGTCGATGATCGATGAGAACAAAGTAATTGTTGGGGAATCAAATGGCATTCCGCCATTAGTAGACTTACTGCACAACGGGACGATTAGAGGTAAAAAAGACGCTGCCACGGCACTGTTTAACTTATCGCTGAACCAAGCAAACAAGGGGAGGGCCATTAGTGCTGGCATTGTACCGCCACTACTCCAGCTACTCAAGGACCGAAACTTGGGCATGGTCGATGAAGCGCTCTCCATCTTCTTACTTCTTGCATCACATCCAAATGGACGACAAGAGATTGGACAGCTCTCATTCATTGAAACTCTGGTGGAATTTATCCGGGAAGGAACCCCCAAGAACAAGGAATGTGCAACGTCAGTCCTTCTCGAGTTGGGGTCAAGCAATTCCTCTTTCTTACTCGCCGCGCTGCAGTTTGGAGTGTATGAGCATTTGGTAGAGATCACTAGGAGTGGAACCAATAGAGCTCAACGGAAGGCAAATGCACTTCTGCAACTCATAAGCAAGAGTGAACAAATTCCTTGAACAACTACTTAACTTGTGTGTAGAATATATTAATTTTCCTCAATTTTGTTGCTTTACTTTGATTTGATTTGATACTAGGATGAAATCACATCTGTATGTATAACAACGTCCATAAAAATGCTACGACTCAATATACAATTTTCAATTACTTCCTTAATTTAACCCTGTTTTTGGCTTGTATATAGTTAACGATCGAGAGCGGTTCCTGCTCAAGATCTGCTCTGCGATCCACTTCCAACCCTCCTCCATCTACTCTTCTCTTCTCTTAGCCCTCTGCTGCTGCTTTGGTACTCGATTCTCGACCGCCAATCGCCATCGCCATGGCTGCAAATTGGAAATAGTTCCGCATTCTCTTGAGTTGAGCCAAAAACAAAAACAAAACAAAGGCTACCTTTTATTTACCAAAAGCCAACCTTTCTAGACAGCGCGCAACTCTCATGGCGGCTGCTGCTGCTGCCACCAACTCCTCATCCATCTCTTCCTCTCCCTCTCCCACAAGATCAATCCCTCACCAAAGTATCCCTCCCTCTTTCTACCCCAAAGCCCTCAACCTCCTTAAACCCTCTTTGCCTCACAAAACCACCCATGGCCCCGAGAGGAGTGCGGCATTGTCGGCATCTGCATGCGCTCCTCTCGTCTCTGCTGTTTGGGATTTGGCCCTGCATGCGCTCCAGCATCGTGGCCAAGAAGGGGCAAGGTGCTTCAGATCATTTGAAACGGGATAAACTGTCAGGGGCAGGATCCTCTATGCTTAAAAATGTCCAGCCCTTTGTTGCAGGGTACAGGTTTGGTTCTGTACCGTCGGGATTGCCCACAATGGAAATGGAAATTTCGTAAATTACCATGCCCTTAGAGAAGAGAAGGCCAAGTTCTGATGAGTTGATTGCAAATAGAAAATAATGAAGAAGATGTTCGATTACAAACAAGACGACACCAAGCAAAGAATCATTTGGTAAATAATTGGTTGAGCTTGTGACAGTCGACACTAAACAAACACCCACTAGAGTCTAGAGATGAAACAAAATTCTAATGTAAAAAACAAAATTTACCATGAGAGATGAAAGCACCGGTACATAAATAAACCCAGAAAGAAAGCACAACAAAAAGACATCCTTTCCTCAAACACGGAGTTAAATGCAATAACTGATTGCCTCGCCCAATGACAGACTAATTTACCAAAACTGCAATAACTGATGTATAGGGCATAATTTACTCAAGTAGCTAACACTATGGTAAACAAAGGACCTCCGACCATTTCTCAGAACGTCATGACTCAGCTGTGATTCCATTGTTATAGCCCCCCAATTTTGGCCAAAACTGCAAGTGGAACACCTTCAAATATCAAATTGCCAAACAAAAACAAAAACATGAAATAAACTGCACGAGTAAAGAATGAAACATACCATCACGCCTATATCAATCATCCAGGTAATAGTAGGACCCAGCAGCTTTTTGTTCCCTATCCTTCGTTGACTCCAATTTGTTGATTCTTGGGCGATAGTTAGTGGGGTCACGTCTAAATGTGATATCAAGATGCTGCATGATTTAAACAAACATATCAATGCAAGTTACTTGTGCACAGCGAGGGAGGGAGGGAGGGAGAGAGAGAGCCATTCCAATGACATTAATTGCAACACTTACAGATAAAAATAGATTCATCCCAGTCAACAATGACTGGGGACAATTTGCAGTACAATCAATTGACGGCCTCCCCTCATAGACTATAACTCTATCCGCCAAGTAGGTAGCCATAATAAAATCATGTTCAACCACGAAAGCAGTTTTCTTAGCATGAAGGATAAACCTCTTTATGACTTTGGAAGCAACAATACGCTGCTCAGAATCAAGATAAGCACTGGGTTCATCTATCAGATAAATATCTGCAGGCTGCGTTGAGTAAATAGAGACGGACATTAGAATGTATCAATCAAAACTGATCCGCATGCACTTCAACCAGTTAGAACAATGCAAACTATAACGCAGAACCTTACCGGCATCAAACAATAAAAAAAAATTAAGTGAATCTGTTTTTGTGAACATCTAATCACTATATTTACATTGTTTACTTTGCAGGCAGAGCACAGCAAGATTGCCACAAGAGAAACCTACTTTACATATTGGTAGACATATGAATTGCGTACTGAGAACTGACACATTCTTATTCCTCAATTATTTGGATGCACACCTAACATGTTTCCTATCTCACAAGAAAAACTTATATCATTAATAGTGGCGAAAGAAAAACTTGATTTGCAAACTCAGAGGAAAGAAACATATAAAACTATAAACCACTCAAGTCAATATAATAAAGAACAATGCCTGGAGGTTCAGAACTTGGCTAACTCCTAGGGATCACAATATAGTTCTCTTATCCCCTGGAATGCCAGATCTTGCAAGCAAGCTTCCACAAAGGCACGGAACCTGACCCATGACAGCAGGTCTCATAACCATGCATCCGCCATATAACTGGGACCAAAGAGTGGGTGGCATTGTCTGTGTTTCAAAAACCAACACCTTGGATCCATTTCCAACTTCCAAACACAGACAGGCAATTCCACCCACTCAGAAGCAGCCAAGGCAACAAATAGAAACACTACCACAAAGAGTTCAAATGAATTCATCCCGAGATACAAAGTGTCCTACACAAAGTAAATAAATAAAATTTACCTTCCCGAGGCATAGGCATAATGCAACTCTCTGCAACTCTCCACCAGAGAGATTCACGACTTCTTGATCCATTAATTGTTCAATTAGAAGAGGCTTCATCACATCTGACATGAATTGTGGATGAGTATATGAATCACGAATTTTTGAATGTAACAAGTGTCTGACAGTGGATTGAAACTTTGGACTGATTTTCTGGGGCTTGTAAGAAACATTGAATTCAGGTATCTCCACATCTGAATTTTCTACAATATCAGGTTTCAATAGACCCGCCTGAAAATCGGGCGAATATATGTTAACTCAACATCTCAAAACTGTAAAGCTATTGTTAATGAAGAAAATGAAAATAGCAAAAAAAAAAACACTAAAAATACCAGCATACGAATAAATGTTGTCTTCCCCGTTCCGTTCTCACCCAGCATCACAATAATCTGAGAATCGGTAAATTCACCCTCAACCACACGAAGCCTGAAGTTTCCCTGAGTTTTACTCATTGACGGGTATCTATATCGTGCATATGTCTCAATTTCCTCAGCACTTTCCTGTGGTGTCTCAGCAACCTAATACAGGCAACAAAGTAAATCACAAAGTACTGATAAGTCAGAAGACCAATTCATGGACAAAATTTATAATCTTGCCTTGAATGTCAGAGATTCATCTCGGAACCTAAGATTTTCTGTAGGAACAAATCCGGCCAGGAAGATGTTGATTCCTTCTCTAACTGAGAATGGAAGAGTCACAACTCCATATGCACCCGGTTTCCCATATAAACAGCAAATGAAGTCTGATAAGTAATCCAAGACACTAAGATCATGCTCCACAACAATTACATAGCTGAAAACACAAGGAAATATACCGATCAGCTAAACATGAAGGAAGACAATCAAGAAAAAGAATCCAACAAATACATGCAATGAAAATTTGAGAGAAGAGAAATATACGAAAATAGACCTATTAGGCCTGAGCAAAGATCGGACAACTTGGGCAGCTTTAAGTCTCTGTTTCACATCAAGATAACTTGAAGGTTCGTCAAACATATATATCTCTGCATTCTGTATGGCGACGACAGCAATGGCAAATCTTTGAAGCTCCCCACCTGATAAATCCCCTACATTACGTTCTATAACCTGGTTCAGCTCAAGATCAGCACACAGTTCTTCCTTCATATCCCTCTCATCTTTCTGGTTGAGCACCTCCCCAACATTTCCTTGAACTGCTTTTGGAATGTGATCAACATACTGGGGCTTTATAATGGCCTGTTAATGAAAAGAAAATTATAATTATGCAATCAGCACAAAGCAAAAAAATTATTAAATAAAACAACATAATAGTTAAAAAAAAAACAAATTTGAAACGCATGCATTTTGTTTCTACAGACTACGCCAGAAGAACCACTAAACTCGGAATTCATCAGGATACATTGAAGACGGTAAAAAGGTATCTTAACCATCCTATTTATGACATTAAGAGCACCCACCTAGTACCGGAAGCAACATATGAAGGCACTGCTTGGATAGCAAGCACTAGATCCGAAAACTAACCCAACTAAAAAAAATACCTTGGACAGAACAGACAAACTTCTATTCATCTAAAAGCTAAAGTATTCAAATTCAGTAATAAAGGTTATGAGCATCAAAAGGTACCTTCAAATTATCTTCCAGAATACGGGTAAAATAATTCTGCAGCTCAGATCCCCGGAAGTAGGTCAAGATTTCCTGCCAATCTGGAGGATTCTGAAAAAACAAAAAAAAAACATGAAGATAAGTTAATCAAAGAATACAGCGAACTGAGTTTGAATAATATTTTATACTTATCAGAGAAAGGGAATTTTGTAAAGAGTATTACCTTGAAACGGCCTAAATTTGGTTTCAACTTTCCAGCCAAAACTTTGAGGGCAGTCGACTTCCCAATACCATTAGTTCCAACCAAACCAAGAACTTGACCTGGCCTTGGGACTGGTAACCTGAAATTGTGAATTTCTGTTAGCCACATAAATGCTAACATGGTCAGTGATCACTTACCAATAATGTGGTAAGGAGCTAACCTGTGTAGTTTGAAAGTGTTAGGCCCATAACGATGGGTTGTATCTTTGTCTAAATCCTTTGGTAAGTTGATGATTTGGATTGCTTCAAATGGGCATTTCTGCATTATGAGATGGAACAGAGTCGAAAGAATATCATTAGAACCAACTAATGTAGGGAACAAAAAAAGAGCAGTAACAACAATGTTTACAGACCTTAACACAGATACCACACCCAATGCACAATTCTTCCGAGATAAAAGCAATCTTGGCTGCAGGGGAAACCTCGATACATAGTTTACCTGTAGATTGATTAGTTAGGCAAAGACGGTGTATATTTGTAGCACTATAGGACAACAGTATATTAATGAAGTCCAGTTCAAGGAAAGAAAATCAGCTTTATACGGAGAAGTAAACCTAGCCTATATTAGAATGCATTACAGGAACTCTGCCAAAAGTGAAATATCAAATCTATTTTTAGCCTCCACACTATAAACGGGAGCTCATGCCTGTACTTTTAGTAGACATTAGTAGAATCTTTCCTTGCTTTTATATACCATGTAATTAGAGCTTAATAAAGTTTATGGGTAATTCTATTTGCAAGAGGCAATCCATTTCCTTTATTTGCTATTAATTATCAAGTAATTGAACACAAATAATAAGTTTCATGATAAATAACAGTTCACATGCTAAACAATCAGCTACGGAATCTAAGTAATCAAGAATTGTGCATCAAAATACCCTCAAGAAACATATAGCAAGATCATAATTCAAGAAACAAGAAAATATTCGCACGTTTTTGTGAAAGCAAAGAAACCATTATCTTGAGTGATTCAATCAGAATCCTGATTTTATGAATAGAAACAATGGAAATAATACAATTAAGGGATACTATAATATACCAGTCTTGACAACAGGACAGCTCTTCTTGCATTCCTGGCGGCACTTCTTTGGCTTGCATCTGTCGGAGCTCACGATTGCTATACGGGTCAACCGGTCTGCCATCTCCTAATCTTATTCTATCCACAATAAATAAACAAAATCAGATTAAGCCAGAGAGAGAGAGAGAGAGAGAGATTAGAGACATATGCCCTCTTTCTTTGTCTGTATTTGGTAAAACATGCTGTGCGCATATCAAACAAAGGCTGGATTGGATTGCATAAGAAAGAGATTTGAAAGGGGCAATTAGTTAGCTATGAAATTGAAATATACATCTGTACAAATTTGATGTAAGTGGAGAACTTGGTCAGTTTCATTAATCCCCAAAAGGCTTCAAGAGAAGAGTCATTAGCAATACTAACAATCAGCTAATTACTTTGCCAATTTTCAATCAATACTAACAATCAGAGAAGATTAACATGCTTACTGATTTTCAAATAATAATCAAACAATTCTCGCTTAATCTTTGTTTTCCGGCACCCAAGAAAATACACTAAATACTTACCAAGAAAACGAAGCAGATGAGACGGCGGTGGCGACGGAGGGCAGACTGACCGCTAAGTATAGGGAGGGGAGATGTGGGGGTGTGGCGTGTGGCGTGTGGCGTACCAGGGGAGGGGAGAGCTGTCTCTTTGTCGTCTCCTCTGTGATAAATGTTAGGGTTTTCAAAACCAAAAGAGACTGACGGGGGTATTCTGGGTAGATGCGGCGCGTTACAATATTAACAGTTTACCAACAAGTAAAAAATTGTTGGAAGTAAAAAGTTGGTGACTATTATATATATATATATATTTTAAACAAAACTCTTTTGCAAGTAAAGGATGATAAAAATGTTATTTACAACAATTAACCAACTAGTAAAGTGGTATTTTCTTGCCAAAGTTGGTATAAGTTTCAAATTCGAGTGTTCAACAAATTCAATCCCTTATACCGACCGATTCAACCCAATTTTGCATATTTGGGTAACTTGGATTGCATTCCTAAATAAAAATTGACATGATTAAATCTGATGACTGATGTGCTTGGTTGGTTTTATGCATTCTCTCTTACAATTTGGGTGATTAATTGGGAAACTGGTGACCAATTTCCCAACGAGGAAACGTCTAATACATTATAGAACCAAATTAATCATTCATCTTTGAGGAGTAGGCTTACCTCATGTTTCAATATATTAGTAAACAGTAAAAGATGATAATTGCAGAAAGAGTAAAGAGGAAATATCAGATTAGACAGATGTATAAAGGAATTGGAATTGGAATTGGATTCCCTCCCCTCCCTCCCATCATCATCACAATGTCAGTATGCGTATGGAATGGAATCACACCCCAAAAGAAAAGAGAAGCGAATGCATCTCCACTATCAGTATAGCACTGACTAATAATAATAATAATACAACAACAACAGCATTACACAAAGTTGATGATGATTAAGCTTTTTTTATTTTGATACAAGAGCATAAAGACATCCCATTCCCACCTAGGACTAAGAGGTGACTCCAGTCTTGGGGTGGGCGGGTCCAAATGCAAGGGACCCGCTGTTTTTTCCGAGTGTGGCAGCCGCATGAGTGACGTGGTCCGTGTGCCTGCCGCACCCAAGAATTTCACTCCCACCTAGATGGCACCTGTGGTATTCTGTTCAAACAAACCTCAAAGCATCCTCTAGCTCTTTCTCATCAGCACAATTATATCCCATCATATAAGCTCTTGCTGCCACAAAAACAGCAAATTATTACGGCCTCACGTAATTAACATTACACTTGTCTAAAACAAAAACAAAAGGGCAACTTAATTACCAAAGCGCCCAGATCCCATGAATGGTTCTGCCTCGTCTGTCACAGCTCCTTGCTGCTGCTCCTGAATTTATTTTTAAAAGGAAATGGCCAAGCATTAGCAACTATATAAACCAACTGAGACAGATTGTTCTCTACATGGCTAACAACTAACCAAATCACCTAGTGCATTTGAAAATTTTACCTAGTGCATTTGAAAATTTTACAAGAAATGAGAAAAAAAAAAAAAAAAAGGGCATTGAGACACCTAGTTGATGTTTGAGGGGTTTAAGCAGCACATTTTCAGATTAAGGGGCCAGCCAAAGTGACACTAAAAGTGAGTTTCAAGGGGCATATCAAATTATCAATAATTAAGCCTAACACAATTAACTTTTAACTAATTTATATTAACCAGAAAAATATCTCATGCGGAAGAATGAGGGGCAACTTGATGACAAATCCTTGTATAATGACGACAAATTGCAAGGCAAGGGAGATGTTCACTCACAGCATCTGACTCCGTTTCTTCTGGTGATAGAAGCCTATCAAAACAGTGCCCAGATATTGTGCAGACCCAAAGCTCATTGGTCGGATCCATAACAACTTCTCTGCAATTATCATCACACACTGAAGAAGGAAACATGAAAAATAATTGGATGACACTTCAGTCCTGCATAAAATCCATGCATGAACACACAAAGTGCATGAAATTCATTGGTACCTACCATGAACCTGGCCAGTCTTCTCACAAACAAATACATCTCCAATTTGGTAGTAAGTGCACTTTTCACCAGAACAAGCATGATCAGCTTCCACATTATCAGTTAGGCCTCTACTACTTTTCCATATGGACACTTGATCAGCTACTGTTGTGTCAAGAATTATCCCGTCATCATTCACCTTCACATGCGCACATGAAAGTTAAACCGATAAGGTATATGTGTGTGTGTTACAACTAAATGTAAAGGTTAATAAAAGGTTGAGTGTGACATATTCAGCACTAGAAAACTACTGAGAAAATAACATGAAGGATCTCGAAGTTAACCCAAGAGAAAAGCAAAGCGCAGAAGGTTTTAAGACCCAATTTCTTCATAAGTAAGTCTCCCCATGAAGGATCTCAAGTAAACATAAAAGATAAAACAGTGTGCATAAGGTTTAAAGAAGCATAAAAGTCAAGGCATAAGAGCAGGCTCTTCTCATAATCTCAAACAAAACGACACCACACGAGGTTAAGGCAAAAGGTAGCTCCAAACCCAAAGAGAAAAGCAAAGCGCAGAAGGTTTTAAGACCCAATTTCTCATAAAGTAAGTCTCCCATGAAGGATCTCAAGTAAACATAAGATAAAACAATTATGCATAAGGTTTCAAGAAGCTTGTAAAAGTCAAGGCATAAGAGCAGGCTCTTCTCATAATCTCAAACAAAAGACACCACACAGGTTAAGGCAAAAGGTGGCTCAAACCCAAGAGGAAAAGCAAAGCGCAGAAGGTTTTAAGACCCAATTTCTCATAAAGTAAGTCTCCATGAAGGATCTCAAGTAAACATAAGATAAAAACAATTATGCAAGAAGATTTCAAGAAGCATAAAGTCAGGAACTGTAAGAGCAGGCTCTTCTCATACTCAAACAAAACGACACCACACAGGTTAAGGCAAAAGGTAGCTCCAATTACCTGTGAAGGAAGAGGTGCTTGGCTTCTTTTGGCAGCTTGCATTTGAATATAATATTCCTTGAACTCAAGTGTGCAATTCCTAACAAGTTCCACCGTATCCTCCTCATCACGCTAGAAAAAGAGAGAGAATTTTGTTTAGGCTAATATCTCTTATCTAGGTTACTGCTGCAACGCAGCTTTCAGGTTTCATGTAAATGCATACAATATGAAAAATTCAGTTTTTCAAGTCCAAACTACAAATTAAGTACTTTTTGTGAATGCCGCAACTACTACAAATTAAAATAGGAAAAAAAAAAAAACCACTATCACTACGGTTTGGTGGTATTCGTCCAAACTTGTAAGTGGGAGGTATCATGTTCCACTCACTTGGATGGCTAGTTCGAGACCTAATCATTATGGCTGACTAAAGCAATAGTAAATAAAAAAGATAGAAGTACCTGAATATAAAGTTTTTTCCAAGGACATTCACGCAGCTTTCTACTAGGGGGCAAATGACCCCATCGCATACAGTACCTGCACATGCCGCACAAACACATTACTTGCAAGAGGATGAAGTAAATACAGTGCATTTATCATCGTTAAAGAATCAACAAATCCATGCTAGGAATGAATTTGTTAAATAGCAGTTATGTATAGCTCTTAAAAATGTGAACAGGTGTTGGCAATAGATCAGCCATTTTTTGCATTCGGGTAAATTAATTGATTTGGGAAGATAACATAGGAAAATCAAAAAGCTGAACAACTAGTTATACAAGGACTAGTAAGAGTTACTCACAGGCGGCGCCATAAGGATTCATCGGATGCGACATAACTTAGAAATCTACAGACGAGAGAGCAAGCAATAAGATCTTCAGAAGAGAGGAACTTGAGGATGTGAGGGAAGAGTTCAGGAGGGATTTTGCTGAAAATGCCAGTCTCAATCCTCATGGACGTGTTCCCGCTATTACTACTGCAGCCGCAGCCGATGGTGCTTTTTGAATGAACAAACCCTGAAGAAGATGCGCTTTTCTGAAATTGAGGGTCTTTCTCAGCCGTATCCTCTACTAGTCGCATTTTCTTTGCTTTGGGCACCTCTGTTACCTCCTCCTCATCCTCATCCTCATCCTCATCCACCTCCTCCTCCTCCTCCTCCTCCTCCTCCTCCTACCATGCCATCAAAAACCCAACAACAATATCATTACTAATTCATTCATGCCAAATTGCCAATGTACTACTTACTACATGATACAATTATAAAACAAACTGCCCACTCCAAAAAATAAAAATAATTAAAAAAAAAGGAAACCCTAATTCCGCAAAATTGAATATCTTTAAGAGTAAAGTAAGCCATAGCATCTTTAAGAGTACAGTAAGGCGAGCCAAGATCAAATTTTGAAATGAATTAAAGCGTTGTTTTGTTATATTAAGAAAACTGTTTAAACACAGAAACGGATGGTCGAAACCGAACCGGAAGAAAGACAGAAGAATAACACAAACCTTGTCTTCTGAAACCTCGGAGAGCACCTCCGATTCAAGGAAATGAGCCAAACTCTCGTCCTCATCGTCTGATATAGTCATGTCGGCGGCGGAAGGAGACAAGGGAAGGGAAGGGCCCAATTTCAACGGACAATTTCTGGGGGAAGCAGAAAAACCGGCTTTGAAAGCTTGCAGATTATCAACGTTTTTGGTAGCTGGCTGTGGCTGAGATAAGGTGTGCGGTTCGGGAGGATCCTCGATGCTACGCTATTGCTAATTTGCTAGTGTCCGATGGAGGAGAAGGTCAGATGGGGATCCGAGGGGAGAACTGAGAAGAAGGAGGATAACTTTTTTTTGTTCTTTTTTCCTCGTTGTAACTCTTGCGTTGGTCGGAAACGGGCTAAAAACGCATTTCCACTTGATGACTTTCAGAGCCGGCCCAGACCCCAAGGCGAGCAAGGCCCAAGCCTGGGGCCACATCTTGGAGCAAGGCCTCAAATTTTTATAAGTGTTTTTATAGAATATAAAATAATAATAAAAAATTGAATTGAGAATTTTCACACGAGGCCTCTGCTTCCCTTGACTCCTCGGCGTCCTCACTCTGTCAAACAAAACAAAAAATTTCCTTTCTTGGCTTAAATTTGGCTTGAAAACAAGGAAAACCAAAAAGTTTTCCAGGTTTTTCTTCATCAATCTCCTATGATGTAGACTCTTAAGTCTCAATTGAGTCAATCCTACCGTTGGTGTGCCTGCAACCTGCTATTGTTCAGGTAATTTTTCTTTATATTTCATTTTTCAATTTCATACTCTCCTTACTCCATCTGCTTGTCTTTGACTCTCTCTCTGTTCAGTTCTTGACTTTGCAATTCTAAATTTCTTCTTACACTCAATCTATATTTTTAATTTATATTCCCATATATCAAAAAACTATATCTATATTGGAATCAATTGGATTCTAGAGATATAATTAATCTAGCAAGACTTGGATTCTCAACCTTTATCAAATCAGGTTTTATCATTCTTTTTTCCATATTTGTTTGTAATTTTTACTGTAATAATTATGTCTACTAGGAAATTCGAATATGGGTATGAAAAGCTTAAGAAAAAAAAATTGAAAACTAATTCAGTCTAAAAAAAGAGCTCTTGATAAATTAATTTGTTATTAAGAATACATAAAATATTGTGGAAAATAGGGTAGAAGAAGTTTTTTCAAAATTGAAACTAATAAAATCTTATTTACGATCAATAATGTCACAAGAAAGGTTGAATGGATTAGCCATGCTATCTATTGAAAATGTATGTTAGAAAAGTTTAAATACGAAGACATAATCTATAAATTTGCATCTCAAAAAGCAAGAAGATTGATTTTTTAGTGAAAACTAAAAAGAACTTAGTAATTGATATCTATATTTTAAATTAAGAGTTGGCCGCACATTAACAACCAACTTCTTGCTTAAAAGGGCTACGTCGAGCTCCATGGTAGCTCTACTACTCTAGTTATTGCAACAAGAACGATCTTTTTGCCCTACATATCAAATTTTTTTTATTTGATAAAAGAAATTATAATAAGGTGACACATCCCGAATCCTGATACCCCAGGTGTCGGAAAGTGCCGGCCGACACATGTTAGGTGACGAAAGCCAATTATGCATGAATAGGTGAAAGAGTAAAAATTAAAGAGTTGAGTGCGGAAGTAGAAGTGTGGTAAGGGTTAAAAACCCATAATACAGGATGCATAACAGTCAGAGCAAAGTAAATAGTGCGGGAGTATAAAAACATTCACATCCTCGTGAGGATAGATAAATAAGAGTTAACTAAAAGTAGGAGCAAATCCTACATAAACGGGAGAAGCTGTCAGAACTGCCGACCACCGCCGAAGAAAGCCCTCGAGTCACCGATAAGAGAACCCACCACTAGGCCCTGGAGGGGGGCAAAACATAAAACGGTGAGTGGGTCAAAAAGCAAAGTTTGATAAAACCTTTGTTTTCAAGAGTATACTAACCCCTCGCTGGAAAACAAATATAGTTTTTGAAAACACGTCATACCCTCTGGCATGAACCTCAAAATACTACAATAAAAATATACGGGTACTCACCGACAATGATAACTGACATGCTCACCCATATGTAAACACACAAGTCCAAGTAGCTAAACTACGAGGAACAGGCTAGGTATATAAGTAATACGCTGAGTACTACAATGATGCGAGTCTAACGCTAAGTGCTGTGCACAAAGTGCGTCACACAAGTTCGAGTTTCCTAGTGCAACTTAGAACAGGCTAGTACCTACAATGGATCCAAAGCTGCGTAGCGGTACTGGTAGTGACTACTCCAAACGTCAAGGCTAGTCCTGGGCACAAGACTGAGTACTAATACTTGAGGTGTTATACATCTACTGATGAGCAACAGTATAAAACATGTATGGCAATATAATACGAATGTTCTACCTCCAACAATCGTATATGATATGAGTTATGCTAATAGAAAAACGAAAGCATTGAAAAACCATACGTACATATACATTTATCAACACAAAGACCCACTCACTCACCTATAGGTAGCCGGGTCGTAGCCCCCCCCGTCCTGAGTAGCCCCGGTAATCCTTTGGATAAGTCTCACATATATGAGATATCACTGTAATAATGATTAAACTCATAAAGGTTACTAAATAACTAATTAATTACACTTATCCCTTGTTTGCTCAACACGGAGGTCCAAAACACCTCGAAAAATACCATACGTACTACCACTAGGTAGTACGCGTCGTCACGAGTCGCCTCGCGAAGACGGAATCGGAAAAAGATGCTCCACGCGCCCCCACGTGCGGCTCAAACGTGGCAAGTTGCGGCCTCACGCGCGCCGGTCAAAGCTGGTCAACGCTGACGTCAGCTCCGGTCACCTATGGTCTTTTTTTCGGTCACCGTCGCCGGAATTTTGGCCGGTTTCAGGAAAATTTTTAAAGCTCCATATCTTCTTCATTTCTTGGCCAAATTTTACGTTCCACATATCAAAATGAAGCTGGAGAATAGTAGGATCACGGTGTACCTTTGGATTGGTCGTACAAGCTCGGAAAATGGCCTGTAATTGCCTCGAAAGTTGCGGTTCATTGTAGCTTTGTCGATCTACGTCAAAACTCAACTAAATCAGGCAAACGACCTATGAAAATTCATCTACTCAACGAGAGGAATACAATGGTGGTAGTTAGAAACCTCACCTCGGTCTAGATTGGCCGAAAAATGGCCAGGAAGGTCCGGTTCTTCTGGGTGCGTTTCCCGTCAAATGGTTGGGAGTTTGGACGAACAGTTTGCACCGTTGAGTCCACAGCGTCGAGACGGAGAAGGTGGTGATTTTCGTTTGCCTCGATTCGACGAGTTTTCGTCGGTGTGCACTGTGCACAAACGGTGAGAGAAAGTAAAAAAAAAACTGGGAAAATAATTAGAAAGTGACAGGGAGAAGGAATGGGAAGGAAAGAAAAGGAAAAGTGGGGTTTTGGGGGTATTGTGCACCCACCAAAACAGTAAACTCACACGCTCACGTATACGAAATAAACACACGTGTAGAAAATATTCCCCATGAATTATTTTATAACAAACTTTTTATGGGATGTTACATAAAGCCTCATTTTTTATTTTTGCCTTAGGTCTCAATCTCTATTGGGCCGGCTCTGATGACTTTACTACTACCTTAAAATTCGCGCTTTGCCATATATATATTTTTTTGTCTCACTTTTATATTTAAAATTTAATTTTTTTGACACTTTTATATATTTGTTAGGTTTCCGTCAACTGATGGCGTGGTAAAACTTTGACTTACTAAAAAAATATAAAATTGGGTAATTCTCACTTTAGTTTTGCAAAAATCATAATTTACTGTACTTACTTTTTTTCGTCTCACTTTCATATCTAAAATTTGATTTTTCTGTCAATTGCTTTGTTAACTAATAACGTGGCATAATTTTGGCTCACTAAATTTGTGCCACATGGAATGACAATTAAATAAATATTAAAATTTAATTAATTAATGAAAATTAACAATAAAATTCTACGTGTCACCGTAGCCAAACACACCCTAACGACCTCTGCAATCCCCTCCACCTCCATTCACATTATCGCCGCAAAAATCACCATCACCAGCCGACTCGACAAGATCTTGAAATCCTAGCTCTTCTTTGAACTCTCGATGTACTCCGACTCGTCGTGAAGAATGACAACATTTCCTCCTTCGTTTTCACCACTTCGACTAAATTCGAGTCGTACGATCTTAGGATGCAAAGATGAATTTGAATGAGAGGTGGGATGATTTTAATCGGGTTGGGGTGGCGTTAGCAGAGGGCAGGGTTGATGGGTTGGGAGTGACCCTTTTCTTTCCTTTTTTTTTTTTAGTTTTATTTTATTTTACTATTTTCTAAAAGGTATTTATTATTGGGAAATGATATTTGTATCCCATTTTCTTATCAAACTACTATTTGTACTCCTCATTTAAGAATTGAATTGCATAATAAAAGAGAAGTACAAATAGTAGTAAGGGGGTACAAGTATCAGCTCCCTTATTATTATTCAATTTATGACCCACTTGACACAATATCATCAAATCACTATGCCACTTCAAAATTTCAAAATTTTAATATGAAATCACTATGACAGAAGAATTAAACTTTATGTATGAAAATGAGATGAAAAAAAGTAAGTGTAGTAAAAGTGCGATTTTTGCAAAATTTAAGATTAGTAAGGTGAGAATTACCCAAATTTTATATTCTTTTTTAGTGGGCCTAAGTTCTGCCACGTCATCAGTTAACAGAAAACTTGACAAATAAAGTAGGCATCCAAACACGTGGGACCCAAGCTTGCCACATCATCACTTAACAATCAATCTGACGAAGTGATTATCTGATGTATGACATTGCAATAAAATTGTAAGTTTGTGTATGACATTACAATATTTTTAAAATGAAGTATGAGTTTGTAGTTGCACCCAAACTTAAAGGGTGTAAAATATAATTTACCCAACAAAATAAATTACAAAGAAAACCACATATCCATTACAATCTTATACCTTGTCTCAAAACATTGCATTGAAATGTTACACACAAAATTGTGATTTCGTTACAATGGGATCCATCAGTTAGAAAATTTGTTAAGTAAATCATTAAGCAATGACCTGGCAAGATAAAAACAAATTAAAAAATATATATATATATATATTATTTAAAGTAAGTTAAGAAAAATAATAAAATAGGCCCCACCTCCTTCTTCTCCGTCCAACCTCCTCTCGACAACCTTCCTCGACCCAACCAGTCTTTTGCAGCACCTCTCTCGGTCCTAACCCCTCTATTCCATATCAAAATCCCCAAACGTAAACCCCTTGATTTAGCCAACCCAATTTTAAAATTCTCTCTATTCTTCTTCCTCCCCAAACAAGAAAAGATTGCACATTTCCATCTCTTCATATCGTCGCCTGTACAATCAGAAAATATTTTTGTAAGAGAGAGAAAACAAATGGATAATGAGAATTCTTAAATTCCTCTACTACTCGCTGGAGTGTTTGACTAGTCTGAACAAACAGAAAAGACGAGGATTTGGGGTTGAAGACGGGTAATTTTGGTGTGAAACCGAACCGTTAAGTCGTCGTACGGTGTGTCACCGGAGGACAGTCGAATTAAGCACGCTTGAAAATGGAATTATGGATGAGGAGGGGTTAGGACTGAGAAAGGTCTTGCGACGGATCTGAGAAGGAGGTGAGGTTCATTTTTATTATTTTTCTTAACATTCTTTAATTATTTTTTTAATTTGTTTTTATCACCACATTATCAATTAACGATTTATTTAACAGATTTTCTAATAGATTTATGACATTATAATGAAATCACAACTTTGTGTATGACATTGCAATGTTTTAAAAATGAATATGAGGTTATAATTATATATCTGTTGTAGATAAAATATAACATGTGTTAAATGTGATTGTGTAAATCCTAGGTAGATATGGATTAGGCTATTACGTTCTGTAAGGGATTAGTATCCTAATGTACTTGTACTTCTATTACTATAAATAAAGGCACCTGGTATGTGGAATATATGAATTACATATTCCACATACACTACAGTTTCACCAAATTCTCTCTATTCTTCTCTTGCCGCACCCTTCCCTAAAAACTGTCCACAACAATATCAACTTGAGAGTGCAAACTGTAATTTATGATAGAGATGGCATTTAATCCTTCAACTTTGGGTCAATTCGAGATTTGATTTTTAAATTAAAAATCTATAAGTATTGATCTTTAAACTTGTAATAATGTGAAACAATGTTTATTTTAAATAATTTTGTTTAAAACATTTATTTTTTATTTAGATGAAAATTTTAGCAAAATTTAAAAAAAATCATTTATTCATATTTATGATAAGTTTAGTGACCAATTCTCACAAAATTTTAATTAGATGACCAAAATGATTAATGTACCAAACATCTCGATAATGGTGCGTTAAAATTACTTCCTTATTTTTCACTTGAATGACGCCGGTTCGACCCTACATGACCATTTTTCATCTCCATGTCTTGAAAGAATTCTTTCTTTTGTTTTTATGGTAGAAAATTAGAAATAAGGCTTTCATTAAACAAAAGATTTTATTTGTTGCTCATATAATACGGGGGCATGTTTGAGACTATTTAAAAAGGCTAAAAATAATTTCAATTAAAAACGTTTTAAACGGGCCACTTAACACTATTGTCTAGTGGATATTCTTCGCCCCAGTTTGGGAGTGAGGTGCTTACAAAAAAAGCTGGGGTGAAAAAAAGTTGGAGTGCTTTTAAGTGTTTGATAAATTTTTTAAAAGTAGCTTTTTTTTTAAGCTAAGGTAAAAAAAAACCAAATTTTCAAAGAGCAGCTGAAAGCTGCTATTTCAAAAAACAACTGCAGCTTCTCTGTGAAAAACACGGGTGAACAGTGGGTTTTGAAATAATCCAAAATTGCCCGAGTTCCTCACTCTCTCCTCTCCTCTATCTCGCTCCTGAGTCTCGGCGGCAAGAGAGAACCCCCGTTCATCTTCTTTCGCTCCTCCATTTTCTTGAGGTTAGCATTTCTCTTTCGTCCCTCTCTCGAGATTTATAGCTTTTATTTCTGTTTCAATGTTTATGGCTTCGAAGTTCTTGAAACCGTATCGTTTTGTATGTTATTTGATTAATTGAAGTGAATCGATGATCTGAGTTTTGTTTATTGATCAGTATTTTTAATTGGATCTGTGGGTTTTTGTTGAAATTTCATTTGGGATCGTGGGATGAAATTGCATGTGGGTTTTTGGGGTTTTTCGTTTTTTTTTCCTGGAAATGTTTGAGGATTTATGATCTGGGATCTTGAATTTGCTCCCTGGAGTTTTCTTGTTTTTGCATCCTAGGTCTCTTCGGGTTTCTCAGGTCTGTAACTTTCTCTAAAACCCCAACTGCCCATTTCTTTGTTTTCTTCTTGTTTTTCTGGAAATTGGGTCTTTGTTTGTTCTGCATCTCACTGTTTTCTGCTTGCTTGATGCTGTTTAACTTCATGGTTGCATTGAATTTTGCATAATTGTTGTTGGGTTTCGCTTTTCGGGTTGTAATTGTTTCGCTTTATATGTAGTGGTGATTTCATATTATCACAGTACTTTGAAATCACAGACAACTTTATTGTCATTTTCCGTATGTGTGCTTAAGTAGAACCTAATGGAATGTTTGAAGGCTTGTTGTATTCTCCGATTGGCGTAAGTTGTTTTCAGTTGGTACGGATCAATGATGTTATGGAACCCGTAGTTGGCAATCATGGTGTTATGTTCATCCGTTTGGTGTTTGCATCTGTCTGTGTATGCTCTATATCTTAAACTTGGGTTGGTTTGCTAAGGCTTTATTGGAGATCGGACTTTCTCGTTGCAGAACATGCATAGTTTCTTGCACGACCATGCTTGCAGTTCATGGAAGCACATTATTACCTTGATATATTCCATCTGTCTTATGTTGAAAATCTCACCGTGGCTAATTGGCGGAATTGTTGAATGTTCGTAAAACCTTGAGTTGAAAATTTGTGTAATTGCATTGTTCGCATGCTATTCCTGCCTCTAGTGTTAGTTAGGGTTGTTATTTCGTTTGTTTTACACCAATGCATCTGCATCTCTTGTGAGTTGTGGGAAAGTGGCATTGCAACCTCATAAGGATGCTAATTATGTAAACTGTCAAATAAAAATAAATTTGTCTTGGTTTAGCTAGAACAGAATGTGGTTTCTTAGAATTATCTGAATGATATGCTTTTAGTTGAATATCGACATGTTACCCATCTGCTATGTTATGTGGTTTCTTAGAATTATCTGGTTTTTTGGTAAATAGGTGTTGGGAGAGAGATTTGTGGTAGAACTGAAATTTTAAGTCATTTGGGTTTCTAAATAGTACAGTCAACTGGTGTTGTATCCTCCCTACCCTAAATGTCGGGTCTAGGTCAAAGTAAGACATACACAGACTTCCTACCACGCCTTTGAGTGATGGTCCTTGAAAAGAGGGTACTTTTCGCAGGGTGAAAGACCTTCCCTGGATTGTCTATAGAAAATCTGACCAGGATTTTATATATGCATGTCAACACCTAATATACTTTTCTTGTAATTCTTTCACTATGCATTGCCCTCCAATGTTCAAGATTAATTTACCATTCCCACTTTCAGAAAACATATGAGTACAGTTTCATGAGTATGGCTTTTAAGTTGTGTAGTAGGACTTGTGAGGGTATTAAATAAAACCACATGGTAAGGACAAAGAGCAAACAAGAGTTATTCATTGGTGGGGTGCAGGTTTATGCATAGTTAGATCGCTTGAGACTGAAATTTTTAAATTTATTTTGTGTTCTACAATTTTTTTCTTTGCTAGATGTAGTAAGTTTGATGACGGTGCTACATGTTGTGGTGACGATAGTACACTCATTTTGGCTTAGTATTTACAAGTATTTGGATTGTGATTAAAGATCATTCTTACTTCTAGTGATGTGGACTTTGTTATTCTTTTGTCCACTATAGTTTTGCCCTTTGGGCTCGTTGCTTTTATTGCGTTATTGTGCTTGGTGCTTTTGTTGTTTTATGACATCTTTGTTGTTCTGCTGGAGTCTCTGTGTTATTGTTGATGTTTAATGATATCTTTTGTTGCACTCTTGGCGTAGGCAATCCAATTAGTTTCTATTCAACAACAACGTATTGTTTATGAGATTTGAATTTAAGATATCTGAATATACATTAAGTTGTAATTTTTATTTTGGGACCATCTCCAATAAAAATAAAGTGTCACTAGACGAAATGATCATTAATCCGGAAATATACATAACAATTAGTTTGAGTGTGGATTTTTCATGCAGAAATGGGATCTGATGACCCACACGGTTTTATGAAAAGTGAGAAATATATGTGTGTGTAGGGGGTAAGACACAAAGACTGTAAGGGAGCTGGGGTTATGATGGCAGTCACAAGGTGAAAAAAGGAGTGAATTCTGACGTTGTTTTGATATTGCAGCACCAACGATGATGTCTTGGAGGAAATGAAGAGAGCATACATGCTTCAACAAGACGGGAAAGTGCCTGCAAAAGTCTGAGCTCATCACCAGTTCATGATTTTGATGTAGAAGTTTTGTATCTGAATTTTGGCAATGCCATTGGTTTATGATTTTGATTTCTGTTGTTCGGTTGATGCCAGGGGGTTGTGTTTGAAATATTTCCAATGAACTCAATAATTTTAGAGATTTCACATGGATTATGTAATATTTTCTCGAGTAGTTTATCTAAAATATTTCAATTGAAGTAGTTTGTCATACTAATTAATATTTAAGATAAAGTTTATAAATATTTTTCTTTTACAAATAAAGTATATTTAGTAATTCATCTTTAGTTGTTAAGAAAATTAAATTAATAGCACATTTAGTATTATACCCTTTTTGGTCATTTCACACAGTCACAACTGTTTTACATAAAAAATTTACCAAACACTATCATACTGTTTTTTTTTCCAAAAGCACTTTTACAAAAAAGTTTACCAAACACTCTGCTGGCTTTATTTCACAGCCGCTTATTCTCACAGCACATCCGCTTATTCTCACAGCAGCTTTTTTTCAAAGCACAGCAATACCAAACTAGCCCTTCTTCCCTTATAAATATAAGGTCTTAGATTCGAAACTTGTGTATGAGGAGTTCCATACCAAATTATTATGGTAAGCCCATCGCGTGGCTTAACTCAAATTCTTCACCCCGTAGTGCAAGTATATCATTGCATTAAAAAAAGATTGAACTAAGGTAGCGTACCAAAGATGAAGAAATCATAAGATAAGATAAGATAACCAAGGATTTATAGTCACCTTCTCTTGAATTTGACGCCAATAATTGAGATTAAGACATTAAAAACACATATATTTATTCTCCGCCATTTGATATCAAATCCAATCACTAAATGACCATGACCAAGTGAACATTTTTTGTAAATATAAAAACATGAAATTTGAAACAACTAAAATTCAACCCTTCATTTTTCCTCTAGCTTGTCCCCTTCATCTGATATGAGCTTTATTGATTGGGTCTCGAACTCGGCCTCGTGGAGTGTTCCTATTGATACTCTCCATTGCAAGCTTTTAATTCTCTTATGGCAGATTTGGACTTCAAGGAACCACTTGGAAATGTGGCGTGCCTCACCCTTTCAAAGTTGTCAAAACGGCGACCTTCTTCTGGTCTCATGGATCCTCTGCCGATTTTGATTGGTTGGGAACCGCCACCTGCCCATGTTGTTAAACTAAACTCAAACGGATCAGTGATTAATTCCTCAGCAGCTGCTGCGCTCAAGTTGGGGTTGTCCCATGCTAAAAATGCAGGTTTTCAGGAGATTTTGGTGGAGGGTGACAACCTGGAGGATTACAACTCTCTGCAAAGGCATCCTTTCCTTAGCCAACTCCTTTCGTGTAAATCTATTTTTAATCACATTCTGAGAGGGGCTAATTTTTCTGCGGTCGCCTTAGCTAACTTGGATCATCAAACGACCTCAGGTTGCATTTGGTTAAACTCTCTCCCTGCCTGTGCCCAGCAAGCTCTACAACTGGATCCAACTCTACTTGTATTGGGGAAAAGAAAAAAAAAACCCCAAATCCCCCCTTCACTTTTCCTCACTTATCCGAGTATTTTTCTTATAAATTACTTTCATGTGATCTTAATTCAGTAATTCAATCGTTTGGTAAACACGAATATCATCTCAAAGTGAAAACTTAAAAACTGTTGTAACGCCTTACAGAAAAACAATATAAGAATAAAAAACTCAATCCAAGAGATACGGGTACATGACATAATCAAGAAATTAATCATTGAATTTCACTTGAATAATATTGCATTGAGGCGAATGAGGGATCGAGAAGGAAAAACCAACTCTTTGACGGTGTGTAAGTTGAATTGGTCAAGAAATTCGAGCTTTCAAGTAAAATGCACGATCTTAAAACTAATATGGATTGTGTATTTGTCTTAGAGAACATAGTGACATTTATCCCAAGTGAAGGAACAAGTTGAGTGGATGTGCCAAATCTGTTTAAGGAGGGAATCAAACAAACAGCAGAGGTGTCCTGAACCTGAAGAATCAAAACTACTTGTGAGATGGTGCCATAGACGAGCAGGGTAGAATCTTGTTGCTACTTTTTTTTGGAGGCCTTGCCTTTGGTCTTCTTGGATTTATTGGAATCTTGTAGTTTCTGGTCAGCCAGATGCGTGGGGGTGGGAGAGGATGTGATAGTGCTTTTGATGCGAGCGACCCCAACCCTCGATTTTCCATGTAATAACCCTCGAAATGAAATGAAATCCCTAGTACTAGTAGTAGAGGCGAATGAATACCTGATGGTTGTAGCGGCCAATGAACTTGGAAGTTAAGAGTGCGGTGGGAGAGCGCGAGCGTTCTGGGATCCCAGAAACTTGCACAACTCTCTGATTTTGAAGTCTTCGTCTTCACTTTCGCCGCTATTACTTTCGCGTCTGAGAAACCGCCATCAGCGACCGGCTTGCCCTAGCGGCACCGCTACCACCCGCCATCTAAACTCACTCTGATAAACTTCTAACTGCTGATGCTGCTCCTGCTTTATCAAACCCTACGGATCGATCTATGCTGCTTTCCCCTCTCTTGATGCTATGCGTTTTCAGTTTTCTATTCTCCCACATGTATCCGCCGGGCCCTTTTTGTAATTAAATTGATGATAGAATTTCGGGAGTAGGCTACAGTGCTCGCAAGTATTGAATGCTCACATCGATCTCACCATTAAAAAGAGGGAGGAGGGAGGAGAGAGGGGGGGAGAAGGAGGGTGAGATCGGTGTGAGCATTCAATGCTTGCGAGCACTGTAGCCAGTCCCAGAATTTTGATCTACTAATTACAATTCTTTTTTTTGTTTAGGAAAAAATCTTGGGTGGTACGTAGAATTTAATGGACCGATTATTGAATAGTTCCAGATTAATTTGCGGTGAGCTCTAAATAAATCTTAAACCATTCAAGAGTACGTATCAATGAAGTTTTACCCTTTTTTTTAGTACAACAATATATTTACACCAAGGAGAATGGGGAGTTCGGCTAAACCACACAATAAGCAGCCTTATTTGCTCTTTAAAATTCAAGTGGTCTATAAAATATGGTCTCTTTAGCATTTTTCATTCTTTTATTTAAACGAAAATTCTAACAATTGGACAAACAAAACAGGACCAATACTCAAATTTTATCATTCAACACCTTTTTTAGCTTCTTACACACTCATGTTTAATCATGACCGTTGATTCTGTTTGATCTATTCAATCCATTAGCTCATAAATCAAGAGGGTGTGTGAAAATCACTTCACTTTAAAGAACAGAGAACAATATTGTTTGTAACATAGAAGAAAATATCAAAAGTAAAAAAAACCGTACATGTTTGCAGACTGTCGCTTACATTCAAGTTTTTTAGGAAAAAGAAACACACCTTTCTCAACTTGAAATTACATCAAGTACATTATCCAAATGCATATCCTTTAGAAGAGAATCACAGCCATTTCTATGAATATAACGACCTGAAATGTCCACTTGTTCCGAGGTTACAAGAAACCGTGTTTTTCGGAAACATCATAGCTGAGGCTGAACCACGAACACGAGAGATAAAAAGGTCGGGCAGTTGACTCATAATTAGAAGAGCTCATTTCCACCGGGACACTAGCGAGCGCTTGTGTTTTCCGTTTGTACGTTTATGATGCTTCTCATTTTCGGTTTCACCATACGAGTAAGAGTGCCTATCCCTGCTCTTTCTATGTCTATTTTGCTTCTCTGTGTCAGAATCTTCAGATGAATTAGAATGCCGGTGTCTGCTTTTGCCACTTTTACTAGGCCTATCAGGCTCAGAGCCTTCAGATGAATTATTTAACCTGTCTCTGCTCACGTCCCTTCTGTAATGCCCATCAATCTTGGAACCTTCATATGAATGAGAATGCTTCTGTCTGATCTTTCTACTTCTACGATGTTTTTCATGATCCGAGTCCTCAAATGAAAAAGAATGCTTGCGTCTGCGCTGGGCATCTCTATTGTGCTTCAGAGGCTCAGAATCTTCAGATGAATCAGTACACCTGTCTCTGTCTCTTCTGCTGCGAAGCCTATAAATCTCGGAATCTTCAGATGAATCAGAATGCTTCTTTTTGGTCTTTGTACTTTTGTGATGCTTTTCATGATTTGATTTCTCAAATGAATAACAATGCTTGTTTCTACGCTTTACTTTATGCCTATCAGATTCCAGAATCTCTGATGAGCTCGATTCAGAATGGCTGTGCTTCTTCTTATTTACCTTGCACATCTTCTTCTTCAACTTCTTATCATCCTCATAAGAAGATGACAACCCCTCTTCCCCATTAACTGGTGATGACTGCTGCTTTTTGTGCTTGTTCTTCTTTGAAGACTTGATCCTGGGTTTGCTTGAGAAGTTGGTCAGCAACTCAGGGATGACATCCCCACTGAGAAATCCTATGAAATGTATGGAGTTGCAGTTATCTCACAGGCAACACAAAGATAAAAGATAGAAGTTGTCATACATATTCTGGAACTGAAAGCTAAATACCTCCATATTCATCAAATATGGTGTCCTCAGCAACTATTTGTTGGTTGGGATCATCTGGTTTAAACCCTCCACGTGGAGGACTAATTCCTGGTTTTTGCTTGAGTTCCCACTTTAAAGGCTGCAAAATAAGCAAATAAGAAATATATACAAGTAACATAGGATCTCAGTTTTTAGTATGATATATGATATAAGAATGCATCCGTCATCAGCAGTGTCAGGGATAAAATTGAAGATGGTTATAGTTGTAATATTTAAGAATCACTAGACGCTTCTAACTTAAAAAAATCAACATAAGTTGTATCTGCAACACATGTTTAATTTCTTGCAAGTTAACAATTGAAACAAATGTTTGACTCTTGCAAGTTGAACCTATTACAACTTGACTTATGGTTTGATGCAGACTTTTACCCCTTTTGGATAACTTAATCTAGAAAGTTTACTTACGAACATATCCTTTTAATTTAGACCAAAATGAAAACAAACATATCCATTTCTCCCAAAATTAACCTTCCATCCGTACAAATAAATCCCTATTGGAATTCCCGAATCACTTGGCCGAAGATGCTAAGGTAGGCAGTACAAGAGTTCTCACGGAGTAATCTTAGTGAGCTTATTTCTACCTTTTCAGAGGATCTAAACAACTTTTGACGGCAATACAATTCATGCTTTGTTTTATTTAGTAGGAAATATAATATGCACTTCTTCATTGTTTTATTTAGTAGGAAATATAATATGCACTTCTTCATTCAAACAAAATAAAAGGAAACAATTCAAAGTCCATGCGCCATGCTTTGAGGCTTATGCCAGCCTAGCCTTGCAAGGTGTCAGCACCTTACCTCAAACATTCACCCATTCAACAGAGATAAAATAATTTTGTAAGCAAGGGATAATAGCAGCCTAACTAGTAGGTTTCAAGATAAGTATAGAAAGACTAACCTCGCTAGGATCTGTGTGGGCAAGAATAGCAGTCAAAGGGTCGTCCCTTTTCAATCGGCTCTCTTCATTGGGCATTACGGCATCCTTCAATGGACATTCACGATCGCCACTTTGGTGACCAAAAGTTCCACACCTTACACACTTCACATTGCGCACTTCAACTCCAAATGGTTTTGACCTCGTAGGAACACCAGTCTCCAGCCTTAAAAGGAATTATTATGATTATCCTTGTTATTATCAGGAAAACAATAGAGTAGTACCCTGACATGCACCAACTGTGAACCTCAGACTCAGTCACTTTGAATAGCAAAAGACGCGCATGAAAACCCAAACATGATTTACAGAGAGGGGCAATTTACATCTTTAGCCGTGTGAAAGCAATTTCATGTGGAGTACCTCAAAATCAATATCATAATTAAACTGTGAGGAAAGAGAAATCTCAGTTCGATATCTCAGCTCCATTTGAACAGTAAAATGTAGTAGTCATAGATATGCTTGGCTCAGAAAGTTGAATATTCTGACAAATGGGATGTAATAGGTTCTCTTATGGATTTCTAAAATAACAATCCATTGACTTTATCGTTTAAACTGTCCAGAAAGGAAGTGTGCAAAACTATGAAAATGTCTGCAGTTTCTCAAAAAATGAAAATGTCTGCTGCACAGAAGAAACGACCTATGAATCTCGTTATCAAGTTATCAAACATGTTATTATTTGAATGCATGACAATTAAGAAACTATAAAGCAAGATAAAAACATTGCATCTTACTGAAAAGGCAGCAACAGGCACACCTTGGAGCATTTTTCAAAACTTGAAATTCTTGTTCTGTTGGTAAAGGACGGCCAAACACATCTTTGGGCCTTGATTTCTTGGCTTGTTCAGCGCCACCGCTACGAGGCATAGACTCGGGTGGGCGTTGGCTAAGGAGAGAATAGACAATTAGGCGAAACAAAGATGAATTGAAGGAGGATACGTAATGCAATCAATGAGGAAGGCAGAATATAATGCAAATGGTACCTTGAAGTGGAAGTAGCAGTGGCATCTGTTTGAGCTGGAGTTGGTGTTGGTGTTTGTGGGTGCTCTCTTGCAGTCTCATCAGCAATCTCCGCAGCTTTGGCACTTTCGGCATTGTAACCAGGCGGCCGAACATACATAAAGCTCACAGCTTTCATAATCTCAACCTACACCAATGCAATACATCCATCAACTTAAAAACAAAAGAGAAAACACAAAACAAACGGAGAAGAAAAAGAAAAGAAAAGAAAAGAGAACCTTTTCCTTGTCTTTCTTAGAGACGAGAGCGGTCTGGCGAAAGAATTCCTGCTCTTGGGCATACTGCACGAATCAATGAAATCAAATCAATGAGATAATTGATATTAATTGATACTTGGATATTATTTGGTATTTGATAAGAGAGGCGGAGAATTGAAACTTGGAAGTTGGTAGTGGGGCTAGTGTAATACTAATACGTGCCTCGCGGGAGACCTCCTCGGTACGACGCTGACGCTGGGCCTGGACCTGCTCTGCGATCCACTTGCGGCGCTGATTGGGGTAAGAGAGAGGGTGCCATGGCTTCTGATTCAGGTACGAATGGCTCCACGCCGTGCCTGACTTATTCTTGTAATCGACCTCCCCACCTCCTCCGCCGCCTCCTTTGTCCGAAAATCTCTTGCTCAGCCTTATCCCTCCTTCCTCTTCACCTTCCATCCCTCCTTCCGACTAACGACAGAATAGAATCTGGGTTTTCTTCCTTCAGATTGTTGGTGCTATGGTAGTCGATGCGCGGACCGCCAATCGCCATCGGTGGATGGAAACTTGAAACACATTTCGGCCTTCTATCGAGCTAGGCCCATTCTCTTGACCCAAAAAAAAGGATTTGGTTTATTGGGCCTTAGTGCTAGGCCTATTCTCTCGGCTTTCAAGTTCTGCACCATTATTTCCTACCCAAAGAAAACAAAAAGTTCTGCACCATTATAAACTTTTAAGTGGTTCTTTGTACACCCTTATTTATCTCGATACCCAATTTATTCTTACACATTTTTTGAACACCCAAAATAATTTACTTAACTTCCAAAAATACACTTCTTGTACATTTTATCTGCTGTGTTTTTATCTGTCTTGGGCACAATCTGTTTGTTACTCCTTGTTTCAAATGAAAAAGTAAAAACAATTTATTTCATACTTGAATTTAATTTCTATTGCTTTAAGCCAATCTCAGTCTATTTGTACTTATAATCAGATTGCCGGACTAGTATGGTTTGTGGACGGATAAGCGGTTAGAAGAAGTTTTGTTTGATAGGCCTATTCTCCAATTCCCACCCCCCCCCCCCAATCTTTCCTCCAAACAATGGGGAACATGCAGTTTACAGTCAATAAGGGTATGTAGATCCCCACAATCTTGCTAGTCTTAAGTATATTGACCATCTTTCTCATTCCTTAATCAATTTCGAGGAAACATGATGACATCTAGGGTTGTTATTTACATTTAGAAATTGTGTTTTTTTGTTCATTTTAAGTTCTGATGACCGAAGCTGTCTGATTTTAGTGGAGATGTGGGTGTATCGACACAGAAGCAGTTTAAGGGAGTTGGAAGGACCGAATGGAGTTTTTGGCGGTTGAGAGGAAGTTTTTTGAGTTTTTTTTTTAAAAGATAAATATTCAATTATGGAGTACTTTTATTTTATTTTAATTTGTTTACTGTGATTGGATATTTTCCAATTATTTTATTTTATTTAATTTTAGGTTATTTTGTCTTCCTCGGATAAATATTCAAATATCTGTTTTTCCTTGCTTTATTTTCTTTAATTTATTTTAGTTTTGGTTTGTAATATTGTTTATTTATTTTTTCATTTCTAATTTTATTTATTTGTTTTTTTTTGTAAGGATATGGTATGATAGTAAGCTGATACGACCCGTCCCGGAATTAATGGTATTTTATTCCTGAAAGTGGGAAATGACCAAATTGCCCTTGGTTAACTTTTCGGTTGACTTCCGTGTCGTGACACGTACGACCTTCTTCTTAGTATTTCCTTGTTGTACTCGTCCTTACGAGCGCGTGGACGTGAACAGGACGAAATTTGGAGTTCAAACGAACGTTTCGCAGGACGTTAATTTTATCGACGTTCCCGTAATTTTAATTGGATCTATATTTCTGTAATTTAGGCTTTGGGCCCAGTGAACCTGTGAGCCCAATCACTCTCTGTCTTCTCCCTCATTCTCTCTCACTCTGTCTCACTGTGTCTCACTCTCCCTCTCCTTCTCCCGTCATTCTTCCCCGAGCCAAACACGGTGACTCTGCCACTTCTCCTTAGCAAACCACAACCAAACCACTTCCAATTCACTGAACTCAACCCAGCAACCCAAACCTCAGCTCTGCAACCCAAAACTCCGGTGAAACCCGAAGATTTTTTTGACGAGCTTTCCCGGTGAAATCGACCTCGATCCTCCTCGATTTGACCACCATTCATCTCCTGGAGATCCCTAGAACCTTGATTGAGCCTTGCATGGGAGAAACTGGGTTGGAATCGAAGGTTTTGGAATCGGCCATTTTTAGACCGTGGCTTCTCTTCCATTTTCCGGCCATCTCTGGCCATGTTTTGGCCCCCAAATAGGTAAATTATTATTCCTGGCCTTCTTAGCTTCATTTTGGTACCTATTTTGTGAAATTTGGTTGAGAATTGACTAAGTTGTGTTGTTTTGAAAAATTCCGGTGAAATTCCCAGATTCCGGCGAAACTCCGGCCGACAGACGGCGGCAGGAAGTTGTAGCGGTCACCGGCGAGCTGACGTTAGCCAACCCGGCCCTGACGTCTGCCAACTGGTGATGACGTCATCAAACCCGGTTGGACGGGGGAATATTCCAAAAGCATATTCTGTTTCGTTAACTAACGGCGTTAACGGAATATTCTAACGCTGTTAGAATATTCCGTTAACTTTAACGACACGCCGTCAACTTTAACTGCGCATGTCACCGGCGAGTGACCGGTGCGTGAGGGCGCGTGGGACCTCACAGCGGCGTGTGCGGCGGCCCACGGAGGCGTTCTTGGGTTTTCCGACCCCGGAACTCCAAATTTGAGTTTCCGAACTTCGTTTTCTTTGTAGTTTTCAACTAAATTATTATTTGTGGGTGTTCTAACTTAAGTTTGACAACCCGTGGAGTACGGAGAGCGTACAAATAAGCAATTTCGGCAATGGTCACTGTGAGTGGGCCCTTTCTTTATTAAATTATACATCTTTATGTGTTTTGAGAAATAATATTTATGCTTATGCTTTGAAATGAGCTTTACAATTATGTTTGAAGTGAACCTTGGATTTAATTACTATCTTGTACTTGGTTTACTTACTACGTTCCTTGATTTTAGTATTTCAAGTACTTTAGCTTATTATCGGTATTTCGGATACGGCATCCGGGAATACCTATTTAGAAGGTTTTATTACGAGATCTACTTTAGAAATGAAGTACCCCACTTTTTATATTAGAAATTATCCGTGGTATGTTTTCATACACGCTCAACTAGCAGTGCTTACACAGTGTCTTTAGTATTGTCCGGGGCCAGGACCAGCTACATGTGTATGTTCACATTGCACCGACACGCTCACTTTGGATCCATCGTAAGTGCCAGCCTGTTCGAGTTGCCTTGGCATTCTAGAACTCGTTGTGACGCGCTTAGCGCCAGCTTCACGTGTATGTAGTACATGAGCGTATTATTATTATTACACCCAGCTTGTTCATGGCAGAATATCTCTGCATGAACTCGTGTGTCTGCACTACCTATCGAGCGTACCCCGTGATTTTTATATTGTCATTTATTATCGGATTTCACTGATGCCACGGAGGCTTGTGTTGTTTTTGGGTTTCTCGTATTATTTTATACGTATTGATTTCTGGGAAAGTATTTTATATTGAAGTTGTGGGTTTTTACCGTTTTGGAAAACAAGTACTTTTCTGTTCTCAAATTGTTTTTCATACCTACTATTGTAGTATGATTTTCAGAACTATTATGGGTTTTACAGCGAGGGGTTAGTACTTTCAGAAAATAAAAGTTTTAGAAAAATATTTACTTATGGCCCACTCACCTTTCTATTTTGTGCCCCTCCAAGTTTAGTAGGCTTGGAGCTGTTGACGTCGACTCGTGGTGGCATACTTCTTCCTCAGTGTAGGATTTCCTTTACTAGTAATTGTTATTACTCTAGTATTCATCTCTAGCAAACAATTATTCTGTTATTATTTTCTCTTCGGTTCGCACACTTCCGTGCACTTTACCATTATTTTAATTCAAATTACTTAAATTACTCTTAATTTCTTCCAAATGGCTCTCGTCACCTCATAAGGTGTCGCCCAGCACCCTCGGCTTTTGGGTGTCCACCTGTACATCCGGGTCGGGGTGTGTCAAAGCCGTGCATTGTGAATGAAACATATATCAATTATTGTGCACGTTGGATCCACATTGTTTATAACAACGGCGGTTAGCATGACGCACATATAAGTTTGCCAGGTTGGTTTTTGACTTTTTTTTTGTGAGTTTTGTTTTTGTTTTGCCCTGTGATATCTTATTCAACTAGCGTGTCTTTTTAAGACGCAACTTTTGTTCATGATAGTCACGGTTGAGTTCTGGATAGCTTTTTTCGCTATCATATGTACTCTATGTTGGTACTCATAGACGAAAAAATAATTATTACACGTTATTTGTTTCAAAACTCTGTGGATGTTCAAAGAAATAATTAATTTTCCTGAAGAAATCACTAAGTCCTTTGTGGTAATTTTATATATCGGTATAAAAGTCTTTTTCTTTTAAATAAAATTGATAGGTGAGATGAAATTTGAGTGTACAAAGAAGCACTCTAAACTTTCTTTGTCACATCCTTGATCGGCTCTGCCGTAGCACGATATTGTCCGCTTTGGGCCACACCCTCACGGTTTTTTTTTTTCTGGGAACTCACAAGCAACTTCCCAGTGGGTCACCCATCCTGGGATTGCTCTAGCCCAAACTCGCTTAACTTAGGAGTTCCGATGGAATCCGAAGCCAGTGAGCTCCGAAAAGGCCTCGTACTAAATAGAGGTGGACATGTACATATAAGGCACATCACCCCCTCTCCGTTGATCGATGTGGGATGTCACAATCCACCCCACTTAAGGGGAACTCGGCATCCTCGCCAGCACATCCGTACCGAACGGCAGAGTGGCTCTGATACCATTCTGTCACATCCCGGACCAGCTCCGTCGTAGCACAATAATGTCCGCTTTGGGCCACACCCTCACAGTTTTGTTTCTAAGACCTCACGAGCAACTTCCCAGTGGGTCACCCATCCTGGGATTGCTCTAGCCCAAACTCGCTTAACTTAGGAGTTCCGATGGAATCCGAAGCCAGTGAGCTTCCAAAAGGTCTCGTGCTAAATAGAGGTGGGCATGTACATACAAGGCACATGACCCCCTCTCCGTTGGTCGATGTGAGATGTCACATCCTTTGTGATCAACAAATTTGTAACTTGCTCATGTATCAATATCTTATTTTATTTAGTTACTATTTAATATATATTTACCAATATAGATCAAATTGGAGACTGTTAAGTCATTCCCTGTAGCACAAATCAACTATTTTGGTGACAATTATGATTCTTACCGTGAACCATTCATTCAGAATCATACTTGGGTCCTCATCAATCATGACCATAATCATGTAATTCGTGAATTATACGCGTATAATTTGCGTACGTACATATACTTAAAAAAAACTTTCATCATCAGTATAATTCTGAAAAATAGGAAAAAATTTGCGTATTTTTTTATTTGTAACATATTATTCACGAATAATACGCGAATCCGTATTTTATAATATGAATAAAAGCCAGATCAAATAACTTGAAATTTAAAGGTCTGCAATTGGGCATGCTTATTCCCGTTAAGTTATATTATGAATCTAATATCCGATGGTCATTTGATGTTCCCAAGACCTCAAAAGCTGATAATGGAAGAATGAATAGAAAAAGACTTCCATGAAACAAGTTCACCATCATGTGACGTCTATTGTCCAATAATATATTGAGATGTGTAAGTTTTCTTTCACATAATAATGTATTATTAGATAGGGACGTCACGTGGCGGTAAACTCGTTCCATGTAAGTTTCTCTCACTTTTCATGATCCCAAAATTTCCAACATCACATAAACCCAAGTTCGCACGTTTTCTCCTTTTCTCCCAATTTCCCAAATGTTTCATAGTTTCTTTCTATTCTATTTTCTACTCTTTAAAAACCTGTAAGCCTTCTTCTTCGTTCAACCAAAGAAAAAACTTCAAACTCTCTCATTGTAAGTCGACCAATCTCACCAAACAAAAATGGTTAATAAAAAGGATAAACCAACGGCTACACATGCTCTACAAACCCATCGCCTATCAAACTATTCAAAAAAGGCCAGCGAAATCTGAAATGTCACATATCTTGATGCATTCACGCCTATTATTTCTCAAAGCATGCGGCGATAAGCCTATATGATATCTGCAAACACCGACACGAGGAAATAAACTGAGAATGTCATTGTCTATCATCAACGGGGGCCTTGTTTAACTGTAACAAACTGCAAATTGGAAATGATTTAGGTAATCAAGATCAAACACACTCGATTCCAAATAGTTAAGGTAAGGTAAAATGCATTTATCCAAAAGATAGTAACAATTAAAACAACTAAGCTACTTACACAACTTAATCCAAAAACCAACAATTTCATAAATTGGCAAGGGAATAAGGTATGCAAACCTTGAATATCTTCTGATGAGTTAAACATCTAAGTGCGACTTTTATTGCCATCTGAACTCACCACAAAGCTAAATTCCACACCAGTGTCTACATAAAGTGAATGATAAAGCATTATTTTCTACGCTTGTCCTTGGTAGGTTTTCCCCAAGGTGTTCGAGAACCCTTCCCATGAGAACCACTACTCTTGCTCTTACCCTCACCTCCACCATGAGGATGATCAACTGGATTCATTGCCACTCCTCGAACCGTTGGTCTGACGCCACGCCACCAGTTTTGCCCAGCCTTACAGAGTTTCTTGGGCTTATTTCTGTCACTAGGGACTGTACCAATTGTAGCCCGGCACTTCGAATCAATCCTCTTTTCAACACCTGACGGCAGTCTCACTAAACACCTTGAAGCAGTGGGTTCTTTCAAAATCTTTGCAAAAGTGCCTGGGGCTCGAACTAACTGCCACCTTGACCCGGGTTCATCTAGATGCTGTGTATCTTGGCTTGAATGTGCATATCAGCAAGTGGCATGCACCTTCCGTACTGTGAATTGATATCATAGTGAAACAACTGATTACTTGAACCAGCTACATATGTGGAAAGCATAACAAAACTAGTAAAGTTCATTCCGTCAGCAACTAGATCAATGCAATTAAAAAAAAAAAAAACTTTTCCTAATTTTTCAAATGACTCAGAAAGCAGCACCTGAAAATGGACACAACCATTCTCATGATCATTGCTAAAAATTATATGGGTGAAAACTGTAACGGTAGTTTACATTGCAGAAAAAAAGAGACGACACCGAAGAGGAGGAAATGAAGTAGCACAATACCAACATAGAGAAGACGATTATTCATTTACGGATACAACCATTATCTATAGATCATTGTTTTGTTTAATATAAAAACAGAACATCTGTAGTATCTTCTGAAATAGAATCATCCCACATTCTCCAAACTACATCTACTGCCTACCGCGAACCAGCTCTGCCATAGCTTTCTACTTAACCCCATATGGCATTGACCTTATACCATTAGTCAACTGAATCAATGTCATATAGAAATTATACAAACAATTACTTCACTCAAGAATTCGCTTCAAATCTGAGTAACCAATAACTAAAATCCTAATTTTTCTTTACTGCATTTCTCAGTACCCAATGAGCTTCAAATGCAAGCTTGAACATTTTTAAAAGCTCAAACCAGCTAATTAAATTGATCAATATGAAATGAGGAAATGGCGTGAAGAAAATACCGGTGGAGAGAGTGCGAGTGGGGGATGTGATGTTGATGACATGGAGTGGCGTAGGAGCCTATTCAACAGGGAAGACGAAGCTGCTCCAGCTCTCCACACCGCCATTCGATCCACTTTTAGCCTTCTAGGGTTTCCTCCTTCTCGTTTCTTCTTTGTTCGCGCTGCCGCAATTCATTCGGTGCTCTGTGTTTTGGTTCCGCCTGTCAAAATGAATGTGTAACTTAAATATAAAAGGGTTTTGGATGATTCACTCGTTAATCTTAAGCCATTGTCAATTACTTCATCTAGTTAGTACTGTATCTGATGATCTTTCAATTCAACTCATCTCATTATATATTATTAGTTTCTTTCTTTCAATATTTCATTTTATGTAATTACAAAAGTTATTGAATGATGTATGGTCATACCTTTTTTTTTATTTGCAAAGTCTCTCGTATCTCTATATACTTGATCTTTATTTTCATCTAACATGTG
This sequence comes from Gillenia trifoliata, assembly GCA_018257905.1. Lineage (NCBI taxonomy): Eukaryota > Viridiplantae > Streptophyta > Magnoliopsida > Rosales > Rosaceae > Gillenia > Gillenia trifoliata. The sequence continues at coordinate 108,803 of CM031087.1, read as the reverse complement.
TTCTAGCTAATGATTATTTTGTTGCTACTTTTCATGCAAAAGGGTGTGCTAATGGTCGTCGCATTCTTACTTGCATATAAAGCCCTCGTATAAATGTAATGATATGGAGTTACTCGTGAGAAAATAAAACTATTTTTGTATGGAAAAATCTTATTTTAAATAGATATACTATAAATATCATCAATATCCAGTGCATGTTCAGATTAATAGGTTTAGAGTGAAAATTAGAACTAAAATATAGAATTTTAGCTTAAAATTTCAACCAAACTAAATAATTACTCATAAAAACACAACATGCAGTTTTATGAAAACTCGTCGGATTACTGAAAACTCGCCAGAATATTTCAGAGGTTAAGGTTTCCTTTGATTCACCTTAAAATAAACAGAAATTGAACATGCAATACCTGAATCTATCAAATATGCTGCTTTATTTCAATTCTTAGACAGAAAAGACCATCAGCTAATAACAAAAAGGGAATAAAATAGAACACCAAGAAAAAGTAAAATAAAATTAAAAAAGTGAATGAAAATTAGACAACTTTGGTAGGAGTTTGCAAACGCCAGAAAGTTGAATGTAGGGCTGGGTTTGGTTGAACCGAACCGAAACCCCAATACCAATTACCGAACTGAAATTTTTGGGATACCGAAATTCAGTATTACCGAATGAGTCGGGGCCATTTCGGTAATGGGCCTTCCCGAAATGTTACATAAGCCCAACAAAATTTGACAAGTTTTTGGCCCATATTATGAGTCTAATGACTCTAATCCATTCTTAAAGCCTTAATTCCAATGCATTTGGTTTTCAACAATCATGCACATCTTATTTCACATATACATACATACGCACATATATATACATACAAAATGAAATTATTAGTTTTGCAACAATTATACAACCCAAAAAAAATAAAGTAATCCAAATAAGTTATACAAATTAAAAACTAAAGTTAAGAAGTTTAATATTTATGAATTGAATTCAATAAAGATTTAAGCTTCAAACCTTCATTTATTATTCCTTCAACAATAAACCTAAAAACTCAACTCTAACATATTAACTGCTGATGCTAAGAGTCTAAGACTCACAAGCGATTCCAACAAAATACCCCACAACGGCAGCCAAAAGAAGCAAGAGAAATTTTGAACTATTTGCAATGAAAAAGGCAGCATCGTAACCACCCAAGTCAATGGCTGCTAAACAAATTAAATTGGACCATCTGAAAGTGATTAAGTTGGTGGGATTTACTAATCAAGAGGATGAAACAACTTTGGTAGAGCATAAGCATCAAGAGTGAGATATGAGTATAAAACATGCTAACATGGGATATACATATACACGAAATTCTCAAGTCAAGTTCGAATTTTTGCTCCTTAGTAAATAGTTATGTGATTGACTCTATGTATACATGATGAAATTGCCTTGCTCCTTAGTAAAAAGTTATGTGATTGACAGTGTGTTTGTCTTTTTACAGTAAGTGTGTTTGAATCCCCTGTGTCAATTAGGATAATTAATAATATTGTCTACTAAAAAAAGAAGTGTGTATAGCAATTTCGACATGAAATTTGAGTAATTGAACAAAACGTACATGAAATTTGACTCTATGTATAGCAATTTCGACAACGAAAACACAAAAGAAAATTCGGGCATTTCAAATTTTCAATGGTGTCCGATAGAACTTCAAAAAACCTAAGAGTAACTGAACAATGCTTTCCATATAGCAATTTCAGTAGTGCTATTTACATATACAATGAAAGGACAGAATGCAGTAGTTCATATATACTGAATCCAGAAATTGAAACTAATATTTCAGCACTGCTCTTTCAACAACATATTGTGAAACTAATTATGAAGCAATCCATAGTTAATCTAATACATCACTCACAGAGATCAAACATAAATTGAAAACTCTAAAAAAAAATATTTATTCCCAAATTCTCAAATTCTCAAATCCCGCAAACCCAAACCCTAATATGAAATTACAAGTGATGTACTTACCAATAATCAATAATCCATTATCCAATGATCCATGAGGAGCTCGGGATCAGAGGGGTGATATGCGTAGTGATGGTGGCTGAGAGTAGATGTGGTGGTTTGCGTGGTGGCTGGCTTGAGATTGAGAGAGAAAAGAACGGAGAGAAGAGCAGAAGCACGGAGAGAAGTACATAAGTCTAAGAAGAAGAACGAAAGTGTTGAATAGCTTGAGTTGCGTCAATGATTCGAACGAATCAGTTGGGACTTGGGAGAATTCAATCTCAAACCAACGGTTGAGATTAAATCTCAACCCAATTGAACCAATCCTACGGACGAAGTAATTAATAGGAGATATATATATATATATATAATTCAAATATTATATATATATATATATATTTCAGTTTGGTTTGGTATTACTAAATATATGGTAATATTGTCTCGATCCCCTTACCGAAAATTCGGTATTCTTTCGGTATCGGTAACCGAACCATTTGAGGAATTTTGGTATCGGGGTTTCTGGTATTATGTTCTGTTTTTTTTCGATACGGTTTCTGTATTTCGATACAAAATTCCCAGCTCTAGTTGAATGTGTGTGTTTTAGCATCAAATCGAATTAAACCCAGCAAACAAATAAAACCTAGAACCTAAATGAGCAAAAAAAAACCACTAACCCCACTTCAATACCTACTTCAAACAACCAAATAAACAAAAAACCCATAAAATCCCAACAAAAAAAATCGAATCTTTAGTTTTTATTTATTTACAACCAATTAATACTGGGTAATCACTGAAATTAATGAAAAAACTATCAAATGCTCGCAACAACAATCAAAACCCCAGAAAAAATCACTCAAAAAATCTGCCAAATACCAAAAAAAATTCAAATTTTCTCAAGATCTATTGTTGTAGGATATACTTGAGTTCAATAGAAATCGATTGATAGTGATCTCAACCCACGTCGTGCCCAGATTCGACTAGAAATTCGTCGAAAAAAACCAGAGTCAGTCGCGAAGAGAGAGAGAGTCGGGAGAGAATAAGATAAACAGATGAAAAATTCAAACCCTAATTAGAGGAGAACTCACCAGGAAACCCAACCTTTTCTGGGTTTGAAATTTTCTTTGAATCTGAACCGGATTCGTGAAAGCAAAGCTCCAATGTGCCCGGAAATGATAGTAATTTTTGGGCAAAAAAAATGGCGGCGGCGGTTTATGGAGCAGTGTGTTAGGATCTTAACAATACCAATGGGCCAACATATATTTATTATGGGGTTAAGGGGTCACTTCACTTAGGCCACTAGCATTGTAACCCTAAGGGCATGTTTGGTATACGCCTCACTAACGGGTACTGGCTTGGACAGAACAAGCATCCTGCATTTAGTACAACAATTCTTATTTAAGAATGGGACTGTGATGACCCGGGCCCAGCAAAAACCCTCATGTCGCGTTCTTAATTAACGGCCTAAAAAATGTACTGGCTATCTAAGAACTCCCTCTCTCCTCTCTCTCACGCCGCTCTCTCTTACTTTTCTTTTGCAACCATCTCTTCCTCCTCTTTGTCTCATCTCTCTCTCATTATTCAATAAATCAAAAAAGAATTTTGTTCAACACATGAAATAATACATCAAACAACTGCCCCTTATACTCCTCAACAAAATGGAGTGGCTGAACGGAAAAATCATACATTGAAGGATATGATTAATTCCATGTTGAACAGTTCTAGTGCACCACATAATTTATGGGGTGAAGCACTCCTATCTGCAAACACGATTTTGAATCGAATTCCACATAAGAAGACTAATCAATCTCCTTATGAAATCTGGAAAGGTAGGTTACCTACTTACAAAACCTTGAAAGTGTGGGGTTGTCTTGCTAAAGTTCAAGTGCCTCTTCCGAAGAGACAAAAACTTGGACAAAAAACAGTGGATTGTGTATTTATTGGTCACGCCAACAATAGTTCGGCATACAGATTTTTGGTTCATAAATCTGAAATTGCAGACATTCATGTAAATACAATACTTGAATCTGCCGAAGCTGAGTTCTTTGAGGAAAATTTTCCTTATAAAGATAGGTCATATGTCTTGAACAAAAGAGTACATGATGATACTATGAGAAATATTGACGATAATCAAGCTTCAAATTCTAGAGTTCAAAACCAAGATTTGGAAGCATGGAAGAGTAAAAGAGCAAAGATTGCAAAGGATTTTGGTCCTGATTTCCTCACTTTTATAACCGAAAAAGAGCCTCAAACCTATAAGGATGCATTAGATTCTTCTGAAGCACCTTATTGGAAAGAAGCTATTCAAAGTGAAATGGAATCCATAATGCAAAATAATACATGGGAATTGGTTAATTTGCCTCTGGAAATAAACCAATAGGACACAAATGGATTTTTAAGAGGAAATTGAGACCGGATGGTACCATAGACAAGTATAAAGCTCGTCTAGTTGTAAATAGCTATTGCTTCGATTTACAATCTCGAGATACATCAAATAGATGTCAAAACTGCATTTTTAAATGGTGAATTAGACGAAGAAATATATATGGAACAACCTGAAGGTTTCGTTGTCAAAGGTCAAGAAAAGAAAGTTTGCAAATTAATTAAGTCATTATATGGACTTAAACAAGCTCCTAAGCAATGGCATGAAAAATTTGATCATAATATGATCACAAATGGATTTGTAATCAATGAGAGTGATAAATGCATTTATGTTAAGCAAACGAAAAATGCTTGTGTTATTGTATGTCTATATGTTGATGTCATGCTTATACTGGGAACAAACAAAGATGTGATTAACTCCACAAAGAAAATGCTAAATTCTAGCTTTGATATGAAAGATATGGGATTAACTGATGTGATTCTTGGAGTTCGAATTCTAAGGAATTCAGATGGATATGTACTAACTCAATCACATTATGTTGAAAAGGTTCTAAAAAGGTTTGGACAATATGATTGTAAACCTGCAGTAACTCCATTTGATCCCATTCATAAACTTACTAAAAATAAAGAAGATAGCATATCTCAATTAGAGTATACCCAAGTTATAGGTTGCTTAATGTACATTATGAATTGTACAAGACCTGATCTCGCTTATTCAATAAGTCGATTAAGCAGATATTCAAGTAATCCTGGAAGAGATCATTGGAATGCTCTTTTAAGGGTATTAAGATACTTAAAGCATACAATGAACTATGGTTTGCACTACACTAAATATCCCCCAGTTTTAGAAGGATATAGTGATGCAAATTGGATTTCAGGAGAGCACAGACAGTAAATCCACAAGTGGATATGTTTTTACACTTGGTGGTGCAGCTGTGTCATGGAAATCGTCTAAGCAAACGTGTATAGCATGTTCGACAATGGAATCAGAGTTTATAGCCTTAGATACAGTTGATGATGAAGCTAAATGGCTTAAAAATTTTCTCGAAGATATTCCATTATGGCCCAAGCCTGTGACTGCCATATGTATACATTGTGACAGTATGGCTGCACAAGGTCGAGCCAAAAACGCTGAATATAATGGGAAGTCGAGACATATAAGGCGACGACATGGAACCATTAGACAGCTACTTAAGAATGGAACTATTTCCATTGATTATATTAAATCTAAGGAGAACATTGCCGATCCTTTGACTAAAGGCCTACCAAAGGATCAAGTGGCATTTACATCGAGGGGAATGGGTTTAAAGCCAACTCAATGAGTTATAACTTGACGGAAACCTAACCTAGCGAACTGGAGATCCCATAGTCTAGGTTCAATAGGCAAACTAGTTAAGGAAAACTCAAAGTAAGAAACACACAATTCTTACTCATTTCTATGATGAAAAACAGTGTGTTACCTATAAGACGAAGAGGGTGAATAACTATTCTTAATAATGCTAATATCTTATGGTTAAGATAAATAGAACAGTCTATTATTGCTTAGCATTACCTATATGAGATTGATGTGGGGTCGCATTTTTGAGAATTGACAATGCTACAATTCTCTAAAAGTCTCATGAAATCAGGATATGTTCAGGACCAAATGAACACAACCGTATGAATTGACGTGTGTCAAGATGTGTTATGTGTGATGCTTATTGTTTCGATTTACTATTAAAATGATCAGTTCAAGATATTATATTCACTGCTTCATTAGGCAAATCCGATAAGTACTCACTAGAGAAGGTTCAAGTCCAAAAGACACCTATCTCGATGCGTATCATATCTACGTTCTCTGGAAAAACATTACTAATTTAGTTAGTATCTTATTTTCTATTCAAATGTGGGGTATTGCTAGAGTTTGAATAGAAAATGTGGGGTATTGTTGGAACTTGTGGGGATTCTTAGTCCCACATCGCCCAAAACAAACTTCAAAGTCCTCTTTATAAGTGATTGCACTCACTTATAGTTTGAAAAGAATTGGGCCCAAGCCATGGACCTTGGACTTTGGACTTGGAGGATTTGGGTGCATATATTAAATGTCAAAGATGGGCCTTGGGATTTTGGGTTCAGACTGATAAAATCACAAGTTTTACCTTTTTTTATTTCTTTTTGGGATTCAGTTTTTTCCGAAAGGATAAAACTGATCAAACAGTTACAACTTTTTTGGAATGATAAGCTTGAACGGTTGTGTCCCTTTCAAATTCGCTATTATTTATATGGCAGTAAGATCAGAAACATTTTAACAAGTTCTACCACATTCTTTCAAATTTGACAGAGAAACACCACAACCAATTCGCCAAGCATCCAAGTTCGAGTGCAAGAACTTGGGTGCACCACTGTCACCACCACCACTACAGCTACATCAATACCAATCACCGCCACCGTCAGCTTCGACATCGGTTACACCATACAATAGTGTCAACGGAGATGGTCGCAAGCCAACACAGAAGCTCCAACTTAAAGGTGTGTCCCATGTGACAATCAAGAGGAAGTCTCACAGGAGACGATCCCAAAATTCGACGATTAAGTTGAACACTCTCAAAGAGATTGCATGTCTCTCGAGCTTTTCCATCTAAACACTCTACCGTACATGAACTTGCTGACATCCATTTCAAGAATAAACCAGTCTTCACCAACACTCTACCATACATGAACTTACGACGAATCCAATTTGTTGGCTAAGGAGCGTACGATAAATCCAATTTGTTGTCTAAGAAGCTTACGACGAATCTTTTGGTTGGTTAAGAGTTTACGACGAAGTAAGTTTGTTGGCTAAGAACATAACGACAAAACTAAAATTGTCGCTTAAAGTATTCAGGACGAAAATCTTTGTTGCCACAGAGCACAACCAACGACGAAATATTTTGTCGCTAAAAGACACCTTAAGGCGACGAATATCATAATTTTGTCAGCTAAAATCTCCAGCAACGGGCTTTTCGCAATGAACCTCCCGATGAAATGTTTTGTCGGAAAAAGTCTTACACGACAAAATCTGACTTTAGTTGACCAAAGGACTTTGTTGCCTAATTAGTTTTTTTTTTGTAGTGTGCTTTGACCACCGAGCAGTAGTTGGTAGCTAGGATATATTTACACAACTTGTTTAGTGCTGATCTTCAATGCTATTCCACTCTTAAGATTCATTCCTTTTTCGCTTTGGGTCCTCCAGTACAAATCGAATCAACCAAATAAAGAATCTGATTTCCAACCAAACTAAAAAAAAGAGCTTGATAACAACACCATCAATACCATTTCAACCCAACTCAAAATAATTGATTCTATGTCATAAATTTATAAACACACAAAAAATGTATAAACTTTTAAAATTAATCAATAGCTTACAGATGTAAGATAGGAACATACTAAAAATAAAGAATTATCGATTTACTGAAACATCGAAAATAATTAAACAGAGAAGCAAAAAAATTAGTTATAAAATCTTTTCTAACATGCAACATGTGAATAATTTCTATCTTTGTGAGTGAGATCAAGTTTATACCTGTACTTTAGGTAGCAAATATAATGATATATGGTGCATATGGACTTACCGTAGTCAATATATATGTGACTATTATTGGAGGGAAAAATATATTGAACTCAAATTTGAAATTGAGAGTTAATAACCAACTCTTAGAAACCGAGTGTAACTTCATCCATAATAGGTCGAGCAATTACACTAGAAAAGAGATAAGTCCCCCTTCTAGAGCTACACGTTCATTCAGTGTGCAAGTCCTATTAAGAGCACGAACATAAGGAACTCGTAGAAGAGAAGATTCATCTCCAGACATCAACATGATGTCTTCTACATCAGGTAGCTTTTGCAAACTCTATTTCATGTAATTTGACTAGTTTGAATCTCATGTCAAAAGAAGTGATGTGAGACTTGGTTGATTCGATTCTATTTGTATTATGGTTTTACGCATTACTTTTAAAGAGTAACTATCCTAATCTTGTAGACATACCACATATATTTCTTGTCTTCTTCTTCATATTCTCTCTCAACTTATCATTTTTGAGTGGGTCAAATTTAAGGAATGACACATATTTGTAAATTATTCGATGCGTCACCACGTCATATAATTTACGAATAATACTTGAGTACTCACTAGGGAGTGACCAATTTGCTAACTATCCTATGTGGCCCACTAATATTTTAACACCTGTAATATGAGACTATCACCAAATACCATCCTATCTTGCTAACCAAACATCCACTAGTCCCTTTGAACTTATAACCAAATATCATCCTTCTTCTTCCTCCCCTTCCGAATTGCCATGCACCTGAGAATCGTACCATGGTTGTCCGTCGACTCAACCCCATCTCCTCCTCCAACCTCACGCCCCCTGAGAATCGTAGGGATTCTGAGTGTGGAAGCATGGCAGATCCGTCCCCACCCATTCCTTCCGATGTGATGGCAGCTCCGCCGTCTTCACCTTTCATTCGTCTTAATTTCCTATTCCTTATTCATCTAGAGATCTTGACAAAAATTGGATTTTCTGGGTATGATCCGTGCCCCGCCTCAAGACCCACCATGGGTTTCCATGAGATTCAAATTTACAAATGAGAAAGAAGAAGGGGATGCAGCCGCCATGGATGTGGGGAGGAAGGTGAGGGCGGGCCTAATGGGGGTTCTGCTTGTGTTCAAGTTTAGAGAGAAGATGGTGTTTGTGTATTGGTGTAAAGGATGATATGGGTGTTTGGTTAGGTAATTAGGGGACGTTTGATTATTTATATATTCAGGGAAGTTTAAAGTGCCATATGTTTTAATTTTATTGGTCCACCTAGAAAGTCAGTATAGTATTAGTAGGTACTTATCCAAGTATTGTCCATATATTTACTAAAAATGATTGAGCATAATCAATGTATAATTCTGAAATTAGAATGATCTTCTTCAAGTTAGTAATTAATATCGATCAAGCTGATTAAATTAAGCTGGCTACAGCATACATATATAAATATATATATATATATATATATATATATATATATATCAAGGCTCATGCGTACATGCATGATAGGGTTTTTAGTTAATTCCAACTCAAATTTCCATCACATGATGATACGATGATTTTCAGCTACGTTCCTCCTCGACGCACGATCAATCGATCAGCTGCTGAAGAAGGAGAAAATTCTTCGGATGATGATCGATCGATGAAGTTAATGATTAATTATCTGCTCAAGCGCACTCGATGGAGTGCAAGATAAGCAAGAAGGCGGTAACCCAGTAACATTAAGGCGAGAATGCAGACATCGAGCCACAAGTGGTCAAGACCACTCATGGATTTGACGGCAGGCAAATCTCCGACTCGGCACAAGACTCCTTTGGAGCACTCATAAAAGTCGTCTTCGTCGTATTGGACTCCAAGAAGAAGCTTGTAACAGTAGTAGCTATAACTCAAGTACTTGAGCCACACGATGAAGGAAGGAATCTGTTGAATGTAGTAACCCCCGGCGATGAGGAAGACAAGTGTTGTAACAGATGCCAAAGTGGTGGCTTGCTTTATGTCCATCAGAATGGCACCAATGGCTAACCCTAGGCTTTGGGAGACCAGCACGTTGTACAGAACCACGAGCAGGGACAGGATGAATGTGAACGGGTCCGGTTTAAGCCCTCCCATCCAATAGATTATTAACACAAATGCTGTAGGCAGTGCCAGCTCCAGCGGCAGGTCTCCAACTGTTCTTGCTAGGAAGTAGGATGAAAGCCGGTACATTCCTGATGATCGTTCTTTTATCAACATCCTTCTCTCCTGGGGAAATGTGAACACTGCGTTGTACAGTGGGTAGAACCCCCAGAACACGGAGAAGAAGAAGAGCAAAGCGATCTGCAACCAACCAATAAACCATATACGCACTAAAAAATTATTAATTATATTTATGCATTTTAAATTCACAAATTAAAGAAAGGAATTGTAGCTTACACGGTCTTCAATGTGAGACGTGGGCGTGCGCCACCAGAGGAGTCCACCAAGCGTGGCCACACTAATTACTTGGAAAATCCTTAGCCTGTTGAAGGCTTCATACCTTCGCTCCCTTAACCCCCTCTGAAGCAGCACCTTGAACTGGTGCCACCAGCTTGTACACCAATATTGCTCTGCAGGTACCGCATGATCGGGTAATTAATGCACTACACCAGCCACTATTATTAATTGAAAATTGAAATTAAACCAACCATCGGCTAGGAAAATGAGAGAGAGAGAGAGAGAGGATATGCTTAAGGAATTACTTGCAGAAGCAGCTTCTTTCATGTAATTGTTGTAGTTGTTGACCTCCAAACCAGCACAGAGCTCATCTTTCAACTTTGCGTAAATGTTCTTATCGTAGGCAGAAATGAGAGCTTTTCTCACCATCTTCTGCTCCTGTTCCGTGTTCGTGTTATCGCGCTGCTCAGATGCATGTTTGGAATCAGGGGCGATTCCTGGACGTAACGTACGCAATTAGTTTGCAAATTAATAATAACAATCAGATGGAGATGGTGGATCGATCGATCATTTTAATATACGCATACGCATGCATGCATATAATAATTAGTTAATATGTACATATGTATGTACGTATGTACGTACATCTACATGCATACATACATACATACGTACGTACGTACATATATTACATACATACCGTTAGCAAGATCCAGCAAAAGATCAGCAGGATTGACACTATGCAAGGACGTGGAGAAACCGATGGAGGAAAAATACTCAAGGGCGCCAGAAGCAGGGCCATAATAAATGGGGGAGCCCTCGGAAAGCAGGACGAGCTTATCAAACATGTGGTACATCCGGCTGGACGGCTGGTGGATGGTGGTGACAAGAGTTCGGCCCCCACTCGCAAGCCTTTTGAGTGTGGTCAGGATCCGCTGAGCTGTAGTGGAGTCCAACCCTGAGGTGGGCTCATCCAGCAAAAGTAAGCTCGGGTTAATCAGCATCTCTTGACCTATACTCACCCTCTTCTTCTCTCCCCCTGATATCCCTCTAAACAGTGGGCCCCCTATCATGCTGCTCCGGCACCGACTCAATCCCAGCTCGCTGATCACGTGCTCCACGTGCTGCACTTTCTCGTCCCGGCTCAGGCTGTTGGGCAGCCTCAGCAGAGCCGTGAACACAAGAGTCTCAGTCACCGTGAGATGCGGGTACAGAACGTCGTCCTGGGCAACGAATCCCGTTCGTCGTTTGATGGCGCCACAGAATGGCTGGCCGTTGTAGCTGATCTTGCCTGACATGAACTTGCCGTTATTCTGATGATTGAGGCGCCCTCCCAGGGCAGTAAGAAGGGTCGTCTTTCCACTTCCAGATGGCCCTAACATGGCTAGTATCTCTCCCGGACATACCATACCTGTTATCCCACTCAGTATACTTTTTTCTCTAGATCTGCTGCTAGCCCTACTCCCTTTCTGCTCCACTTTCACTTTGTAAAACACATCCTCAAACTGCAATTTAATTATTAATTAATAACTTAATTTTTATCAGGATCGGCACTTTTACATACATCGATGGTATCATCTGAAATTAAATTATTTAGTCACCAAGCATGAATTAATAATTAATATTTCAGCTAGCTAACTGAGAGAGAGAGAGATGATGATGATGATGATGATGATGAGAGACCTTTAAAGTTATAGGGTACAACGTGAGTTGTAAGAAAGCTTGTGAATTAACTTGGGTGGCGGGCTCGGCCTTGCTCTGGGTTCCAGCAGGCATCTCCGGCGAACCTTCCACATGGGTTCCAGCAGGCATCTCCGGCCAACCTTCCACAGTAGTAGTACAAGTACTGTGGCTGCCGCCATGTTCTGCTGGTTTTGGCACTGTGCTGCTGAGAGACATTGCAAATTTGAATGTTTGTGTTTTCCCTTTTTTTCGATAATTTGGTTGCGTGCGTTAGCGATGGTTGGGAGAGGGCACAAGTACGTAGGCGTACTTGAGTTGGCGTCCCAAAGTGAATGGGCCTGGGAGCACATAAATATATAGCTTTCCGATATGCATATATATATACACACACACACACACGAAGGATGGATGTCCTCTTGTATGTTCGCCTCCATGGTCATGTAGACCTCCATCCATGTGGTGATGTTGGGAATCCCACCTATTAATTTATTCTAACTAAGTACTAACCACTAATCTTAATACTAATCTCAGCCTATATATTATATAGCTCCCCCTTTATTGGCATCTTTTCTGTCTTTTCTTGATTAGTATTATGGTCATCGTGGAAGTAGAAATCAAATATATATGTAAGTTTATTTGAAAAGCAAACAGTTTATAACCCGAATAGTTAAAATCATCGTTTAATGAAAAAAGTTAAGGTTTTACCATAAAATTAAATAGCAATGTAAGAAGTAGCCAAATTACTTATAAACACATGCAAGGTTCATTCTTTTTTCGATCTGGGATGCGTACTCTCAACACGTCCCCTCACGTATAGAGAGTTTTCAAGCCTAATACGTGGACAAGACAAATCGGATGATGTGGAGCCCGTGTGGCCATTGAGCTTCACACATGGGACAACCTGCTTTGATACCCTGAAGAAAGTTGAAGTTCCACTATAAAACCAATTGACAATGTAGGGAGTAGCCCAATTACTTATAAACACATGCAAGATCCATTCTTTCCCTTGATGTGGGATTCATACTCTCAACATTCACATCTACATCTTAAGAATTTTCTATATTTGAAAACAATAATACATTAATGAGGAGTGCGCAATAATTTTTTTAAAGTGGCAGTAACATCTCATATTAAATATTGCATTTATCAATAAGGCCCTATTTCTCACGTAAGGTTGTTTTAGACTAATTAGGTACTGATTTAGCTTCACAAGTTGAACTTAGTCTATCCTTTTATTGTTGTTTTGGACTAATTTGGGTACAGTGATGGTGATCTTGTTTAACAAAGGCCGTGAGGCCATGTTAGATTTTGTTAAACAAGATGTTCATTGCCAATGAGGGTTGGTTGAGTTGGTAAGAATCGTTCTCTTCGCTAGAACAAGACCTAGGTTTGAGTCTCGCTGCCGGCAATCTCCTCTTGGTGGGCGATCTGTAAAAACCAAAAAAAGAGCTAAGACTCCTTCTGTAAGTCCTCAAAGAAAATTGTGATATACTTTAGCCATAAAATAGGATAGCCTCCCCTCTCCCTAAACTTTTTCTCACAAAACAAAGATGTTCATTGTGGGGATCATGCCAAAGAATGGATCCGGGGATTGGGACTATCACCTCGTTCATGCATATTAGCTAAAACACATAGTTCTCTTCATTCCAGCATCTTTTTTTAGGCTTTTCAACGTGTCAAGACGGTTCATTTTAATTTTTCTGCTTGTGTTTTTTGAAATCATTAGCCTCTATTTGTCATCGTATAAAGCATAAGAAATTAATGCCTCAATTTGTAGAATTTACTTTTTCCCAACAGCAAGAATAAGTTGAAAAGAAAAAGCTGGGAGGGAAAAGAAGAGTTGTGGGATTACGAGAGAAAGCAATGGTGAATTGAATTGCCCTAAAGAATTTCTAAGTAAATTAAAAGTGAAAGTAATGGCGCTTTTCCTTGTATATAACTAATTAATATATTCTTATATTCCCTTCCATTTTTTTAAATAAATAGTAATTGATTTGGGTTTGTAGTTTTCAACATTCGTATCTCTGAAATTCTTTTTCTTTAATAAAAGAATGGTAATGAGTTAAGCAAATTGAACTACACATAAGACTCCGAAATTTGGTATGACTTATATTTTATAATTGCATGGTATTATATCACTAATATTCATTTTAAAAGGTGGGAAAAGTTTTCAAGTTAGATGCTAAACAAAGTCCTCTCTCCCCTGTTCCAAAAAAAAAAAGTCCCCTCTCCCTCTCATACACAGAAAATAAATGAATTAGACTTAATAGTATCACGTTGCATTGGATAAATTATCTCATACACGCAAAGGAGATCGATCGATGAATGATTAAAGGAAGAAGCCATCAATCGGATTCCAATTTGTGTCCATAAAAAATAAAATAAATTTCTTTTGGCAGAGCACTACCGATCAGATTAGTCTGAGAGATAAGAGTAAATGGGGTCCAGTTGCGTGGTGGAGCCTAGCCTGCCCTTTCTCATTTCTGAGACTTGCAAAAGTATTGGCTACTTGACGCTGGGTGGCGCGAGCATCATATTTTAGGGCATTGTCTTTCTCTCCCAACTTGTGCATGAGTATCAATATAAACTTCATATATATATATGTCCATGACAATGACATCGAGTTTTTATTCCACTAGAGTATGCCCTTGCGTTTTGATATATATTTTTATACCTTCTTTATAGGAAAATAGGCAAAAGTATTCACTATTTGTCATCTAAAATAAAAAACACTCATTTTTTAAAAATTAATTAAAAGTACTGAATATTGACACTAATATCAGTACAATATCGACATATATAATGTTGATACGCTGCTTATATAGTGTCGATATTGAGTACTTTTGATTAATTTTCAAAAAAGTGAGTGTTTTTTATTTGAAAAGGCAAATAGTGAGTACGTTTGTCTATTTCCCCCAATAATATTCCATATTTATATATACCGAGAATAATTTATATGGCAGGGAATACCTTGTGACAATGTACCTATGACATGAAAATTGTATATAAACTTTACTCTTTTATCTGTTGGGCTTGTAGTTTAGTTATTGATAACTATTTCAGTTTCACACCAAAACCAAGCCAAGTTTTAAAAATTCAAAAATGTAGCTTTCACTTTTCATTTTTCTGAAAATCATACAGTTGCCTAGTGGTTGGGGGGAATTATAGGCTCGTATTCCACATAGCTCATCCTAGGCTCGATTTCTGGCACTGGTGAATCACACAATGGTGGCTAGGGAGAGGCTGAAATGTCTTTGTGAGTTTTTCCAGCCCCTGGAATGATGGACTGTAGTGTCTTGGCCACTAGCTGGTCCCTTTTTAAGTAAAAAAAAAAACAGTTACCAATAAACAATTTTTCAGTTTTTAATAAAAGTGAAAACAAAATAATTATCAACAACTCACGTCCCTTGCTATTAACGTCAATTTCCATAACTTTGTTACGTTTAACAAAAAAAATTATGATAAATGTTTTATTAGCACCTCATATATTGTTCCACACACCCCACGTACTAAAAATACCTCACACCTACTTTTTAACTTTAAAAATATCTTAATACACCCTATTTACTTACTGAAACCACCCTCACACCACACTCACATTCCACACCAAAGTCAATTCCAACCGAGGCCATGTAAATTTTTAGCAAAGGCCTACCGAATTTTACCCGTCGAAAAATATGAACAAATTCGATAAAATGACCATCATGTGATAAATTCCTAAACCAAAAATGTCCCATTTTAATTAAGTGAGTTTGTTGATGCACAAAATCGAGTGGACTTTGGAACAACGTAAAGTGTCAAGGTGAGATGACCTTCGCTAGATTGTTCAGGTCATCAAGTGAAGATAATGTATGATGTGATAGGGATGGGAAGCAAACACGAGATGTATGTGGTTCACCCTAAGTTGGGCTACGTCCACGAAGGTAGAGGAGTTCTCATTAATAAGGTAGAGTTTACATAATACATGGGATTAGGCATAATCATCTTTAGTGAGTTCTAATAAGGGATTAGAGGGTCTAAGATCATGAGAGCTTAATTGTGGGAGAATGATCTCCTTTTATAGTTGAGAAGAGTCCCATGTTTTCGTCCGCGGTCGATGTGGGACTCTAGGAGCTTTCTCTGGTGTTGACACGTGTCATGTCGTGATTGGCCTCTTGGTTGGATAAAAACTCATGTACTTCGGCGGGGGCGCCTCAACGCGAACCCTTCAGTAGGTCTCTGAAGGTACGAAGTTGACCGGTGCTTGGTAGTTTCGGGATTGGTGAGGTATGGTACAAACAGTGCTCCCCCAAGTTCCCGAGTGAGGAAAGACTTCTCGGTTGGGGACTTGTAACATTCAAGTGACCTAAGTAATCACGAAACTTTCAAGTACCGAGGTGTAGTAGCATGTATGGGAGTCCCCCCAAGTCTTCAACCGAGGAGGGTTGCCGAGTGAAGGGTCTTTATTTTTGTCGAATTGTCGAAGAATCAAAGATTTTGAAAATTTTCTTGCCTTTTCTTTGTATGTACAGTAGTCCAAGAGTATTTGCCATTGAGAAGTCCAACTCCCTCTTGATTTACTGTTGAGAGCAACCAAGCCCAAGGATTGAGCCCATCACCATTTTTAGACACAGCCCAGCCTTTTTTTTTTTTTTGGCAGACAGCTGCCCTAGGTTTTTGGGATTTTTTTTTTTGGGAGGATCAGACCCCGTTCACTTCAGACACTCTCGTGCGGCGCTGGGTGTGCGAAAAGGGGGAAACACAAAGTGTTGAAGGTGACCTGAAGGTGTTGGTGCCGTGAGCTGAAGGTTGTCGACGGCGAGTTGGGTCGAGGGTTGGGCTACTGCCAGGCTGCCGTGGCTGCGGTTTGAGTTTGCAGCAGCTGCTGTTCCGTGACAAAGGGAGGAGCAGCTGTTCTGTGGCTGCTGTTTGGGTTTAAAGGTTCTGGAGCTTGGGAGTTGCAGCAGTTGCTGCCTGGAATTGGTTGCAGCAGGTAGTAAATCACTGCAGTGGGTCTGCAGCCTCTTGCCGTGGCTGCTGGCCTGTAGTTTGACGAATTTTGGAGCTGCCAAAATCTGGTTTGCAGTGGCTGCTGGCAGATTTTGTCTAACTGTTGAGCTGGCTGTGTTTGAAGGATTCGAAGATTGTGAGTTGCTGCAACAGGCAGCAGTTTGTTCGCCAGGAATTACCTGGTAATGTAGGTAAAATTGCTCATGTCCACTCATTCTTCAATGGGAGATATTGCCGTGGCTATCTGCTGTGTTTGGGTTTTTCAACCCAATTTTTTATAATAAAAATGAAAGGCTGACCTTTGATTATATTAAAATAAAATTCTGAAGTTGTGTGTTTAAATAGTTGATGTTTGTCACAATTTAATATAGAGGAAAGGAGATTCTGCCAAATCATTGCATATGCCACTGTCTTTTTGTTAGTGTAAACCTATCTTGATTTGTTAAATAAAATTTTTATGTGGGAGAAACCACATAAAAAGATTTTGCTTCGCACACTTGTGATCATCAATGTGCGAAGCTTTGTTGAAAGGTTTAGGATTTTAGACCTTCGCAGATATGTGAAGCTCTAAGCCTTTATATGTGGGAAGCTTTAGACCTTCGCATGTGGGAGGCTCTGGACCTTCGGATGTGGGAGGCTCTGGACCTTCGCATGTGGGAAGCTCTAGACCTTCGCATGTGGGAAGCTCTAGACCTTCGCATGTGGGAAGCTCTAGTCCTTCGCATGTGGGAAGCTCTAGTCCTTCGCATGTGGGAAGCTCTAGACCTTCGCATGTGGGAAGCTCTAGTTGAACCATATAAATAGATTGTGCTTCGCACACTTGTGATCATCAGTGTGCGAAGCTTTTCCCTTGTTGGGTTATTTTCCAATTGTTGAAGGGTTGGAGAATCACATAAATAGATTTTGCTTCGCACACTTGTGATCATCAGTGTGCGAAGCTTTACCCTTGTTGGGTTATTCTCCACTTGTTGAAGGGTTGGAGAACCATGTGGGAAGCTCTAGTTGAACCATATAAATAGATTGTGCTTCGCACACTTGTGATCATCAGTGTGCGAAGCTTTTCCCTTGTTGGGTTATTTTCCAATTGTTGAAGGGTTGGAGAATCACATAAATAGATTTTGCTTCGCACACTTGTGATCATCAGTGTGCGAAGCCTTTACCCTGGTAGGTTATTCTCCACTTGTTGAAGGGTTGGAGGAACCGCTATAAATAGATTTTGCCCGGCACACTTGTGATCATCGGGTGGTACCCAAAGCTTTGCCCTTGTTGGGTTATTCTCCACTTGTTGAAGGGTTTAAGAGAACCTAAATAGATTTTGCTTCGCACACTTGTGATCATCAGTGTGCGAAGCTACTCCTTGATTGCCATTGTAGTTCTCTGCTTGAATTGAAATGTTAGACATAGCTTGAAGCCTTCGTTGGCCTACGAGAGTATCACACACACATCAAATAGTAGGGTACATTGGGCTTAGTGCTCCCTTAGTGGGGTTTGTTGCCCTTGTTGGGCCTTTTGCTCCCTTAATTGGGTCGAGTTGAGCCCATGAGTTTGTTTGCAAGTCCAATAGTGGACATGTGGCGATTTTTCATAGGTTGAGTTTGAATTTACTTTCTCTTGGTTGTCTATACAAGAAAGATGAATCTTCATTTCTGACATTGTTCTCATTTTTTTTTTAGTGGAGTGAAATTTGGAGAGGGAGTGCTCTCTGGTTGATAGGGAGCCCAGCGACGGTCAACACGAAGGTGGTGGTTCTTTGACAGCGGCTTGAGCACTGTGCCAAGGTTAGTAACATTCCCTCTGAAATAAGATAGAATTTCTTTGTTGGACTTGTTGGTCTGCTACGCATTTGTCAAAGAATATGGTGAACAAGCTAATACCTCATCCATAGCCTAGAGATCTTATGTACTTGGGATAAAGCTCTATCGTGATAGATCCAGAAAATTGATTGGATTATCCCAATCTATGTACATTGATAAGGTGCTAAGTAGGTTCCAGATGGAACAATCTAAGAAAGGTTTTCTTCCTGTAAGACATGGAATTCATCTTTCTAAGTCCATGGGACCTAAGACTCCTGAAGAAGTGCGGCAAATGAGTTCTATTCCTTATGCTTCTGCCATAGGAAGCCTCATGTATGCCATGATATGCACAAGGCCTGATATTGCATATGCTGTGAGCATTACTAGTCGATATCAATCTAACCCAGGATCAGAACACTGGGCAGCTGTCAAGACGGTCCTTAAGTACTTAAGAAGAACTAAGGACATGTTCCTCGTTTATGGAGGAGCAACAGAGTTGCGAGTGGAAGCCTATACAGACGCAGATTTCCAATCTGACGTCGATGATAGAAGTTCCAACTCCGGATATGTATTCACTCTGAATGGTGGGGCTGTCAGCTGGAAAAGCAAGAAACAAGATGTAATTGCTGATTCCACGACAGAAGCTGAATATGTCGCTGCAGCTGAAGCAGGCAAAGAAGCGTTCTGGATGAAGAAGTTCATTACTGAACTTGGAGTGGTTCCAACCATTACATCACCAGTAACTTTGTACTGTGATAATAGTGGGGCGATAGCTCAAGCCAAGGAACCCAGGGCACATCAAAAGAACAAGCATTTTGACAGACGCTTTAATATCATTAGAAGATATGCTGCCGAGGGGAAAGTAAACATCCTCAAGATTGCTTCAGTTGATAACATAGCAGATCCACTGACGAAGCCAATGTCTCAAAACCAACTTGACCGCCATATGGAAAAGATGGGTATTAGATACATGGGAAGATGGCTTTGAGTGCAAGTGGGAGATTGTTGGAAGTATGCCCACAAAGCCACTCATTTGATGTAAAAGCTTTTGGAATACTTATTGTATTAAACTATTATTTGTTTAATGAAAGGGCAAAGCTTATTGTTAATCACTATTTAATGTATCATGTGTTTAATCAATAAGAGAATCCAAGGAATGTATTTGATCTAAGAGAGAAGTGATCTAAGCAAGTTAGATAAACGAGACCTCTCTCTTATGTTCATTCCTAAAACGTTCCTAGCCATAGGATTGCCAATTGGGCATTGACAATCCGCTAAGGTTAGTATGTGTTATGTTAACTCAATCGTGAGTATGACTAGTCTCAAGTCATTTAGTGTTGGACACTGAGACAAACACATAGGTGCTCAAAAAGTAATTGAGTACACTGAACAACGATCAATAAGAGTTCGTACATACATGTCATGTAAGAACTTCTAAGTTGCAATATGCAAAGTAGTCCTTTGACCTGAGGCATCATTGATGTCTAATGATTGGGTCCTTGATCTTTGATCATGTCAAAGGCATTCCATTGCGAGTGTCCACGGCATTGTTGGGGTCAAGCTATCTAGTCATGTAGGCATATGAATGCACAACAAGGGATCTCTAACCTTCCATGGTGGAAGGAGAATACTCTGAGATATGATTCGAAAGTCTTTGGCCAAAGCATATGAATATGATTTTGGAAGTTTGTTTCAAATCATATTCAATTGAATCATATAGAAATGAATCACATTGGATAGTAGACATGAAAATAACTATCACTCAAACAATGTGATTAGGAGTATTGTATTAGAGAAGGACCGTATTGCATTGTAATTGTAACTGGATAGGTTCTCCAACCAATTCTACTTAGCTTGGGTAGCCATGACATACTGCTAGGTGTCACTCATGGTTTGTGGAAGCCCTAAGGATTAGCCAACACTAATCTTAAAGGGAGAATTGAAATGTGGTTTCAATTCACAATCGATCGTTAAGAGTAACAATCGCCCACTGCCTCGCTAATTGGAACCTAATGGATCGTACACCGAGTAAGGATGAAAGTGAAGAAATAAAGGAATGGATAAGCAATTAAATTGTTTAATTGAGAATGATCATGATTAATTAATTAGTTAATTAATTATACGAAAGGTTCGTATTTGGGCTTTTAAGTTGGTTTTGGGTTTCGGGGCCCAAAAGGGTTTTTGGTCCACAAGGCCCATTGAGTTTAGGTTGTATGACAACTAAAAACTAAATGGAAATTAACCCAAAAACAATGCCAAAACCGGCCTAGAGTGAGTGGAGGCAAACTTGGCTTATTTACAAGTTTGCCACTCACATGTGATGAGGCATAAAGGGAACTTTATGGCCATAATCACTTAATGGGTTTTTCTTGAGGAAAATGAGGTGAATTTTTCTCTCTTTTCTTCAAGGGAGGCCGGCCATTTTAGCAAGCAAATAGCTAGCAATCTCTTGCTTCTAAAATCATCCATTTCATCTTCACACCTCATCCTTGGTGTGGAGACTTAGAGACACTAAGCTTTTGGTGTTTTTGGAGATCTTATCCCTTCATCCTCAAGGAGCAAAGGAGGTGACTTGAAGGCCCTCCACTTGGGTGAATCCCTTGTGCAAACAAGGATGAGCTTCAAGGGTAATGAATCTCTAAACTTCCTTCTCTTTAATTTTGTTAAAGAGTACTTTTGGTTCACCATATTCTAGGCTTTGAAAGTCATGGGTTTTATGAATTGTTTTTGAATGCATGCTTGCTTTAAATTGTTATTAGTTGGCATATGTATTCAAATGTTCATCTATTGTTCTTAGCTAGGACAAAATTTTTCCTTCACTTGGTAGATGATAAGGAGTTGCCTACCGAACCGCCTAAGGGTCATATCATGTTCTATATTCAAATGATAGAGAAGTTGGGAGTGAAACTACCACTGCATCCATGGTTGCAAAAAATGTTAGCTGCCATGGGGTATTCGCTTGGGCAACTCAATCTTGGCTTCTGGGAGACCTTGATTGGTTTTTATGTTATTTGGAGAGAGTGTGGTTTAGGTGAACCTTCCTTCCATCAGTGGCGTTATTGTTATAAAATGCGTCCAGTGAAGTCATCCACTGGTTATGTTGAGTGTGCATGTAGGAGCGAGAATGAGCGCATAGTTTTTGGTAAGAAGAGGTCTTACGGTACTTGGAAAAATCGATGGTGCTTCCTTTATAAGAATTGGGAACATGATGGACGTGTCAGACCCGAGCGACGTATTCCTACCCACTTTCAGACCATAGGTTAGGATGCACCCATTACGTGTTTGTCATTCCTTGTGATATATATTTCCTCCTAACGTTTTGTTTTGTACAGTGACCAGGAACACTATCAAGTTAGCAGGACAAGAACTTGCCGATATAGAGAAGGTTCTTCAGGTGCCAAAGGAAAGAAGACACTTGGATAAGCTACGCCCCTTGTTTCATAAATACGATTTTCAGCCTTCATTACCTGAGCGTCAGCGACGATCAAGTGAGTTTTTCTTTTTGTGTTTGCCCATTGTCAAACGAGTTGTTTATCTTACTCTTATTCTCCTTGCTCAGTGGAGAAGACAAACACGAAGGAGGCCTTCAAGCACAAAGTAGGGATGTCAAGTACTAGCAAGGGTAAGGCTGCCATGATGGTTCCTCTTAATGACGTCTTGTTTCACAAGAAGGCCCTCAAGCACAAGGTGAAGCCAGTTGTTAAGCCTAAGTCCAAGGAAGAGATGATCAAGGTGGCGGCTTCAAAGAAAGCTGAAGTTGAAGCAATTCGCAATGCTTCCGCCATTTTTACGGGGAAAGAGAAGCAGTTGATGCCTCCTCCTCCCGACGGTGCTCCCATTTTCCCTCCTACCTTGGAGCATGCAAACCAAGAAGATATTCCTAGTTCAAGTCGCAAGCGGAAGTATAAGGCAGAGGTTGACAGCATCTCTTGGCAAGACCTAAAGGTTGCCATGAAGCCCAATAGTTTCAGTTTCGTGAACAATTGCCTTGCCGGACGTAAAGCTTTCATAAGTAAATTTGGAGAGCCTTTAGCCGACAAAGAGACGGATCGTGATAGGATGATGAAACTGTTTGCCTTTGTAAGTACTAGTTTACCATTTGTTTACTTTTCTTTCTTTATTTCTTCTCCATTTCTCATCTA
Organism: Gillenia trifoliata; assembly: GCA_018257905.1. Classification (NCBI taxonomy): domain Eukaryota; kingdom Viridiplantae; phylum Streptophyta; class Magnoliopsida; order Rosales; family Rosaceae; genus Gillenia; species Gillenia trifoliata. The sequence goes on along the minus strand of CM031087.1, from coordinate 85,884 downwards.
GTGCTAACACACATCTCACTGTGTAGGTTATGACTGAGGTTGATGATAGGCCTTGAGCGAGACAACGCACTAGCTGAGACTTCCAAGGTTAGAGAGAAGCTCATTCTTGAGCAAGATGATGCATTGGCCGAAGTCTCGAAGCTCAAGGAGTGTCTTCCAGCCCTGAAAAAGGCCGCCGTTCAGGAGTTTGTGGATACTGGTGACTTTGCTGAGTTCATAGGACCTTACTACTATAAGGAGCTTAGGCGTGAGAAGAAGAAGTGGATAGCTATCCTTGAGCGTCACCATGGGGAAGGCATTATAGATTGGACATGTTTTGAGCAGTATCAGCAAGAGGTTGAGGAGCACAAGCAGAAGGGGGAGGCCTTCGCCCTTGATATAGATTCTAGTAGTGATGATGATTTTGAAGAAAGCGAGGCTGAGCAAGATGCTAGTGATGGTGAACAGGCTCATCAGGGCGAGGATGACATTGAAGCTGGAGATGGCGATGAGACCCAGCATGATGTTGGTGAGGGTCCGACCTCGGATCATGACGACCCTTAGCACTACCACCACGCACTTGCACTAGCCAGCTAAGCCTTGCGAGGCTTTAGTTTACTGCATTCCTTTATGATTTACGTGATGTATTCGCCTATGGCCTGAAGGCTTTTTGTTGATGGATGTTTATGACATTGGACCATTTACTTTGATGCCAAGTGCTAAGTGTTTGCACTATTGTTTATGAATGCTTGGCTATGTTTGAATGAATCCTTTGTTTGAATATGACCCATGGTTTGGGCTTAATCGAATGGATATGTTTGAGCATGTTGCTTGTTTGGTTGGTCATGTTGACACAACACTCGTTTGTTACTTTATGTTAGAGTGTGCATGGTAAAGCTTTAATTTAGAGTATATAGTTGGGTCAGAGCTAGACCAAGTGTTCCAGTGTTAGGAATGTAAAGAGTTAGACGGAGTTGTCTGAATTGCCTCTTTATTAAGTTCGTGCCAAATGGCTTGTGTTACAGAAGATGTCGAAGGACTACAGGTCAAATGCTTGTAGTGCGAGGGTTTACTTGTAATAGTACTTCAAGTGATCAACGTTCCATGAATGGCCGAGGGTCCTGCCATCGGAATCCTTAAGCTTGTAGGTGCCAGGGCGACTGACGCCAACAACTTCAAATGGCCCATCCCAATTCGGACCAAGTGTGCCGTCGCTTGGGACTTTGTCACAGAGTAGTTTTTTCTTCAATACCCAGTCCCCCACTTTGAAAGAGCGAGGCTTGACCCTTGAGTCATAGTAGTTGGAGATACGCTGCTTGTAGGCGACATTCCTCAAGTGGGCCTGATCTCTGTGCTCTTCAATGAGGTCTAAGTTGAGGGTGAGTTGATTACCGTTTTCATCTTGGGCATAGTTCTTGACGCGGTATGTGGCTTGCTCAAGCTCAACTGGGACGACTGCTTCGGTACCAAAAGTGAGTGAAAATGGAGTTTCGCCAGTTGAAGTTCGATAAGAAGTTCTATATGACCAAAGGACTTGAGGTAGAAATTCTGGCCAACAACCTTTTGCTTTGTCCAAGCTTGTCTTGAGTGTGCGCTTAATGATTTTGTTGATTGCCTCCACTTGTCCATTAGATTGAGGATGAGCTGGAGAGGCGAAGCATAGGTTGACCTTATACTTAGAGCAGAAAGCCTTGAACTTCTTGTTGTCAAACTGACGTCCATTGTTCGTGACGATGGCGTGAGGAATGCCAAACCGACAAAGTATGTTCTTCCACACAAAGTCTTCTATCTTCGCCTCGGTGATTGTTGCCAAGGGTTTTACTTCCGCCCACTTTGTGAAGTAATCCACTGCCACGATTGCATAACGAACCTTGCCTTTGCCTGAAGGCATTGGGCCAATCAAGTCAAGACCCCATTGAGCAAAAGGCCACGGGCTAATCATGGGAGTAAGAGGTTCGGGAGGGGTATGCACAATAGTTGCATATCGCTGACATTTGTCGCAAGAGCGGGATATTTTGATTGCATCATGGTGAAGCGTTGGCCAATAGTATCCCTGGCGGAAGGCCTTGTGCGCGAGGGATCTCGATCCGGCATGATCTCCACAAACTCCTTCATGTATCTCCCTAAGAACGGCTTCTCCCTCAGTAGGCGTAAGGCACCGTAAGTATGGAAGGGAAAAACCTCGCTTGTATAGTTGGCCATTGATAATCAAGTAGCGAGCAGATTTGTATCGAATTTGTTTGGCCTTGACCTTATCGTCTGGGAGGGTGCCATGGGCAAGAAAGTTGTAGATTGGAGTGATCCAACTATCACTTTGTTGAAGATTGCATACTTCCATGGCATTAGTGCTTGGCATGTCAAGCAATTCAACATGGATGTTTCTACCAATCTTGTCTTCCACCGCCGAGGCAAGGCGGGCTAAAGCATCTACGTGGCTATTTGCTGCTCGAGGGACTTGAGTGATTTGGTGGCGGAAGTGCTTTAACAGGAGTTGTGCTTGGGCGAGGTAGGCTGCTATGGAACTATCCTTAGCGTCGAAGTTGCTTGTGATCTGATTGACTACCAATTGAGAGTCGCTGAAGATGTTGAGTTGTTTGGCGCCAAGGTGTTTTGCCAAGCGCAAGCCTACCAAGAAGGCCTCATACTCTGCTTCATTGTTGGATGCTTTGAACCGGAAGCGAAGAGCATACTCCATGGTAGTCTTGTCGGGTGTAATTAGGACAAGTCCAGCGCCACAACCTTGTTGTTGGTTGGCCGAGCCATCAACATGTAAAGTCCATGTAGGGAGTATTGATTCCAACTGTTGGGCCTCCAAAGAGGGCGATGTCGGAGCTTCATGGACATGGAGAGTGTCAACAGGGTACGTGAACTCGGCAATGAAGTCCGCCACTACTTGACCTTTCTCAGCCGGTCTTGGTTGGTATGAGATGTCAAATTCACCCAACATGATTGCCCACTTAATCATCCGCCCCGAAGTGTCGGGGCTTTGCAGTATTTGTCGGAGAGGATGATTTGTAAGTACGATAATGGAATGTGCTTGGAAGTAAGGACGCAACTTGCGAGCAGACATGATTAATGCAAGGGCTAGCTTCTCAATGTTAGAGTACCTTGTCTCTGTATCTTGTAAGGCCTTGCTAGCATAGTAGACTGGATGTTCGACCCTACCTTCCTTCCTAATGAGCGCAGAACTGACTGCTGAAACTGAAACAGATAAGTAGATAGATAGTGTGTCACCAACCTCGGGTTTAGAGAGGAGTGGGGCCTTGCTCATGTATTCCTTGAGGCTTTGGAATGCTTCAGCGCACTTAGTGGTCCAAGTAATGTTCTTCTTACTCCCTTTAAGTGCTTTGAAAAAGGGGGCGCATCTGTCCGTGGCCCTGAAGATGAACCTTGTCAAGGCTACTACTTTGCCCGTGAGGCTTGGATGTCTTTCTGAGTTTTTGGCTCCTTCATGTCGAGGATTGCCTTGATCTTCTCGGGGTTAGCCTCAATGCCCCGCTGACTGATCATGAAGCCTAAGAACTTGCCTGAACCGACGCCGAAAGCACACTTGCTCGGATTTAGCCTCATTTGGTACTTCTTCAAGATGGTGAAGGCTTTTGATAGTTTGGTAATGTGTTGGTCAGCACGTTTGCTCTTAACAAGCATGCCATCCACATAAACTTCCATGTTTTTGCCTATCTGTTCAGCGAACATTGAGTTGACTAACCTTTGGTAGGTTGCCCCCGCGTTCTTCAGGCCGAAGGGCATGACTTTGTAGCAATATAGGCCTCTATCAGTGGTGAAAGCAGTGTGCTCTTGATCCGGATAGTACATGAGGATCTGGTTGTACCGTGAGTAAGCATCCATGAAGCTTAAGAGTTCACACCCAGCTGTTGAATCAACAAGTCTGTCTATGAGAGGAAGGGGGAAACTATCCTTTGGGCAACCCTTGTTGAGGTCGGTGTAGTCAACACACATTCTCCATAAGGTCTTTTGAAGGAGGAGGCTCTCCTTGGTGGGGTTTTTCTTTACAAGGACAACATTAGCTTACCCATGTTGGGTAATCGACTTCGCGGACAAAGCCTATGCCTTTGAGCTTATCGACTTCAATCTTCATTGCCTCGTATCGCTCAGCGTCATAAGACCTTCGCTTCTGCCGAACAGGTTTGGCTTTGGGGTCGATGCTCAAGCGATGGCAGATGACGTCAGGCGAGATGCCTGGCATGTCTTCATACGACCAAGCGAAAACTTCGACATTTTTCTGTAAGAAAGCAATCAGTTCCCCTCGAAGGGCTGGTGGCAAGGTAGTGCCAATCTTCACCGTGCGATCCGGATGGTCCCTTGAGATGGATACTCTCTCTAGCTCTTCAGCCGGTTGTGCCTGCTGGGTGAAAGAATCGTCTCTAGGGTCGTCAGGTTGACTACCGCCACTTACAGGATCTGGGTTGGCCTCAGACGGGTTGGCTTTACCAACTTGGCTATGCACCGAGAAGGCTTCCTTGGGTACCGGTAGGTGTTGTTGTTTGACTGAAGTGTTGTAACATGTTCGTGCACTAAGTTGATCCCCTCTGATATAGCCATTGCCAAAAGGCGTTGGGAACTTCATTAATAACATGTATGTTGACACAATGCCCCTAAGTTCATTGATACCTGTACGCCCAAGAATGGCATTGTAGGCTGTTGGACAATCAACCACAAGGAAGTTAGTGGTGATTGAAGCTATGTACGGGCCTGTACCAATGGTGAATGGCAAGTGTACGATGCCCAAGGGTTGCACTATGTCTCCTGAGAAGCTGACGAGAGGGGTGATGGAGCGATCGAGGAGGTGCTCTGCCACATTGAGTGCTTTGAAGGCTCCAGCGAACATGATGTTGACTGAAGAACCCGTGTCTACGAGAATTCTGTGAACATCAAAGTTAGAAATGTGTCCACGATGAATGGGTCATTATGGGGATAAATGATGCCTCTCTCTTCCTCTGGATAGAAACATATCGGATCCCAATCAGGCTTTTGACATTTGCCCCCTCGGATGTCTTCCACATGAAACACTTGATGATCAGACCTTAAAGCTCGCACTTTGCTCTTTAAGGCCCTGTTGGAAGATTCAGAGATGGGTGTCCCACCACTGATAGAATATATCACATTCACCTGCCGTTGGTTACGGTTGTCCCTTGGTGGATGGAGGAGGAATTGGTCAAGTTTCCCTTCGCGTATCAAAGCTTCAACATGGTCACGGAGGGTGATACACTTCTCGCTATCGTGGCCGTTGTATTCATGATAGCAACAGAACATTCCCGTGTTCTTTGTGGACTTATAGTCTGGCTGCCTTGGCTTCGGCTTCGGTATCAAGTGAGCTATACCAGGGTAGACAACGGCGTAAGTAGTGTTTAATGGTGTGTAAGCTTCATACCGGAAGACAGGGCCTGGTTTGGATCGCGTCTGATTAACGACATTGACCTACTGAGGGTGAGTGTTGTCGTGATGGTACCCTCGTTTATCTCGATAGTGTCCCTTACTCTTTTTGTTGTAGTGAGACTGTTGAGGGTGGAAGTCTTTCCGCTTGCCTTGGGATTGACAAGTCTGTTGGCCTAACGAGTTGTTAGGTAAGGCAGGAGGGGATGCAACTGCCGTGTGGAAAGTTGCGACCTTTTCGCCTGATAGGATGTGACTTCCGCTCCCCTCAAGCTGATAAGGGGTAGTCGTAGGGGGGTTCCCTTGATATGTCTTTGCCTCGGCAGATGCATGATTGTAAGCTTGTGTCATTACCTCCGAATAAGTTTTCCAAGTATTGGCATTGATCATGTATTTGAAGAAACACTCACGCATGCCCGCTGTGAAGGCCTTGAGGGCTGTCTTGTCATCAGCCTCGGCGCAACGAGAGTACTCGTGGCTAAAGCGACCGGCATATTCGCGCAATGACTCGTCAGGCTTTTGGCGGATGGTGTACAAGTCATCTGCAGAGTGCAAGCGATCAGTCTGGAAAATGTGTTGAGCCACGAAAAGTTTCCTCAGTTTGTCGAAAGAATCCACCGTCTCGGGTTGAAGACGGCAGTACCAGTTAAGGGCTCCACCAGAGAGAGTGGAGGGAAAAAGAAGGCATCGCTCCTCATCATTATGCATGCGATACGCCATAGTGGACTCGAAAAGGTTGAGGTGTTCAATCGGATCCTCATTTCCGGTGTACAACTGTAAGCCAAGCTTTTGCTTCGTCTTTGCTTAGAGAGGGGTGTTAAGGATCCTCCTTGTCAATGGGCCAGGCCTAGGGTGGTTCCAATCGGGTATCTCGGGTTGACGCTCAGCCTTCAACTTATTTATTTCCTCCAAAAGATGTCTGATGATAGGATCTTGTGCGGAGTCAGGCACCAAAACAGCTCTCCCTCCCAAGTGTCTATTATTGTTTGGTGGTGGAGAAGCTTGGTCAAAGACATACGTCATTTCCCTAGACTCAAAGTGCTGGCTTCTGGAATGCACCTGTTGGTAACCTCCAGAGTCTCCTACACCCTCTTGTCTTCCAAAGGCTTGTCGTTCCTTCCTCAGATTGTCAACTCGCTTAAGAGGGAGTGCAAGACCAAGTTTCTCCAGAACCATTGGGTCGTTGATCTTTGAGCTTATCTGAATAGGCTCCTTCCTACGCTGCTCTAGGAAGTCTCGACAATCACGATACACGACTTTTGATCCTTCAACCCCTTCTGCAAGAAGGTGTCTTTTTCCACTTCTCCTGCTTCGGGTTGAAACAACTGGGTTGAGAGAAGTTTCGCGTTGATCAACGCCTTGTTGGGGAAGCTGCTGTTCGGCAAACCTACTTTCCAAGTTGAGGCCAGGTGCCCCTCCAAGTTGGCGAGTATCGAGTTGTCGATCTATAGCTCGAGAGGTTTCGTGATGCCTAGTGACAGGTACATGGGGCGGAGCTTGCCTTTCATCCTGGAGTATCTGAAATACCTTCATGTATTGTTCCTGAAGGACTTCATTCCTGGCCGCCATTTTACTGTTTTGTGCTTCAAGCTCCTCGACTCTGGCATGAAGATCAGCAGGTCCCTTATCCTTCCTCTGCCTCGCACTACACATGAGAGGTGTATTGTGTTGGGTACTTTGGCCCCCCTCGCTTCCCATGTTGGAAAAGGGTACTCGGTCGAATGAGAAGGTCTGAAAGATGAGACTCAGCTTGGTCAAGGTGGTGAGAGTAGAAATCAGTGTTTGTTTCCCACAGACGGCGCCAAATGTTGATGCACAAAATCGAGTGGACTTTGGAACAACGTAAAGTGTCAAGGTGAGATGATCTTCGCTAGATTGTTTAGGTCATCAAGTGAAGATAATGTATGATGTGATAGGGATGGGAAGCAAACACGAGATGTACGTGGTTCACCCTAAGTTGGGCTACGTCCACGAAGGTAGAGGAGTTCTCATTAATAATGTAGAATTTACATAATACATGGGATTAGGCATAATCATCTTTAGTGAGTTCTAATAAGGGATTAGAGGGTCTAAGATCATGAGAGCTTAATTGTGGGAGAATGATCTCCTTTTATAGTTGAGAAGAGTCCCATGTTTTCGTCCGCGGTCGATGTGGGACTCTAGGAGCTTTCTCTGGTGTTGACACGTGTCATGTCGTGATTGGCCTCTTGGTTGGATAAAAACTCATGTGCTTCGGCGGGGGCGCCTCAGCGCAAACCCTTCAGTAGGTCTCTGAAGGTACGAAGTTGACCAGTGCTTGGTAGTTTCGGGATTAGTAAGGTATGGTACAAACAGAGTTTAATAATAATTATCATAAATAAAGATAAAATAGTAGCTTCCACTACAATAACTTCCTTTACCACATGCATATGCGATGCTCTGGCTAGTAATGAATTAATAGAACTATTCGTGTTGGAAAGAAATATATGAACTTGTAAAAGTTGTAGGTAAATGTATTCGTTGCTTATGAATTATGATATTGCCTTAAACTTGTAAACTATTATTAACTTTACAGAAAGATAAAATTAATTGACATTTTATATCTTGTGGTTGACAGAAGGGATTCTTTTCGTTTTCGATATATATATATACTTACACAGTTTCACTTTTAACTACTTTCTTTTTCATGTATCTTTATCTTATGGGTAAACTGCCGTTTGACCCCTTGAACTATTACTCCAGTTGAAATTGACCTCCTGAACTATTTTTTTGGTAAATTAACCCCCTGAACTATTTGAAATCAGCCAATTAACCCCTCACTATCAGATTCAACGAAATTTCATCCACTTTGCTGTCAAATACTAGCACGTGTCGTATTTTAATTGGTAGCTCTAGTTGACATTCTAACAAATTAACAGCAAATTGGATGGAATCTAGCGGTAGGGGGTAAATCTACTAATTTAGAAAATTTTAAGGGGTTAATTTACCAAAAAAATAGTTCAGAGAGTCAAATGGCAGTTTACCTTTATCTCATTATTAATTTCTGATCAAAGTATCAAAATAAGAAAAAAAAAGTAGAAAAAGAAAGAAAGAATAGGTGTGCATGCAAGTGTGCAAAATACAAGTGACATTTATCACACTACTACCCTCCACGTCTCAAGTTCCCATAAATTATTAGAACCTGGGGTTTGTTTTTGGATCAATGTTCGTCTGGTGTGCTCGAGCAATGCAGTTCGGAAATCCACACGTGGCATGCAACCCAATTTATAATGATAATGGAGTGGGGATTCATTTTTATAAAATAATTTTTGTTTTTGGGTGGGAAGCTTCAAGCTTGTATAATGCTTACACATGCGAATGTGTCAATGTGATCCTAGCTAGCAGCTAATGACATACGTGCAAATCATTTGGTGGAGGACTCGTGGTGGTGCCCCCGCCTGCAGATTACATTATATATATGCTCAGTGCTCCCTCTTCCTTTATTTTTAAGAATGATTCTAGTTTCCCATTATCCCATAGTAAAAATGAAAACTTTGGCTGAGAAAATATATATTTTATTCTCCTGTAAAGATTTTTCATTTTAGTGGTTAAGCATTTTACTGCTTTTCAAGTTTAAATTATTTCCTTCTTCTTAACGTAAATTGGAGTGGTAAATATCGTTTGTATTAAAGAAAAAAATGTGAAATTTGGATGGATTGCCCCCATGTTAACCAACCGTGAAAGAATCAAAAGGATCTGCCTTAAGAGCAACACTGGACATAAAATAAACGCAGAAAATGGTGGTTGGATACTGTCACATACTAGTATTTTGCAGTGGACGTCCATATATACTTTGTTTAACACACGCGTGGAGGAAGTGTTAGCTTGTATCCATATATATACTTGTATGTATATATATGTATATGTATGTATGATGGGATGTGTGTCGTGGGAATCAGCTGAGTGGTGTGGAAGACCACTTTCATATATACTTTGACGGACATGACCCGCCAACTGATAGCGGCCTTGGTAACTCACATATTTTATGTTATCTTTGATTACATTATTATGTACATATGTATGCATCATTATAATTTTGTCCAGCAGCTTACGGGGGTGATTATCATATGATCGATGTAATTATTAAGTTGGTAATTCTTGTGAATTGTGATGATTTTTTTTATTTGTTTTGTTTTGTTTTGTATCGTTATTAATTTGGGTGATATTCTTAATTGTGATGATCATCTTATCATTATATATGCTTCGCGTGCTACATATAGAAGAGAGTTACTATACAATATAAATAATATTGTGCTGGTTAACCAAATTAATTAGGATTCGTTCTGTAACGATTTACAAACGATTTTTGAAGACTTATTTTGTACAATGAAAACGACAGATAGAATTTTGTACTTTTATGATTTGAAAATGCGTCTAGTAATTTAATGCGAGAATGAATTTTTAGAATGAAAACATTGAAAATGTGTTCGATACTGATTTCTAAAATGCTAAAATAATAAAGTTGTGTTTGGTAGTAATATTTATAATTAAGATGGTGGCGGTAGTGGTAGAGATGTGGTTGCAAGTAGCAATGGTTGTTACAGGTAGTGGGAGTAGTGGTGACAATAGAGGTGTCAGAAGTGGTAGAATATAAGCGATGACAATAGCAAGGTAGAAGCATCGGTGGAGGGAGTGGTGGCGACGATGGTGGCATAGGCTGGTTGTGTTAACAATGGTTGCGAGAAATGATGGTGAGAGGTGACGAGGATGATGGTGGCGAAGATGGTAGCAGTGGTGTGTGTTAACGCTCAAAATTGGGAGGTCAACAAAAACCAGTATGGTCAACCCTTTGATGGGCTCAAGATTTGTAACTAGATTATGAAGAACGAGAAATAATTGGTTCACCCCTCAAAACTAGGCTACATCCACTGATGTACTTGGTATTAATATTATTGAAATTACATTGCGCTCAGCAACAACATAATAAATTTCTAATCTCAGAGGTCCAACCCCTCTAAAAGGAGAACATGTCCACCTTTATATAGCGCCTTCATGACCCCAAAAGTCCCGGCACTCGAGTACCTCACCACTTTTGCATTTAATGAACTAAGACGTATCGATATGACTTGCTGGTTACTCTTCCATGATCCAGACGACACGTGGATTCAAAGTGACATTTGCTTAGAGATGACATCATGGTTTTCCGGGTTAACACGTACCGAGCACTATGCTCAGCTGAGAGTGGTTGAGAAGTCTTCGCCGAGCATTAGGTTTGACAACCTTTTCATAGACCTTTGCTTTTGTCGATGGCCAACGCGTGGCCTAGAGTTGGTATCTGAAAGCTATGTCTCTAGGGCTTCGTGTCACAAAGTTGTCAGTCTTCACCAACTGGTTCGAGTGGTCGAAAAATACTCTTTGCTTAGGCGGTCAATGTCTTATCGATAGCTAGACCAGAGTAGTTAGTAATTTCTTGGCTTAGGCCAGTCCATAGGCCCAAGGTCTTGTCCTCAACACATTTTCTGTGGGTTTTTTTTCTCTAGCCCAATATGGTAGGTCCAATTGTGATTCTATATTATTTTTAGGGGTCTAAAAGGATCATGCGTTAACAGTGTGGTGGCCATGATGGTGGAAGGTGGTAGTGGTGATGTTAGTGGATGCGGTGGTAAGAATGTGAGATAGTGGATAATATGGTGGCAGTGGTGGTGTTAGTGGCGGTGGCGACAGAAGTGCATGTGATAGTGTTTACGGTGAGAATGTGCCGGTAGTGGTGGCCATGGTTGCGTGGATAATGACAATGGAAGATGTGGTGGCGGCGGTGATGGTCGTGGGAGGTGGTGGTGACCACAATGGTGAGAATGTGAGACGGTGGAGGTGGTGGTAGCCATGGTGGTATAGTGATAGCGATGAAGAATGTTGTGGTGGTGGCAGAAATACTAACAGTGGTGGCATTCATAAAACAATATGTTAAATGCAATTTTCCACCCGTTTTATATATGCAAAATGAAAAACTATTTTGCAAAAGGTTAAACCCTTAAGCGCTCTTGAATGTTGATAGGTACATAATTAGTCAAATAAATTGAAATGATTTTTTGAGTTAGCTAGCCATGATTTGATTTAGTTGATTTTATGATTTGGAATATAGAGTAAATTGCCGATTTAGTCTCTGAATTATTACATGAGTGAAAATTAAGTCCCTGTATTATTTTTTCGAAAAATTAAATCTCCAAATTCATTAAAAACTGCCAATTTCATCCTCACCGTTAGACTTCAAGCTTTTCCATCCATTGTCCATTAATTTTAAGTCACTCGGGTTGCACATGACATACCTAAAAGGGTAAAATTGCCATTTTGTTTAGCCATATTACCCAACCCTCACCCCTTTAAGAGCATCCCCAATGGGGGCTCTGTTCGCGCAGCCTTTTGCAGAGGTGCATGCTCGGAATATATCGAGTCGGCCCGGTCGCTGGTCCCGAACCTTTCTATTTGGCACCTGATCCAACAGGCTCAGCTCCTATCCCTTCGGAGGGATGCTCGCGAGGCCTTGTGTTGTCTTTGGTGTTTGTCAGGCGTGCCACTATTGGGCTACGCTTGATAGAAAGATGTGTTGTTTATTAGATACTTGCGCCACAAGTAATATGACTTCCGTTCGTCAGTTGGCGCCTTATATATATATATATATATATATATATATATATATATATATATGAACTGTTAGGTTAAATTCTTCTTGCTTACTTATTAAGGACTTTTATTCTCCTCTTGATGTTATACCAGAGATAGTTTGAGATGGGATTTAGGTATAACTTGTAATAGCCAAGAACCTCCCACGCTCAAACGTACATAAAAGTAAAGACAGATAAGTAAAAACTGTATGTAAATACTGTAAGTAAAAGCTGAATATAAAGACTTAATGTAAAGACTGAATATAAAGACTTGTAATTAAAGGCAGTTAATCAGAACTGAATGTAAAAGACATTAATTAAAGGTAATATCCATTTTATTACATTTCATGTTCGTCAAAGCCTGGATAACAGCCTGTCGGGATGGGTTTAGTTCCATCGGGATGGTCTATTAAGCTTATCGGGAAGGGTTTAGGATATTGGTTCCTAAGGAAAAACAAATCAAAGACCCTCTGGTCCAAGATTCAAATCAATACTATCGCCAAGTAGGTTGGATAGCAGAGCAAAACACTACTCCTCGTAGGGAGTTTTGGATGTATGATCCTGGTGACTGGCCTTTGAACTTCTCAGAGTCGCGAGCTACACAAGTAGTGCGAATGAGAGTTTCAGATAAAGATGAAGATCTTTTATCTGTGAAAGAGCTTGAGGGGTTTCCTCATAGGTTTCTTCCTGTTGGGTTGAACGTGTGAGTTCTGTTTTGATTTGGTTTGAGTGTCCGTATTTTTGCATCTTCCCCTTGTTTATATAGGCCAGTAAGGGATCCACGTCATCTCTGCCACTGTCCTCTGTTGGGAAGAAGAAGAACATCACTTGGTCTGATCAGCCTACGCCCACTGAGAAAGGGTTCTTTATTCGTAGTCTGTTTCCCTCCAATTTGCCCAGTGATTTGCATTAAATGCTGTTCAGACTCCTTTCTGTTTTGTTTTACTAGTTTGGGCTGGGCCTTTGGGTTAGGCCCAGTCCAATACTCAGTTATAAGTCATGGCTCAAAAGATATATGGACAGCTGGATGCCCTACGTGGCTGCTGTCACCTCAATTGGTCATCGTCATCTGGATTCAGCCATCCCCTGAATGCCTTTTCCCATGCCGCCAATATCTTTGCATTGAATGTTCTTTATCAAGGTAGGCATAGGTACTTGAGCACTCTAGCAGATATTTCCTTCCTTCTTTCTTCAGTTTCTTCAGATTTGGGCTGGGCCTTTCACTTTAGGCTCAGCCCACTAATTGGTAATCCCAACTAAGTCTCTCAAATCCAAAGGGTATTTTTCAGTGTAAACAGGCTCTATCCTCCCAAAGGGCTACCAAATTTAGAGACTGCGTGCAAAATTTCATCCCCAATGGCCCGGAAAAGGGCGGTGTATCTTCCACCGGGGCTAGCAGGCTTCCTTTAATTTTTTTTTAAAGTTTGTTTATGGGTTTTGATTTTAAAGTGCAATATTTATGAGTTTTAATTTCTGGGTTTGTATGTTTTTTGGGTTTTGATTTGGGAAAGATTTTTTTTAATTTTTTAAGGAAATGCTGATATTACATTACCCTTCAAATTGTATCATTTGACTTAAATTAACAGAATATTGGATGAAAAACCTTGAAATCTAACAGTAAGGATGAAATTAACAATTTTTAAAGAGTTCAGAGACTTATTTTTCTAAAAAATAATTCGAGGACTTAATCTAGAATATATATATATACACACACGTGTGTGTGATGTCATGGAATTTGCTAGCAACACTCGCTCAAAAGCGAGTCCACTAGGACTTGCTAGACGTCTGGCATCCACTTGAAGTACATTAATGAGCAGAAAAAAAAATAGAAAAATGGGAAACTCAAAAGTCTTTTATCGTTCTTTTCTCTCCCACCTCTAAACCTCAGCTCCGTCCCCCTGCTCCCTCCCGCCGATCACCTCACCGGCACAGCCTACTCACTACATTAATCAAATCCAGACTTCATAATCCGCCGACCATCTCATGGGTTGCAATCGTCAATTATGAGTTAAGGGTTAGAATGGATTGGCAAGATCTAGAAGGGAAAAAAAGAAAAATTATTTGCTTAATTTTTGGGTATTCATGAAACATGGTGAGATAGTGCAAGATCCAGGAGGAGGAGGAGGTGGCCAATGTAGATGTATTTTGGGTATTCATGGTGGCGGCGGCAATGGAGTTGATGGTGGGAGACTTAAGGAACAATAAGTAAATTATTGTGTTACAGTGGACCTAGATATTTGAGAAGGACTTACATCACGTAGCATGTCGCATCTATAAAATATTACCAAGTGCAAATTTTTTTCATGTAGTAATGTATTATTAAATTAAAACGTTAAATGACAATAACCTCATTCTATATAAATTTCTCTCCAAATATTTTAAGCAAAATAGACGGGTATTTAGCAAGTCCTAGCAAGACAGGCTCAAAAGCGAGTCTTGCCAACATTCCTCGTGATGTCATTTAGAGCACAAGAGAAGAGAGAGAGAGAGAGAGTCTTGTCTTAAATCTTAATGATCACACGAGGACGACAGCAGTATTGGTGTCCGGTGAAAAAGAATGCAAGAGAGATCTGATGATCTGCTAAAACTTAAAAGCAGTGATTGGGATTGGGTACTAGTGATTTATGTATGTATGGGTAGGGACCAGTAGGAGTAGGGTAGGGTACTCGTTAGTCGTGTTTCTTCTTCTTTTCTTTCTTTCAGTGCCCTTTTGATTTTGGTGTCGTACAAATTACTTTACAAAATTACTATTTACTAGTGCGCGCGCAGAATGGAATAGTACCTTCACGTTATGGGAATCATCCATGATCCACATGTCCGATCTACTAAATCACAACTTAATTTCGACTTGGATTTTTTCGAGATGCTGCTCCCAAATAATAGCCAATGAATTGCAAGTGCTTTTTCTTGTGTGAATCTCCTTTCAAGTACACGTCTTGCTTTTAATGCTATATCGAGAGTTACTCTATGTACATACATGTATTGATTGACATAAAATCACACATGTCCATGTATTGCTTTCAAAGTATGCTAGTCACAAAATTAGAGAATGTTCTATATTTTAGTCTCACCGACTCTAAGTCGCTGCATCTGATTTGGGATAAAAAGTTAATCAGAATAGTTGAAAATTGCTCTAACATCCTGCCACCAAACCAAAGGTCCAAAATAAAGAGAGAGAGAGAGAATCATTTAGCAGGAGGATGACACGTAGACAGCAGAGAGCCACGCGTGTGCCTCTCTCTTGTGGTTACTCGATTCATATTTGATTCGTTATTTCTTTTGGCTTTAGCCTTTAACCTTTAACCTTTACCCTTTAGCAACTCCCCATATCATAATTATAATTTATATGCAGAATGAGCTAATGGGGTAGAGAGAGAGAGAGATGGTGATGATGATGTTATTATTTATAGGTTTAGACTATGGTAGTAGGTCGTAGTTGTAAGTGGGATTTTATCTGATAATTGGAAGGAATCATTGTGAGTGAGACTGGAAAATCAAACCAGTCCAATCCAAACATATTCGCATAATCTATACTGTTGGTTATCATCATAAGCAGTTAAAATCATGGGATGAGATGAGAGCACGCGCATAGCATAGTATTACTTTGATTTTACCCTCTCACTCCTTCTCACGTAAGCATGAGCCACACTAACAAGAACAACTACTCCTTTTTAGGAGGTTCCATCTGTTTTTTCTTTTTCTCAGCAGCACACGATTGAATCCACCACCACCACCACCACCACCACCCACCACCCACCACCCACCACCCACCATCTATCTAGTATCTTCCTCGCCTCTCTTTCGGTCTTTTCCCTATTCATGAAAATTCCAACTTACTAAACAAACAAATAAATAAAAGAAGACCACTAAATGCCGTTCAAAAAAAAATTCAGATTCAGACCACAAATTAAAGAAACAAGGACGGATATTTTGAGCAATTCTCCTCAACTGCTGTACTGTCGAAATTCCCATCACAACCCACCCATCAAATGTTTTCTTAATCTGACGATTTTGGTAGTGAACTGGAAGGCCCTGAGAATATGAGCCCTCTCTGGTATGGCATCTTGTTGACTGTTGCATCTTTCTGGATGAGAGGTTCCGAGCCCCGTGCCACGTGAGGCCCTATAACAACATCCAAAGCTACCTGTCGTTCTCTCAGAGACGCCCAAGTTACCACATACAGACCAGCAATAATCAGTACTCCTCCTAAGACACTGTTTTCACATGTAAAAATTAAGGAGACCAAATAAGCATCACTCCAACAAAACGCCAGCTCAGCCAGCCACAATTAATCAAGTATTGGATGTGCGCAAACCTTCCCAAATAAATAGGGCTTCCAAGGAAAATTCTGGACAAAAAAGCCGAAGCTGCAGGCTGAAGTGGATTGTAAAGAGCAACCAAAGCAGGCCCCAAAATCTTATTGCTCCACGTCAGCAGTCCATAATTAAGGGCAGATGCAACAGTTCCCTGAAAACCAATGACTTCTTTTAACCACTTCTAACAATTGAACCCGCTTTGAACTGGGCCTATTAATTAAATGTGCCCATTTTCATATTTATTCACATTAGATATACTAGAAAAATCATATCACAGAGAATTCAAAAGACATGTCAATAGCATTATTATCAACTGTTTGACACAATAATTGCAGTAAAGTTACATGCTATATAACTTGTATGCAGAGGATCATATGGAGCACAAAGAGCCTATAGACATGCGATAGAATCGTCATCAGTTATTATTAGTTTTCTGGAACCTCAGATACGAGACCTAGTTATGCAATCAGAGTTAATGAGTGATTAACCAAAAATACACTCTCACATAATTAGAGTCAAATGAATGGTTATGTGGCTGATTATCCTCTCTGATTTACATGGCTGGTTGTGTCAGTTTTCACTGAAATTGGAAGTTAAGGTGGAGTATGCAGCATACCCAGGCCTCTCTGGTTGAACTAATTTGGGTTCATTGATGTTGAAGATGAAAAATGGTCTTGCAGGGGTTCTGGTGAGTGTAACAGAAAGAAAAGAGGGAAAAGGGTCCAAAGGTTTGACGCCTTTTTTATGGGGGTAAAAATCAAACAAAATTAGTAGATTATTTCTACAAATTTTTGTATGAAACCATATAAAAATAACTAAGAGAGAGAAAAGGGGGAGCCACGAGAGTGATGCTAGATGCGAGGGAGAGATGCGAAAATATATAATATGGTTCTTGAAGTAAAAACCAATTACAACTTTTACATATTTTATTTATTTAAGTTTTAGCTTCATCTATTCTCCATCATTTCTTCCTCTCTCTCCTCTCTCATCTCCATTCCTCCCTTTCCCCAACATCTTCCCCTCTATCTTTTACTAGGAAAATAATCGAACCAAAGCAATCTTAGTTTGCGCTTTTAGAATAAGAAAAAACTTAACAGAGCTTCAAAGTCGAATGCTACAGAAGAAAAGAAGGTTGACTTTAGAGTATATATTCTTTAAGAGAAGGAGCTCCAATTGAGGGATGCCTCAAATAAGCTTATTGAGGGACACCCTTGTAGGGCACACTCCACATCATTATCATCAAGATGACATGATGATCTTTCTAGAATTTTATGAGAAGCACACTCTCTTATCTGTTGAATATGCCGCATAGGGTTGTCACCACAATATATGGTTTCTAATCTTTTAAATCACTAGTACATCAAGTATGAAACCATGTTAAATAGTCAGTCAACCTTCTTCTTTGTACATTAAGAGAGCTGATGAAATTTTGCATAAATAACAAAAGATTGGGCTATATATATCACTAATTTGTTACTTACAGCGTAAATAACAGCAAAAAGCTCAGACTGCGTCAAGCTCCAGTCTGTTGACTCATTTGTCATAACTAACGCAGTCACCACCATCAATAGTGCACCGAAGAAGTATGAATATGCTGTAACTGACAGGTTGGCAGGATATCTTTTCAAAAGTGGAGCCTGAAAGTTATGAAATGTTAAGGTATCAGAAATTGAAACGCATGATATTATAAATATATATATATGTATCACAAGGTTGAGTAAAAAATTTATGCACTAATGAAAGATCACTCTACCACCCTCTCGATGTGATTTTAATTTACAGGAGCCCCTATGATCTAAATTCACAGAAACATTGAAAAATAAACTAACACAATCAATCCCATGGTGGAATCTAGATTCTGATTTTAAAACTATCTCCCGGGCTTATACATAGGTATTCTATTAAGTTTAAAATTTACGCATCTCCCTCAATAAAAATAAACCGAAAGTTCATGTTGCATCGATTGCCAAAGTTGCTACAAGATGTATATGGTGTCATATGTCAATGGAAAATGTTTAACCAGAGCAAATCATAGGAGGCAAAGTTAGTTTTTAAACCACAATGAATTCCACACCTTCAAAAAATGAAAGCAAACACATGTTACACAACCATTTTCAACAAAAATGAATTGAAGGTCAAACCCCTCTCAGTACAATAGTATGCACCTACTTTGAGCAATGGCTAATTCTAACGATGGCTTAAGGAATTGGAGAACATCTAGGACATGAATCGGCGCATAACATGAAGGAGTCACGAAATACCAACAAAAAAATCAGCAAATGAGTAGGCATGTCAAGGAAGCAAGGACGTAATACACAGTAAATCTGATGCTTTCTATCTATAGGAGTGATCCCTAGGAACCTATTGGTGCAGAGCTGGTAGTCAATGTAACCCTGATCCTACCTAACAATGAAATTTGATTTAACATTTCCCTTGATTTCTTAAACCTAACTTCACAAACTCCCAATTTTTATTGGCTTCTGATCTAATTTCCCCAAATATGATAAGATACAGAGATTATTAAAGCACCGTCCAAGGACACTACATATACACAAATAAACTGGAATAAATTTATCTTGAGTAGCCCTCCTACCTTCTTCATTTCTAATTTAAAATTATTGTCAAGTAAGATGACTAGAAGGTTAGAAAAGTTGATGTGGTATTTCCTTTGAGAAAGGGTATTAGGGGAAGAAGGATCATTTAATGAGTTGAGATGTTGAGTAGAGATCAAAAGATAGATTAGGGTTGCTTCTTGATTCATTAAAACAAGAAAAGGCCTCGTCAGGAAGACAGTTGTGGACAGGTGAGAGTTTGCTATTGCAAAGTCATTAAAAAAGAACAAGGCCTAGATAGGAAAATGGTTGTGGAGTTACCCTCAAGAGTTTTTAAGGTGGCGCTCTATCATTGAAGTAGAGTACACAGTGATGGGTAATGCTTTGCAGGTGCAAACTGAAATCTTACTGACATAAGAAAAAACACACCATGCAACAATTCTGAGGAAAAAAAATGAAGCGAGAAGAAAAATTATTACCATGAAATTTACATAGTTCCAACTCAAACTTTTACTATATACTAAGAAATATAATTGTACAAGACATTTTGTACCACTAAAGTCAAATATAATTCTACAATTTCTTGCTTAGTTGTGGTATGCTTCAAAAAGAACTTATCTTCATTCTCTTCCCATTGTTATGTTTTACATGGGGAGACTACTACTCTTATTTGAAGGAAACTTTTAAAATCGCATTCAAAGTAAGTGGGTTTGTCTGAGAAACAGTTTCTCTTGTCGGGTGGAGTTTAGGGAGTTGGTGCTGAGAAGCTACTACTCTTTGGCAATGTGCAGTTTTGGCTTCTTTGGACTGTCTTTTGTTAATAACTTTCGGTATTCTTCAGGTTAGTTTCCTTGGAATTCTTGTCTATCATTTCTTCCTCTTTTAAATAAAATTCTGCTTGTTTTCTATCGATAGACAGAGGGAGAAGAAAGAATAAAATGGGGAGAAGGAGACATAAGAATGAGAAACGAGTGACAAAGTTATATACATAACTCTCTCACTAAACTGAAAAACAGTAGCACCAAACAAACCCCAATAGCACTTTAAAAAGAAGAAAAATCATGAAACACTTCAAAAAATAAATGAGATAATTATATTCGACAAATAGAGTTAAGAGTATATAGTCATGCCTGAATGGCTAAAAACTGACCATGCACATACACAGTTCCCTAATAAGCATAAAGCTCCAGGAGATGAAAATAGTCTAGCCCAAACTCTGGCTAGACATCAACCATCCAACTGGCTCTGGTTGACCTTTGGCACTTATTTCGCTCTGTGCTGCAAAGTCTGGTTCTGTATATCCAATCAAAGGAGAGGTCCACGAAATAAGACCATTAATATGGCTCCAGAAACATAAAAAGTGTACCACCAACCTTCGCCTGCCCTTCAGTTCTAAGCAAGTTCACTCTTTCTGTACTGCATGAACAAGTTCATATATGATATTGAACAAGTAATATCTCGTACAAGTTAAACATGCAAATGCGTGTACTCTAAGTGTAGAGGAAATATTTGCACATAGCATAACCTAAGGAGATAAAGTTGAAAAAAATTCAAACTGACCCCATTAAAACAGCGAGGATAAATGTGAAAACTGGGATAGCAGGCTGTATGGCAGCAGCATAAGTTGGATTTGTGTACCAAGACCAATAAGAAACAAAAGCTGGTTGCCAAAGATCCTATTTCAGATAAAGAAGCAGCAAATGTCAAAGGGGTGCTGTGCTGCATCAATTGTAGCAGTAGAATATAAGTAATCAGAATATGGCCATAAAGTAGTGTCTTGTGGTACCCAGTTAACCCAAGAAAGAAGAAGGACATGAAGAGGCGTCTATTCATTGGTTGTCGAATCCGTCTGCAATGCAATGCATACAAGAGAAGAGAAATGTTAGAGGATATTGTGATCGTCGTGATTCATGTGCACAGGACAGGACAGGACAGGGATGAAGAAGATTAATTCAATTGCATAATTAATTTCCAAGATGATAGATTAACTCCATAGATAACTTGTCTTGGAGGCTCTTGTATAATCTAATCATGGTCGTGGTCTGAGAATCCAATACACCCAACCCAACCCACACCACACTCTGAGTATATGAGCATATTAGCAGCACATGAGTATGAAATGAATGACGCAAATGTGAGGAAATTGATAGATTAGATGAAACAGAAGCGCCTACTTTTCACGGACATAGGCGATGGGAGCGAGGATGGCGAGTGCAAGGAGGTCCCTGTATACGCAGAATACAAGCTGGTTGACGCCAACATTGAGGGCTACTTTGGTAATTACATGATACCCTCCGTTGAAGAGCTGAACCGCTGCCATGGCCGCATGTGCCCTCCAAACATCACCTCCCCCTCCAACCCCTGCCGCCGCTGCCATCTTTCTCTCTCTTTCAGCTTTCGGCTTTCAGGTCCAAGATTAGACTCCTCCCTCTCTAAGCAGGAGGAGGAGGACGAAGACGACGGAGGGAGAGAGATTTGGTTAATTGGTTGCGGTTAAGAGAGAAGAGTCGTTCGATTTTGTTTTGTGTGAATCGAACTCAATCGGTATGTGGATTGTGGACAGACAAGTCCTTCTCCTTAGTCTTCAAGGCTGTTTGCTGGTTTTCGAGATTCCCTTTCCATACAATGATGACAACACCAACATTTGTAATTTTTCATAGATTTTATTTTAATTGGAATTTCATCTTCCACCTTCAAACCAATTTCACGTCAAGAACAAGTCATGACTGACCAACAACCATGCCTCTCCAAATCCCCAAAAGTTAGGTTCAATTTATATTACCCCCATATTATGTGTTTTTTTTTTTCACTTTGGTCATAATCATGCATATGCACAAGTGCTTATTTTGTGGAGCCAAAAATAATCTGAAAAATTATAGAGCAGACACGACACGTGAACAATTACTCAATACTGCCAAGATTACCCCTGTTAAATGGCGAAATCCACCCTTCTTTCCACGCGCTACTCAACCGTCAACACATCCTGAGTTGCTGGCTATAATTTATCTAAGCTTCGCTGCCTATGACAATGAGATAATTACAATAAGATTAAAGAAAAATTAATTACTAAATTCTCTATCTATTAGTTTCCTATATGAAGACATATTTCTTTGATCAAGGAATCCACATCCTAATCAATTAGGATTCTCCAAGGATTATTTCAAGATATTATTTATTTAATTAAATATATCTTTGGAATTAATTCTCTCTCCATCCAACGAATGACAATTATTGACCAACTGAAAGCCGACATGTGGCGTGTGATCCCACACCCCACGACCGGGCACCTCTTCTATAAATAGCCCTCATTCTCTACCATATTCTGGTACTTTTTTGCTATGCAATTAAGCCATAAACACTCTCTTTTCATATAAACTAACTTAGGCATCGAAGATCCATTGGCCAAACCCCCTTCACCTCTTGGGTGCGCATGGTATTTGGCCTTGATCAAATGTGTTTTATTGTTTTGTGGGTACAAAGTCATCAATTCAACACGCGGCGAATTTTTGCTACCACAAATTAGTGCTTTCATTGAGAGCTTGAAACAAATCTCAATAAAGCACTTGCAATCTTTTTCTTGAATTTCACCTTTTCCAATTTTCTCACACAATCCCTGAATTTTTTTAGTTTTTGAATTTGTTCTTGGAAAAAAAAAGAATATGGCAGAAAATTCGGAATCCACGACTAACGGCGTGCCCGGATTTGTACTTGGAGACAAAAATCATGGCGTGGCTCCAGCCTTTATTGCCCATTGTTCACGTCAGCAACCTACAACATTAGTAACCATGGTTGTCAAACATCAACCTTCAAGCCCAGGTCAGAAGCCCAAAGAGCTAGGATTCTTTCTCCTGCAGTCCAATGAGGGCCTTGGCAGCACCGCAGATCAAACCTTCTAGGCCCAAACTACCAAGCCCAGCGCACAGGCCCTGCGCTAATGTCAGCAGCCTCACAAGCAACGAGGCTGGATATGAGGCCTTACTGTCATACCTTTGTCTAGCAAAAGACTTAGCAGTGAAGAAGCTCGCAATTCATTCCGATTTACCGCTGATCACCAATCAAGCCTCAAGAGAGTACATGACAAAGCACCCAAGAATGACACGATACTCGAAGAAGGTTTAGAAGCTACTTAACACATTCCCGATGCACACCCTCAAGCAGGTTCTTCGGGCAGAAAATGCTCATGTCAATGCCTTGGCAAGTCTAGGCTATGCCTTAAACCACCAGCTCAGATGCTTCATCCCAGTTGAATATGTGAAGAAGTCTAGCATTGATGAGGAACCAGCAACAGAGATAGTTCAAATCAACACCGCTTCAAGTTGGCAATATCTCATCATCGACTATTTAGTCAATGGAACACTCCCCAAAGACAGAATGGAGTCACGAAAGCTCCAAATGAAGGCAGCACGCTACTACATGTGGGATAACATGCTCGCTCGAAGATTCATTGACGAATCGCATCTTCGCTGCCTAAAACCTTTTGAAGATTTCAAATTTTTGAGCCTCATCCATGAAAATGATTATGGCAATCATTTTGAAAGTCAATTCTTAACTGAGAAAGCTCTTAACGTAGGCTACTACTGGTCAACTATGCACCAAGAGGCTATGAATTTTGTTCAAAAATGTGATAGTTGTCAATGCTACAAACAGTCCCAGCACTACCTTTTAGCGAACTCCACCCATAGACGAATCATTAGCCATTCAGACAAAGGGCGATCTACTTAGTGGGACTGATGTCTCATGCCACTAGGGGCAGAAACATGATGATATTAACGATAACTATTTCACCAAATGGGTCGAAGCAGAACCTATGAGAACAACTACCCAGGTGGACATAGAGAGATTCATTTGGAAGAATATCATCCGCCGATTAGGAATCCCGCAATCCATTGTCGCCGATAACGACCCAATATTCATAGGCAAGGATCTGGCAAAGTTATTCCAAAAGTATGACATCAAGCAACACATGTTCACGCCAAGATACCCCAAGGTAATGGGCAGGCCGAGGCATCCAACAAGACAATATTAAATTGCCTCAAGAAATCTCTCAACAAGAAAGGAAAGTGGCCAGACGAGCTCCCGGGGTTTCTATGGGCGTATCGCACAACCAAGATACAAGCTACTTGTGAGACTCATTTCTCTTTGGCATTCGGAACAAAAGCCATCATTCCCCCAATGTCGTCGTACCTGTTGGGTTTTCGAGCATATTATTGGAATAATTTAATTTGATTAATTAAATTACATAGCGAAAAATAATAAAAAAACATACAATATGTTATCCCAATTATACATTCGATTGGTTGTAATTAATAAAGCAACGAATAAAGAATTCAAAGAGATTAACTTACTTGAATCTCTAGGCACGTGTGTGCCGTATGATTGGATCATCCCTATGCTTGCAATCTTACTCTTCATGATTGATCACGTGAAGTTTCCCAAGTGTTGAGCTTTTAAAAGTATCCACACTAACATGGTCGACCTTGGCATAGGGCGAGCAAGGCGACCGCCCAAGGCCCCAAGAACTCAGGGCCACCAAAAATATTTTATTGGTATGTATATATAAGGTTATGTTTTTGTAAGTTAGAAATAATTAAAACTTGACTCATTTAGCAAATGATGCAAGCATCAGGGTTGGTTTTCAATGCTTTGTTTTACTTTGTTGGTCTCCCGTGTTCAAGTCTCATAGGTGACAACCAACGTAAAAGGCATTTTTTTCCTTTTTTCTTCTACTTTTATTTTAAAATCTCTTTTACAAATCATTTCACGTTTGGTTTTAATACTTAACAAAAAAATTTAAAGGGTAAATTATATTTTAGCCCATCAACTTTGGATCACATAACAAACTCATACCTCATCTTTTGAACATTGAAATGTCATACCTCAACTTACGAATTCGTTGCAATGTTAGACTTTCGTCTCCTTGTTCGCCAATTTATTTGTTAACTGCTGACGTGGCAGGCACGAGACCCACATTGATTGACACGTGGACTGATATTCAAATTTTAAAAAATAAAATCTAAAAAACACAGTAGGCCCCACCCCCACCAACCCATCCATCCTCACTAAACAGAGATCCTCTCTGGATCCTTTTGTCGGGATCAATCAATCTTGACCGTTCACCCCAAATCGCGCGGTTAGGAATTTCTTTCAATTGTTTTTCTTTTTTTGCTCAAACCGAGTCATCTCTTCCCCTCATTTTTCCTGTTCATCACCATCTTAAACCATCTCTCTCTCCCTCCCTCTTAATGTATACAAATTCATTTTAACCTTGTCAAAATTTCAAACTCATTAGAGCATATATATTATCTGAGAAAATTCTTCTAACCATGCACTTCCTCCATATAGTTGAATTTAGCCGCCAAACATTCTCCATCTGAATAACCATCTGAAAATCAGATTCAACAACAAGAGGCAGCAGATTCGTATCAATCGCCAGTTCCAGCCCCACCTTCAACGCATAAAGTGTTGGAGTTTTGAGACTCCTTGTCCCACATTGGTGAAAACCAAATTTCCAATACACTTTATATATCTTCTTTCTTCTACAATAGTAGTTAGGGCTTGGGCCAATTGGAATGAGGATTGAGGTTTGGGCCTCAAATTATGTGGATTAGGCTTGATGATTATACCATAATAATAATATTAATTATTATTAATTAATATTAATTAATCAAGACAAGGGCCTTGGGTAGTTTTATTAGACAATGTATTTGATCATATTAGTTTTAATTTCTGAATTAAGTTTTAATTAAAACGTTTTGATTAATAGACACAACTCTTTGAAGAGTTGTATGACTTCAGATACATTCAAAAGGTATTTCAAGAGATATGAAAGAGCCTATATAATGAGAGTCCTCAGTTCCATCTGGAGATATCTTTTTCCTTCCTTCCTTCTCTTCTGTACGAATTTCCAGAGAGTAAACACACAAACACAATTCGCTAGAATTCTATAATCTAGTGCGGGTTGTAGAATTGGGTAGTTGTATCCTGGTCGAGCAGACGTTGTAGAACCACAAGCACAAGAGTGGGACGGAAATACTGTTCGAAGGACATAGCTTTTACGCTAGCCTCTACCTGTGATCAATCAAGTTAGTATCAATTTAATTTTTTCTGTATTTGTTCTTGTTATTTCATTTTGAGTAAGCAAGTATTTTATCAATAAAGTATTTCAAATTCTATTATTTTTATTTGTTTCTAAATTGTTCTCAAACATAAAGTTCAGCTGCAATTGCTGAGACGAGACTGAGAGCATGCATCACCATTGCCCCTTTTAATCCACTACCATGATCACGATGAACTGCTCCAACAACCCTTCATTTTTTTTCTTCTTTTCTTTTAAAATCTCTTTTACAAATCATTTCACGTTTGGTTTTAATACTTAACAACAACAAAAAAAATTGGATAAATTACATTTTGCATCCTCAAGTTTGGGTGCAATTGCAATCTCATACATCATCTTTGAAACATTGCAATGTCATATTTTAATTGCAATTTCATACATTCGTTAGTCAAACCGTCAATTTGACCGTTGAATGATGGTGTGACAACTGTAGATCTCACTATTTTGCTAATGTGGCTGTCACAAATATACCACATAAGAAAAAAATTAAAAAATATAATTCTTTTACAAATGTTAATTGAAGAAAAAAAAACTTTTTAATTCTAATTTTATTTTTGCCTGTAGTTACCACATCAACATTTGATGATCAAATTCAAGAATTGACTAACGAGTGTATGAAATTGCAACTAAAACACAACTTGGTGTATAACATTGCAATGTTTTAAAGATGATGTATGAAGTTGCAATTGGACTCAATCTTGAGGGTGCAAAATATCATTTATCCTTTAAATTTTGGGTAATTCTCATTTTATTACCCTCAAGTATCGTGAAATTTGCACTTTTTTACCCTTGGTTTTTTCGTCTCAATTTCATACATAAAGTTTGATTTTTGTGCCACTTTCATACTTTCGTTAGCGTATCCGTCAAATGCTTCGTAAATTAATGACGTGGCTCAACTTTGGCCCACCAAATTTGCCACGTGGGGGATGAAAAATTAAATAAATATTAAAAATTAATTAACTAATAAAAAAATAAAGAAATAAAAAAATATCTCTTTCTTTTCTACCTCACCCTCCCCAAGCTCTTCTCCAAAAACCTTAACTACCACCTCACCTCCTTTTACGAGCCCTTCAATCTCTCCTTCTCCTCCAATAGTAACGTCCAAGTCAAAAACGGATCAATCCTGACGTTCATTCAGCGCTACCAAGAACTGCACTTTCTTTCGCTCAGTCTTGTCACCGTTACAAAATCTCAAAGTCGAGCCGGTGAAGTCGCTCCATTCTATCGGCGTTCTCTTATTTTCTCTCTCTCTCTCTCTCTCATTCTCACTCTCTCCCCTTCATCTTCTCGATATGGCATAAATCTAAAGCCAGCGATGAACTAACAATCGGGTCGAAGTTTGAGATCTAAGGTCTCGTTTTCGACTGGGTCGAAGTCAGAGAACTTAGATCTCATTCCCGACTGGGTCACTTGTCACGATCGGTGCTTCATTGAGAGGATGAAGGCAAAAAAAAGAAGAGAAAAGGGAGAGAAGAAAGGGTGATCACTAGATTGGATGAGAGGGTGTAGGTTGTAGCAGGTGGGGGGTTAGGTTGCTTTTTTACTATTTATTTAATGATTTTTTTATTGGAAGATCCAACTCAATTCTTTCACGTGGCAAATTTAACGGGCTAAAGGTATGTCATGTCATTAGTTAACGGAGCATTTGACGGAAATGCTAACAGAAGTATGAAAGTGGCATAAAAATCAAACTTTAGGTATGAAAGTGAGACGAAAAAAACTAAGAGTAACAAAGTGCGAATTTCCTGATACTTGAGGGTAATAAAGTGAGAATTACGCTTAAAAATAAATAAATAAATAAAATAAAAGGACCCTGTTAACAGAGCAACAACTCTAATGTTTCAAACCCAAAACCAATCACGTTTGCAAACGCCAGGGTAGACAAACAGTCATGAGTGACTCTTGGAGGACTCTATAGGAGACAATTTCTCTTCGACTCTAACAGTCGCGAGCCACCACTGCAATTCGCGTCGGAATCCGACGACATAAACCCTAGCACTGCACAGGTAAACAACTGTGCATAAGCAACGTTTTATTTCAAGAATTATTAGTAAAATTCTCTCCACAATGTTGATTTGGTTTCATTTTTATGATCAATGTTGATCATAAAAAATACTGTATACTATATTATGAATTAAACTATGATCAACAATTTTTTTTTTTACTTTTATGATGGTTTTTATTTTTTCGCGGAGAGGGCTGGGAAATTCAAATCTTTTTAAACATTGAAATAGAGAGATTGGAATTAAATGTTGGTCATTCACAGGTAACTGTTTGTGTTCCCTAGTGTTTGGAAACGTAATTCACATGTAGTTGTTGCTCCGTTCGTTAGGGGTTCTTTTCTTTTTTTTTCAAAAACAAAATAACAGGTGTCATGTTTGGATTGGTCTATGTCCAAGGAGGAATGAGCCCATCTTTAAAAGCAGCTCTAGCCATTGTTTGGCTCCCAGGCAGTTGGTCCATTTCCAAAAAAAAAAAAGACCTCCAGTGGTAGTTCACAGCCCAGGTAAGTGGGTGGGGCCTAAGGGCCTAGGAAGCCCCCTAGACAAATCTGGCCCAAGCCTCTACCAGGAGATTGCTGACCTAATGTTGACATCATCCTAATGTCATCCATTTTCAACACCTGGTTGCTGCTGCCCAACGGGCAGATTTGCAGGTGCTGGTTAACGGCTAGTACATGTGGCATAAGCTGGGCCATTGGATCTTCAAATGTCAAAAATTCAACGGATATAATTAATTTTCGAGTAAAAAATATTTTTTTTTAATTTTAAAAATCAAGAAAATTAATGAAAAATAAAAAAAAATGTTTTTCTATAAATATCCAACCCTCTTCTTCACTTCCACACTAAAACTCAATACAAATTTCTCCTTTTCTCATCTTCCTTTCTTTGTTTTTCCTACTTACCAAATCCTTTTGTTTAACAAAAAAATAATGACATCTGATTTCGGCTCTCAGTGGTCGGTTATAGAAGATGTTTGCTTGTGTGAGTGTTGGGTTCGTGTTTGTCATAATCTAATTACGGGTACTGACATGAAGGTTACATATTTGTGGAAGAAAGTTCAAGGTGAATTTTTGGAGAAGATGCCAAATTCGACTCGTACGGATCAAGGGCTTGGTAGTAGGTGGAAACTTCTAAACAGTGAGTTCAATAGTTGGAGAAGTGCCTAAAAGCAAGCTCAAGATAATTTACGAAGTGGCCAAAATATTAGCAAGTGAGGTAGTAAAATTTTATTAATTGTAATGCATTTTGTAGTTCAATAAATTGGATTTCTCACAATGTTTTTGGGCATAATTAAATTTTTCTCACAATGTTTTTGTAGATACTTCAAGCACAAGCATGGTTCAATGTGGACAAAAAGAAGTCCTTCACACGTCATGAGTGTTGGAATATTGTTAAAGGATGCCCGAGATACAAAATTGTTCCCAATGGTCCAACCGTTGTCTTAAATGAGGTTTCCTTACACGAGTCACCTAGTGAAGACTCGCCATTGGAGTCCCTAATTGAAGAGGAGTCACCCACCGAAAAAAAGGCGGCGAAGGCAAAACTTAAAAGAGGTGATTCTTCCAATAATGAGTATATACAAAATTCTTGGAAGAACTTGCTCGACAAGGTGCAGAAAATCTCGAGCGGGAGAGGTTAAGAGATGAGGCTGACAAGGCAAGAGATGAGGGATTTGCTAGAGAAAGGGAGTATGCTCGCCAACAAGATGAGTATGCACGAAATCAAGATGCGTTACTTAGGCAAGAAATGAGGGAAGCCCAAGATTGGGAAATTCTGTCCAAGAAGACCGAAAAAATGTTCCCTTCATCAAAAATGTTTTGGACCCAATAAAAAGTGGGTGTTATGAGAAGAAGGCTTAATATGGAAGATGGACCTAGCACCACAGATTGGCTTGGTTAGGATGTATGAGGGTCATTAGTTTAATGCTTTCAAAAATAATATTGTTCTAGTATGCTAGGCTTTATTTTCAAGAAAAATGTGTATGTTGTAATGCTAGGCTTACCCTTTTATTTTAGAAATAAAATTGTTGGATTTAATGAATCATTTTATTTTCAATCACACCAACAAACAAGGCAAAGTTTAACACTCTTACAAACAAATCAAAGTTCAACACACAAAGCACATTCAACCATGAATTGTGGTTATTTAGATTAGTTTAACACTATTTAGGGTTGTATTATTTTAATCTAACAAGCCTAGCATACTAGAACAATATTATTTTTGAAAGCATTAAACTAATGACCCTCATACATCCTAACCAAGCCAATCTGTGGTGCTAGATCCATCTTCCATATTAAGCCTTCTTTTCATAACACCCGTTTTTTCTTGGGTCTAAAACAATTTTGATGAAGAGGACATTTTTTGGGTCTTCTTAGACATAGTTTCTTGATCTTGGGCTTCCCTCCTTTCTTGCCTAAGTAATGCATCTTGATTTCGTGCATACTCATTGACACATCCCGATCCTGACACGCCAGGTGTCGGGAAGTGCTGGCCGACACGTGTTAAGTGACGAAAGCCAATTATGCAAGTAAAAGTGAAAAAGTGAATAGATAAAGAGTTGGAAGCAGAAGTAGAAGTGCGGTGAAGGGTTAAACCCATTTTTATAGGTGCATAACAGTTAGAGCATAGTAAAAAGTGCATAGAGTAAAAGCATTCACATCCTCGTGAGGATGGATAAGTAAAAGTTAACTAAAAGTAGGAGCAAATCCTACATAGTCTGGAGGTAATTGTCAGAACCACCAACCATAGCCAAAGCAAGCCCTCGTGTCTTTAGTAAACGTATCCGCCTCAAGTCTTGGAGGGGCGCAAAATATAAAAAGGTGAGTGGGTCAAAAGCAAAGTTTCATAAAACCTTTGTTTTCAATAACATACTATCCTCTCGCCGGAAAACATGTATAGTTTTTGAAAATACGTCATACTCCCCGGTATGATTCTCAAAATACTATAACGATAATATGGGTGTTGGAAATGTGCCCTAAAACCAATCATATGATGATACTTTACGGACATTTCAACTGTTAAACTAATTTAGTTTAATATAAAGGGCAAAGGTTATTGTTTAAAGTAGTCTCATATAAATGTTATATGCTTAAACAATAAGTCCAAGGAATATGTGCTTAGTAGAATGTAATCTAAACAAGTTAGGTTCATGAGACCATTCTCATTCATGAGACATATCCTAAATGTTCCTGATCATAGGATTGCCAATTGGGCATTGACAGTCCGTTAAGATCAGTACGTGTTATATCTTCTCTCAGGGAGAGTGACTAGTCTCGAGTCATTGGTGTAACTGACACCAAGATAAGCATGTAGGTGCTCAATATAGAATGAGTCCACTGAACACGATCAACGAGGAGTTCTCATACTCATGTCACATGAGAACTCATAGTTGGGATAATGCAAAGTAGTCTTTTGACCTGAGGCATCATAGTTGTCTGGTGGTTAGGTCCTTGATCTTTGACTGTGTCAAAGTCACCCCATCAGAGGGTGTCCACGGCATAGTTGAGGTTAAGCCACTTAGCCATGGAGGCAAGTGAATGCGCAACAAGGGATCTCTAACCTTCAAACCGTTTGAGGGAGAATACTCTATGATATGATTAAGAATCTCTGGCCAGAGTATGAATGAGATTTAGGAAATCGTTCCAAATCATATTCAATGTAATCATATAAGTAATGGAATCACATTGGATAGTAGACATGAATAAACTATCAAACCAAACAATGTGATCGAGAATATTGTATTAGAGAAAGACCGTATTGCATTGCAATCCTAAACTGAATAGGTTCTCCACCTCTTCTGATTAGCTTGGGTAGCCATGACATACTGCTAGGTGTCACTCATGGTTTGTGGAAGCCCTAAAAGTGTATGATCACTAAAAGGGAGAATTGAAAGTATGTTTCAATTCACAATTGATTTGAAAGAGTTCTAATCTTCCACTGCCTCGCTAAAATGAACCTAATGGATCGTACACCGTGTAAGGTAGAGATTGATGAAATAATGGAGATGAGTAAGGATAATTAAATGGTTTAATTATTTATGGCAAGGATTAATTAATCAAACGAATAAGTTCGTTATAGACCTCGGGGTTAGTTTTGGGCCTTAAGGCCCAACGGGCTTCGAACGTCAAGCCTATTGACTTAAGTTGTATGACAACTTAATGACTAATGAAACTTAAGGGCCCAAACAGCCCATTGAACCCACATGGCCGGCCATTTAGAGAATGTGTAGCAAACTTGCTTTAATTGCAAGTTTGCCACTACATTATGAGATGCTATAAAGGCAACTTTATAACATTTCAATATTAGTGGTTTTCTTTAGGAGAATTGATGAGAATGAAAGTTCTCTCTTCTCTCAAAGAGGTCGGCTACCCTAGAGGAAAATAGCTAGCAATCTTCTTCCTCTAGGGCACTCATCTCCTCATCAAGGCTCTCCTTGGTGTGGAAACTTAGAGGTTCTCAATTTTAGGAACTTGGAGAAACCTCTTCAACCATCCTCATCCAAGCAAGGAATGAAGGCCCTCTCCTTGGGTGATTAGCCTTTGCTTATGCAAAGAGGAATCAACAAAGGTATATGATTTCTCAACTCATTAGAGTCTTGATTCACCATATCTACTAGGCTTTGAATTTCTTGGGTAAAGTTTTGTTTTTGAGTGCATACAAGCATGATTCCGCCTTTAATTGTTAATTGCATGCTGTAGATGTTGCTCAAATAAACTTGGTTTTCCGAAAATTTCCCTTCAAGTGGTATCAGAGCCTAGGTCTAGTAGATTGGTGAATCCTTTTGGGTTTTGTGATTTCATAGTTTGTGATTTGAATGTTGTAATTGTTACAAGCTTTATTCTTGCTTCTTTGAATGTAAATTTTGTTGGAAAATTTGCCATCTCAAATGTTGTAGATATAGTTCATATGAGCATGAATTTTGGAGCTAAAATTTGGTGCCATATTTTTTTTTGGGGAAATTCGGCCAAATCCAAAGGTTGGATTTTTGGGTTCATGTTTGTCTTGTTAAAAGTGTTTTAAAGTGACATTAGGAACCCCTAAGTGCCCTATTATGGTAATATGTTATTTCCCTTATGTTTGACATTATTTGGGAGTGTTTTTGGATGAAAAATGTTCATGGAACTCTTGTGGGTTTTCATGAATGTTCTTCATTGTTCTTGAAATGTTCTTGGCAAAGACAAAAAAGTTTGGTGGTTTGATTCAAAATGTTTGTTGTTTTTCAAAAAGTTTTGGTTTGTTTTTTATTGGTGATGGATGTTTTTGTTTTGTGATTGAAAAATTTTTCAACCCATACCAATCATCTAAAACCCATACCAATCAAACTGACAAACCTTACCTTTCACTATTTCAACCCATACCTTGTCTTCCACTAACTTTTTCACTCCCCTTTCCTCTCCAAAACCGGCCACCCCTTCATGTAGGGTATTTTTGGGGCTTTTATGCAATTACATAAAGTTTTGTTACTTTTGTGTATTTGCACTTTGACCCGAAAGTTTACGTTTTTACGTAAAGGCCCAAAATCACTAAAGGACAAATTGTTTTGTTCCTTTAATGAAGTTTTTGTGTTTGTTGAAATTTTTGGGTTCTAGTTGTAATAACATGAAGTATTGGACTTATGTGTTTTTACAGAGTGACCCCAAAAGTTTATGTTTTTGCAATATGACCCAATAGTTGAGGTTATTGCATTTTGGCCCAAATTAGTTGAGAACAAAATTGTTTTGTCTCTATAAATGAGAATTGGATTTTCATTTCATTTAGCTCCATTTAAATCAATTCTATGGATACAAAAACCAAATGAAAATGTTGCATTCATCTTTGATTAATTAAAGCGTTGATTAATTAAAGAAAGGGTGATTATGAACCTAAGCCTACGATAATTGAGCTATGTGAAAGGCCGTCTCAAATTTGTTTGAACCATGGGAATGTGTAGATTAGATTTTGGTTGTAATTTGATATGATCAAATGTTGTAAAAGAGTATAAGCTCTTCTTTACTTTAATAGTACTCCTTTCTTGTTTTATTTGATATGCATGAAATTGGAGTAGTTGGGGTCCAACGCCCAATAAGATAACACGCCTTAATGTGATTAAACGCATAACTAAAATCAATCACCATCCCTAGACCGAGATCCAACACTAGGCTCGTGTTGGATCAAATCAAAGGTTCATAGTCATCCTAAGGCCCTAAGGCAACTATATAGTCCATCAATGAATGCAAATCTTATGTTAGTAGTACCATATATTCTTGCTTTAAAAACCGTTTTACAAGCTAAGCGGGAGTATTATATACTACTAAATCAATCAAATGGACCAATAGTTGTAATAGGACCAAATTGTTTTAATAAGATTAAAATGATTGTTTATATGTATGATGAGACCTAAAAACCCTCAACCAAACCATTATTAAGTTGATAAGCGTGAGAGTGCTTTGAACACTCTTTCGTGGCCTTCCACCATGGTAGGCTCCAAGTGTTTGTGACTTGTACACCGACTTCACCCTATCATGGGGGAGTACAAAGTGCATGCTTACACTCAGGAGGAGTTCTATACGCATACATGATGTTGTGAAGGTAGGCAACGAGAATAGCCAACATTATATCATTGTGAGGTTGTTCTTGAACCCCTACCCGAACTTGCATGGTGGGAATGACTTAACTAAGTGCAATGGCGCCAACATCATATCATTGTGAGGCATCATTCTCTAGAGGCCAAATAAGATGGGTACTTACATTAGATGTAAATGAGTAAGCGTACTCTCTCATTATTATTATTGCTAGCCAACATCATATCATTGTGAGGTGGGCTTGGTAATAGTGAGCCTCTCATACCCTACTAAGAGTTTCCTCCAAAACTCTCGAATTCCGATGAGGGATATGGAATTTGCTAAAATAGTGGGTGGTGCTATTTGATTTAAAGACCCGGATCAAATGGCTTAAAATCAATCAATTTATATTCGTTATGTATGTATTTACCGATATATTTGCAAACGTTATCCATGACTTGACAAACAAAAGCCGAAGGCCTTAGTTTCCGGACTTGGTACCACAATCCCATAGATTGTCTTGAATGGATTGTATATGTACCTAAGTAGTCTCATTCTCACAATCTTCCTATTGATAACGTATCATTGGAAGAACATGTTAGATAAGTCTATCATAAAGAGAACAACTTTTAATAGTTGGAAATTATGTTTAGAACATAATGGTTGTTTGACAAAAATAGTCCATAAACATGGACTTAAGATGATTTTGAATCATTGAATGTTGAAGTGTTAAACCACTTAAGGAGACGGAAACAAGGCAAGGACTTCACCTTTAAGTCCCTATCCAAATGGTTCACTAAGTTTATTATAAACTATATAGTGAACAATAACCGCACTCTCTCCAAAATCGTTTGATGTGTATAACACAATTGAAACAAGTTTCAAGAGAGATAGTGGGAGTTTAAGGACTATGACTATTGTAGTCAATGGAGAAGTCAAATGAAGAAGGCAAAATAACTCCAAGGGAACAAACTTTCTTTATGAAAGGATGGACATTGGAAGGGGTATTTGCAAGTAATGACTTGCAAGTGTCAAGAACACACCTTTCGAAGGTGTTGTAAATGTTCTTGAATAATTCAAAACAGTTGGTTCTTCTACTTGAATGCTTGATTATGTATTTGTGACTATGTTTTACAATCGTTGTAAAAATAAGAAGTAGAAGATTAATGAGAGAAGAGAAAGTACTTCACATTCGGAACGTGAATCAAATATAGATCTCTGCGAAAGCAGATAGTACTTACTTCCTCATATGAATTACCAAAATATTGGATTAATGTAACACTACTAAAATAATGATTTTTAGGGGCAGTTAATTAGAGGCGGATTAAGTGTTTCGCCTTTATTGATAATTAATTAGGGCGGAAAAATTATTGGTCACTGTTAATACTATTTGAGGCGGATAAAAACTCCCTTAATAGATTAGACTAAAAAGGACAAAAACAAGCGCATCTATTTGTTATTATGAGGGGCGGATGTAGATTTAATCAAATAAAAAATCTTTCTGAAAATTAAAATTAAAAATATTAACCTAAACCCTAGTTGCTTGGCACATTCTCCTATATTCTCTCTTCCATTTCCTTCTAACGCCGCACCACACCACACCTTTCATCTCCCTTCTTTTTCTTTTCATCGTTATCTTCTTCGTTTCATTTTTTCTTTTATGTCTATCTCTACCCTTTCTCAGCTCTTTGATATCATTCATATGAGTAAGAAGGTTTGTGTATTATTTTCCCTAAGCTTTTCTTGTTTCTTTTTTTTGGCAGATTGATTTGACGGATTTTGTTAAAGTCTTTGCACTGGAATCAGTTTCAAGTTGCTTGAGGTAGTTTCAAATAACTACTCAATTAGATTAAAATTTCCAGAGAGGTGGTCAAAGAATTTATAAAGGTAACTGCTTGTGGTTATGAAGATTTAATTTTTTGTCAGGTTTGTTCATGCAAAAGTTTGATTGCATGTGCTTCTATATTAAATTATTATACTATCTAAGTTTCATTTTGTATTAGATTTGTTCATACAGATTTTTTTTTCTTCAAATGTCTATAGATTCAAAAGTTAAACGTTTGCATTTTGTTTTTGTTTATGCAATTTCGGATGTTTTGTCTAATAATTGATTCTATTTTGTTTATTGATTGGTCTAATTCACAAAGAAAATGGACTTGATTGGATTGTGTGCTGCAGAAAATTACAAAGGAAAAATAAATGAAAAGCTGGGTAGAGATATGAATTTGCAGAAAAGAACACAGAGATTATTGTTTTCTGATTCTTGTTTGGCAATGTGCAAAGATTTAATTAATATTATATTATATTTAATTTGAATTCTTGAAAGCAAAAATATTTTGCTGGATTCTAAATTTTATTTTTTTTATTTGGTTCAAATTATTTGGGGCGGAAGTTTCCTCCTCTACTAATTAATATTTCAACAAAACAAAAAAAAATGCCAACGTGGCAGGTAGACTAATAGAGGCGGATTTGTAGACAAATTAAGGCGGAATCGTGTTTATATCCGCCCCTCACAGCATTTGTGACGCGATTTGTAGAGGCACTTTCATCTTCCGCCACACATGTCCATTAGAGGCAATTTTGTGACATATTTGCCCCTAATATGCCTTTATACAGGCATTAATAAACGCCCCTAATGATGACTATTCTAGTAGTGTAATCTAATAGATTGTCTCTATAGTAGAGATGATGTGGTAGTGTTAACTGTTTAGAATATAACGATGCTTAAAACCCAAAAGGTTACAAGGTAGTGACTAATCCCAACTGATTTGTGACACCTCTAAAAGCATAAATTACGAGTTGGTCATAGATGGATGCTTTGGATCGTTAGATCCGAATCCAATGCCTTCTTGTTAAAACTGTATAGAGGCGAAATGTTTGAATCTTTATTCTTTTGGAAAGATTAAAGAATCACAAAGTTGTTGAGGTTAATTCACTTAGATGTTAGTGGCACTTGACCACAACATAATACTACTCATGTTATGTGACATTCACCGAAGATTGCTCTCGGTTGGACTATCGTGTATTTTGAATAAACGCAAGTCCGAATACTTTGCAAAAGGTTTCAAAGAATTCAAGAATGTAAGTTGATGAGTAAGATGTCTAAAGTATTTACCTCTTTAGATTTGATCTAAGAAAATATAACACTTTAGAAGAGTTTTTCTTGAAAGATATCAAGGAAAATTAGCATCATAAGATAATAGTTTTCTCCATTAGGAGAATAACGAACTCGAATAAGATTTGGTTCGTTGGATGTTATCAAAATACCCATATATATGATATATATGCTTCTAAGACAATACGATTGTCAATTAGAATATCTTCCAAAGTTTTCATGACTCCATAGGATGTAGTTGGAAAGAAAGACAAGTCTTAAGCATGTTAAGATTTGGGGTTGTGTGCTAATAAGCAATATTGTTTGAGAACCATCTTGTGCGATATCCTTAAATTAACTTTTGGATATCACTTCTATTAACCAACTAACAAATGTTGTTTGTTGGGTAGTTCATTGTAATCCTACACTAGGATTTGCCTAAGATAGAGCAAGTGAACGAGAAATAGAATTCAAAGAATAGGTTCTTTGAGAGACAAGATGATAATCAACAAATATAACAACCTAGTTCCAACACCAATAGCTCCAAGGTAGTCAAGAAGGATTTGAAAACCGTCTCAGTTGAATGGTTTGAACTTTATGACTATGTCATAGAGTTACACCTCTTAATTCGAAAGAAATAAGAATGAAAATCCTTATGACTACATTGAGTATGTATACGACATATACTCAAGGAAATGGTATAATACCATTTGACGCGAAATAATGAAACCTACATAGCTAAATGGTAGCTTAAGGTGACTACAATCAAAGAGATTGGTTGACTTGGAAGAAACCATCTTTGATGTAGTCTTGGTTTCTATTAATTCGAAGATTGTTAGCTACAACTTAACGATGATTCAATGTTTGGACATAATATGGGTTTCCAAAACCATTATCAAGATAGTCTTGATAATATATGTCTAAAACTAGAAATCACAAGACATGTAAGTTGTACAGATTCATCCATCATGAATCTTAACAAGCTAGTGGGAGCTATAAGCAATTTTATGAGAGAGTCAAATCGTTTGATTTCTCATAAAGATGTAAATGAATCTTTTGTCTACTAGGTTTACAAAAGATTAGTGGGAGTTAATAATATTTCTAAATTTGAACATATATATAATATATATTAATTTTGGAAATGAAAGAAATTCTTCTTCGTTAAAGTTATGACTTTAAACAAATCTATAATGGGAGACATAGTCTATAAACATGGAATGGAAATCTATAATGATAGATTTCAGGATATAATTGGATTATACCAAATCCCTAATGATAGACGAAAGATGCTAGGAAGTTTCTCATATGATGATAAGCTTCAAAAGGAAGGACAACTCTAGTAAGACTAGGAGATTGCTCTTATCAAAGGGAACGTACCCTTTGACTCCCAAAGATATAATGCGTAAATTGAATCCTTTATGCATACGCAGAAAGGTGATTTATGTATTTCATATTGTATGAAAAACGTTGATATGAGCTGTACCTAGAATGGTACAAGAAAATATCAATGCAAGCCCAGGATCAGAACCATGGCAACTGTCAAGTGAATCCTTAAGTATTTAAGAAACACTAAGGGATGGATTCCTCAAGAATGAGGAAGAATTAGAGTAACGCAATGGAAGCGTAAATGTATTAGATTATGAATCTAATCCATCATTGAATATCTCTTTATTATGACTAAAGAGATATTTAGGTGGAAACATTAAAAGTAATGACTTTAGTGTGTTTCATCGTGAATGCAAATATATATAGCCATATATAGAAGCTTACAACATTGTTGTTTGGATGGGAAAGTTCATTTATGAACTCTCTATTCGGTTCCAACCAGAAAGTGTCTTTAGTGTGCCGACACTACGACACTAATGGGACGATAGCTCAAGCCAAGGAATCAAGGTCTTATCAAGATCTGAACTTAAATGAGAGACTAAACCACATGATTGAGAATCATGTATAATGGTGAAGTCGTTAATCTCAAGGTTGCTTCTATGGATAACATATAAATATCCATTGTCTAGGCCTACTACTCAGCCATTTATGAAATGAATTCAGAAGAGGTATCATCACTGATGACCAAGCTGATTGGCTCTAGTGCAAGTGGGAGATTGTTGGAAATGTGCCCTAAAACCAATCATATGATGATACTTTACGGACATTTCAACTGTTAAACTAATTTAGTTTAATATAAAGGGCAAAGGTTATTGTTTAAAGTAGTCTCATATAAATGTTATATGCTTAAACAATAAGTCCAAGGAATATGTGCTTAGTAGAATGTAATCTAAACAAGTTAGGTTCATGAGACCATTCTCATTCATGAGACATATCCTAAATGTTCCTGATCATAGGATTGCCAATTGGGCATTGACAGTCCGTTAAGATCAGTACGTGTTATATCTTCTCTCAGGGAGAGTGACTAGTCTCGAGTCATTGGTGTAACTGACACCAAGATAAGCATGTAGGTGCTCAATATAGAATGAGTCCACTGAACACGATCAACGAGGAGTTCTCATACTCATGTCACATGAGAACTCATGGTTGGGATAATGCAAAGTAGTCTTTTGACCTGAGGCATCATAGTTGTCTGGTGGTTAGGTCCTTGATCTTTGACTGTGTCAAAGTCACCCCATCAGAGGGTGTCCACGGCATAGTTGAGGTTAAGACACTTAGCCATGGAGGCAAGTGAATGCGCAACAAGGGATCTCTAACCTTCAAACCGTTTGAGGGAGAATACTCTATGATATGATTAAGAATCTCTGGCCAGAGTATGAATGAGATTTAGGAAATCGTTCCAAATCATATTCAATGTAATCATATAAGTAATGGAATCACATTGGATAGTAGACATGAATAAACTATCAAACCAAACAATGTGATCGAGAGCATTGTATTAGAGAAAGACCGTATTGCATTGCAATCCTAAACTGAATAGGTTCTCCACCTCTTCTGATTAGCTTGGGTAGACATGACATACTGCTAGGTGTCACTCATGGTTTGTGGAAGCCCTAAAAGTGTATGATCACTAAAAGGGAGAATTGAAAGTATGTTTCAATTCACAATTGATTTGAAAGAGTTCTAATCCTCCACTGCCTCGCTAAAAGGAACCTAATGGATCGTACACCGTGTAAGGTAGAGATTGATGAAATAATGGAGATGAGTAAGGATAATTAAATGGTTTAATTATTTATGGCAAGGATTAATTAATATGTTAATTAATCAAACGAATAAGTTTGTTATAGACCTCGGGTTAGTTTTGGGCCTTAAGGCCCAACGGGCTTCGAACGTCAAGCCTATTGACTTAAGTTGTATGACAACTTAATGACTAATGAAACTTAAGGGCCCAAACAGCCCATTGAACCCACATGGCCGGCCATTTAGAGAATGTGTAGCAAACTTGCTTTAATTGCAAGTTTGCCACTACATTATGAGATGCTATAAAGGCAACTTTATAACATTTCAATATTAGTGGTTTTCTTTTGGAGAATTGATGAGAATGAAAGTTCTCTCTTCTCTTAAAGAGGCCGGCTACCCTAGAGGAAAATAGCTAGCAATCTTCTTCCTCTAGGGCACTCATCTCCTCATCAAGGCTCTCCTTGGTGTGGAGACTTAGAGGTTCTCAATTTTGGGAACTTGGAGAAACCTCTTCAACCATCCTCATCCAAGCAAGGAATGAAGGCCCTCTCCTTGGGTGATTAGCCTTTGCTTATGCAAAGAGGAATCAACAAAGGTATATGATTTCTCAACTTATTAGAGTCTTGGTTCACCATATCTACTAGGCTTTGAATTTCTTGGGTAAAGTTTTGTTTTTGAGTGCATACAAGCATGATTCCGCCTTTAATTGTTAATTGCATGTTATAGATGTTGCTCAAATAAACTTGGTTTTCCGAAAATTTCCCTTCAATGGGTACTCCCCGAAAATCAAGTCGACTGCTCATCTATATGTAAACACACAAGCCCAAGTAGATAAGCTACGAGAAACAGGCTGGGTATCTAAGAAATACGTTGAGTACTACAATGACGCGAGTCTAACATTAATCGATGTACACAAAGTGTGTCACACAAGTTCGAGTTGCCTAGTGGAACCTAGAACATGCTAGTACCTACAATGGATCCAAAGTTGCGTAGTGGTACTAATAGTGACAACTCTAAACGTCAAGGCTAGTCCTAGCCATAGGACTGAGTACTGATACCTGGGGTGTTATACATCTACTGATGAGCAACAATATAAAAACATGTATGGCAATAAAATACGAATGTTCTACCTCCAACATTCGCATATGATAAGAAATATGCTAACATAATAAATAAAGCAGTGAAAACCATACATAATAGTATCTTTATCAAAACAAAGACCCACTCACTCACTTGTAAGTAGTCGGGTCGTAGCCCCCTTATCTTAGGTAGCCCCGGTAGTTCTCTGGATAAGTCTCACCTATATGAGATATCACTGTACTAATGATTAAACTCATAAAGGTTACTAATTAAACTAATTAACGACACTTATCCCTTGTTTGCTCAACACAGAGGTCCGAAACACTCTGTAAAATACTATACGTACTGCCCCTAGGTAGTACGTGTCGTCACGAGTCGCCTCGCGTCGACGAAATTGAAAAATAATGTCCCACGCGCCCTCACGTGCGGCCCATGCGCGGCTCCACGCACTGGTCAACGCGTTGGTTAAGGCGCCGATCAGCGCGTCAGTCAACGCTGACGTCATCGCTGAAACTGCCTCGAAGTGCGGCGGCTACGGTGGGTTTTTTCGATCTACGTCAATACTCAACCAAATCAAACAAACGACATATGAAACTTCATCTACTCAACGCGAGGAATCCATTGGTGATAATTAGAAACCTCACCTCGGTCTAAAATGACGAGAAAATCGTCGGGAATGTTCGGTTCTTTCGTGAGCTTTTCCCGTCAAACGGTAGGGAGTTTGGACGAACGGTTTGTACCGTTGAGTCCAGGGTGTCGAGACGAAGGTTGTGGTGATTTTAGTTCGTCTCAGTTTTACAGTTTTCGTCGACGTGCTTAAACGATGCGAAGAAACAGAACGGAAGAAAAAAAAATTAGAAAAAGAAAGATAATGAAAAACTGCAGGAAAAGTGATAGGGAAGAAAAGAGAAGGAAAAAGATAAGCTTTCGGTTTTGGGGGTATTGTGCACCCACCAAAACGGTAAAATTACACGATCCCGTGTACAAAATAATAACACACGTGTCCAAAATATCCACCGAAAATTATTTCATAACAAACTTTTTACGGGATGTTACACTCATCTTGTTGGCGAGCATACTCCTTTTCTCTAGCAAATCCCTCATCTCTTGCCTTGTCGGTCTCATCTCTTAACCTTTCTCGCTTGAGATTTTCTGCACCTTGTCGAGCAAGTTCTTCCAAGAATTTTGTATATACTCATTATTGGAAGAATCACCTCTTTTAAGTTTTGCCTTCGCCGCCTTCTTACCAATAGGTCGCGGCCTTTTTTTCAGTGGGTGACTCCTCTTCAATTGGAGACTCCAATGGCGAGTCTTCACTAGGTGACTCGTGTAACGAAACCTCATTTAAGACAACGGTTGGACCATTGAGAACAATTTTGTATCTCGGGCATCCTTTAACAATATTCCAACACTCATGACGTGTGAAGGACTTCTTTTTGTTCGCATTGAACCATGCTTGTGCTTGAAGTATCTACAAAAACATTGTGAGAAAAATTTAATTATGCCCAAAAACATTGTGAGAAATCCAATTTATTGAACTACAAAATGCATTACAATTAATAAAATTTTACTACCTCACTTGCTAGATTTTGGCCACTTCGTAAATTATCTTGAGCTTGCTTTTGGGCACTTCTCCAACTATTGAACTCACTATTTAGAAGTTTCCACCTACTACCAAGCCCTTGATCCGTACGAGTTGAATTTGGTATCTTCTCCAAAAATTCACCTTGAACTTTCTTCCACAAATGTGTAACCTTCATGTCAGTACCCGTAATTAGATTATGACAAACACGAACCCAACATTCACACAAGCAAACATCTTCTATAACCGACCACTGAGAGCCGAAATCAGATGCTATTATTTTTTTGTTAAACAAAGGGATTGGGTAAGTAGGAAAAACAAAGAAAGGAAGATGAGAAATGGAGAAATTTGTATTGAGTTTTGGTGTGGGAGTGAAAAAGAGGGTTGGATATTTATAGAAAAACATTTTTTTTATTTTTCATTAATTTTCTTGGTTTTTTATTTTTTATTTTACTTTTTTTGTTTTTTTTAAAAAAAATTTTACTCAGAAATTAATTATATCTGTTGGATTTATGACAGTTGGAGATCCAATAGCCCAGCTTGTGCCACGTGTACTAGCCGTTAACCCTCACTTGCAAATCTGCCCGTTGGGCAGCAACAACTAGGTTTTGAAAATGGCTGATGTCAGCATTGGGTCAGCAATCTCTTGGGTAGAGGCCTAGGTAGGGGTCATCATTTGGCCCAGAAGCCCATGGGCCGGTGGGGGCCCGCCTGGCCCAAAGAGAAAAAGCCCGGCCCGGCCCACCACCAGGCCCAGGCCGACCCAGCCCATCGATTAGTAGGCTAGGCTTGGGTTAGGAGTTTTGAAGCCCGGCCTGGCCCATAGGCCCGGCCCACGTAGGCCCACATAGGCCCAGCCCGGCCTGCCCAGGAAAGCCCAGCCCACAGGCCCGCCTATCAATTTTTTTGCAGATACATCATACATGTTTATTATATGAGAGCTGCATTTTTTGTATTTTGAAGTTTCATAAGTTGAAGACAATATGTTTTGAGCTTTTTATAATTTGAAGATACTTCTATTTCATATTTTAATATGATTTTTTTTTATTATATTTTTTTGTCTTCAGCCCATTTAGGCCCAGCCCAACTGGGCCAGTTCGGCCCGGCCCGCCAAGCCCACAAAAGCCCGGCCCATGAGCTGGGCTTGGGTTTTAATATTTTCATAAAAGCCCGGCCCAGCCCGGCCCATATTTTTTGTTATTATAATTGAAGCCCAGCCCAGCCCAGCCCAAGCCTAGTATTTTTGGGCCGGGTTGGCCCGGCCCGGCCCATTGCCGACCTCTAGGCCTA
The DNA here is from genome assembly GCA_018257905.1 of Gillenia trifoliata. NCBI lineage: Eukaryota > Viridiplantae > Streptophyta > Magnoliopsida > Rosales > Rosaceae > Gillenia > Gillenia trifoliata. The sequence continues at coordinate 41,195 of CM031087.1, read as the reverse complement.
GGCCAGATTTTCTGGGGGGCTTCCTAGGCCTGTGGGCTCCACCCACTTACTTAGGCTGTGAACTACCGTTGGAGGTCCTATTTTTTGAAAATGGGCCAGCTGCCTGGGAGCCAAAGAGAACATAAGTATTATCCTATTAGTAATTAATATTTTTAATAATAAGGATTTATTTGATATTTTGGTCCATGTCTTTTTTAGTTGGCTAACGATGTTTCTCTGCAAAAACATCAATAAAAAAAGGGAACCAACAAGAAAGAGAAGGTAAGAAGGAGAGAGAAGAATTGATGGGGCTGACGGTAAGGGCTCCCCATCCAGTTTCGTTTGGGCCGCCGGTCTATTTGCAGTTGCAGCGATTCCCAAGCAAGCACATAGGAATAAGGAGCTTGCTTATTAGATATGGTGGTCAGAATATTCTTCCCTACATGAAATTCAGCTCTTGTGTTTCTGCAGCAAAAGTAACGTCGTCGACGTCTAGTATTACAGCAGCGGCCACAGGTGCAGCAGCTGGTGTCGAAGATACGACAACGACTTTGGAAGTGGAGGAGATAAAGGACAAATGCAGACAGTGGAAGTGGAAGGGTAGATACGCCATCAATTACTTTGTTTCTGATCCACGACCATCAGGACCACCATCATCTTCAAATCCAAAACCGAAACCTCCTCTGCTGCTTGTCCACGGTTTCGGAGCCTCCATTCCTCACTGGCGAAGGTTAATTTGTCTTTACATATCCAATATCCATATCCGTATCTATTTTAGGCCACACATGACATGAGTGCACAACCGCACGCGCGCGTACAAAATAAATCCATTAGCGCACTTACTTTCACTGTTCTTTAATATTATTACACACTTATATTTGGGTTAAATTTCAATGGTACGTACTGTTAAATGATTTAATATTCATTTGAGACTCACTACAAATTAATCTAAACCATTCAATGACCGTACTATTCAATAGTTTTTTCTTATACTTACATGTCTGTCTCAGAAACATTAGGACGTTGTCCCAGAATTATACCGTTTATGCTATTGACCTCCTTGGATTTGGCGCCTCGGAAAAGCCTACTGGCTTCTCATATACCATGGAAAAATGGGCTCAGGTATCTCTGAGTCAGATGCCCTTATATATATGTATAATGAGATTATTATTGTTTTATTAAAAGGATTTAGGGTTTGGCTGTGTTCCTCGAATAAGGTTATTTGAAAAATATTTAAGCTATATGTGACTAGCTAGTCGGAACCTCCTTATGCTTAATATGTAATTATGCTGTCGGAGCACATGAAAGCGCAAGATGAGAAGGTTTTTGACTAGTCCGTACTCAAACATTGCTTCTAAATAAAAACGAAAATGAAAATCCAATAAAACACTGATATTCAAAATATAAATAAATCACCTTAGCAATTGAAAATGACAAATTAATTTTTTATACCATATCATTATATTATATGATGTGACACATAATGTATATAATCAATATTTAATGAAGAAAAATAATAGGGATACCACATTTTTGCACACATGGTGTACATGAGCAAGTGATGTATACTTGACGCGTCAATTAATGAATTCATCTCATTGACTAATAATTGTATAAATCATTCGCCACATCATGTTGTACACTAATGCGATATAAATATGTTGTTTCCCGAGCATTACTCTCCAATTAAATAAATTGATTAATTGACATGATATATATATATATACACATCACTTGTCACATAATGTTGTACACCAATGTGGTTAAAAATATATGGTCTCCTTAATGTTTTCTTAAAAATAATATCCTTTGACGTTGCCAACTTACGTTTAATTATGACTCAAGTGTCGTTTGTTATTAAACAGTTAATCTTGGATTTTCTGGATGAAATAGTTCAAAAGCCAACTGTGTTGATAGGGAACTCTGTCGGAAGCCTTGCTTGTTTAATTGCTGCCTCAGGTGTGTTGTGTTTAAAATTCTAACCTAGACTCATCTTGTATATATGTTTAACTTAGCTAGACATAGCTATAATAATAATAATGTAATTTACTTTTATATATCTCTTGGTAGGTGGTCTTAACTTAATTATTATTTTCATTGATCGACTTACGTTGTTTTTTGTGACTAGAACCTAATAATAAAGCACTTGTTGGAGGGTTAGTGCTTTTAAATTGTGCTGGTGGTATGAATAATAAAGCAATTGTTGATGATTGGAGGATCAAGCTTTTGTTACCTTTGCTTTGGTTTTTTGACTTTCTACTCAAACAACGAGGAATTGCTTCGGCCATTTTTGAGCGTGTCAAACAAAGGTATATATATCAATTCTAGCTAACTCAATCGATCACTCGTGCATGGATGTTGTGAGTACGTAGACTGTACGTACGTATGATATATATATATATATATATATATATATATATATAATCTGATGAAATGCTCAATTGATGCTCATGCATATGCAGAGATACTATAAGGAATGCTTTATTGGCTGTTTACGGGAACAAGGAATCCGTCGATGAAGAATTGGTAGAGGTACGTACACCGCGCCATGCATGCTGCCTGCCAATGCCATTCACGTTCTTCTTCCTCCTATATATATATGCCATATATCTAGCTAGGAGAGGAGAGGAACTCCAGATATCGTATGCGATCGAGGAACTGATCATATGCAATTAACTAATAGTTATTTCTGTCTCTAATCTCGTCATGTCACTTGTCTTCGTTTTATGCAGATAATCATGGAACCAACGTGCGACCCAGGGGCACTTGATGCGTTTGTTTCTATCGTGACTGGCCCCCCAGGACCAAACCCGGTGCAGTTGATATCAAGAATGTCGGATGTCCCTCTTCTAGTATTATGGGGGGATCAAGACCCCTTCACCCCGCTTGATGGACCTCTTGGCAAATACTTCGCTTCCCTGCCTTCTCAACTCCCCCCCAATGTGAATGTGAATGTGAGCTTCTTTGTTCTACCAGGGGTTGGGCATTGCCCCCATGATGACAGGCCCGAGTTAGTTCACCAAAGACTTTTACCCTGGTTGGATCACCTTCCTATTTAATTTAATGATGAGATTGTTGAATTGAATAATTTCCACTTCTAAAAAGGTACTTTTTAGTGAAGGAGTTTTCAACTCGCTTGACAAGTTAAGCATGCTTAACAACTGTGTTCTAGTATTTTTTTTTCTTATTCTTTTGTAACTAGGGTTCGTTTCGTATTCATTTTGTAATCAAGATTTGTTAACATGCAAATATTCAAGATAAACTTTTTAGAATGAGTGATATGGGGTAATGTGTGTTACTGCCTTACTGGTGTATGAAACCAATTTTTCTCAGGTATTTCAAACAAAAAGGAGAAAACAGTAATGGCACGTTTACTTCTATTTTTGAGAATGAGAATGCCAGAGTGGTACAATGTAATGTGGACTCAATTGTTTAGATAAACATACCCCTTTGGTAATGATGCCTTATTCATGCATAAGGCTCACTTTTTTATTTTATTTTATTTATTTAAACAAAAGATTTTTAATAAATGAAAATGATATTCATAATATTGATGGGGTCTTTTAATTGAGCCCAGTCAACGGTGGAATTCGTGAGGAAAACCCACTATAAAACATAAGGGAGCTATTAGACCCACCTACATTTCCCAATTCCCCACCCACTATTAAAAGTTAAAAAGTGAAAACACTATTTTTCCACCCATTATTGTTCCTAAAATGACCTTCACATTTTTAAAATTTTTTAAAATTTCCTTTACTATATAAAAAATAAAATATTTAAATAAAAAATACAACTTTTACAAATTATTTGTTTTTGGAGACCAACACTGACACACCCCGACCCGAATATCCAGGTGGACACCGGATATCGAGGCGTGCTGATCATCACTCTGGAGGAGTGACGAAGTCATGACGTGGAAAAGAAATAAGAATTTAAATAAAAGTTGAAAATTTAAAAGTAAGAAGGAAAAATCAAGAGTGCGCAGTGTGAGATTGAACCATTATTACAAACTAAGTGTCAGAGCAAGGAAGTGCAGTAAAGGAATAATATTCCCATCCCGAAGGATGGATAAGAAAGAACAAAGAAATACTCTTCCATACATTAACTGAAATGTAAGTCAGCGGGTGCCACAAGCTCTTATTAGCCAAGCTTAGTTCCTAAGTCCTGGAGGGGCGAAAAACACAAGAAGGGTGAGTGGGCCAAAAGTAAAGTTTGATAAAACTTTTCCTGAGTTTCGGAAAATAGTAACCCCTAGCTGTAAAACCCGTAGTAATTTCCAAAATACTTCTTTAACAATAAATCAAGTATTGGGAACAACACCTAAAAAAGGATACGGGTGGTCAAATAATCAACAGCACTGTATAATATGTTTACTTATTAAATAAATACAAGCACACGAGTTCATGCAGAAAGTAGCCACATGAACAGGCTGGGTGTTATAATTACACTCTAGTACTACATACACGTGAAGCTAGCGCTAAGCGAGTCACAACGAGTTCTATCTGCCAAGGCAACTAGAACGGGCTAGCACTTACGATGGATCCAAAGTGAGCGTGTCGATGCAGTGTGAACATACACGTGAAGCTAGTCCTGGCCCGGACAGTACTAACACCGTGCAAATATGCATGATAAGTAAATAAAATCACAGCGTATAGTCATGCCAATAATAAGTTTCTAAAACTCAAAATAAAGATATTTAATCAACAATTTAACTTTTCATAAATCATGGCATGCTATACTAAGTTATAACACAAATTAAAACACATTTGAAATATATAATATAATATACTTTAAAGAAACGGACCCACTCACTGGTAAGTTGCCGGATCGTAGCCGCCGTACCTGGCCTGGCCTCGGTACTCCTCGGGATAGGTCTCACCTATATGAGAAATTACTATACTAATCATTATTCAAGTCAAATCCAAAGTATAATAAGGAAAAGACTCGAAATCCCCTTTTTGTTTGCTCGATTCGAGACTTAAAATTGTCGGAAAAGTGGCTCACGCGCCCTTACGCGCTCACACGCGCCGGTTGTGCGTCTGTCACACGCGCCGTTAAAGTTAACAGCGCACCGTTAACTTTAACGGAATATTCTGTTAAAACTGACAGAATATTCTAACAGCGTTAGGGAATATTCTGTCGCCGTTAGGGAATATTCCTTCACAGCGTCAGGTTTGAAACGAAATATACCTTAGAATATTCTCCTGCTATACCGATTTGAACCGGACCTGCTGACGTCACGACCGGGTTTGCTGACGTCAGCTCGCCGGTCACCGCTGCACTTTCCGGCCGCCGCTCGCCTCAGCCGGCCGGAGTTTTGCCGGAAACTGGAATTTTGCCGGAATTTCTGAAAAATTTGTAAAATCTTCAAATCACAACCATTTTTCACACAAAAGGTACCAAAATAAAGCTAGGAGAGAAGGGAACTCGAATTTACCTAGTGGTACCCCAAAAGGTGGCCGAAGATGGCCGGAAATTGGCTCGAAAGTTCTGGCCAAATTTGGATATCGACGATTTCGAGGTTAACCGAGCATGCAAGGCCTGGGTTGTGATCCAGGGCCTCCCAGAGGTTGTTTGGTGAATAATTTGACTTCGATCGAGGTCCCAAGCTGTTGAAACGTCGAAGGGAAAATTTTGAACTCGTCGGAAAATCTGAGTTCGAGGTTTGTGGTTTTCTGGGTTCACAGTGGGCTCGAGTTGGTGCCACTGGGTTGCTAGGTTTGGTTGTGTTGAGTTAGAGGATTGTGACTGTGATTAATCGAAGGAAAAACTCATAAAATGAGATGGTGGTGAGCTCGGGTGTTTGAGTGTAGGTGAGGGTTTGCATGCAATTTCTGTGTGCAAAACATAAAGGCACGGGGAAGGAGTATAAGGGAGTGGCAGACAGACTGATTGAGTTTGATGAGGTGTGGTGAAATTCCACACGAGAACGCAACCAATTTAAAAGCACAAAGTCTTCAAACAATTGCATGTAGTCAAAGGCATGCAAACTTTGCAGAGGGTGCAGAGCACCCCGGTTTGTGAGAAACCACGGGAAACAATCCACAAAAACCATAGTACTGCAAATTGAAAATTTCCAAAATGCCCTCACTCACAACTTGTCAGTTACAAGTCCGAATGACGTCCCGCTTGCTCTCACGGGTTTGTAGTGAAGAGTTCTAAACAGAAATTACAAGAAAAGTACGAAACTATGATGAGATAATCGAATTTCCACGTAGAACTCATTTAGCCCACCAGGGGTATTTTGGTCAATTTACAACATCGGGGAATAAAATACAATATAATCAAGGACGGGATGTATCAAACACCCCCGCCCCCCCCCTCCCCAAACGGTAAAAACCTAGTAGCACCACCCCCCAAAATCACAACCGCACCACCACACCCCCTAAAACATCACCCCAATCCCAACCATTGCTGGACCACCACCGCTCCAAAACTGCCCCACCTCCACCCATCTACCCTTCCTTTGTACACTACTTTCTCGTCCCCGGACTTGAATTGAGATGGCACACCATCATGAGACAGCAAGAGTAGAACCCATAAACTAGATAAAAAAACAAGCATATGGCAATGGACGTCGGCGAATGTGGAGATTGACAACCCATTGCGAGCCGCCAACTAATCACGACGTTGGCGGACATGGCGATCGACAACTCATTGCGAGCCGACATCGACGCCGTTGTAGGGGAGGACTTGCGGTGGGTGTGGACTTGATGGGGTTCAAATGGGGGAGAACGTTTTGATTGTTCTTTACCATCCTTCGAACCCAAAATCATGAGGATCAATGCTATAACATTTTACCACCAAGGTTGGATTGCGATTTTGAATCTCTGATTGTTCTATATTCATTTTTTATTTTTTTATAAAGTAAATAAATTATGTTTTCTTTTGGTCAACAATAACTAATATTATGTGGTGAAATATGATTGGTTGATTTTTAGGTCTTTAAAAGTCATTTTGCATGAGGATAAATTTGTAAATCAAATTTTCATCTTAAAGTAGGTGAGGAGATAAAACACTGGGGGTGAGAATAGTAGCACTAAAAAAAAATCCATGTAACTGACAAAAAAAAAAAATCCAAGTAAGCAATCTGTTAACTAGATTAATTATTTTGTTTGACTATTTTGCCCTTCAAGTTTAATATTAAAAGCCTTGATTTAATGCATTTGTTCTTTCGAAAATTTGAATTTAAATTCCAAATCTTAATCTCTATACACAAAGGAAGAATGCAAATTTGGTGAAACATTTATAATGCCAAAAATGCCCCTCCCTTCTTACCACTTTTAAAGAGTAAAAAGAAAATTTTAATTAAATAAGTGTAAAATTGTAAAATAATTTCAAAAGACACATCCTCACCCACGTAAAGAAGTTAGTAACCTGTTTTTATGAATTTGTTATAAATAAAAAATTATACATTAAGTTTTTTTAATAGGGAATTAAAAATCCAACAAATAAATAAATAAAATATAAAAGAGTCAATTGACATACGCGTTAGCATGTAATAAGAGGCTAGTGACTAAATAAAAGCATGACTTACGTAAATCAAAACAAACAAAAAAAAAACTCAACAAATATAATTGTATATAATGAACGTTATCAGCACGCTCTTTCCGCTGTGCTCAAGAGAATTATACTGGACACATAGAAAAAGATGATGAAAACATGCATGAGTGCGGAAATGTAAGATTATATTACCTTGTTGATAGGTACATTATAAAAATAATGAAAACCTGTACAAGTCTAAAATTATAAGATTGTGTTAATTACCTCAATACAAATAAAACTAACAAATATCAAAATTGTGGGACCATGAATTTTTTAGGGCCGGAGTAAGGCGGATTAGAATACGAATGCCACAAAAGTTTGGTTATGGACTCAACAGCTCCGCTTGTCGGGATAAGTTGCTCAAATGGATCAGCAATGCCACCACATCTGTTGTACTCCAAAAAGGTAGGTGAAGTCCATTGATTTCACCGAGATTGACCATGCTTGTTGTGCAAGACACGGAAGCCAGATTCGATTGGGGATATGATATGTTTCCTATATTCTAAGAGATTTCTAGAATCTAAGGATTGTTGTGCGCCGCAAGTAATCACACTCATAAGAGAAAACAATATCTTTTTCTAGATATTCTCTAGGATTCTCTCAGTTTAATACATATTCAATATCCTAAAATGTCTCTTTTTCGACTACTATATATACCCTCACTTAGGGCATATCTCTAGTAACGCAACTATCGCAATTTACGCATACTTAGTTCTTTGCATATTCTCTTGCCTACTGCTTGAGTCTTAATATTGCTTACTAACTTCACCGTCGGATAGCCTTTGGCTGGTACCTCACCAATACCTTAGACTATTCACGGTTGTTCTTTTTTCTTATAAGTGGCCAAACTTGTAGACGACCCTTATCTACGGCGATGTGCAATTTTGGTTCCAACATATTTCAACATTAGTGCCAAAAGTTTAAGTCATCTTTTGCCTTATATGCCTTGTTTGGTACGTCGGACTGTACTGACTATTTTAGTAGGATAGACTAATCTGTGCATCGGATAGTACTAAATAAATAATCGGACATTTGGTGCAGTATCAAACTAAAGACCAACTAATTTATATTATGTTTGGTGTTGTACCGCATAAGATGATTTAAAACTGTTATTAATATTTCAAATAATAATTATGATCGAATGAAAAAAAAGGGAGAAAACTAAAAGAGCTGCGTGCGGGGCCCTAGATCAATGAAAATAACCAAGTATTAGATCCCATCCCCATCGACACCAACAAATCTCCACTCAAACCATCACGGCTCCACCTCTTTCTATTTCGCTAAAAATTCAAGTCGATAGAGGGGAAGTAAAAAGATCAATGATGGGCAAGCGAGCTTGGGACTTAATAAAATCAGATCAAGAGGTCTCAAACGGGCTGGGCCGGCCTATTTGAAGTTGGCTTACGTGAGTTTGAGCCATGCTTAGGCCAACCCATTTAATAAATATATTAAGCCTAGCCTAGCCCACCCTACCCTACGACCCTGACCTATTAAAATCTGGGCCGTGTTGGGCCGGGCCACTAAACGGGTTGACTTTGGCAAAATAAACTTTAATTATTTTAAAATTTAAAAAAAACTTATTCGAACATATTATTAAGCTAAATATCACTAATATTAAGTCTTACTAACCTTAAAATGTATGTTTGTGATTGAAAAATAATGAATAAATTAGATTATTCATAATGGGTCAGGGTTGTGAGTCATGGGCCAGTTGGCCCATTAAGCCTAAATCTTAGGCTCGACCTGTGCCATGCCAGTGCAGTGCTCGTGTCGGCTCACTCGTTTGACACCTCTAATCAGACCTCAGAGGAGGAAGGTGCAAGATGCGTGGGGAAAGGATGGGTTTGGATTGTTTGGTGGGTTTTGATTTTTGATTTTTAAGTTTTAATTCTTCTTCAACCTAAAGAAAAAAAAATGGTGTAATCGTTCTTATTGTTTTACTTTTTTTTTGACACATCCCGATCCCGGACGAGCCAGGTGTCGGAAGTGCTGGCCGACACGTGTTAGGTGACGAAAGCCATTTAGAAAATTTAAGAATAAAGGATAGAAAATTGAATTAAAACAATAAGGTCAGAGTGCACAGAGTGTGCGGGCGGAAGAAATAATTAGAATACACAGTAAGAGGGATACAAAGATATACAACCGTATAAGAAATCCCTACATCGTCATACCACCGCGCCATCGACGTCGCAAGGCTCCCAGCCAACTAACCTGGAGGGGCGCAAAACATAAAACGGTGAGTGGGTCAAAAAGCAAAGTTTGATAAAACCGTTGTTTTCAAAAGTTTAGTAACCCCTCGTTTGAAAACAAGTATAATTTGAGAAAATACGTCATACCCGTAGGCATGAACCTCAAAATACAGTCGTGAAAACATTCGGGTACTCCCCGATAATACTTTACTGACATTTGCTCACCCATATGTAAACACACATGCCCAAGGGGCTAAATCCCACAAGGAACAAGCTAGGTATACAAGTAATACGCTGAGTACTACAATGACGCGAGTCTAACGCTAAGCGCTGTGCACAAAGTGCGTCATACAAGTCCGAGTTGCCTAGTGCAACCTAAGACAGGCTAGTACCTACAATGGATCCAAAGCTGCATAATGGTACTGATAGTGACTACTCCAAACGTCAAGGCTAGTCCTGGCCACAAGACTGAGTACTAATACCTGGGGTGTATACATCTACTGATGAGCAACAGTATGAAAACATGCATGGCAATATAATACGAATGTTCTACCTCCAACAAACGTATATGATATGCAACTACGCTAACAGTTTAAAGAAAGCGTTGAAAACCATACGTATATATATACATTTATCAAACAAAGACCCACTCACTCACCTGTAGGTAGCCGGGTCGAAGTACCCCGTCCTGGGTAGCCCCGGTAGTCCTCTGGATAGGCCCCACCTATATGAGATATCACCGGTACAATGATTAAACTCATAAAGGTCACTAATTAACGAATTAATTACACCTATCCCTTGCTTTTGTAATTTGGAGGTCCAAAACACCTCAAAAATTAACATGCATACTACCCCGAGGTAGTACACGTCGTCACGAGTCGACCCGTGAAAACAAAACTCGATTTGGACCTCCCACGCGCCCTCACGCGCGGCTTGAAGGTCGGAGCCTATGGCTCCACGCGCAGCTCCACGCGCGGCTCACGCGCGAGCTGGTCAACTGAGCCGATGAGCCGGTCAACTCGGCTCGGCTCAAGCCGGTCAACACGGCTCGGCTCAAGCCGTCAATGCGGCTCGGCTCAAGCCGGTTTAAGCTGCTGACGTCAGCAAATCCGGTCTGAACCGGTCTGCTGACGTCAGCATGGCCGGTCCAACCCGGTCTGATGACGTCAGCACCGGTCATCCCTGCCAGGATTTTGGTCGCCGGCACCGCCGCCGGCCGCCGTCGCCGGAATCTGGGAAAAATGGCCGGATTTCTGGGGAATTTTCAAAGCTTCATAACTTCTTCGTTTTAAGTCCAAATTGGACGATTCAAGTACCAAAATGAAGCTAGAGATGAGTAGAATCACAGTGTACCTTTGGATTGGTCGTACAAGCTCGGGAAAAGGCCTGTAATTGCCTCGAAGGTTGCGGTTCACTGTAGCAAAGTCGATCTACGTCAAAACTCAACCAAAACAGGCAAACGACCTATGAAAATTCATCTACTCAACGAGAGGAACACAATGGTGGTGGTTAGAAACCTCACCTCAGTCTAGATTGGCCGGAAAATGGCCGAGAAGGTCCGGTTCTTCCGGTTGCGTTTCCCGTCAAACGGTTGAGAGTTTGGACGAACGGTTTGCACCTTTGAGTCCACGGCGTCGAGACGAAGGAGGTGGTGATTTTCGTTCGCTTCGATTCGACGGGTTTCCGTCGGTGTGCACTGTGCACCCACGGAGAGAAAAAGAGAGGGAAAAAGTGAGTTGCAGAGAGTGAGGGACTAACAAAGACAAAGGGACAAGGCCACGTGGGCCAACAGGGGTGTTGGGCCCCAGCCCAACCACCAAACTGTCCAGAAATATAAAATACGGGTAACGTCGGTAATCCAACGCCCGTAAAATATTCGTTCGGAGTCCGAACGACGTACGGCTCGCGTCTACGAATTCGTATCGACGAGCACGTCAAGAAAATACAAGTGGATGCGTCGTACGAGTTACGACGCAAAAGTCAACCGAAAAGTCAACCCAGGGGTAAAAACGTCATTTTGCACCTCCGGGAATAAAATAAGTTAAATTTTGAACGGGCTGTGACATTTTTTCTTTCAAATTCAAAGTATTTAATATTTTGAATTAAAGTTGTACTCGTGGCGATGACATATCTAACACGTCAACCAATTAATGGATAATTCTCATTTTACTACCCTCAAGTATCGTGAAATTAGCACTTTGCTATACTTACTTTTTTTTGTCTCACTTTCATACCTAAAGTTTAATTTTCTTGACCCTTTTATACATCCGTTAGTTTATCCGTCAAGTTTTTCGTTAACGGATGACGTGACAGGACTTTTGACACACCCTGACCCGAATATCCAAGTGGACACCGGATATCGAGGCTTGCTGACCGTCATCCCGGAGGAGTGACGAAGTCATGATGAAATAATATAGGAATTAAATAGTGGAATAATGTGAATTTGAGATAATTTGAATAAAACAGTGTGGAAGTGCGTAGTGTGGGATGAGACCCATTATTACACATAATATCAGAGCTAGGATGCAGTGAAATAAAAAGGATATTCCCATCCCATAGGATGGATATAAACACAACTGAAGTGAAATTACATACTTCCACAGAGGGGTAAAATGGTAATATCAACAACAGCCACCGAAACTCGTCTGCCAACTAATTTCTAGGACCTGGAGGGGCGAAAAACAAAGGTGAGTGGGCCAAGTACTGTTTTGTAAAACCTTTCCAAAAGTTTGGGTAATAACCCCTCACTGTAAAACCAGTAGTTTGCCAAAATATAAGTTTACTAACAATAATATTCAAAACTCAATAATTGGGACTGCGCTCACAAGGATACGGGTAAAATCAATAACAACAGTAGTATAAAACATCACATTACTTATCGCATAATCAAAGCACACAAGTCATGCAGAAAGTAGCTGCATGACAGGCTGGGTGTTTACAATTTACGCTCTAGCACTACATGCACGTGAAGCTGGCGCTAAGCGCATCACAACGAGTTCGAGTTGCCAAGGCAACCTAGAACAAGCTGGCACCTACGATGGATCCAAAGTGAGCGTGTCGGTGCGTGTGAACATACACGTGAAGCTGGTCCTCGCCCGGACAGTGCTAACACCGTGCAATATACGTGATAAGTAATAAATCTCTAAAACGTATAGACATGCCAACATTTATTCAAATACGCCAAAAAGGATGATTAACACATCAATATGCTAAGTAAAACATTTATCAAATTTAATAAAACATGGCATGCTATACAAGTCATAAAATCACATTTAAACCCATACTAGAAATAATAATATTTTAATAAAGAAAGGGCCCACTCACTGGTATGTCGTCGGGTCGTAGCCGCCGTACCTAGCCTAAGCTCGTAGCTCGTCGGGATAAGCCTCACCTATATGGGAATTCACTATACTAGTCATTATACAAGTCTATTCCAAAATAAATAAGGAAACGACTCGAAATCTCTTTTGTTTGCTCGAATTGGAGGTCTAAAACACCTCGAAAATTACCACACGTACCACCCCTAGGTAGTACGCGTCGTCACGAGTCGCCTCGCGAAGACGGAACTTGAAAATAATGCTCCACGCGCCCTCACATGCGGCTCAAACGCGGCTAAGCCACGGCCCCACGCGCAGCTCACGCGCTCCAGTCAACGGTCAACGGTCACGCTGACGTCATCGTTGACGTCAGCGCCGGTATGAAACGGTTTGCTGACATCATGCTAACGTCAGCGCCGGTCATCCCTGTCATTACTCCGGTTGTCGGAATCTAGAATTTTTGGCCAGAAAACTGGAATTTTTTCAAAACTTCATAACTTCTTCATTTCTAGGCCAATTTCTACGATCTATATATCAAAATGAAGCTAGAAACGAGTAGACTTCGAATTTGCTTACCAACACCTCAAAAGGTGGTCGGAAGTGGCCGGAAAATGGCTCGAAAGAACCGGCCAAAAGTTGACGTCGTCGTTCTCGCCGTTTTTTTCACTTGCAGGCCTTGGGTTGGGTTCCCAAGGTTTGCAGAAGATGTTTGGTGATGTATTTGGGTTGATTCGAGGTCCAAATCAACGAGTTCTTCGTCGGGAAAAATTGTGAAAACCGTCGGGAAATTCCCAGATTTTTTGGGTTCGGTTTGTGGTTGTTTTTTGGGCACCAAAGCCTGGGTTTTTGTCACATGAATGAAGATGATGAGTTTGGGAGTGAGTTCGGTTAGAGGCAAGGCCGAGAGTGAGAGTGAGGAGCCACGGGGTGGCTTGAGAAGTTTGAGTGTGTGTGTTTCTTGCTGAGCCTCTGTGTGATTTTGTACTTGCAGAAATCACGACACCAATTGGGGAAAAGCAAGGGACAGACAGAGTAGAGTAGGCAGTAGAGGTGTGGTGAATTTCCACACTGAAGCTGTCCAGTTTAAAGCGTGAACAAAAATCAAAAGATGAACAGGCAGTTAAGGCGTGCAATTACGCAGTTAGAAAAAATAGTAGAGGTGCAGAGCACCTTGGTTTGGCTGAAAACCACGGGCGTACAGTCCATAGAAAAGAAAAATACCGCACATGAAATTTTGCCCAAATAATCATAACTTGTCCGTTACAAGTTCGAAAATTATCCCGTTCGCACCTACGAGTTCGTGGTGAAGTGTACTACTCAAAAAGTACGAGATTAAGTCAATAGGAAATAATTGTCCACGTAGGACATACGTGGCCACTAAGGGCATTTTCGTCAATTTACAAAGTCAGGAAATAAAATACAATATTTTTAGGGATGGGATGTAACAACTTTGACCCACTAAAAAATATAAAATAATAAAATTATTAAAAAACTTAAGTAAAAAAAAACAATAAAACAATAAAGAAGAAAATAAACTCTTTTTCTCCAAACAACCAACTCCACGGCCACCAAATCCAAATCAAACACAATAAATTCAAATAAACTGAAAAATTCAAAGTTAAAAAGGAGTTTGGTGCGGAGGGGCTTGAAGTGAAAGGGGTGGGGTGGATGTGCAGTAGAGTCAAAGAGGGAGGGGAAGAGAAAAGGGAGATGTTTTTCTTTTTATTTATTTATTATTAAATTTTTAATGTTTATTGTCCACGTGACACAAATTTGGTGGGCCACAGATCTGACACGTCATCAGTTAACGGAACACTTGATGGATAGACTAACGAAAGTATAAAAGTGTTAGAAAAATTCAACTTTAGGTATGAAAGTGAGACGAAAAAAGTTAAGGGTAGAAAAGTGTGAATTTCACGATACTTAAATGTAGTAAAGTGAGAATTACCCTAAATTAATTACAAAACTAAGGCCAAGGTGACCTATTTATTATGTAAGTTAACCTAGAAACCCTAAGAATCCAAATAAGAAAAATAGGAAAGGAATCAAACAAATAACAAAAAGATCCTAAAATATCAAAATCCAGTTTTGGGCTAGTAAATGCTGTAATTCGACCAAATTCTAATTGGGCTTAATGTTTATAACAAGTCTTGTAGATTTCATCGTTTTCTGTGAATCCATACATTACGGGCCCAAAATTAACACGCAAAACAAAAATTGTTCAAATATCTTGAAAATCCAAAACATCTACTTTTGGGATATGACAATAAAAAATAATCTATTAAATTTTCAGTAAACGTCCCTTGTATTGCATGTAAAATAATGCCATTCTTGTCCTACATCACTTTGTTTTTATACCCGTTGTATTTTAAGCTAATATCTTTTATCTCATCCGTTCGTTTCAATGTAACGGTTACAATTTAGTTATGCAAGTAAGATGTGTATTTAGTGACGGACAATACTTAGGTACTCACTAGTGAGTACTTAATATACTCACTTTAATAATTTGGCCCAATAATATTTTAACACATATTTTATTGTTTTAAAAAATAAAATATATGCTATTTAATTTTTCTTGGGCTTTTAAACATAAAGAACACATATCATCTTTTAATTGGACCAAATCAAAAAGTGAGTATATAGGGTACTCACTAGTGAGTACCCAAGCACCAAAGAAAACTCAGTTAAACACGAAAGACAGGTTTTGGTTTACGCGTCTTACAACTAATTTAGGCCCAAAAATGATCAGCCCAGCCCAGTCCAGCCCAGCCCACCCGTGTGCGAACTCTCGTCTTCCTACTCGAGTCGTCTTTAATCCACAATAGTTTTATACTGAATTAAGTTGTTCTCGTTCTCTTCTCTTCCCCCGCTACTTCTTCTGTAATGCTTCTTCGGCTTGGTTTTCTGCTTCATTATTTTCTTCAATTAAGGAGGTTTGTGTAATTCAATTTATTTATTACTTCCTTTTTGTTTTTTTTTATTTGCTAATATTATTAGGTAATAACTGGCTTCTTTTTTCGTGGATTTTTTTCAGGGTTTTTTCGCTAACCTTATAGTGGTGGTCCTGGTGGATTTTTTTTTCTCCTTATCAATAAGGTTTGGAGTTTTTCAATCTATAGTATGTTGGTAATTTTGAACGAGAAAGTAGATGGCTAATTGTTTTGATATTCGTACAAATTGTTTCGTTGAAATTTGAATTCCCGTAGTTAGTAAATCACATGAAATAGATGTTTGCACTTTCAAATCTGCAATTGTGTAAAAAAAATTCGGTTTGTAATGCAGCCCTACAACTATAATTCCATTGGAACATGGAACCCGAGTCTCGAAAAGTTGGAGATCAAGGTGAGTTTTGATATTGGTTTTTGCTATATAGGGCGTTTGATTTTTGATTAAATGTAGCCGGATAAATAGATTGAGACTTTTAAGGCTCTATTTCTGTTGATCTATACCCGAGACCTCATATCACTGTTTCGTGCTGATGGATTTTATTATTTTCGCATTATTGTAAAAAAAACCCGAAGCAAAGATACTTTTCCTTAAGTACTCCTTATGTCTTTTATTTTAACTTTAAACTTTTATTGACAACTTTTCAGATCACAAACTCATCGACGATAAGTACAATGTTGAAGCCCGCGAAAATCAAGCCAATGAGGCACTAGTATGACACTGCAACTCTGCCTTAATTTCAACTTTTTTCTTTTGGGGACAATTTATTTGGAATTTTGGAGGTATAGAATGTACCCTGATTATTGTTCATATCTTTCCATTTAGCGTTTGCCTATTACAGAGGCAGCACCAATATACGAGCAGCTTTTAACGGATTTTCCCTATGCGGTGAGTTCCTTCTAACCGCTGTATATTTAGATAGATAATATACTTTTTATCTTGTGGATTTGTCTTTTTAGATCATTCTATTCTTCAGTGCAATTCATAACTATCGTATGTGTACTCAACTGTAGTTACATGACCCAAAAAAAAAAACACACACAACAATTGCCATATCTGAATTTGATTACCACTCACCCAATGCTTGTGTTTGATTACTTGGATAATAGTACAATACGGACATTGAAAAAGTCAAGAAAAATCTATAATGTCTACAACAGTTTCACTTCAAAACATTGGCAAAGTCTTAGAATTCTAGATTGATTACTCCCCTTTAAACTGTTTTATTTAGACTTATGTCAAGCGTTTAAAGTAGTACTGGACACAGGGCACATAAGTGTGCCATATTTTCATTTGGAGAAGTCTAAAATCCATGCAATTATCTTTTTGTCTCTCTCATATCTGGAAATTGTTCTTTGTATTTGATTGATTTGCAGCTATTTATTTTCTTTCCAGGCAAAATATTGGAAGCAATATGTGGAGGCGCAAATGGCTGTAAATAATGATGATGCCACAAAACAGATATTTAGCCGGTGTCTGTTGGATTGTCCGCATATTCCTCTTTGGTATATTGCAGTCTACAGCCAAAATGCTGTCAGCAATATATTGGTTGCTTTTAGTTGAAGTTTACCTAATTTCATAGAGCGATTTATAGGAAATATCTTCCTGGTTACATTTTTTGGTGATTTGCTATTATGATGTCATATGCTTAGTTTTTGAATAGGGAATTGAGGTGAAATTGTTTTTATATTTTTTGTATATATAGTCAAATGTGACAAGTAATTACAATGATTCTAACGTTTGGATGATTTATTTCTTGAACCCACCCCATCATCCATTCAAAAGAACAGAAATAACCATGTTTTCTTGTTTTCCTCTAAAACTTCATTCCTTCATATCCTTTCCTCACAACTTATCCAATTTTTTCCATTTTTGAAATTGTCTTTCTCCTATTATTAAAGTTCTCCATTGTCCTGCTTGTATTGGCATTGTAGGCGATGCTACATTCGTTTCATCAGAAAGGTCAATGACAAGAAGGGGGTAGAGGGTCAGGAAGAGACTATAAAAGCTTTTGATTATATGCTCAGTTATGTTGGTAAGTCTTTTAACTTTCTTTAATAATTTAAACACTTCCCAGTTTTGATAGGTTATCTCTCATCTGTAGGTAAAGGAAAAATATTACTGAAGTGTTTCATCTTGATCTGCTATATGATGAGAAATAAAGTGACTTTAAGTTAGTAATGTTTAAAGGATAACGCTAAATTGAAACAGAAATATGCACACACACCCACAAGCCGCAGCTAGACTAGCGGGATCTCATGTTGGGGAATCCTTTTCTGTGCGAATGGCCAGCAATCGTTTTTTTGAAAAATCCTCTTCAGGGCTTAGGGTTTATGGTTTAAGCTCTATGGTGAGGGCATTTAGGCCGTAAAACCTACGTTCTGAAGATAGTAGCTTAAGGAAATAAACCATCTTGTAATTGGGGAAAAATGTAGAACAAAAATGAAGTTCCTTTGAATGACAAGGTTTTCTGTTTAAACGGCATGGTTTCAAACATGAGGAGATGGGTCATAAGCTTTTGATGGTAATTTTTTTTATGAAATATTCTAATTGATAAGAACTTAGTATATATGACAAAATAATATGACTATTATGACATGTTGATACATTCACACGAGTTTGGAAGTTTCAGAATATGCAGTCCATGACAAATTTTATAGACTTGGTTCTTTTACCAATTTTTTTTCACATTAATACGTAAGTTTATATTTTATCTGACATAGTTATGATATTTTATGAAATATTTTGTTTCTAAAACCAAGGGATGTATTTTTTAATTAAGCATTTGCTACTTATACTTGCATTATATAACATATTAGTCCATCTAGTGAATTGAAACATGCTCTTAATTCAGTGTGGTTTAATGGTGTTTTGTTTTTATTTTTTGCATGTGCTACCAGGAGCAGATATAGCATCTGGGCCTGTGTGGATGGAGTACCTCACTCTTTTAAAGTCTTTGCCGGTCTGTTATTTCTTCCTTTATGTTTTCTTTTAATATGAATTCTAAGGGGTGAACTGGGATATAAACAGAAAAAAAGGATACAGTCTACTTCCGACAATAGAGCAATGGTTTATTTTTATCCAACACTGTTGGACCGAGATTTCGTTAGGTGAGATCTCTGAAGCATAACTCAGGAAGTTACTCAGAGTTTGAGAGAATACTGGAAAGTGACCGTGAACAATCGGTACCGAGATCTGGAAAATTCACTGGTTTGATCAAGTGGCTCTGGTACCACTTGATGTAAATAGAAGAAGGAGAGAGTCATTTATTTGCTGCAGCAGACCAGGGAATTTACACCAATTGTTGGATCAAAAATTTTAAAGCTGCAATCTAGGAAAGACCTTAATTGTGGATTTGAGTGTTTACTTATGAGAATTGATTATCACAAGATTTTGTTCCATTTGCTACGTCTCATACTAAAACTAATTAACCAGAATTTGCATCCCTATTTTAAAGGTAGCGCTGCCATTGCCAATTTTCCATGCCCCTTCTCACCCCACTGCAGACTTTTCCCACACCCATTACAAGAGAATGCTCTAATCTCCAACCCTAGCCATATTTTCTGAACACATTTTTTGTGGTGTCATAGAAGCAAATTCTCTCAACAAAGGTCATCAGCCTCTCTACCAGTCCATGGTAGTTCCATGCCATTGTCTTGCTGCTATGGACATTTTTGCAAGGTTTTTGAATTTTCAGAAGTTTTGTTTTTGTTACAAGTCATTTTATATGGGGATGGATTTGAAATAAGTAAAGGTGGGTGGGGAGAAGAAGATGGGGTAGCATAGTGCTGCTCGTATTTTTGTTGCATGCCTCAGAAACTGTGTAGCTGTTGTTGATTATTTTTCATGACAAGGGAAGTTATTTTCAAAATGTGATCTTGCAGGCTTCAAACACACAGGAAGAGTCACAGCGCATGACTGCTGTGCGAAAAGTATACCAGAAAGCCATTGTTACTCCTACCCATCACATTGAACAACTCTGGAAGGAATATGAAAATTTTGAAAATTCTGTCAGCCGTCAACTGGTAACTTTTCAGTTTTGGAATGCAAACGTAATATGAATTAGTGTAAAACATATATGTACAGACTGTCTCCGTGTGTGCATTAATTTTTTTTCTTAGTAATGAAATGTACCTAAAAGATTGTCAATCTGATGTTATTACATTAAGCAGGCAAAAGGACTGTTATCTGAATATCAACCCAAATTTAACAGTGCCAGGGCCGTTTATAGGGAGCGGAAGAAGTATGTTGATGAAATTGACTGGAATATGCTTGCTGTACCACCAAATGGCTCTTACAAGGTAATTTTGCATCTTATTGTGCTGTACTCTCTGGTTTGCTGGCTCGCAGGTGTATATTTTTTTTTATTTTTTTTTATTTTATCTTAGCTGGTTTCTCTTATCCAAACATGCAATCAAGGGTGCTGCCCCTAGTTTTGGAAACAAAAAATTAACTTGCAAATTAAACGTTCTTTTCCTCCTGCATGGATTCGTACTGTGTAATTTCGGATTACTCTCGAGTCTCGACCCATGGTATAAGGATTTGTCTTGATTTTCTAGGTATAATGTAATATATGCACTCTTAGACATCTACCGACTTGCCTGCATACATGGGTTGCATGGGAACAAGTAGGACATATTTGGCTTGCAGTAAGGTGCCTTGTATGAGAGAGATTGGAAGTTCTTCCCACATATTTTGCAATGGAAAATGCTAATTGTGTTTTGTGCTCTTACAGGAAGAACTACAATGGATGGCGTGGAAAAAGTTATTAGCTTTCGAAAAGTAAGTTACTGCCGTACTTTCTTTTTCTTTAGTGGTTATGCATTTATATTGTCATAGACATATAGACTATGAATTTACCTGGGTTGCATAACCTTCCTGCTTAATTTATTAATCTGCAATTTATTTGGCATATGCACTTAAAGAATAAGATGGTTGTAGGCACCTATGTGAAAAATATATTATCTGAGTACTCTTTTGTGCATATTTGCCCTTTTAAGAGATTTTGTACTTCTTAGAATGTCCTCATATGTCAAATGTGAAAAAGATATGATTGAGCATTCCTGCTCAGCAAGTGCATGAATTAGAAAGTACACTGATTAGATTACTGCGAGAGGAAAGTTCTTCACAGATATCTTTGTATAATAGAACCATACAGATTATCTCTATGGGCAAATGTTGGGTTTTCCACGTGCAGCCCATCCTGCACGTGGATGCGCAGACTGATAGGGGGAGAGAAACAAACATATAGTTGCAGCCCCACCCTGCAACCTACAAACCAACAAAGAAGTATGGAACAAGGACCAAATTCGTGACCACTTGCAATGAAGACTCTGCTACCCATGTTAGAAAACCATACGACCGAAGAGCTCAGTCAGGGAATGAACCAATAATGTATATCAAGCCAAGTTTATTAAGTCTTTGAAGCTGCATTGACTTTTGACAAATAGTTAAAAATTAGAATGAATAACTTGCCCCATATTTGGATACTCATTATTATTATTGGTTTTTCAATCTCTTATCACGCTTTGTTTGAGAATATTCCGTTCTTCAATCCAATTCCTTGTAACTGCATTTCAGAGGAAACCCACAAAGGATAGACAATGGATCATCCAACAAGCGAATCATTTTCACTTATGAGCAGGTAGGGAAAATATATATTTTTCTCATTTTAATTCATAAGTTTGTTGATGCATGGCTGAACAAATGCAACTTCGTGGTCCTTTTCTTTTGGCTTGAACAGATTTTAATTTTGAATGTCGCCTTGTGTCTTTGTAATCCTCAATTGTAATGATGGGGATAATATGCTGGTTAAATAGTAGGGGCTAACTTATCTAAGTTATGTGTCAATTACAGATGCAAGTAATTCTGTAGAACAAAAATGTAATCTTGTGTATAATGCTGTTATGAAAGTTAGCAATTACTGTGTTTCATTTAGTATTTCTTTACATTAAGTTATGTTTTCTCCCCTATATTCTTCCGTATGATTTTAATTAGTATCTGCATATTCATGGAGTCCTATTCTCGATCTGATTTTCTCTTCTTGACTTTTGTTATTTACTCAACCATCATGAAGAACATATTTCAAAGTGTAGTTGATTAAATAAATATACTGAATTATGCGTGCATATAATGGGGATTGTGCACTTAAAATTGTGTGCATTTATTTTAATTTATTTATGCAATTGTTCACTGTTTGTTTAAATTTTTATTTCTGACTTCCGTACTGCATTCTGTTGGTTTCCAGTGTCTAATGTATCTACGCCATTATCCTGATTTATGGTATGACTATGCCATGTGGCATGCAAAAAGTGGTTCTGTAGATGCTGCAATTAAAGTTTTTCAAAGTGCATTGAAGGCTCTTCCTGGTAATTTTTTTTTCTATCCTTTATTGTCTCTTGCCATTTAAAGTTCTCTGTCTGTTTCTGTTTTAGAAGCTTTGCTTGTAAGGATTTTAAGAACTTCTGTTTTTCTTATTTCTTTTATCTTGCTAATTTGGCTTGACTGTTTTATAAGCATGAATGTAGTGGTCCTATGAAATTTTTAATGGATGGTTTTTACCCTTTGTCCATGACATGGATTGAAGTAGCTTAAGTGTCTCTCTCTCTTCATCAGGCTCGGAGATGCTTAGGTATGCTTATGCAGAGCTGGAAGAATCCCGTGGAGCAATTCAGGTATTAAGATTTTTGGCTTTCAAGGCTTCGTTGAGTTGCAGTGGAGCTGGACTTATGGTTCTTGATTTTTAACTGT
The DNA here is from genome assembly GCA_018257905.1 of Gillenia trifoliata. NCBI lineage: Eukaryota > Viridiplantae > Streptophyta > Magnoliopsida > Rosales > Rosaceae > Gillenia > Gillenia trifoliata. The sequence continues at coordinate 18,469 of CM031087.1, read as the reverse complement.
ACTACTGCTTCCATGAAGGCTACAAAGAAAATATATGAAGGCCTTTTGGGTGATGGTAACAAATCAGCACTTGCTCATATACAGGTAGGAATTTTCTTTTGGATCTTTTAGTGAATATGATCCTCCTTTTAGCATGTAATTTGCTTGACTCAGGGGTCTTGGGTTTTTCTCTTTTTCCTGGCAAGTCTATTCTTCGTTCTGTGCCTAGATAATATCAGTCAGCCTACCATTGGTTGCAATGATTTAATTTTGTAAGACTGGTGCACCCACTAAAGTTCAGTTTCTTGCTTGGCTGGTGGCTCATAGTAAAACCAGTACGTTTGATATGCTTCAAAAGAGGAGGCCCTATGCTTCTTTATATCCTCATTTTGACCATGCTTTGGATAAATTCTCATGCTTGTATTTTTTTCACCGCAGTTTATTCGCTTTTTAAGGAGAACTGAAGGAGTTGAAGCAGCTCGCAAGTACTTTTTAGATGCGCGCAAATCTCCAAACTGCACGTACCATGTTTATGTTGCCTATGCAATGATGGCCTTCTGTCTTGACAAGGATCCAAAGGTTATTTTAGTTGAAATCAAAATTTTCATGATCAGCAGTACTCAGTGCTTAAACTGTTGGATAGCATGTATGGTGTTTGGATCATATATAGTCTATAAAAATTTCTCACATAGATTCCTCAGTTCTTTTCTTCTCCTAGTTGTTAAAGAAAGCCATGGTAAAGTGTAAGGTGATGTTTGGCTTCAAGGAGTAGAATGAAATCTGCATTGGAATGAAATATTATGGAATGCCTAACTGATTGATTGGTTCACATATTTAGTTTGGGAAAGCTCTACCACTTTCCCCCAAACAACGGAATGGGCATTCCCAATTTAAAGGTTAGGAAAGGTCATTTCCTTCCTATAATGCACTTCAGCCAAATCTACGAAGACTTGGGACGCCAAACTGAGGACCTTGGACGTGGACCCGAAACTCCGAACCTGGAACTCATGAGGGTTGACAAGACTTAGGACCTGCTAACATTACTGGTTTTCCCGAACCCCAGACCCAATCCTGGGACCCCAACCTCACTTGTTAGATCCATGGTCTAGTGTCTAGGTCCCACGTCCAGTTTCATGGTCTCTTTTCAAGGGTCCTCCATCTAGGGTCCCGAGTCTTGAGGTCATAATTCCTCAATCTTGGTGTGCGAGCTACTACACCAAACTAAAGATCTCATACTCAGGACATTGGACCTTGTGTTAGGATTTTGGCTCGTCAAATATGTCCTAGTTGGTTTAGGATTGTTTTAGGAAAGAATTTCAGTTTTCCTTATTCAATTTAGATTTGGATTTCTAGAAGTCTATTAGGATTTGGATAAGTAATTTCTTAATCCAATTAGAAATAGGAATTCAGTTAGCATTGGGACATGTAAGCCGACCCTATGCATATAAATAGGGTACGGCAAGGCTTAGTTTTTAAGAGAGAAAAACTAGAGACAGCTGAAAGGTTTGAGATTAGTGCTAGGGTTTTGCAAAAGTTCTGTAATTCTCTATTATTAATTCTAAGGAGCGGTGATTTCTCTACCTAGAGAAATCACAACTGGACGTAGGCATAAGTTCTGCCAAACCAGTATAAATCTTTCTGAGTTTTCTTTATTTGCTAGTTCAGTCTATTGCCATTGGTTACATTAAAGAACAAGGTCTAGTGGGCGGTTTATTCAACACCTTGGACCATGAACTCAGATTCCAAAGCCTTGGGGACGTAGGAAGTTTACCAACCAAATCAATTTTACTCAGCAACTAATTGAAACATCTTATAAATTGTTTTAAGGATTTTATTTATTTTTTCTGATAAGAAACAAGAATTTACTATTTCTTTACATTCATGCAGATGGCATACAATGTTTTTGAAGCTGGGTTGAAACGGTTTATGCACGAGCCTGTTTACATTCTTGAGTGAGTTCATGTTCTTGTTCAGAAATTATGCATACGAAATTTATTTGCTGATTTTTATTCTGGGTTTTCTATGGAAGTGAAATGATATATGCATGTCCAGTACACTTAGTAAAAGGATCCTCTAGGCATATGAGAAAAAAGGAATTCTTTACAGGCTTTCTTTGGGGGAATTGAAGAGCTCTCAATGTTTTCCATGTGCAATCTACTGTTGCGGCATCAATCCTATTTTATTTTATGGTATAAGAAATACAAGCATGGACAAGTGGTCCAAGAAACTACAAAACAACAGAAGAAGCACAAAAACCCAAAGAGAAAGCCTAAACCAACAGGCAGAACTCCATCCTAGAAAGCTCCCAGTACAAAGAACCAATCCTATAAATCACACTAAAAGGAATGTTTTAGACATTTTGACAGAGATTCCCAGAGAGAAGCAAGTATTGACTCTATCCAAGATTGCACCCACTTCCTCCTCCTTACCGTCGAAGGTTCTCTTGTTCCTGTCCATCCAAACACACCACCAAAGTGATAGGGCACATCTCCACAAAGTGAGCACCTTATTGGCATAATGGATTCCACCTGTGGCTGCATTGTGTTGTGTGGCTCTAACATATGGGTTGGCCAAGTAGTGACCTTGTGGCAGATTTGTTATGTTACTGGCAACCCTAGTTTGTATTTCATAATATTAGTCATTCAAAGATATCGAAGGATATGATATCTATGCTCTTATTGATTTATTATTGCCTTGGTAGTATTTTGGCTTGTTGAAGTATCTCTATTGTGTTTTTCTTATTGGTTATCATGTCCTTAATGTTGCAGATATGCAGACTTTTTAACTCGTTTAAATGATGATAGAAATATTCGGGCCTTATTTGAGAGGGCATTAAGCTCATTACCATCAGAGGAATCTGTTGAGGTAGACACCTATTGTCATTCACATAAGTATACATGTTTGCTCGTGTTTGTGATTATGTGCTCGCCTGTTTTAAGTTTCTATTTTCATTTTGTGGTGGGTTATTTATTTCTTAACCGATGCTTTGTTATGATTAAGTATTATAGTCATCTACAATACTGATTATTGCACACTTCTCCCAAACTTTTGGTTTTTTTTTTTTTTTTATATTGAAGACCAGATTCTGATGGATATTCCTTCTTAGGTATGGAAGCGATTCACCATTTTTGAGCAAACTTATGGAGATTTGGCTAGCATGTTGAAGGTAGTAAATATGAACTTTCCTTTTGGTCTGCAATGTATTTTCCCATTTCAATCTTAAGTTTTTTTTTTAATTTTTTCCTTTGATTATTTTGCTCTCCTTTTTGCATGAGTTATTTTTGGTTTATTGCCCTTAGTAGAACTTATGCCAACAGGCTTTCCTAAGCTGGTGAAAACAGTGAGTTTCTCTGCTTAGTAATAATTGTTAAATTTGTTTATGGATTGGGTAAAATAAGTTTCTTCAACCCTTGGCCAGCATTTGTTCGATAAATTTGTACCCGACTAACACTCTTTGATTTTCAGAAATAAATCTCCTATTAGTTTGGAAAGAGTATATAAGTGTTATGTACTTTTGTCAAGAAAGCTATTCTGTATTTTAAGTTCATAATTATTTAATATAAATGGTATTTACGCAAAGATGAGCACATGTTGATTGTTGACTCTTGGGAATTGATGTGTCGGAACCCCCATTGCACCTCAGGAAATATCAGTACACAAGTATATTCTGCTATAAATATATCTTGTAGGGAACAGTACTGTGGTTTATTATACTTTCTGTTGTGTTGGTTCTATGTATGATATCTTATTATAAGATGACACACAATGGTTGATGGTGCATTGGTCAATTTGAAGTCGCTGTGCAATTTAATTTGGTAGAAGACCTGAGATCCTCATCAGGTATATAGGGTTCGGGAATAAACATTACTTGCGATACTAAGCCATAAACATTACTTGTTTGTCTAAATTTAAATTTTACAAAAAGGTAGTGCTGGATTATTGTTGCTAATTTTGATCCTTGTCTTCCACAAGCAATAAGCTGTTGAATTCATGATTCATATAGGTTGAACAAAGAAAAAAAGAAGCACTTGCCAGAGCAGGTGAAGAGGGACCTTCATCATTGGAAAGTTCATTGCAAGATGTTGCATCACGATATAGTTTCATGGATCTCTGGCCCTGCTCTTCAAAGGACTTGGATCATTTAGCCCGACAAGAGGTACCTTTAGTGAAAATGTTATGCTAATATGTCCATTTCCACCGTTAACATCTTTGTCATCAGCCTTTTCCTTTTTTGTAGTACGTACACATACCCCATACTACCATCTATTCAAAAAGCTGATGTCTAAGAGATTATATTTATTTATTTATTTTACATTTTCTTCATGCTATCGAAAACACTAAAATCATAAGAATGAAATGTGTTTTTGGGGGTTGGTTTTGAGTCTGTTTACATGACAGCCCTATGTGCCAAACAGAGTGTAATTTAATCTTGAATCAGCCCTAGCCCTTGGTACGGAGAAGGGCATTATTAAGCTTATTGTGGAAATGGATTCTGATGCTGCAGCAGGATGCAGCTCATAAGTTTCACCCTCTTGCCTCTCTTTTGATCAGTTGCCATAAGATTTGTAATGTTGTATCTCAGAGATAGTTTAGCTTTTAGCTTGTTTGGGCCCCAATTCACCAAAAATAAGTCCTAGCATTTAAAATTAAAACAACTTATAAAATAAGTGTAGAAAAGTATCTCCTACTAATGGCCATGTCAATTGTAACCTTGCTACAGCAACACTTTAAACTTACGAAGGATGCACTCCACTGGGTGGGCCTTGTGGCTTCTTCATCAAGTCACATAGAATTTATATTTCTCTTTGTTCCTGTATTGATTAGTACCTTTCTCTGTTTCTGATTTTTCAGTGGCTTGCTAAAAATATCAATAAGAAAGTGGAGAAGTCAAGTATGTTGAATGGACCTCGGTTTGCAGGTACCTCGATTGTCATATATCAGATCTGTTGCTACTGTTTGGCTATTACTTAGTAATTTCTGGCCCTTTTTTGTGCAGAAGAGGGTTCTGCGAGCCTGATAAGCAATTTAGCGGCGTCATCACAAGTAGTTTATCCAGATACTAATCAAATGGTTATCTATGATCCAAGGCAAAAACCTGGTAGGCAATAATATATTACCTCTTTTATATGTTTAAGCAATATGTGGTGCAGTGCATATTTACACTAATAGCTGCATGCCCTTGTGAAATGGAATGGGATTGAGAACTTCTGAATGCCTTGTATATGGTAACAAGAACTAGAACAACTAAGTTGGACATATAATAAAGGAAAAAGCATCAAAGGACAGAACTTTATCTGTTAATTGTAGCATGAGCTTGATATATTCTTGGGGTTATGTGCTTATGCTCAAATGGCTGAGAACTGTATCTGTTAATTTTTTATTTTCTTAAATTTTTTACTGTAGGGGCAGGAAATTTTCAAACCACAGCAGCAGCTGGAGTTCCCACTGCGTCTAAATCCATGTCAAATCCCATGATTTCAGCAGTGTGTGGTCAAACAATCAGTGCATTTGACGAAATATTAAAAGCAACACCACCTACTTTGGTAGCCTTCTTAGCAAATTTGCCAGTCGTTGAGGGTAACATTTTAAGTTTCTTTCAGTTAAATGCAATGTGATTTCTTTTCCAGTTTACAAATCTTGTAGTCTGTATATTTAGAGCCATTTGACTTTAATTGTAAGTCATAATAAACCATTGAAAATCTGGACTGCAAGGCGACTACTTGTGGTGGGTTTATAAATGCATGTTTGGGGTTTTGTTCTTCATTAAGACATGGGACGACAATTAACTAATGTATGATTTGGCCTGTAAAAAGTGTTTAGAATATGCATGATCCAGTGGTGAATCTATGAATTGAGAATATTAGGATCCCATAGATCAAAGAATTGGTCTTGCTAAGGACTTCATAACGGGAGGTTAGGCAACTCATCCTGATTTTCCTAAATTTATGATCTGCATCGAATATTATGTTGTGCATCTTTCAATTGCATGGTAATTTTATTTGGTCTTATCATATGAAACGTCATGGTGCTTGTCAATGGTAAACGAAGGTCATTGAATGGAAATTTTATTCTTTTAAATTTTCAGGTCCAACACCAGATGTTGATGTCGTGTTATCGATTTGTTTGCAAAATGATGTACCAACACCACAGCCTGGGAAGTCAGGGACTGCTCCAATGCCATTGGCATCTATACCCGCCCCTTGTACGAGTGATCTTTCTGTTTCAAGCAAGTCTCATCCCATCCCAAGTGGGTCATCTTTCAAGCCAACAAGGGGGAAAAGGAAACATTTAGATAGTACGTATTTCCTTTATTTGTTGAGATATGTGTGCACGCGCTAGTATATGATTCCAGAAAGATACTGTAGAAGTCTAGGCAGGCTTCTGCACAAGTTGATATTTCATGGTAACAAATTATCTTATGATTGATAGGGCAGGAGGACGACGAAACGACGGTTCAGAGTCACCCGCTCCCAAGAGATGCCTTCAGGATACGGCAGATCCAAAAGGCTCGCGGTACCACGTCACAGACTGGATCAGCTTCATATGGAAGTGCAATTTCTGGAGATCTTTCTGGCAGCACTGGCTAATTTGCATATTTTATTTTTCTTGCCCCTCACTGATGTACGAGATTAGTTTTTATGAAATTTCTTCTGTACAACTTTTTTGTTTCCTATTTACATTAATTTCTTGTTTACCTTTCGTTGGAAGACGAGTTTCTCGAAAAATTAGGAGGTACCTTCGACCTATTTCAGCATGTATGGCATCAGCCAGTAAGAATTTTCCGCATAAGCATTAAATAAAAACAGAAAGAAAATCAGAAAAGAAAAAAAATTATAAAGAAAAACCCGAATTGAAGGTGATTCGCAAAAAAGCCATCCATTTGATTCATACAACAAGGCTACACCGTGCAACTGAAATGTCCAACAGTGTTTACTGAAGATAATGAAAATCTGCAGCAAGAGTCATCAATGACCTGAAACTCAGGACAACAACTTAGGTGGAATAAGTTTACCGCCACTATAGTGTCCCGGCCCATGAGAGTCCTCAAAACATAGAGTTAGGAAAGAGCCTATCCGTACAAAGTGCCAAGCCCACCAATTGATTAGTCATTTGCACATCGCATAATCACTTTAATCTCACTGTTGAAAGAAGAGGATGAATAAAGTGGTGCCTTCGCTTGTCACATCACGTGTCCTTTAGGATTCTCTTACCCCCTCTTTGAGAAACGGTACTGTAAAGTTTTGCATCAAACAATGAGTCTAAGGTACGAGCATGGAAGGATCAAATGATGATCTCAACAAGTTTCCTCATTTACTTACTATGAAACATCATCCAACACCGTCCATATGTCATATCATGAAGCAACGGATTAGGCCACATAAACCGGACGAATTCTATTAGGCAAAGGTCTCGCAATAAGCCCATCTGTAACCCAACCAGCTGATTCCGCATCGTTTTTGACATGGTTGAATTCCCTTCGCACATACTCTAGAGATAGTTGCAGCCATCCCCCTGGTTTGCAGTCAACAGAAGTGCCTCTTGCTTCATATCCTGCATTTTTCTCCAGCCAATATAGATAATTGACTTGGAACAATGCTCTCAGCATGTCTTGTAGAGAAGACGTTTCTTTAAGCACTACCTGATTCATGCCAGTATAATTACAGCTCAAATGTCAAATGCGTGTATATATGTAAGTATTTGTTTAAGTGTACAAGCATTAAAAAAATAAGGCTTATTAATTGATTTGCCCCCTGAAACTGCCATTTCGTCTCATTTTAGCCCTGAAACTTGTTGTCTCATTTTGCTCCCAGAAACTGCCATTTTCATCTCTCATGTACTCTCAGTTCACCCAATTTTCATCAATTCCATCAAATAGGCCTTAAATTAAAGGGTAGTATGAACATTAGCTGTCGATTGAACTCAAGGACTGGATTCGCAAGCCTAAATTCCTTTCTCCTCTTTCACTTAACCCTAATTTGTTTCCCCAACTTTTCTCGCCACAATTCACATGCGGCCTGATGAATATGTGGTGATCAACCAAAATTCCCACGTAAGTGCCACGTCGCCAAGCATGGGGCTTATCTCAGCATGCGTAAAAATGAAATGTCCATACTATACTTTAATTTAACGCCTATTTGATGGATTGGACAAAAATGGGGTGAACTGAGACAAAATGAGACGAAAATGGCAGTTTCAGGGGGCAAAGTGAGACAAAACAAGTTTCAGGGGGTAAAATGAGACTAAATGGCAGTTTCAAGGGGCAAATCAATTAATAAGCCAACAAATAAAGCATGTCTAATTATGCGTGTATACATGTTAGTAATCATGTCAATAATAGATGATAAAAAAATCCCACAACTGGAAATTTAAGAGAGGGAAATGCCCAATAAGGTAATTAACTTGACTTCACGATTTTTATAGGAAGGATTCAGATCAAGTAAACTGACATTATGGGGTGATACAGAGATTGTTACCAAAATGATAAATAACTCACACAGTATCTTCTCTTGTGCTCTGTCAAAATATAGCCTTCTTCGTTATATAGACTGAGCAGTGCAAGCACATCCTCCTTGTTGTTGACTAGATCACTGAGCTTGGATCCCAATTGCAGCCTATGCTCAATTTCAGCAGCAGCATCCTTTGCGTTTGAAGATAATCCTGCTGAATGTGCCTAAAGTTAAATGTTCAAAAAAAAAACAAGGAAGCATTAAGGCTGTCCACATCACTGAGGTAAATGAATAATAAGCCAAATGAAGAAGAAAAAAGTGACTCACTTTGTTTGCAGACTTCGAGTTAAGAAATGGTACAGCTGGAAAAAGCGGTTCCTCCTCATTGACGTCTTTTACAGGAGGTGCTTGGCCGCTAAGAAGATATTCGCTAAAAACCAAGCCTGTTGAAGTAACCAAGAACCAAGTTTGGACTTACTATAAAATGGATTTCCAAGATATAGTTATTAGACTATAATGTTAATGCTGGGGATAAAGATCTATATGGTCATTAACGCAAAATAATAACAGTATAATTACTGCCTGCTACTCAGTCACATCGTCAATTTCTTGTAAACGACTTTAAAGAATCTTCTGAGTGATAGCACACTAATGTTGATCCTAGATATTGTCAAATATAAGCTAGCAAACATCTGCGAGATTGCCCTGTTCAGTGTGAAGAACCAAAGAAACATAGAGCAAAGGCCTAAAAGATTGAGGGAGTTGGGAGACAATATATTTAGGATTTTCATATGTTCAGATTTGAACAATACTCCCATGTTTGTGCTGCTTCATGCCCTAGCTCCAATGCACAACATAATGATTACCACTTCATCAAATAAGTTGCGATAGTAAAAAGGGGGGCTTGAGAAGTTAACTTCCATTCATAATATCCAAAACCTCTTATTCACATTTGAATGCACAACTGTGACATTCAAAAGAAAACCTCCTGCAGTCTGATGAATCATTGTGAATCCTTCTTTTTTCTTTCTGGAAGGTCAATGATGAAAAAAGAACCTTTCTTATTGCATGCAGAGAAAACTTAATTTAAATAAGATGAAGCAATAAGGATATCACACCAACATCACTACCAACTAAGAAAAGTTTCAAGAGAGAGGAGTTACTTGCACGATAAGGATTTAAGGTCCTTATTTGAATGGATTGATAGGATTTCAGATTGCAGAACATGTGGATCCAAGTAACCATGCTAAAAGAAGCAAGGCCAAGAGCCGTAGAAGAGCCGATGTGGTTAGCCAATGCTATGCCAAGCATGATACCGATAGACTTGCTCACCATTCCCTGAGCTTCCCCCTTAGCAATCACCTGCATTGAAGTATTCCTTTTAGTAATGATAATTAGTAGACAAAGGTAAAAGCACACTGTACCCAAATGCACGGAAGTAAGAGGCTTTCATGCTTCCTAAAGTGGATCAACATGTCAAAATGCGATACCTCAGCAAAGTTCCTTTGAGCAGCAAAACCAGCATAGAAACAGCTCCTGGTAGCAGCCTGTGATGATGGGTTTCAACTTTCACATTTTCAATAAGGTTGGGTCCATTCAACGCAACATCTACTTTTAGAGATAACAGTTTACAAGGCAGAAAAAAATGTTGAAAGCTAGTTGTCACATTCTATATAACCTGAATGAGTGCAGCAGCCGAGCGCCCTGCACCGGCAGCAGCACCAATTAAAAGAAATAAATGAGGAAATGCAGGAGTGAGCATTTCCATTCCAAAGGCGGCATTTTCGAGAAGATCAGCAAACAACCTCCACCCTTTTGGATTCACATCAAAATGCCTTCCATATTTAGAGAGCATGATTTTGCTGAGGTATCCAATTCCATCCTTGAGGACCCAATTGACAGCGGCGGCGGTAGGAATAGCTCCTTTTCCCAATCCAACAGCGTAGAGCAAGGCCTGCAAATGCAAAAGGTTTGAGAGCATAATCTGTGAAAATATGATGGTTGCTGGCTAGGAGGACTTAGGTAGGTAGGTAGTAAGGGAGAGGCAAGCAAGTACCTGAGTGGCAAGGACACCGCTAACTTGGCTGGCGACGCCCTGAACTCCTCTCCAAAGAGAGTAGTCCAAATAATCGCTGGTAACGGAGTCGGGATAGCCTTCTGGGAGCATCAATCGCATACAGACATGTTTGCATTGTAACCACAGATTCCCAAAGCTCAGTGAACCAGAACTAACTTGATGAGCGACAACAAAGGCATCCTTGAAAAAATCAGGAACAAGCTTGGTCCACTTGCCTCCCCTTACTTCCCACACAGACTCGCACTCCTCCTCCGATGATGATGCCAGCGCACAGGCCAGTCGGAGGTGGCAGAAACAACACGCCGCCGAGCACAAGAACAATGAGGAGAAGAACAAGGGACCTGAAGAAGAACCCGACAAGGAACTATCACCGTCCTCATGCCACCACCATGAGGATGACTCAAATGGGTTATTCCAGCCGCCGCCGCCGCTGCCGCCTCCGCCGCCGTTTTTGCTTCCAGAGTCCCAGCCACTATTGTCCAGCAGTAGACCACGCGCATTGAATCGTTTCCAAGGCAGCCCACGAGCGTGAGATTGTGATGCCTTGAGACCAAGTGAAGTAAAATTTGGAGCAGATGACGGGGGCGCGCCAGAGTTGCTATGACGGAAGTAAGTAGGCGGTAGAGGTGGGGTAATGCTTCCTTGGATGAAAAAGGACTTGCAAGCGCCCCCCGTCATCTCCTCTCTCGCCTTCTTTTCCCCCTTGACCCGCCTCCCTTTTTCTCTTTATTTCTTTTCTCCCTTTTTTATTTTCTAGCAATTTTTCTTCTGTTCTTTTTTTTTTCCTTTGGTTTGGGAATTTGGCTGAAATGGCCAGTTTTGGTAACCATAGCAATTTATTGACCATGATTTGGACTTACGTTGACTCTGCCCTTCCTTACATTTTTCACATGACACTGTATTATTTGATTGGAATGCTACATGACAGTGAACTTGTTACATGTAAGTTACTTTTATATTTTAAGGACATGAAAATGTAATGTTATGGCATTAGATATTATACTCTTGTGAACCTTTATTAGAGTTGTCGGTGCTTCTATGCGCCTAATTTTGGGGTGTGACAAAATTTTTTGACATCATGTATAAGGCCATCTCCAATGGTGGCCAAAGGCCAACATTTTTAGGCCATAGGCCTTTGGACTTGGTTCTCCAATGGTGGCCAAGAAATAGGCCCAAGGTAACCCAACAAAAAAAAAGACAGAAATTGGCCAAAGAATTGGCCCGGCCAAAAGGAGTGGGACCCGCCCTGCGAGTGGGCAAAGCGCGCGTGCAACGCACGCAGCGAGGGCTGACTCGCGCAACGCGCCAGGCGCGGAAGGGACGCACGTGGGTGACGTCATGGTTGTCTGCCACCGAAAGTAGCCGTTGGAGATCAACGGCTGAGATCACTCGCCCGTTGGATCATCCAACGGTCAGATTTCAAACTTGTTTTTTTTTTTTTTTACTTTTAAATTTAATCCAACGGCTGTGATCAAATGAGATCAAATCTAACGGTAAAAAAAATCATCCAACGGCCCAAATTAAAATCCAACGGCTAAAATAATTAATAAAAAATATTTGTTCAGAAATTTCACTCAAAAACCCTATAAATACCCATTTATTTGGTTATACATCCACACAAAATCAATTTCCTCCCATTTCCTCATCCAAATTTCATTTTTTCTTCTACCCACTTCTAAATCATTTTAAACCCACTTCTAGATTAGCAATCTTCTTCTACCCACTTCCAAATTTTCATTCTCCTTCTACCCACTTCTACAAAAATTTCAAGATGCCAAAAATTCCAAGGAGGAAGAGGTTTTTTCGTGAGAAGCAAGATGAAATTTTATCAAGGCGCACCCTTTTTGATGATGTTGGTTATAGCTTTCACCCAAGTCCTCCACCATATTAGTTTTAATTATTGATTGATTTTAAATGTTGTATGATCAACCCAAGCCCTCCACCTATGTTGTTTGATTTTAAATTTAAGCATTAATAATAATTGCATTTTTTCATACTTTATCGGAATTTAAATATTTTTAGGTCAAAATGTTCAGAAAATTAAGCTAAGTTAATCTAAACAAATACATTTTTTTTTAAAGTTAACGGAAAAAAAATATTAGGCTAAAACAATATTTAACAACTTTTCGGCCTAAAATTTAGGCCACACCATTGGAGAGAAAATGCAGTTTCTGGCCAAAGGCCAAAAGCCAAAGGTCAATATTTGTTATTGGCCATAGGCCACCATTGGAGTTGGTCTAAGGAGCAATTACTTTTTGACCAAACATTTGCTTTAGCCTTTGCAATATTTTGCACTGGCCTTTGTATTTGGACTTTCTCACTTTTTGAAAGATTATGTGTCAATTTTTACACACAAAAAAAAACCTTTTAATTTCAACGGCATTGTATTACTTGTTTTCTGTGTAAAAAATGACATGTGACATTTGTTAAAGTGAGAAGGTCCAAATACAAACGTTGCTAGCATTTCTCATCTACCAATTACACATACGAAAAAAAATTTCTCCTCTTGTTAGCTCGTCGCTTCAAGAGAAATTTACATGCCATCAGGACCCAATGTGGTGATATTCTAAGCATATCATGCTCCGCAATGTGCTTTAACTTGTCCACACGACATTGCGTAATAAGATCGAGAGACCACTATGTTGGCATCCCGTTTGCATGTGAGTTTTCTATTGCTTCCCTTCGTGTTGGCATGGAGCAGACCATGCTTACCTAGGATCATTAGTCAATCCCATGGCAGCGGTTGTAAAATACGTAGTTAGTAAAATACAATACAAGTATAATAGTGAAAAATGTGTATGTCTATCAAATTTTCTTTACAAAAAAAATAAATTGAAACAAGCAAGTACCTGAGTGGATCAACTTGGGTTTAAGGTTCAGGGTTTAGGGTTCAGGGTTTAGGGTTTATGGTTATGGGTTTAGGGTTTAGGGGTTTAGGGTTATGGGTTTAGGGTTTAGGGTTTAGGGTTTAGGGTTTAGGGTTTAGGGTTTTAGGGTTTAGGGTTTAGGGTTTAGGGTTTAGGGTTTAGACGTGAGGCCCAAGTCTTTGCCGCTTCCGATATCTTGATTTGCTCCACCTGCACCTGTCTCAGCTGAGGAGAGTTGAGCACCAAAAACTCAATCACCTCTGCTTGAATCCCGCGACAGTGCTTGATATCTACACTCACCAAATGCTTACAGCTCTTAAAAATCGAAATCATGGCTGCATTTGTAAGCCCTCTGCACCCTCTCAACCTCAAATCAACCAAATTGTTACACGAAACTAACATCGATACGAACTCTTTATCCACCAGCATTTCGTTGTAAGACAAATCCAGCTTCCTCAAATGTTTCAAATTCTGTCCTAATGTGGCCAACAACCCCGGCTCTCTTTCAACCACATCACAGTTCACCAGTGCCAATTCCTCGAGGCCAGAACTCGCGGCGATAGCAAGAGCCTTGATGCCTTCGTCATTTTCGTCATGTGCTGATGATTTTACAACAATCAGGCATATGAGAAATGCTTTCAGAATCTCCACTACGTTGAACGACACGAGGAGCATACAATTGCGCATGCAATACAAACAAGTTATAAAAAAACAAAGGTGATTGGCTCATTGTCTTGTGCTGGTTTTTTGTCCTTGTAGTAGCATTCTTTCATTCTCATGTTTTTCTTGTTTTTCCACTTGATATAGAGCCTGTTAGAAATATTTGTAGTTTGTAGACGCTCCTTCGATCACGAACCGGCTGATGCTTCTTTTGATCACGAACAAAAATTAGGTTGAGGCGTGTAAGTCACTGTCCTTAAGAGTAGATTTCGCCCCTCGGAGATAGTATCTCGGTGTAGCAAGTTATGGCGCCCTACCCTCGAGGATACAACAACCTATTGACCTTTGTAAGCGTACACTCGCAATACTCAGGTCGGATGAACAACTTGAATCTTTCCTTTGAATAGAAAATGAAATCGAAAAACACTCAAATAATAGAATAAGCACTCTCTCTCTGGAACAAAGAGGATGATCTTAGTATATGTAGTAGAGGCTAAGCCCAAAAATCCGTTCTATAATCATGGCAATTGAAATAGATTAAATCAAAAGATTGTAACGTCTATGCAATCAAATAAAATTGTTAATCAATACATTAAAAACAATAACTCATGTAACTGAAGGAAATTTTGTTTTCATCCAACTTGAAAACAATAACTAGAAGAAACCAATTCTAATGCAATCCAAACAGTCCAATGAAATAAAATTGGAATCAAACAAAATACTTATGAAAAGATTTGGTATCAAATGCATTGAAAGTGTACAATGTGATAAGTTATTTTTAAAGGTATGGTCTATATGTGAATTTTCAGATTGAAACTCGAAAGGATGTTCAAGATAAGTTTGGCCGCACTGTTGTTGAGAAGTACCTTATGTTCAACAACATACCTCCATCTCCGTAACAGTAACAGAAGCTCTCTCATCTTTTCTCTGTTTTTGAACGAGGAGTTGGAAAGAAAAGATTGAAAAAGAGTTTGGGGGTTGATTAGTATGCTTGGTGGACAATAAGAGCAACTTCGGTAACATTTTTGTTTTCTATTTTTATAGAATATTTGGCTTGATGAACTTTTTATGTTCTGAAAAGCTTAATTATTTTATCGAATTGGAATGCATGAGATGTGTGGATGATTAGAAGATTAAAACTCTTAAAATGTTGAACGCTTTTTGTTTATGTGTTCAATAGGCTCAAACCAACCGAACCAAACCGTATCAAACCAATTAACAATGGTTGGTTTGATTCGGTTTCAATAGTGGTATTGATCAAAACCGAACCAAATCGAACTGAACCGTTGAATACTAGTTGGTTCAATTATATATTTGGTGTCAAACCGATTCCCGGACACTCCTAATCAAAATCATCGACAATTTTCTACTCTTCTGTTGCCACCGAACAACTATCACTGCAGGCTACTAATTCAAAAAAGATTCACTCAATGAACTAATTAATTGTTGTTTATGTAATTAAAAAAAAAAAATTTAGTACAGATGTTAATCCTACTATAACTCCACTAAGTTTCTATGAACCAAAAATTTCAGTCGTACATTAATAGAGGGGCAGTAAAATTTATAAAAAAAAAACCATCCTCAAACCCAAACAGCAGCTCCAAATTCCAATCCAAGCCGGAGGGGACAAAGAAGTGGTAGAGTTGCATATTTCATTTCGGCTATTCCATCTTCTGATGGGTTTTAGATTTTACATCATCAGGGATACACGATGACCAATATAGTGGCAACAGTGTGAGCAGTGCTTGTATTAGTAGGGCAAGTGGAAACCCTGAAAAGTCATTTCCCGTGATCCCAACACACGATGCAAGCACAACACCCAGATATCCACTTACTGTGAACGCAACCGCTATTGCAGACATCACAAATGCCATTAGAGATCCCTCGCATGGGCAGAGTTTGGCTATAAGAATGCTGAAGGGCAAAATCTTCATAAACAAGAGAACCTCCGAAAGGCCAGAAAACATCACGACATAGAAATTGTCTGGCACCCCCATGTAGTCTTGATAAATCCTATTTACAAACAACGCATCAGGAATTATAAATATAGCCATTGTAACCTGAATGGCAGAAATTTGTTTCCTTGGTGTGACAGTCTTCAAGTGACGATTATAAACGACACTCCATAGAAGCATTGCCACCTGGCCAAACACCTTTGAGATTCCCAACATAGATGAGTCAATATTCAAGTACTGTGCCTGGTAAAAGAACATGGTGCCTGTCAATGCTGGAATAATGGCATAAGATGCTGCAAACCATGATATTGAGTAAGCGATCTGAGGTTCTCTTAATGCAACCAAGAGCTCCGAAAGTTTCTCTTGAATCCCAACATTGGTCGTTCCTTTGGTAAGGTTCAAAGAGCTTTCCTTTACAAAAATGCTTATGGAAAAGTGAACAGTGAGGAGAAGGCCATAGAACAGGAACATCTTTTGCGGAGATAATCTGTCAATGGCAAGACCACCTAGGAGACATCCAAGGACTCCACCCACAGCTGAAGCCATTGAAGAAAATGATTGGAGCTCGCCTGAGGATGACGGTTGAGAATTTTTTGGGGAAGTAGACTGTTTTCTTGCCTCTGCAACTTTGGCATCATTGGCAACCTCATCATGTTGGCTTGCTCGTGCCCCATGTTGTCTCTTCATCCACATATGGCACTCGATATCCACTTCAAAGGTATGTTTCCTATGCCAATTTATCTCATGCTCATCATACTTTTGTTCATAATGTATCTTAACGTGTAGAACCAGCAACTTATGAGCAAGCCCGTCATGACCCTAATTGGGTCGCGGCCATGGACACAAAACTTCAGGCTCTCGAGGATAATCAGACATTGAGTATGGTTCCCTTGCCTCCTGGTCAACGTTTTATTGGATGCAAATGGGTTTTCAAGATCAAATATCACTCAGATGGAACGATCGGCGCTACAAAGCTCGTTTTGTTGTCAAGGGTTTTACTCAACGCGAAGGTGTCGATTACAAGGAAACCTTCACACCTATTGCTAAGCTTATTATTGTGAGATGTTTGTTGATAGTCATTGATGTCCGTAATTGGCCATTACATCAAATGGATGTACAAAATGCTTTTCTTCATGGTGATCTTCTATGAAGAAGTATACATGTTGTTGCCTCCTGATTATCGTCGACATGGGGAGCGTGTTGTGTGTCGACTCCACAAGTCCTTATATGGACTCAAGCATGCATCTTGTAGTTAGTTTCAGAAATTTTCCTCCACCATTAATGACATTGGCTTCACACAATCCCAGGCCAATGACTCATTGTTTACTAAGGTCTCTAGCGGCTCTATTACCATTGTATTGATGACATGATTATTACAGAGAATGATGACGCGACAATCAACAATCTCAAGCAATTCCTTAGTCATTGCTTCTGAATAAAAGATCTTAGACCCCTGAAATACTTTCTCAGAGTCAAAGTTGCAAGGTCCAAAGCTGGTATTGCCATGCCATCAACCAACGCAAGTACACACTGGACATACTAGAAGAGGCAGCTTTACTTGAATGTCACTAGGCATCCTTATCGGTAGCACGATGCTATGTGATTTAACGGTTTTACATCAAATTGTGTTACCGTGGCGGTATTAAAATGGTGTAAGCAAAAAAAAAAAAAAAAACCCTAATACATCACTTTGCGGATGGTTTTGCTAATTGGAGTTACAATTTCAACCTTGGCCTTTGTATCACGTAGGATCTTTGAGAGGATTGCTGCCAGTGGGCATCAATACTATAAAATTTAGCTATGCTAATGGGAAACTGATCTACTTGTATTAGGGGTTAGGGTTTAGGATTTTCCCAAAAATAATGAATAGTAATCCTTAGAATTTTCAGAAAAATGACGAATAGTAAGCTCTATAAGTTTCACGAAAATTATAGATGAGAGTCTGTGGGGGGTCACGGACTAGCCCTTATAAGTGAGAGTCTGTGGGGGGTCACGGACTATCTTATAAGTGAGAGTCTGTGGGGGGTCACAGACTAACTCTTATAAGTGAGAGTCTATGGGGGGTCACCAACTAACTCTTATAAGTGAGAGTCTATGGGGGGTCACCAACTAACTCTTAGGATAAAAAAGAAATGAAATATTGCCCGAAAGGTTGCTGGTGGAAAACAAAAAGGGGGCGCTTAGAATTTTCCCAAAATGGTGAATAGTAACCCTTAAAATATTCCGAAAATGATGAATAGTACCGACTTGTAAAAAGTGGGCCGAATTTTCGGCGCCTGCCCCCACCAAAAGCTTCCTTTCTTTTGTCGCTCGCCGCAGCGCGGCGGTAGAAAATTTTTTCCCAAACGGGTTCCTATGTTAGAAGCGACTAGTTTGGGCTTATGGCGGAAAGCAAGGAATGTTAACAAACGCATGAATAGTAACCCTTAAAATATTTCGAAAATGATGAATAGTACCGATTTGTAAAAAAGGGGCCGATTTTTC